>CM065645.1:29919219-31140052 GCA_033220585.1 Dipteronia sinensis
AACACATCTTAAAAAATTAAAGATCATATCAATGGCCAATGTTTCCACAAATTGAAAACATGTAAATAAATTAATTAATAAATAAACGTTTAAATAATAAACTATATAACAAATGTAGCAAAATCATATAATAACCTAAAATATTTAATAATTTGTATTTTCGTACTTGAAATTATTTGGATAGAGAATAAAAAGAATTTCGTTACAGTAAAATGGGAAAAAAATAAATAAGTATATATATATATACACACACAATCATTTTCTCCTTAGTACACACTGATATACTTATATCAGTGCGTTGCATGTGGACCATTGATTATGGAGAAGTTTTAACAAGTACATACACTTTGAGTCAAAGTATGTAAATCTAATGGTTCACATCCAACGTACTGATGAAATTATATCAGTACGTACTGACTTGAAAATTTATATATATAGAGAGAGGGGTAAATTTTCCCTTAACTTTTTAGAGTTGTATGTTTTTACTCTTTTTTTCATATCCCCTCGAGTTTTATAGTTTTATAAATTTGTCCCCAAAGTTTCATATTTTAATATTTGTACCCTTACTTCATATTTAGATTTTCAAATTCTTTTATAAATTATGCTGTTAATAATTTTACCTTAACCATGTAAAGAATATATTTCATTATAAATATATTATTATTATTTCTTTATATCTCAATTGTAAATGAAATCACAACATATATGGTTTGTTATGTCGGTTGTAATTTTTTCTTATCAAAATTATACTTACTCAATTCTTTCTTAACTAATATTATTATATTCTTAAAATATTTTCTCTCTTTCTCCAAATCTTACTTATTTCACTATAATACTGTAATACCATGTCATATTTTTGATAGGTTATTTATTCATTTATTTTGTTTTTGCAATTTAAAAAAAAGTGTTGATTTATATAATTAAAACATGTCAAGTAAACATAGCCATATATTTATGTTTAATTATTAAGAAATTGTATCAATAAAACTTTTATAATTTTTAATAATTAAAAAAGTATTTGGATTTTAGAAAAATATTAGGAGTACAATTTAAATTAAAAAATATTTTTGAAGTATTTTTTAAATTTCAATTTGTTTTCTAACTGTTAAACACTATTATTGAATCTTGAATTAATGGCCATAAATTTTAGTCAGTATTATTTTTAGAGTAATACTAGACATACCGCTAACTTTATATCTCAACTTGTATTCTAACTAGTTGTTTGTCAATTAACAAATCAATACATATTAATTATGATTTATTTCACTCATCGTATATATATAGATTAAATTGTCTAAGTTACAAGTTGAGATATGAGTTGGAATATCTCGTATTGTTCCTATTTTAGTATGTTTTCATCACTATTCAAGAACCATCTTAAATGTTTTTCATAAATACACAAATTAAGATAATTTATCTCAATAATTTTTTTTATTCATTTTAAATAATTAATGAAAAATAATAATGTTTTAAAATATAAACAACAGTTTTAATAATTTGTTTTTTCACTTCACCCCCTCTAGAATATAATCCTGGCTCCGTCCCTATATATAAATATATATATATATATATATATATATATATATATATATATATATATATATATTGAGTCTCCCATGATGGATCCCTTATTTTAATTTCAGTAAGAACCTTAACAAAATCACATTAATTTTTTATGAATTTTGATCTGAATTTCTTTTGTGGATGATAAGTTTACTGAAATTTACATATGAATAAAATTTGAGAATTTTTTAAGCACTGAAACTATTTCTCTTGAATTTTCTATATTTCGTTCATTTTTATGATGCATTCATATTTAACAAAATCGGAAAAAATAGTTCTAGTGCTTCAAATATTCTCAAATTTTATTCATATACAGATATCAATGAACTTATCATCCACAAAAAAAAATTCAGATCAAAATTCATAAAAATCGATGTAATTTCACTAAGGTCATACCGAAATTAAATAAGGAATCCCTCATGGGAGACTCACTATATATATATATATATAATATTTCTCCAATCAGGATGATCCTGACTTATAATTTAATGACGTCCAACCACAACCACACATTCACGGTGAGTCCACAGCCCCACATTAACAAATACCCACACCCAATATGAATGTGTGGTTGTGGTTGGACGTCTTTAACTTATAATTTCAGGATATCCTTACCAGAGAACCACCATATATATATATATATATATATATATATATATATATATATATAGAGTTTTTCTATTGCCAGTTCGAACTGATATAAGATATATCAGTTCCTTGCATGTGGGTCATTGGATTTAAATACTTTGACTTGACTACATGCACTTGTCAAAGCATATTTTAAATTCAATGGCTCATATGCAAGAAACCGATATATTTTATATCAGTTCGAGCCGACAATAGAAAGAATATATATATATATATATATGTATATATATATATATGTAGCTTAACGAGACTAACCGTGTCTAAAAGGGAAAGTATCATTTTCCCTCTATATTATCATCTATTAGTAAGTTTGCCCCTTATATTATCACTGGTGGTTGTTTTCCCCCCTGAATCCAAACGTATTCATCATATTCCCCTTTACCGTTAGTTTTTCTGTTAAAAAACCCAGTTGATTGTTATCTTATTTTTGACTCAAAGGGTAATATGGTAACTTAACAAATGAACATGAATTAGAATTAAAAAATTGTCAAAAATGAAAAAAAATTTAATTATAAAAAACTAAAAACTAGAGTTAAAAAAAATGATGGATCTGATGGAGATCCAGATTTATCTCTGGATCACCACCTATGGACATCACCGTCTCTGAAACAATAACCAACCGAAATCAAGATCAAACCCTCCCTCTCCCACCGCCGAAACCAAGATCAAAACCCAGACCAGACCCTCCATATCCCACAGCCCAGAAAACCCAAACACAACCTTAACTTCGAGATCTTCATCACCATTCTTAATAATATATATATATATATTTAACATCTTCAACATCCTTCATCACCATCATTGTCCAGGATTCCAAATCCAGAAAACAAATATGGACATTCAACACACCTCCAAACCCAGAAAACAAAAATATCGACATTGAACACCATACCAAACCCATGAAAAAAAATCATCAACACAATAGCAGAATCCATAACCTGACCTTCATCATCACCATCGCCAAAACTGAAACCTAGAAAAAAAATATTCAAACCCAAAATCTGAAGAAAAAAAAATACCATCAATCTAATCCAAAAACCACCACCATCATCATTATGACCTCCGAACTAAACCACAATTACTGCCACACCACATATTCACAAACAAAAACCCACTTATTAACCCTATATCTCTTGCCACCATCCTAAATTAACCCTAAATCGCCACCACCTCCATCTTAAACACCACCAGTTGCTCAAATATCACCCACTACCAGCCTCAAAATCAACAATCTCAAACCCTAAATCGGAATGACAGAGAAAATAGAGAAAGATAGAACCAAAATCGAAATCCCTAAGTTGAAATCAACAAAAACCACTAACCTAAATCGAAATCAACCAACCACAACCCTCAGCCTAAATCGAAACCGACAACAACCACAACCCCCAACCCAATCCTAGAAACCAAACCCCTCACCAATCACTCATACCCATCACTGAACCTACAAACCAAACCACCGAAGACATATCGCAACACCCAAACCCATAGAAAGAGATGAAGAGAGAGGCGAGTGGAGAGAAAGATAAGAACAGAGCAATGGTAGAGAATCAGGTAGGGAGAAAGAGAAGAAGAGAGCAGTGGAGAATGAAGAGAAAGAAGATAATCGGGGAGAGAGAGAGAGACGTCGGGGAGAGAGAAGATATAAGAGAATATGGAGAGAAATTTTTGGTTATTAACATATTATATATAAGGGTAAAACGATCATTTAACGTGAGAATTAACTTTTTTAACATAAAAACTAATAATAGGGGGGAATATGACGAATACGTTTGGATTAAGGGGGGAAAAACAACCATTAGTGATAATATAGGGGGCAAACTTACTAATAGATGATAATATAGGGAGAAAAATGATTATTTCCCTGTCTAATAAAGCAAGACTAATAATGAGGTTCATTTACATAATTGTATATATAATATATCATTTTAAAAGCTCTTTAAACTTTTGAAAATGCCAAAAAAACAAAAAAAGCACCTGTCATCCCCTATGTAGATTCGCCTCTGAAAGGATACTTGATAAGAAACTCATTGTTAAAAATAAATAGTTTTCTATCGATTATGAAGGAGTACTACGATACGTCGATAATCTCATTAATTGCATCTTCATAGTTCAGCTGATCATCATGTGGACACTGATGGTGCCAAGTGCCAACACATCTTAAAAAATTAAAGATCATGTCAATGGCCAATGTTTCCACAAATTGAATGGACATGTCAGCTATGCAATACATTGACAAGAGAATAGTTAAGTTGGTAGACAGTCCAATGGGTACAACTAGACATGATGCCGGTTTCGGTTCCGGTTCCGGTCCGGTTCCACCGGTTCCGAACCGAAACCGGTCCTTTTTTTTATAATCATATTTCATAAAAAAAATTAGTCATGTAATAATGTAATTGGTAAATGTATTTTATTGGGTCACCCGCAAAATAAAGTTAAATAAATAAATGACAAATTAAAAAATAAAATTGGCCTTACACTTAATTTTTACCATAATTAAGTTGCCTACGTATCCTCTTAAGGGTTTAGAAGAATTAAAGGCCACGTAGTTCTCTTACCTTTTATTGTAGATTTGGACTTTGGAGTCTTGGAGATGGGGATTTGGCGTGGAGTCGTGGACTAATCGTTGCCATGATCATCCGTTCGACTTTCAGCCGGTTGATCATCTTTAAAGAAATCGTATGGTTCCTCTTAATCGATTTCTTGTTGTCTATATTGAGCCTTCGTCCAATCTGCAACACAAGCTTGTATCTGAAGTGATTTCAGACTAATAAGGGAACATTTTGGGTCTAAAATATTCCCACCGGCACTGAACTGTTGTTCTACCGCCACCGTAGAAACTGGTGTTGAAAGGATTTGTTTGGCTATCATAGCCAAGATTGGAAAGTACCTTTCATGCTCTTTCCACCAGTGTATGATATCAAATTTTTTATCTTCGGTGTCTTCTATGAACCCAAAAGAGGTACTTAGATAAGATTCAAGCTCGGAATATGTGGTGGAGCTTGATGAAGAAGAACCTCGTAATTTTTTGGTTTATTTTGATAAAAGATTATACCCTAAATTAACAAATCCAGAGGATGATGATGATGAACGAGATACATTTTGAGTTTGTGGAACATCTATGTTCAGTGATGGACCGTAAACTTTAATATATTCATCATATAATTCATACAATAATGTCTTAACCTTAACACAACACATATCAACTGTAGGGAAAAATTGCTTAAAACCGCAGCGGAAGGCGAAAAAATAATTTTCGTATAGTTTAAAATTTTTATAAAGATTTGAACCTTAACCCTTTAATTAATTAAACTCAAATATACGGTTAGAGTCAAATACCTCTTGTCGCGTGATCCGATTGACTTACGTCGATGGTAATCCGCAAGATCTTCAATCCTAGCACGTACGTGAATCACCTAGAAGCGTGGTCTCCCTTTTTCTTTGAATTGCTTACCTTAGAATGGATGTATGGAATTTCTGATCTTGATCTTCAATAGTAAAACACCAAGAGCCTAAAAAAATAGTTCCGGTCACTTTTGAATTCACAATCAATATGATTGAAACTCGGGTAACCCTAAATCGAAAGTGTGCACAAAACCTTTTTGATGTTAAAGGCTTGTAAGTGCACTATCGAATGAGAACTTATTTTCTTTTTCTCTCTTGGCCGAAAATCTATGTGTATAGAGTAGGATTTTTTATTTTCAAAACAAACAAAAATCTCTCTCTATTTTGCTTCTTAGTGGCCGAAAATTCATAACCTTATATTTATAGGTTGGCCGAATTTTCTCCTTCACCAAGTAGGGTTGGCCGAATTCATTGAATAGGAAATCTAGGGTTGGTTAATTTCCGTACTTGAAAAGGAATTGTCCTTTTCCCTAATTTCTATTCATTCAAGAATCCTAACCCTTGTAGGACTAGTGGTGGCCGAATTCTTTGTATAATAAGGAGTGTATGTGGACTTAATCCTTACCACATTAGGACTCCTATCACTTAAAAGAATTCCAACCATAATCCAACACATAGTATTTAATTTACTGATCAGGAAAAGATTTTGATTTAAACTATTAATTAATTAAATAATTAATTAATTCTCATTTAATCAAAACAATAAAATAAAATAATATCTTGGACTATTTTATTTAGCCTTGCCTCCCACACCATATATATATGGGCCCAATATTATTTTTCTTATTTTATTTAATCCATTAGACTTTAAATAAAAGCCCACATGTGAACCAGACTTATTCTTACTAAAAGAAACAAGCCTACATGTCTCTTAATATATTAATATAATAGTGCAGCCCATTAAATAAATAATAGACATATTATATTTTTAATATATTAAATACAATTCTAGATGGACCCATAAATTGGTCTGGTAGAATATATCAAGTGATCCATGCAAGTATGTGTGGATTGTGGATCTTGGCGGACTATCTAAATTTAAGCTTCAATAGACATAACCTAATCATAATCAACAAATAATTCACTTAGGTCCGATCTATTAATTTTAACTCATTCCACTAAAGGGCTAAAATTGAACTCTTAAATAAAGATAGAATAAGGAGATGTTCCTCATTCATACCCTAGACAATCTTATAGGAGATGATGTATCCTCGTGAATAATATCAGTAATCGCCAAGAGCTCATAGACCGCCTAGAGCTCATAGACCGCCTATAGCTCTCCAAGTTACCATATTTCCTCATATGACCACATTTTGAACTTGGATATTTTGACTTGTCCAGAAGCCATGTCTTCAATAATCATTATTGAAAACTCAACGTTGAGATTTAATATCCAATACCTCAAAACATCCATATGATGATATTATACTCTCATTTAATAAATGGAGCCACGATGTCTATATCTATAAATGAAGTCCTCTATCGATTAACAAATGAATACCACCAAACTATCGAGGATAGACTATGTTATATAATCGTACTCATTGATAGCTCAAATGATAACACTTGCAACCATAAGTTCATCATTTATCTCAGGATTTAGATAGACTCTCCGATTGTCCTGATAATGAAAAGACTTATATCTAGTGACGGTTCTAGATAAAGTATTTCATTGTGATCCAGTTCAATGCACCCAGTGCACTATATTCTTTTACTCGAAAACCTTTCGATGATTTTAGACTCATCATAACTCATTTGATCCCACTCAAATGCTAGTAAAAGAATTCTACAACTTTATCAAGATAGAGGTGCCCAACCTTTAACTTAAGTTGTGAACGTTATTCAAGACTAACTAAAGAATTGTGTCTACCTCATACATATCCGGATGTACAAACAATTCTTCATATCTCATAGTCTTTTGACCTTATGATTATTTACCTTGACAATTATAATTATAAATGCTATAAGATTTTGCAGAATCAGAAATCACTTTATTTATATGAAAATATTGTCAATTACAATATTACACTCTTGCTATTGAGCATAATCCTAACATCAACATCATAATCTATTTTTAAACCTTGTTCATAATAAACAGAAAGATAATCAGGCAAACTTTCTAATCTACAATGTGGATCAAAACACAAGGCAATCAAATAAATATTTGGAAACTCCTTATAATATTCTAACCATTTATCCTTCATAGCAGTAACAGACTCATGTAATTCTGAGTCGGATTCACAATGAGCAAATGCACCAGCAATATTAAGACTCTCAATAATAAATAAATTAGTTGTAGGATAATAAACACCAGATAAATTGTTAGTAGTAGTATAAAAAACTTTTAACAAACCACAAACATTGCTACAAGCATCCCAATGACTTTGATAAAGATTAATGTGACTAACATGATATTGAATAAAAGTAACAAATAAATCCCTATATTCATAACTTCTAGCAAACAATTTATAAGTAGAATTCCAACGTGTTGGAACATCACGAGGAAATCTAATGGCATGCTTACCATTTTGTTTACAATATGCTGCCCATAATTTCATTACAGAAGGATGTTTCCACAAAAAATAGATGACATCTTTAATAGGTTGAATAAACTGTTCAAGAGTTTTAATCCTTTTTGAACACATAAATTGAAAACATGACATGCACATCTTTGATGAAAAAATTTACCACCAAGATAAGGTTTGCATAATTTAATTAAAGCAGGAATAACAACGGTATTGTTAGAAGCATTATGAAAACCAATTGCAAAAATTTTGTTCTCAATTTTATACTCTGTGAAAATAATTCTAAGATGTCTAAAAATATTAGCAGCAGTGTGTTTATCATCAAAAACTCTAAATGTAAGAATTCTTTTTTGGATAGCCCATGCATTATCCATATAATGGCAAGTGACACCTATGTATGAATGCATTCGCCAATGATCACTCCATATGTCGGCACATACGGAAATACGATCATTATATTTTTCTAAATATTTTTCCAACATTTTCTTTTCTTTTTTATAAATGTTTTCAAGTGCTTGTGTGAGCGTGGTTCTAGGAACACGACATGCAGCAGGATTTAATGCTCGTTGACAATAATTATTAAAACCAACCTTTTCACCAAAACTAAATGGTAAGTGTTCTACTGCAACCATTCTAGCTAATTCTTCTCTATTTTTTGCATCATTATATTTAAATAATTGTTTGTTAGGGGTAGCGTATCTGGGAATTTGAGATTGTGAACTCGATTTGGCCTGTGCATCTGGATGTGAGTTCGTTATATGCTTCCGATATGTGCCATATCCTCCAGATTTGTGCCATTTAAATACTTTTTTGCAGTAATTGCAAATCACTACTGTGCTTCCATCTTCATGCGTAACTTTCTTCATATGGAGTACGAAGAGATCAGATTTGACCTGCTTCGGTAACTTTTCTTCCATATGTGGATCAAAATCAAAATCTTGATGTGGGTTGGGATCAGGGCCATCACCATCAGGGTCATCAAGCTCATCACCATCATGGCCAAGATCAGACAAATTTTCTGATTGGCTTGTCAAAATGGGGGTGATATTGTGATCGGGTTCAAAAATTCTAAGAGAGGGATGAGAATGAGATTGAGGAAAGTTTAGGCCTAAGTCTTCAGCATAGACTTGTTGTTGTAGATACTCGTGATAGGCACGGTCGTCATGACCGAGATTATCCGTCATACGACCCTTACCTTTCAGCATAGACTTGTTGTTGTAGATACTCGTGATAGGCACGGTCGTCATGACCGAGATTATCCGTCATACGACCCTTACCTTTCATCGAAATGGAGCGTCTAGGAGCGTCACCACTTTCACTTGCCATTTTAAAAATTGAATTGTAAAATTCCTTGAACAAAAAATGTTAAAAAATTGATTTAAAAAATGATTAAATAGTTGGAAATAAATTTGGAAGAAAATTAGAAACTTAGTAGTTAGTAATTGCAATTTGCAAATAAAATATATTGTAAATAAAATAAATTGGATATAAAATAAATTGCAAATAAAATAAATTGGAATATAGCAAATAAAATAAATCGTAAATAAATGAAATTGGAAACTTAGTAATTGACTAATTGAAAATTAAATAAATTGGAAATAAGAAATATTGCAAATAAAATAAAATTAGAAACTTAGTAATTGTAAATAAAATAAATTGGAAACTTACTAACTTAGTAATTGCAAATAATATAAATTGGAAACTTGGAGACTTGGAGTTTGAGACTTGGAGAATTGAAAGTTTAGAGAGAATTGAGAATTGAGAATTAGAGAGAATTGAGGAAATTGGGGTGAGGAAAAATGAATGGAGGGGTCGGGGTATTTATAGAAAAGAAAATGAAAAAAAAAAAATTAAAAGAGGAACCGGCCGGTTCTAGTCCGGTTCGAACCGGCCGGTTCTTCATTGAAACAAACCGGAACCGGAACCGGCCGGACCGGTTCCCGATCCGGTTCTGATTTTCTAATGCCGGTTTCGGTTCAGTTCTCCGGTTCGAACCGAACCGACGTCATGTCTAGGTACAACACATCATGCGGTGTAACAAAAAAACCTAAGATAGAGGGAAACAATCCCAATACCCTGATCGATCGGACAAAGATTCATGTCAATGGCCAATGTTTCCACAAATTGAATGGACATGTCAGTTATGCAATACATTGACAAGAGAATAGTTAAGTTGGTAGACAGTCTAATGGGTTACAACACATCATGTGGTGTAACAAAAAAACCTAATATAGAGGGAAACAATCCCAATATATCCTGATCGGACAAAGATGATAAATATACTAAATTAATACTATATTTTATTTGATGAAATAAGAGATTTGATTAAATTATTGAAATATATTTTTTTAAAAAAATTTATTTATAATGAAATTACGAGTAGTACTAGGCTTCCTACATTTTTTTCCAAATAATGTGGGCACGTGAGGTGTCAACATCTTGTAAATTATGAAATTATATAGTGAATGGCGTGATGTTGACACCTCACGTATCCACATCATTTGGGAAAAAAATTTAGAAAACATATCATTACTCTTAAATTAAACGTATTCAAAAATATTATTAAACTATAAATTAGATTATTTTTAAATATTTTCAATTTTATAATTTACTGATTTAATCAAATACAAAAAATAAAAAATATATAGGTAGGATTTTGATTGAAATATTAATCTCAATTCCTTGTAAATGGAAATGGTATCAAATATAGTAGAACCCCTATAAATTAATAAATAATCTCGGTCCCAACTCGTGCCAGAGTAAAAAATTAATAAACTCATCTAACGTAATAATTAATAATTTATTTTTAAAACCTAGTGTAAAATTTCAGTCCCGACTGTCACATAAATTAATAATTTCATAAAATTACAAAATATATTACATATTATTCAAGAACTAGAAAAGTACTTCAAAATGCTAGTTTGCACTAGGTCACTATGTTTTATATTTTTGACTCTCCATCATTCATCTTTTGAATTGTCTTCAAGGAGTTATTGTGATCACCTTCTTGTTGTAACCAAATGTTTCAATTAAATTTAGCTATTCAACAGTCTTACTTGTAGAGTTTTCAGGTACGTCATGACTATCGTCGTCGTCATCATCTATCTCAATCACACCATCATTACTCTGTCTTGTAATATCATTGATGATATCCTCTTCAGTTGGACTATAAAACACTTCTTCTTCAAATTTGGTGGTAGATAATGCACTGCGGTATTTGTAAGTTGAATGTGATTAGGTAGCTCTGTAAGTGGTACATGGGCAGTGTAATTGTCAAAGAGAAGCAAAACTTTTCAATTTGCCATAGGCAGTGAAATTGTGATTAGGAATCCTAAAAAAAACTTTCCTTGAAAAAGAAAACCGACTAAATAATGAATACCGAAAAGGAATTTTTCCTAAAAAAAAACCGACTTACACACGTTTTCTAAGACAAAATAACACTTTACATGATAAAACTCTTCAAATTAATAAATCCTCTAAATTAATACTTAATGGTGTGTCTCAAGAATATTAATTTAGAGGGGTTCTACTGTAGAACTATTTTTGGGTTGAATTATGAGAGTAACACCATTTTAATAAATTAAGTTTAAGAGTTGTGCTATTGACACACCCATTGCTGAACTATTTATACCCCTCTTTTAAAATTATTTAGTATTCTTTTTTTCCCTTTATCAAATTACTTAAAGAGACATACAATTTTTATTAAAAAAAATATTGTACAAAATAAAACTAATAAAACCCTCACTTTCCTTATTTTAAAACCCTAATGACATAGATTATTTCAAATAATTGAATGTTTAATTTTTTGTTTATATTTTCTATCCGATCTCGATCTCATATTTCTCATGTTTAGTATTTTATTTTATTTTATTGTTTCACATGTTTGTTTTGTTTTTCTTTTCAAATTCCAGATCTATTTTTACTATTTTTTTCTTTCATTTTATTTTCTTTCAGATTTTCTATGCATTCTATGATTTGTATCAATTCTTTTGTAGATTTTATTCCGGAACTTTCAAAGTTAGAATAATTCTTTTGTAAGTTATACATGTAATGTAATGAATAATTCTTCAAAGACCGTATTCAAAATTTCAGACGGGAGAAGGGCATTGTAATACCACTTTATATACTAATATGTGTTTCAGTAGTAACGAAGGCTCGTTCAGTCCAATAAGGCAGTAATGTTTTACATTTGAGTTGCTATACCTGTAAAAATGTATATCAAAATAATAAATAGTAATCCTAAAGACATTAGATGAATCTCCTATAATATTAACATGACACGATTATTGTCGGTTTGAGTCGAGGATAAACCGATCGTGTTAATAATCTTTCGAGGATAAACCGATCGTTTTAATAATCTTGTCATATCATTTATCTGTTGAATAACATGTTATGCTCATGTTTAGCTAATCGTGTTATAACTTATAAGCCGACATGATCAGTAAAGGCAGATATGCAAATTTAATAGTAAGGGTATATGTGTAATTTGAACCTATCATATAAATACAAAATCAACAATAGCCGCTCACACTCATAACAGACAATACCCCTTACTCTCATCGTCATCGACGCTACGGCGCTTCTCAACTCCTCTCATCGCCGTCGCGCCTCTGGCCGCCGTCGCTCCTCTCTCTCACCCTTTGTTCGTTTCATCATCGCCGTCGTTGCTCCTCTCGCGGCCACCGCTCCTCTCCCTCACTGTCTCACTTTTTGTTCGTTGCGGCATTGGTAAGTACCACCCTTTATTTGCTGCGGCATTTGTTCCCTTAGCTTTTTTTTAATCATAAATCGTGTTTGATTTCCAGACTAAGATGGATATCAATTACAAATGATTGATTATGAAAGTTTTAATGGTTAAATTAGAAGTTGCTTTAGTAAGTCTTACTTGCTATGTTACTCTGTTGCATTCATTCAGCATCTATAATTTAGACAAAACATGAAAAAAAGGAAAAGACAACAAAAGTCTGCTGCGTGTTCATAGTATTTTTTGTAAAATTTTCTAACTGTTTTAATGTTTAGTGGTGATTCTGGTGAAAGATTGTGCTCTACTTAATTCCTAAACTTTGGATGACATTTCTGCTTTAGATGAATAAGAGACTAGTTGGGTTTTTATTTTGATTTTATTTCTATTCTTTAGGTTTAGGTACGATTGGTTCATTAGAATGAACTATAATGGAGTGGTTATTTTTATTGTATTATTATTTGGTTAACATAATCTCTAGTAGGGTTAGTTCTTCAGTAAAAATAAAATAATTTCTAATTTCTAATGTTATTTTCATTAAGATGCTTATGGAGTTTAATATATGGATTGCTACGATAATTGATTTGATAGTAATTGTTATTTATAAAGCCATCTAGTTTAAATTAATAGTAACACAATCTTGAGTTATCAATTCTAGACTTTGATAAAAAAAAAACGCATTTAATAACAAAGCATGATGTATGATCATGATGTGAGCATAAAGAGCTTGATTCCCATCTTCCACATGTCGAGATTACGTTTGTTTTTTTGCCTCCCTCTGGATGCCATAAACTCAACCCTCTTTACTCATCAAGAACTCAAATGAAAACAGGGAGGGGAGCTTGATCAAGCTTGCTTTCTTGTCGAAAAAGTGGGATCTCACATGTCCAAAACTAGGCCAAATATGTAACATTTACTCTTAATTTGGTAATACTAAAAAACGATATCAAATCAGAAGATTAGAATACTCATAAACTATGAAATTAACATAAAGGAGATTAGAGTGTCACGGCAGATTTGGAAGAAAGTGATATGTGTTTTGGGACAGGAAGATGAGTTGTTTTAAATATATGAGTTGGGATATTTTGAACACACACAACACAAACCCATTAATAAAGAGATAAATTATAATGAGCTAAGAGAGTTATAATGTGCGTAGTTTGGAAGAAGAACAAGTAGGCAGAAGAAAGTGCTTGAGAAAAAAACGAAAACATGCGGAGACATGTACCCAACAACTTCACTGCACACTCTTTCATGGCGTCCCGATTTACCCGCTCTTCTTCTAAGTGTTTACCCCTTCTCATTACAGGTGCTCATCTGCTTCTTGCAACTTTTTTTTTGTTGTAATCTATGAGTTGAATTCATTTTTGTGGCCAGAACTTATTAGACAAGATTTCCCTTAATGAGCTCTTTTAAACAATGGTTGATTATATACTTTGCTGCTCTTGCAGATCATCAAGAGCTCTGCAGTTTTCTTAATTCCTGCAAGTCCTTGTTCAATTTAGATTTGTAATTGAAACACACACAACAATTATTAAACATGGTTATGGGACTTACCCATCTATTGTAGCTTCTCTGATTTCAGCTTATAAGAACTGTGATAAACAAATTCTTGCTTATCGACTTCTAGACCAAGTTTTCTGTTGGGACTTTGATTTGGTCACTTTAAACATGATTATTGAAAATTTTATGAAGCTTGGAGAATATGGTATTGCCAAAAAGTTGTTTTCTAAAATGCAAGCCCAAGATGTGGTATCTTGGAACTCAATGATTGGAGGTTACATTAGAAATGCACGCTTTGAGGAGGCGATAATATTCTTTCAGAAGATGCTTAGCTCAAATGTTGAACCCGATAAGTTTACATTTGCATCCATTATCACTGGGTGTGCACGACTTGGTGACTATTACCATGGACTTTGGGTGCATAACTTGATGATTGAGAAGAGAATTGAACTGAATTTCATACTGAGTTCAGCACTTATAGACATGTACTCAAAATGTGGTAGAATTCAAGCAGCAAAAGAAGTTTTTGATAGAGTCCAACGAGATAATGTCTCTGTCTGGAACGCAATGATAAGTGGACTAGCAATACATGGACTTGCCACAGATGCAATTGCAATATTCTCAAAGATGGAGGTGGAAAATGTGTTACCTGATTCTATAACTTTTATTGGACTCTTAACAGCGTGTACCCATTGTGGTATGGTTGAAGAAGGTTGCAAGTACTTCAATTATAAGACAAGTCGTTACTCAATTCAGCCACAACTTGAGCATTATGGAGCTATGGTTGATCTCTTAGGTCAAGCTGGACACGTCGAAGAGGCTTACGGCATAATTACTACAATGACAATAGAGCCAGATGTTGTTATCTGGAGGGCACTTCTTAGTGCTTGTAGAACATATAGAAAGCCAGACCTGGGTGAAGTTGCCATTGGAAATATATCGCGTCTCAAGGGTGGGGATTATGTTTTGCTGTCAAATATGTATTGCTCTCTAGAAAGATGGGACAGTGCACAGAGAGTTAGAGAAATAATGCAAAAGAAAGGAGTTCGTAAAAATCGGGAAAGAGTTGGTTGGAGTTGGCAGGTGTCATTCACCAGTTTAAGGCAGGTGATATGTCTCATCCTGAAATAACATCAATAAACACGGTGTTAGGAGGTTTGATCCAACGAACAAAGTTGGAGGGATTTCTGCCTGCAACAGAATTGGTTTTGATGGATGTCTCTGAAGAAGAAAAGGAGGGAAATTTGTATCATCACAGTGAAAAGTTGGCTTTGGCCTATGGAATTTTAAAAACAAGCCCAGGCACAGAAATTAGAGTTTCAAAAAACCTTCGGATCTGTCCTGACTGTCACAGTTGGATAAAAATGATTTCGAGACTGTTAAGCAGGGTGATTATTGTATGGGATTGTGTCCGTTTTCACCGGTTTCAAGGTGGTTTATGTTCTTGTGGAGACTATTGGTAGTCAAGTGTGCAGAATCGCAGATACTTGGAAACAATTAGCTATGGTGGAACTCTGATTCTGAATTATTTTTGGAATGTATGCTGAACAGATCTCATGAGCAGTGCATACGCTGACTCATTCCCATGAGCAACTTATTGAGAACTTTAGGAGTCTAATTGGCCATACTACTGTTCCTAGACATACCTAAAGAAACACATGCACGGAGTTTCTTCTTAGGATGGATATGAGAAAAACTGAAGCTTGGTATTGGATATTCCCTTAGATGGGCTGACACTGGCTTTCTTTGTTTCCTGAAGTAGTTAAGGTGTCGTACCTTCCGTCATGGGTGGTTGAGCATTTCATCATATCGATACTTGCTCCCATCCACTCTTCTGTGCAAAAAATGAGACAATAGCAAAGATTTCAATAATGTAAATGCTTTTGCATCATTAACTTGGTAACATATATGAATTGGTGCTTGTTGTCCATGGTAGAGATCCAGCCTGTTCTGTATTGGTTCAATGCTAGTTGGCTTGCAGTCGAAATGCAGGAGCATTAGAAGCCCGAAGTTCTTAAGGGGATTTTTAAATTTCAAGGTTGATCATATTGTATCAAAAGCCACCAGAAGCAAGTTCATTGGGGTAATTACTGGAAATAGGCATATGCATTTGTTGCTCTAGTACTAACAGTTAGCATTATCATCAGGTGTTGCAAAGAACTTGGGCACCAAGGTCACATCATTTTGAGCTAGAGGGTGAAACTTTACTTACACTGAAAATAGCCGAATTATGCATTTATTTATACAGCTCAATAGCACTATGAAAATATCATGGGTTCTTGAGTACCTGAAAAAATGATTTCTCCGTGGCCATAATCAACTGGTAGAGGTGACTTCTGCAGAATGCTGATGCTGTTCAACTGTGGTGAAAAACATTTCGCTTGGAAACAACGACCAAAAGATGATCTTTGCAGGTATCTTTTTTTATAACGCCAAGGAAATTTTTGCCATCATAGGAGTTGCAAACTAAGTCATTAGCATGTAATATTTCTAGTTTCTTGTCGAATTTTCAAGATCTTTTATGATGAATAATAATTTTTTTCCCGTATTGAAAACTTCTACTGTTATTATTGGTTCAACCATGTATTTTGTTTGAATAAAACTAAATGCATGTAATAAATCAGATTAATCAGATTGGTTCAACCAAGCTCTTCTCTTGCCAACAATTAAAATTTGAATTTTCTCGTTGAGGCTGGAATCTTCATGCTCAGATTGCTTTCGAGGAAATTAATTATAGCATATGCTGTAACAAGCTCTAGTTATCTGATTGATCATGTGGTCGTAGTGTTTGTTTTTACTATCTCATCTGTTAGTTTAATTGGTGTTCTTTGTAGTCTATGGAATCATGAGTTTACATTTTAATTATTGGATGACCATAATGATTTCATTTGGTGACCCCAATATGCTGCATATCAATTGTATAAATGAGATTATTTAAAAGAGAAATTTGTGAAATTTGACACTTTTTTGTGAGATTTTCATGTCTATCTTTATGCATGGGTTCATATTTTATTATTATTATTATTTTAAATATGAACATAGTTACACTCGTGAATCTTTAATTGCATTGCATCCATAGAACTTGGTATGCATTAAAACTTACTTTCAAAATCAAATATATATTCTGTTTTTCATAATTGTAACCTAGGACAAGGTCCCTGCGCTACAATGTTATTACATTTTGCACATTTTACTTATATTAGTTTATTATGCTGAACAATGCAGAGAAAAGATTTTGAATTTGTTTGTGTTTCTTGGTCTCATCAGGTCTCGTGGATTGGAATCAATGGCAGTTGGCCTCCATATATTTCTGGGATTTGGCTCTCGTCTATCTCTTCCTGTAGTGTTGATTTTAGCTTTTTGTCTTCTACAAATATTATCTGCAAGAAACCATCCGAAACCATCCAAAACATGTTTACTTCCTTAGCCATATTCAAACAGCTATAATAGGTATGACCCAAATTGTTGGTTTTTTTTTTCGTGTGTGAAAATCAAGAGAAACCAATAAGTAGACAAATTACAATTTTATGATAATAAGTTTTACCTTCTTTTTAGTATTGCTGTCTATGAAAGGGTAAACCAAGTTCCACACTGTCATGAATATGTATGGCGCATGTAGGATAAGCAACTTTCCAAGTCTTTCTGGGTAGTATTCCTGCCATTTTTTGTGAAGAAAGTAAGCCAAATTTAAGTCTACAAACTGTAACATAGCAGCGAAGCAGCGATCGAACCTGCAAAATGGATAGAGCTCCAATATATGCACGGAGATCACTGTTTGCATATCCCCAGCCTTGAATATCTACAATCACAACAAACTTCTCTTGTCCTGCTTGTATCTTTTCACTTAACTTGTCTAGAACATACACAGCAAAACCTGTAGAATCAACCAATTCAACTTCATATTTGCTAGCTTGAATTCATTCAAGTGGATGTATTACACATACTGAATATGCAAAGTTAGTAATAACATACGCTTGAATTCTTCCGGATTTCGTTTATTTTGAAAATGTCTAGCCCCAAAAACAACACCGATGGGTCGACCTTTCTTGTCAAATCCTTGAAGAAACATCTTGTTCTGTGCAATTTCGTTTGGGATCTCGGAAGGAGAAATGGAACCATTTGGAACGAAAGATCGTCTCCATTTGAGGTACTTGAGGAACATGTTAGAACCCTTCTCTATATCCAAATCACGAGCACGCAGAAATCTTCTTAACATAAGATCATCAACTTCCTGCGCAACATTCCCATAATAAGCACACAATACTTTTGTATAATTAGCATCTACTTTGGTTAAGATATATAATTTTCAACAGTAAATTGATTGGGGAAAAAAAAAACCAGTGCAAGCAACCTGGAAATTTTGTTAGGATTTGTCATGTAATTTGTATTGCAAACGTCCTTGTAGATATAAGATTCAAGGTCTAGCTAGCAAAGGCTAACATTAGTGGCAACTGGCATCATCAATAAAACTAATAGCATATAATTAAATTGATGTGCATTGCTCGCATAGCAACCATAACCTTTACGAACCACCGGTGGTTTGGTGGTAAATGACGCGCATTATTTCTAGCAATGTTACAATTTTAGTTGCCGTCACCGTACATGTGGAAATAGGGGATTTTGTCAAACTTTTGAGTTTGTGTTTCACGACTATCATCACTTTAATAACTTAAGTTTTAAATGTACCAAAGTAATTGAACTTCCAAAAATGCCCTAACTTTATATATACATATATTTTATTTACTTTTCAGTTTTTCAATTTTTTTTCTCATCTTCTTCATCGGTTTCCATTGGAGGTCAATTAAGAAGAAGATGAAAAAAAAATGGAAAATTTTTTCAGGTAATTTCCGAGACTTTTCAGGTAATTTTGAGAATTTTCAGGTAATTTTTGAGAATTTTCAGGTAGTTTCCGAGATTTTTCAGTATTTTCGAGACTTTTCAAGTAGTTTCCGAGATTTTTTGGTAATTTCTGAGACTTTTGGTAATTTTCGAGATTTTTTTTCGGTACATGTGTTCTGACTACTTGTTTAATTTAATCAATTTAAATAATTTATAATTATCTTACCTTATTACAAATTAATTTACTTATGATATTTTATTTAGAAATTATGTTCTTTTGAAATAATTTAAAGTAATAATATCTTATTAAAAATATTCAAATTAATATTAGTTTATAATAAAGTGATTTGTAATAATTTTATTTTATCATAAAATGTTTTGTGATAATATTATTTTATTATTAAATAATTTATAATATTTTATTTTATTTAAAATAAGAAGTCGTTACACACAATCTATCCGGGTTTTCCTGATTAAAGGCGGAAATAGCTTTTCTCAAAACTAACACGGATAACATTAACACCATGGGATGCCAATGTTAATCAAATTTGGTAAAGTTTAACTTATGGAATAGGTATTTTTTTAATTATACAAACATATATATTTTTTAAAATAAAATAAAAACAGATGGATCTCCACCATCTTAGATGAGATGAACGGTGAAGTTATATATATATATATATATATATATATATATATATATATATATATGAGAGAAACTTTTCTTATCAGTATCCCTTATTTTAATACAATAAGCATCTTTGATAAATCGCATGCAATTGAATGTGTTTTGATGAAATTTTTTATGTGCATTTTGAGAAAATTAAAATATATATTTAGTAAAAATGTAAGAAAAAAAAAGATTCGAGAACTATATATATATATTTTTTATATTTCTCTATTTTTAAATATTTTATCTTTAAAAAAGTAGGAAAAAATTAGTTTTTGTACCTGAAAAATTTTCAATCAATTTCTATAAAAGTATTTCATTCTTTTTATTATTGTAAAAAGTCTTCATTGATATTTATATAAATTATGGATTGGTACCCCGGTGGAGATCAATCTATCCATCTTTAGATTTCCATAGCGATCTTCCTTGGATTGGAGCCTCTCTTATTCGCGGCAACCTTGTTCCTCGCAAACATAGGCAAGTTTTTACCTCCCCCATTCGCAGCAGCACTGTTTACAGTGGTTTTGTTCACAGCAAATGGGGCCGCCACGAACAGAGGGGGGACAACCTCCCCTCCCATAGATCCCCTCCCATAGAGATCTAGGATCTCCACTAAATTTATCGATTTTGTTTTAAAATTGTTTTTAATTTTATTGATAAAATAAAAAAAGAGAAGGATCTCCATTGTCCATCTACATCTCTTTAAAAATATTTAAAAATATTTTTATTTTATTAAATTGAAGGCAATATGAGTATTTAGGTCTTTTACTATAGTGATATAGTCCATTGTCAAAGTTAATGGTTAAACACTAATTACGAAGATAGTAGGTATCTTTTTCAGAAAAGTTGTTTCTATTTGTAATTAGGGAAACATCATATAGTTTCTGTGTATTTGTTGCTTATATTAATTTTATTTTGTAAATAATAATTTAATTTAATCGTATGCTAGCTGAAGTGCTGAACTATGGTACTCCGATTAATAAACGAAGGTACTGAATCCGATTCAAGTAGAAAATGAGTTTAATTCTAAATTGAGATGCAATTTTTATTTTTTATTTTTGATATACCATCTTTAGATATAACGACTCGAACTACGACCAAATTACGTTAGGTGGTGAATCAAGAATTCAAGATGCTATTAGATATATATATATATATATATATATATATATATATATGACTGCCTTATCGTACGGGAGAATTAGTGTAAAAAAATTTACACTAATTTTCGGTTCTCGGTAATGAGAATTAATAAAACCGTACGATAATATCTTCAGGTATATGAGTATATTTGACATGATAACTGCTATATATATATATATATATATATATATATATATATATATATATGAAAATTGAGAACTTTTGGGAGGTAGATTCAACCCACACATAGCAATTAAAATGTGATTGGAGCAAAAAAAAAAAAAAAGGTATTTTTTCATAAATATTTGTTTTATTTCCATAAATTTGCCAGAATATGATTCCTTGAAAGACGGATATCAACATCGATATCTTGTTTATTATTTCAAAAAATATATATATAAAAAAATCTTCTTTATTAAATTCTTAAATGCATTATTCATCGATATAGTTAAAAATCTATTGAAGGAATTATATCATTGAACGACAGAAAAATAAACACATAGTAATGAATCAAAAGTCTTAAGAGATCTGGAGGAACTAAACTCACTGCGTATAATACTTGTCATGTTTATTATAAACAAGAGAGTGCAACTGCATGTGCAACAACGACAATGACAAACAATATTCAAAGAAATACTAGAGAGTGTCATGAAAACCTTGCAAATAAAGGGTATATATGATGAACGTCAGTGTACACTAACTCAGATAATTATATATAAAACCAGAATTTTTTTCGATGGAGATTAATGGAGAAGAGTTGTTCAAGGACCAAAAATATATATTTGACAATTCCAAGAAAAGAAACCGAGAAAAAAAAAAGGAGAGCGAAGTAAGATAAGACAGACCTTTGAAGAAGGATCGTGTCTCTGAACAAGGGTTCTCATGAGACGTAGTTTGGCCTGTTCCTTGTCATTTTTCTCCATAGTTTCTTGATCTGCAATATGTCTGATGCTATCTTCCTCTCTATCACTTTCATTAATAATGGATTTCATCATATTTTCAATAGTACTGATGTAGATCCTCTAGTCTCTCTCTCTCTGCTTTCTTCTCACCGGATATCTCTCTACTGCCTTCTCTCGCTGAAGCATATATAAACAGTAAACTCACGGGTGATATAGTTTATTAATGGATGGAATTAGATATAAGACTTTTCAATATTAACTGTTCGAGGACTTACTTATTTTGTCTATAATCTAATATCTCAGATTCAGCTAAATCTACCCAGCCTACCCTAGACAAAAGTTGAGGCGAGTCCATGGTAAGCTATTAACTCCCGCATGTAACATGTCGAAATTGTGAGTTTAGTCATATTCCGGGGACAGAGCCAGAAATATTAGGTGTTGGGGCCATTATACTAAAACAAAAATTTAAGGTTCAAAATGATTTTTTTTAATTAAAATTTATAGGCTAATTGGTAATGATATCCTTTAAACTCTTTAAAAATTTACACTATGACATCTATACTTTTTTTTTCGGTATTAAACCCTGTGAACTCTCACAAATTGGCAAAAGTAGCCTGTAGATACCCCCTCACAGGGGACAATAAATCTAAGTGTTTGCCGATAAACGAAATTTTCAATAAATCTAAGTGTTTGCCAATAAATCTAAGTGTAAGGACCTTAATGAAATCATATCGATTTTCAAGAATTTTGATCTGAATTGTTTTTGTGGATGATAAGTTCATTTGAATCTACATATAAATAAAATTTGCTAATTTTCAAGCACTGGAACTATTTTTCTTGAATTTTCTATATTTCGCCCATTTTTCCGATGTCTTCATATTTAACAAAATCGAGAGAAATTGTTCTAGTGTTTGAAAAATTCTCAAATTTTATTAATATGTAGTTTCAATGAACTTATCATCCACATAAAAATTCAGATCAAAATTCATAAAAATCGATGTAATTTCATTAAGGTCTTTACCAAAATTAAAATAAAGAATCCTTCATGAGAGACTCATTATATAGATATATATATATATAGGGGAAACAATCGTTTTGCCCTCTGACATTTGCTCTATTAGAAAGGTGAGGACAGTGTTTGTCCATATTAGCCGATCTTCCCCTGAAATCGAAATAATGTTCAAAGAACCCCTTCAGTTAGCTTTTTCAACGGAAAAGCTAATACAGTGGATTAAAAGTCGATTTTGCCCTTCAATGTCATTAAGAAAATGACCATTAACCCTCAAGATATTTATTAAATAAAGGGCAATTACCAATTGGGTCCTGGACTTTATTTAAAATTCCAAGTTGTTTGCGACTTTTACAAAAGTGACCAAATTGGTCCTTACATTTTTCCCAAGTGCCAAATTAGTCCCTCTAACTAAGTTCTATCCGTCAACTTTAATTGTGTAGAGGTAAAATTATATTTTATTCCTAAACAATATAATATTGACGCATGCACCGTTTTTTTAACATATGTATATTTTTGTTTATTTTATTTGTGTGTTTTGATTTTTAAATAATTTTGAAAACATCACTTGTATAATATTAATAAAAAAACAATATTATACAAAAGTGTTAAAAAGACTAAACTGAAAATAAATGGTAACTTTGTTTTAAAAAATAAAAGTATAATTGACATTGTCTTATTAAAATATTTTTAGAATTTTTTAGAGAATTTTAATAAAAAAAAAGGTACAAATGGTGTTTTATTAATAATATTTTTAGATTTTATTGTAATTATAATGGAGAATTTAATGCACAGAGACAAAATAACTTTACTATAATATGACAAATAAAGGGTATTTATGTACTTTAACTAAAATTATTAAAGTCAACTGTTATATTTAACACCGTTAAGTCATTAGAGGGACCAATTTGGTTATTTCTAAAAAGAGAGGGACTAATTTGACACTTGAAAAAAATATGAGGACCAATTTGGTCACTTTTATAAAAGTCGCAAATAACTTGAAATTTAAAAAAAAAAGTCTAGGACCTTATTGGTAATTTTCCTTAAATAAAAAAATTAAAAAGAAAATAAAAAATCATAATTGAAAAACAAAAGATGGATCTCCACCGTCCATCTTTGAGATGGATGGTAGAGATATCTTTTATTATTTTGTATTTAATTTTAAAAACAAAATTTTAATTAATTTTTAATTCTATAGAAAAGGTGACGGAATGGATATATTATATATTCTTTCCATTTTAGAGGAATTAATGGTCAATATGGATAAACTATGTCCTCATTTTTTGTAATATGATAAAGATTAGGGGGCAAAACGATCTTTTCAGCCTTCCCTAGGTATATAGCTTAACGATACTAACCGTGCCTAAAAAAAAGACTAAAAATGGGGGTCCACTTACATAATTGTATATATAATATATCATTTTAAAAGCTCTTTAAACTTTTGAAAGGAAAAAAAAAAAGAGCAGAAAAAAGCCCCTGTCATCCCCTCTGTAGATTCGCCTCTAAAAGGATCCTGGATAAGAAATTCATTTTTAAAAATAAATAATTTTCTATCAATTATGAAGGAGTATGATACGTCGATAATCTCATTAATTGCATGCTTCCTAATTCAGCTGATCATCATGTGGACACTGATGGTGCCAACACATCTTAAAAAATTTAACATCATATCAATGGCCAATTTTTCCACAAATTGAATGGACATGTCAGTTATGCAAAACATTGACAAGAGAATACTTAAGTTGGTTGACAGTCTAATGGGTAATACAATCATGTGGTGTAACATAAAAACCTAAGATAGTGGGAATCAATCCCAATACCCCGATCAGACAAAGACGATAAATATACTAATTAATACTATATCTTATTTGGTGAAACATGAGATTTATCTAAATTATTGAAATATTTTATTTAAAAAAATTATATATAATAAAATTAATAGTAATACTATGTTTTCTAAATTTTTTCCCAAATGATGTTGGTACATGAGGTATTAATTTCTTGTAAATCATGAAATTATATAGTGAGTGATGTAATATTTACACCTCACGTGCCCACATCATTTGAAAAAGAATTCTGGAAAAAATTTAAAAAACATAACATTACTCTTAAATTAAAAGTGTCCAAAAATATAAAATATTATTAAATTATAAATTTATATTATTTGTAAATATTTTCAATTTTATAATTTACTGATTTAATAATATATATATATATATGTAGTATTATGATTGAAATATTAATCTCAATTCCTTGTAAATGGAAATGGAAATAGTATCAAATAGAACTCTTTTTGGGTTGAATTTTGAAAGCATTACCATTTTAATAAGTTAAGTTTAAATAACACCAAATGACTAAACTATCTTCACCTCCTTTTTATATTACCTTTTTGCCATTATTAGGGTTTTTTTTTAAATCCAGGTCGAATGGACCTCCAATGAAGATTTCAATGAAGAAGATGTCAAATTGTTTTTTGAAAAATTTAATTTTTATCCAGAAAATCTCGAAAACTATAAAAAGTCTCGGAAAAATCTCAAAAACTACCAAAAGCCTCGGAAATTACCTAAAATGTTTCGAAAATTAGAAAATAAGTCTCGGTAACACAAAATAACGAGATTCTTAATTTTATGAGTGTGTTTTTATTGTATTTTTTATCAGATCTACAGTGATATTCTTAAAATTATACATTGAAAAAATATCATTTAATTTTTGAACCCTTCCTTGTAATCCAATGAAAATTGAATAACAAAACTATTGAAATAAATATTTAATTTATATTAATGAATTAAAAATATAGAAAAATATTTTTAAATAAGATTATAATTTCATACTATTATTAAATAAAATTTATGAATTATTAAATTTAAAAACTTAATAAATATAGATATACTAATCTTGTCAAGTGGGTTTATATAAGACCACTCTTGTGAGATTATAGTGGGTTCAATTGATGCGTATGCAAAATGATTTATTTTGACGCCACCTTTAGGTAAATATTGATTATATATTTGACGCCATAAAAAATGATTTATTTACCGTTAGATAGACATTAGAAGACCAACTGGAGTGCCAAACGACAAGGGATGATTAAAAATAATTCAGTCATCCCTTGTCTGGTGCACCAAACGACGTCCTAACTGCATTAGCCACCATTGGATCATCTCTAATCAATGCAATTCATGACAGTGCATGTCCCAGCTCATAATCAGTGGCCGTTGAACAGTTTTAAATACAAAATTAATTATCTTTGGATTTTTTTTCTTTTTCAATGAGTTCAGGCAGGGCATAGATCTATAACATATATTTGCAATTAATACATTCAATTATTGGTTGTGTTACTTGTGCCCCAGCTGATATATGGTCCTGTTACCGTTTTAAATGTGAAATTAATTATTTTAGATTTATCTTTTTCATGGATAATGTTTTTACCGAATTATGTTACAATATTACTTTCCAATGTTTACTAATTAATTTTAGAAATAAAAAAATAATATTAAATAAATTCATTTATTAGTGTGTTTGGTATGTCTATTTTTAGCTGCCCAAAGAGAATTTTTTTTTTAATGTCAAAAACTCTTGAAATATTTTTTTATTTTTTTTAAATCTATATTATTATATAAATTCGAAGTTTTTCCTGGAGATGAATGACTCAAACCGGCAACCTCGTGATAAATGTGTAAATGGCTTATTACCGGACCAATCTCATCTCCTTAAATATTCTTTGATTGTTTTTTGTTTTTAATACAAAAAAAATACTCTTTTTCAATAAAAAAAAAACTCTTTTTGGTCTACCGAGAGAATGTCTTTTTGTTATTTCTGTTTTTTTTTAAAAAATTGATCAAAATGCCCTTGCAATATTTTAGATATTTCACTGCATCATTTTTCTGTTATAAATGTGTAAAGGTTTTACTACCGGACCAATCTCATCTCCTCAAATATTTTACTACTCGTGATAAAGGTATAAAGGGTTTACTACCGGACCAACCTCATCTCCTCAAATATTTTTTGATTTTTTTAATACGAAAAAAGTAACTCTTTTTCGTCTATCGGGAGAATGTCTTTTTGTTATTTCTTTAAAAAAAAATTGATCAAAATGCCCTCGCAATATTTTAGATATTTCACTACACCATTTTTTCGTTAAGAAACTTTATTTTAGTTTTTATTTTTTGTAAATTAAAACCCAAATCCGTCTACGGGTTGTAAAATCACCACCCAAACCAAACCCCCAAGGGTCGGGTTCAGGCAGGTACCCGCGAGTGCGGGTAAAATTGTCCCTAGTCCCGGCATACCCATTACCCCATGGCCGGTCCTGATATTTTTGGGTGCCCGAGGCGAAATGTAAAAATGAGGCTCTCGACCTTCCACATATGTTTACTTGATTTTTTTTTCTTTAGTAAATACTTATAAAAATCAATATAAGAATTCAAAATCAAGACTGTAACAAAACAAAATAACCAATAAAAAGTCACCGAAATAAAAATTTTATTTCAACTCTTTTGATTTTTCCATTCAATTCGAAAGGAAAAAAAAAAAAACATATATGCTATAAATTTAGACAGGAAATTGAAACTATGTGTCAAAATTCGAACTCTAACAAACTAGAAAAGAAAAACAAAAAGAGTTTTTTCAAAAACAAAAAAAGTGTTAGATTTAATTATAATCAAAACGACAATAAATTCAACCTTTTTAAATGTGAATTATGCAATTTTTGAGATTTCATGTCTGAATTTTCTTATCAAGGGATTTGATGCGTTGTTGTCTATTATAATTATTATAATTATTGGCTATCTTTGTTTAAAAAACATATGTAGGCCTCTATCTTGATATTCGTGAAATCACAAAAAAAAAAATATATTCAAACTAAAATTTTAAAATTTGAAAGCCCTTTATGGTTGAAGGCTGGGTCTACTCCTAGAGCCGGCCATACCTGACCTACAATAGCGTAAGCTAAAAAAAAGGAACTTTTATAAACATATTGCCAAACAATATATTTTATCCTAAAATTCTTTTTTAATAGAATACCCATCATTATAAAGTTTTTTTTTTATATATATATAAAAAAAAAACTCTACTTTATAAAAGCAGCAAAATATACTCTCAAAAGATTTATTTGCTAAATCACTCTGCACATATCCTAAGGAATCGAAATGAAAAAGAAATCGATTGCAAATTTACCCTTACGTGGAAATATTATCTTAATAATAATAAATGTAATTTTTTAACTCAAAAAAATAATACCATAATAATTAACAACAATTTTATGAAAATTTGAACTAATTAGATGAATCTCTTGTTGATTTAGCCTTTTGTTTGGCTAGAGGATGCCGCTAAGCCTTTTGTTACTCGAGTCAAGAGCTTCAAGTGAGCTTTGTTCTTTTATATGCTCCAGAGTGGTAATGCTGAGCATTCGTTTCACTAATCCATATAAATGAATGCAGAATCTTGTAGTTCAAACTTCAAAAGATGTTGCTTAATTATTACACGCTTGAATATATTCATGTGTGTTTCATATGAAATATTAATTATATGTTCTCTTTGACCATATAAGGTTAGTTTAACGGTATACCCCTTATATGTACACCATGAGATTGTGGGTTCGAGTCGTGTTCGCTTCCCTAACCCTGAATTATAATAATATAAAAAACAAAATTATATGTTCTCTCTCTTTTTTTCCAAAGGGAGATGGCCGGGTACTTGCCAATGTTGCCATACAATGTTTTACTAATGTTGTTATATATAGATAGGCACAATATTGCAAAGCCAATCAAAGACGATTTTGAATTTGTTTGTGTTTGTTGGTCTCATCATATCATCAGGTCTCGTGGATTGGAACTAATGGCAGTTGGCCTCCATATATTTCAGGTAGTTGACTCTCCTCTATGTCTTCCAGTAGAGTTGATTTTAGCTTTTTGTCTTCTACAAATACTATCTGCAATGCCACAACCCCATCCAAAACATCAATATTTACCATACTAATGACAAAGCTATACATAATAACTAAGAGAAATTTATAAAATTTTGTACCTTCTTCTTGGTATTGTTGTCTATAAAAGGGTAAACAATTTTCCATAGAGTCATAAATATATAGGGCGCATGCACTATAAACAACTTTCCAAGTCTTTCCGGGTAGTAGTCCTGCCATTAATTGCAAAGAAATTGAAGAAATTAATCAAAGTAATTAAACAGTACTTAATAAACTTACAAGTACGTACAACAATGAAGTATTACCTGCAAAATTGATAGGGCACCAAGACATGCACGGACATCACTGTTTGAATATCCCCAGCCTTGAAGATCCCCAATCACAACAAACTTCTCCTGTCCTGCTCCCATCTTCTCACATAATTTGTCAAGTAGATAAACTGCAAAACCTGTACATATACAAACAAACAATTAATTCACTACTTCAAATTCAATTATTTTACCCTACTCTGAAGATCTACAAGTACTATAGCTGTATGGTTGGAGGAGAATTGACATGTTTTACAGTTATAATAATCAAGTAAAATAACATACGCTTGAATTCTTCTGGATTTTGTTTATTTTGGAAATGTTTAGCCCCAAAAGCAACACCGATGGGTTGACCTTTCTTGTCGAATCCTTGAAGGAACATCTTGTTCTGTGCAATTTCGTTTGGGACCTCAGAAGGAGAAATGGAACCATTTGGAATGAAAGATCGTCTCCATTTGAGGTACTTGAGGAACATGGTAGAACCCTTCTCTATATCCAAATCACGAGCACGCAGAAATCTTCTTAACGTAAGATCATCAACTTCCTGCACACCAAAAATCATCCACAACCTTCCCATAATTTCAACATGACCTGGTTATATAAGTCTATTAAATGACAGTTATTTTGTCAAAAATTAATAAGCATGCAAACGCAATACTTTTGTATTATAGCTTCTACTTAACATCAGATCATCAGCTTCCGGGCTCCAGCACAGGCACATCAAAATTATGAGGAGAATGAAGTCGAATTTGTTATGTAATTTTATTGTAGAAACATCAAGGTCAACGTCTAGGAAAGGCATTAAACTTTAGTGGCATTCTTTTATTGTAATATCATGCTATTAAACTGATGTACATCGGTAGCATATATATCCAAGTAAATCTGTCACAACATGAGTGTGATCTCTGTGACTGTGAATGCAATAGTATAAAGAGGAAATATTGACCTATTGTAATTAGCTATTCATTCAATGAAAATCGTGATTAAGCATCGTAAATAGATCTTGACATTTTGTTTGACTGTTTACACTAGTTAGTTTTTTTTTTGAAAAATTGTCAAGAACTCTCTTGACATGAACATCCTTAACCATTAGAAAACTGTTAAAAACTGTCAAGTGACAGTTTTTAACTGTCAGTAAATATGGTTTTTTTATTGTAGGGCATGGAGGAATCAGTTCTCCTATGAAAAGAGAACAGTAGCCACCTAACATAACTAAGGCAAACCAAGAAGAACAGCTTCCAAATACTGATTTGAACTCAATCTTAATTACATGACACCCTTTGATGACGCCTTTAAAGAAGGTTTCAAACAACGTACGAGTGGGGGGATTTGCATATAATTATTTGAATTAACACATACAGCTGCAGCCACCTAAAAGCTTACAATGATTAGGAAAGCACATAGAAAGTTGCTATCACGAGTGTCATTTGAATCATGACTACACAGCACTGGCCACAAATGACAATGCAACACACCTTAGCCTCCATTATCAACAACTTACAGGTTTGTGAATTGTGATAGCTCTACATCTCTTACATATACTCAACTATATAAATGGAGAGTCTTTGCTTGTCTTATGGAAAAGAGCTCATGAATTACGAGATTTGTTTCCAGTTTTCGGATATAGGCGAAGTCATCTCTTTGAATCCAGTTAACCATGCCAGTTTGGAGTTTGGACCGAATTAATGCTCCAATTCAGTTATCATATGGAGAGTACTGGAGAAGTACTGCCAACCTTTTGGGTCTAGCTGACTCCACCAAATCAGTCCCAGTTGGAGGACTAAAACTTGGGTGCAGCATGATGCACCCAAGACTCTCTCCGGTTGGAGATCGATAACTTGCGTGATTTATGGATAGTTTGTTTTTCCTACTTAAAATTTAATGGGTCTGAATTGAATTCATTAAGTTGTTTTGTTTATTTTTTAAGTGGTCAAACAACTTAAAATATCAACGAACAACATGAAATACAAAGCAAGGGGTCGTTTGTTTTTTCCACTTATAACTTAATGGGTCTGAATCATAATTATTAAGTTGTTTTATTTATTATTATAAGTGGTCAAACAACTAAAAAATGTCAAAAAACAACTTAAAAATGCTAAAAAACAACTTAAAATAAAAAGTAAAAAATTCTGATTTTTCATTTAATTGCAAATTACTTAATTGCATTAAATGCAATCCAAAATCTTTTCTTCCGATACTATCCCATGTATATAACATATTTTTAATTTCATCATAATTATATATGGTACAAAAATCTCTATTTTAATATATTGTTTATTTTAAATAGTTTTAAAAATAAAAAAGAACCCTAATCACTTCCCATATTAGTGTTTAATATTAATAATTTATTATGATATTAGGATGATGTATTTATATATTATTTTTTTAGAGTGTTTTGTGTGAGTTTTCCTGCTGCTTCTTTTATTTTTTGAAAAAAAAACATTTCTTTTCTTAATAAAAAATGAAGTTTATTTATAATTAAAGAAGAAGATCATGATCATATGTGTTCATATATAATTATTATTTTTGGATTGTTTTTATTTCATATTATATGTATAATTGTTTAACGTGGGTATAAATGTAAAATTATTTAGTTTCAGACAATTTTACTTTTAAAAAATAAACATGTTGATAATACATTCAGATGTGAGGAAAAAAAAACAAGCCATTAAAGTTTAGATTTCAGTCCCTATTCAGTCTTCAGAAAAATTCAAAATATTCGGCCTTTAGATAAAGAAACAAACGACCCCTAAGAAATACCTGACTTTTAACTTAATTCCAAACCACTCTATTACAAATAAAATGTTCAAATGTTCACTTTTAAGTCTATCCTCTCTAAGAAGATATATTTCTAAATTTACTCTAATTTGATATGATATAGAATTCTTTCTTTTAATATATTTTTTATTTTAAACGGGTTTTAGAAATTAAAAAAAAAAACCTCTATCACATCTCATAAATTTTTTATAGTATTGAACAATTAAATTTCTCTATCAACTCTTACCCCGAATTCTGATAAGAACCAAGTGTTTTTCTTTACCAAACCATTCATCTAAATATCTGATGTTCAGTAAACTTATCCACAGTACAGGGACAAACAAGTTAGAATTTATTTTTTTTTCAAAAAGCTGGCCCGGGTCAGCTTTATGAAAAAAATAAATTCTTTAGATGAGGTACAATTACCAAACCAACAAACCTCACATAGTCACATCACATCACACCACCACTCCTCGAGTCCTCTAGTCCTCTCCTCTGTGCTTTAATTTCCGGTCCCACACATATTTTTTCTTACAAAACCCAGTAACCCACACATCTAACATCTTCTTTCTCTTAAATGTTAATTAAAAATTAAAATCTCAAATTATAAAATAACAATCAACCATCTTCGATCATAAGTTCACAACTGAAGAAAAAACAAAGCATCATTTGTTCTTGCACTTAGAGGACATTGTCTTAATTTTTAATTTATTTCTAATTAACAAGTTAGGGTTTTGAGCTTGTTATTTCTAATTTTTACTCCATTTTTATTACTTCTAATGAAACATTATTGATGAGATGAGATTGATCTGATAGTAGGCCCTTCATACCTGCACTACAAGATTGTGAGTTTTTACCCTCCATTTAAAAAAAAAACCCTAACATTTATATAATACTTTAAAAAATGAAACAGTACCCAAATTTTGTAATTTTAGACACCGGTTAGTCGGCTGATGTCCAAAATTTTTCATACCTTTTTTTCTTAAAAAAAAAAGTTATTTTGTCGAAAGTGTATGTAATTTCTTTAGTATATGTATCATGAGAGATAAGGCTAGTTCTGTTTCCCTATATAAATGTATTATCTTCGTTTTTCTACTAATGAAATTTCCTCGTAAAAAATTGTAGTTTTGTTTTAGCCCACTCCAGTAAAAAATTCTGGGTACGCTCATATCACCGTATTGAGTAGATTCTGTGGTTTGAAGATATTATAGAATACTTATATAGAGAGAGAGAGGTGCATATAATTCAAGAACCTATTTTTTTTTAACAATATCTATCTATCCACCTATCTAGACTATGTATTTTTTTGAAGCTTTTCTCATTGGTATGATTCGAGCTGCTGATTAGGGAGTCATTTGCACAAGCTCCAAGCTCGTCTATCTACCAATTGAACTACGCTCCTAGAGGCAATTCAAAAACCTATTTCAAAAAAAATATCAAGATTTTTTTTTATTTGGTTTCTGGTGCATATTGAATTTGAACTTTTTTTAACAATAAATTAAACTTGAACTTTGTTTGCAAAACATACAAAATTATATTCTTTGATGAATTTTTTGTTTTGTTAAATTAAACTTTATTTGCAGAAGAATATACAAAATCTTATAAAGAATAATGCATGTTAAATTACTTCTTTTAATTAGTATGTGTATAAATTTAAAATTACTTATTTTCAGACAATTTTATATAAAAACACAAACATGTTGACAGTACATTCAAATGTGCGAAAAAAAATAAAAAAACACAAACAAACATATCATTCAGGTTCAGATTTCAATTCACATTCAATATTCAGAAAAATTTAGGACTATCCGGTCTTTAAAAACAAACAGACCCTTTACTTAGCCATTCATTTTCAAAACAATTTATAGCTATAAACGGTTCTGCAATGATAAACTACTCGCTCAGAATATGTTTGAGAAGTTGTAGTTTAAAAAATAATCGTTTATAAATTTGCTTATAAAATATTAAAATAGTCAGCTTAAATGAAAAGCATGTATTTAATGTTGCTTTGTTTTGAAAAGAAAGAAAAATGTGTTTAGTATAATTATTAAAATAGATATTCTTATATATAAAAAAGAAATAACCCGTTTATTGAGACAATATTATTATTTTTAAATAAATTAATTCAAAAAATATAACAAATATAAAATATAGTTAATTAAATAAATAACAAATATATATATATATACATACACACATACGTACTTATATAAAAATATATATATATAGGATATTCGACTCTATTTCATCCAATGGTGAGAGTTATTTCTAAAAAATATATTAAAAGAAAAAAGATTTTGTATTAATGATAATTTTTGTTGATCTCAACAAGTAAATTCCTAACTTCTCTCCTGTCAGGCTGTCTCCCCTCTCCGCTGTATCTCCCGTTTTCTTGTGTGAGCAGTAGCAGTATTCGAAGTTATTATGGATCTAATTTTGTTGAGATGTCAAAGAGAGAAGATAGGGATTGACATCATTGACTTGTTACGTTAAAAATTAGAAATTATCATTAATACAAAATCTGATATAAGAATTAACTCTCACCGTCGGATGGTGAAAATTGAATGTCCTGTATTTTCTTTATATAATTGCGTTATAGGAAAACAACCGATACGCTGTAGATGGCCACCTCTGCCGAGACACCGACATAAGTGTCGGAGTTGTTGGAGGTAGATCTGCATCTGCCTCCGGCCTTGGAGATGTATCCTAGTGTTGTGCCAAAAATAAACAGAGGAGGCCCTTGCCTCCTTTGTAGTGAGAAACGAAGGAGGTAAAGTCTCATCCACTGACCACTATCAGAGGAGAAATAGGCCTCATGTGGATGTTAGTCATGATTATTTCATAACATATAACAAATACCAAACACATCCTAAACTGAATCAAAGGTAAGATTTAAGAGCTGTGGTGAGACCAAGTGTAATAAAATTTCAAGGAACTCAACTCACTGTGCGAATGTGTATAGTGTATTAGATAAAAAGGTCAATGGTACTTTCTTGAATTTTTATGAACCTCAAAATTTATTTGCAGGATAAAATACAAAAATAAATAAATCAAAGAAACGTATATTTATTGAAACTATAGCAAGGAAACCATGCACATGAAGATGCTTTTAGGGTTTTTTCCATAGAGAATGGAGAAAGAATCCGGATCAACCCTAAAATTATTGAAAGAAAAGAAAACAAATTAAATTGCAGTAAAAGACTTGAAGAGCAGAAGACAGACCTTTGAAGAAGGATCGTGTCTCTGAACAAGGGTTCTCATGAGACGTAGTTTGGCCTGTTCCTTGTCATTTTTCTCCATAGTTTCTTGATCTGCATTACGTCTGATGCTATCTTCCTTCTTATCACTTTCAATAATAATGGACTTCATCATATTTTCACTCATCATCACCCTCAGCCGGGCCTTCTCTCTCTCTCTCTCTCTCTCTCTCTCTCTCTCTCTCTCTCTCTCTTCTTCTTCTTCTTCTCACTGGATTCTCAACTGTGTTCACGAATGACAATAATAAAAGTAGTATATATTAATAGATTGCTTTACAAAAATCTTGTCACTAATATTAATATTACTTTCATTCACCCGAGTTTGGATAGGCTTTGCGTCTTGTTTCTCTAGCTTTATATGAAATTGGTGTGTGTCATTTATTATTTGCTCTGTTTAGAATTAACTACTACCCAGTAGTCCAGTACCTACCAGTCTACCACTGCTTAACATTTTTTTGTCTTTTTTTAAGCAAGCTTGATATTATGATATTTTCACAACTTTTCCATTAAAATAAACAAACGATTGGATATTAAAATCTAATTGTAAATAATAATAAAAATATTAAATTAAATTAAATTAATAGCCCACCAGCTCACCGAAATAAATAGGTACCCATCTAATAAGAAAGAATTCCATAGCTTGATTAAATAGTTTAACCAAAATTACCAAGAGCATCTCCTGCTATTATGCATTTTTGAGTTTCTAAACAGTGATACATTAGTATTTCTATTCAATATGGGTCCACTTTTAAATTTTTTTTAGAGAAATTTATATTCACATCTCCAATGCAATTATCTAAAATCAAATATGTATCTATTTTTTAACTAATCATAATAAAACAATTATTACATTCTCTCTCCTCTTTTATTTTACAATTAAATGAGCTTCAATATTATTTGTGGAAATAGTTAGAAATCTTAGTCAGCATTTCTAGGAGAGTTTCTAGAAACTCAGTTCTATATTCTCTAATTTTTTTTTGCCACATCATCTCGATTATCATTGGAGAGGGTTTTTCTAACTTCTTTAGTATCTATCCTATGTGGCACTCCATATTCTCCAAATGCATAATAGCATTGGAGATGCTCTAATGGAATAATTGAAAAACGATTAAGCGATTTGCCTTCTAATAAGAAAAAATTCCATTCTTTGATTAAAAAATCTCAATGACGAGAGGAGATTGGTCCGGTGGTAACCTCTCACACCTATCTCATAAGGTTGTGGGTTTAAAACATCCCTTAAAAAACAACCACAAATTTATGTAATATTTCAAAAAAAAAATCCCCATTGACTCTCATTTATTGCTTACTAGCTGCTGGTCCCTAGGGGTGTGCATTTTCAGTTTGGTTTGGACCGAAGAGATTCAAACCAAACCAAAAATGGTCGGATTTGTTTGGGTAAGTTTATCGGTTTAGATTTGAACTCAAAAATTATTTTTTTATTATATTATAAAAAAATATTTAAATAAAAAATCATAACAGAAAATAGTAATTATATATATATATGAAGTATAGAAAATTCAAAAGAGTAATTACTATATGTATATAAATAAATGCATGATTAAAGGCATGTTTGACGGCTTCTATGCTTTTAAAAACCTATATCAATCAATAAGAAAAACTGTATCAAAAACATAAAGTAATCGGTTAAAGTTATAAACCATGTATTAAATAGGAGATGTATGTGAATTTTATATTTGTAGCTTTATTTTCTAAAATTTATGATTTGGTTTGGGTTGGTGAATTATTTCAAGCAACCCCAAACCGAACCATCTTTAATCCCTTTTTTTTTTTAGACAAACCCAACCATTTATTTTTATATTTATAATCAAATCAACCAAACTTGATGGGTTTGATTATTTTTTGACCGGTCCCATCATGAGGTTATTGTTGGTGCAACAACATTAATGATCGCCAATATTTTCCGAAATTGGACCGACATATCAGTTATATCGACTAGCCAGCATATATATAATTAGACAAATATAGATGAAGACGGATAATTTTTTATCACTAAAAGCATATAACAATTAAATCTCAAAATCTACTTCTTGTTAAAATTAGAGCACTGTCTTAAATATCAATTGCATAAACCAAAATAGTGAATTAATTATCGACTTTAAGACTTGAGTAAGCTGCAAGACTACAAGAATTATTATAAACCCTAGGCTAACTTTTGGTATTGCTAAAATTCATGGTGTAAAAGAATTCAGAAGTGAAATTCAAGAAGATAGGATGATAGGATAAATCTCACATAAAAAAATAATAATCATAAACGAATTATATATATATATATATATATATATATGCTAATGGATGTTACAATTCAATATACTAGTATTTTTTATTGTAATGTTATTCACCGATATAAATTAGGTAAAGTGGTACGTTACCTAATTTATCGAGCTCACCTTACTATACTCATCTAAGAAAAGTTTGGAGAGATCAACTTAAATAAGTTAGAGAGACAATTCTTCATTAGGACTGGAAGAATAATTAATGATATGTATAAGATTCTTAAGTGAAGCGGAGAAGTAGACTTGAAGCTTCTTCAATGATACTCTAAAATAGAGTATAAACTCTAAAATAGAGTACTATAAGCTCCAACAATACTTTATTTTTCCATCTCCAAGACAAATTTTTAGAGTTTTATTGTTTAGTACTTTAAATTTAGAGTACCAAATTTGAAACTCTAAATCGACTTTTTAACATTATCTATTCCATTTTTACCCAATATCCATAGTTACTTTTATAATTAAATTCAATTAATATATAATAAGTTTTAATTTATAGTTTTATCATCATAAAAATCTTATCATTATAAATGTTTTATCTAAATATTTAATATTAAAATTTACTTATTCTTACCTTACTTTATATTATTTTCATATTAATTCTTATGTGTTAGCGCTAAAATAAAGACATTAAAACTTCCAAATGAAAATTATAATAACATAAATATATTAAAATAAGGATAGCAAGAAGAAAACAAATAACAAAAAAACAGATAATAGAAACATAACATATTAATATTTCGGAAGGTCCTCCAAATGACTTTTATATCCAACTAAAACATAGAGAAAGTTTGATAAATCGAGAAAATTTGATAGAGAAAATTAGGTAACATATAAAATATGTAAGAAATTTTGATGAAAATAATTAGATGATAAAAATATGATTGAAATGGTTAGAAAAAAAAATAACTAGGTAGGGAAAATTAGTTGAAAATTGTTAGACCGTAAAAATTAGATACAAAATTGTTTGATAAAAAAATTAGATAAAAATATATTGGAGAATATAAACGTTATATTTGTACTAAAAATAAACAAATATTTAAAATGTTATTAAAATAACATTTTTTAAAATTTAGTTGAAAAATAAAATTATATAAAAATAATTTATTGAAGAAAGTAAAAATTAATAATGAAAATGTAAATTATTTGAAGATAGATATAAAAATAGAAATAGAGATAGAGATAAAGATAATGATAAAGAGTGGTTGAAGAGAACAAATTTTAGGGATGGATTTGACGGAAATATCCTCTTTTGAAACTCTATTTTAGAGATATAGATAGAGTTCCGGTCGGAGTACTCTTAACTTCATTGCTTTTGACAATTGTGACCGTGAAATTTTTGTTTTATTTATTTCAGAATTCGTCCATCTTTTCTTGAGATAATCAATCCAATATTTTTCATGATCATTTGGATCACGAGTGACCCAATATTTGACATCAATAGACAATACATTTTTAAAAAATATTTTATTATTATATAAATTCAGGGTTTTTTAGAGAGGGGAACTCAAACTCGTAATCTCATGATACAATTGTGAGGTATTTACCGTTTAACCAACCTTATTTCGTTATTAGCAAACTCGATTGATCCTTTGCTTAATAAAACAATAACAATAGGAAATATGTCAACCTTTATCAAACTTCAAATTAATTTTTGTTTAGTTAAATAAGTAACTTTAACATTTTATCTCGTAATTCTAACTAACAAAGTTAAACTAATTAGGTCAAAAACAAATGAAAGTCAACTCAGCAATTTAAATTTTTACTAGCATTCCTTTATATATATAAAAAAAATTATTCATTCGCATAAATAAGTATCATGTGCAATTGTAACATTCATGAAAATTTTACAGACATTTAGGCAGCTAGGTACTACATTGATCCCTTCTCTTCCACATAAATAAAGATGGAATAATAATTTTAATATGGCTTCTGTAGTTGGGTGGTTTGATGACTAACGAGCTTCAATTCTTGTACGCTAACAATATTAATGGAATCCAAAACGTGTGATTTACTTTCATTTTTATTAACAGGGATATTATCACTAAAGTCCCTACGTTTTCATAAATTGTCACCTTTTTAAACGTCTTTACCATATTAGTCACTTTAGTCCCTTATTTTTCAGAATACATCACTTTAGTCCATTTGACCAAAAAACTAACGGTCAACTATAACAGAATATATAAAAATATAATTTTACCCTTATTATTATTTTTAAAATTTTTTCTTTTAATCCCTCTAGTTTCAAGGGGTAATATCACTAAAGTCCCTATTTTTTAACAAATTGTCACCATTTTAAACGTCTTTACCATATTAGTTACTTTAATTCCTACTTTTTTCAAAATACATCACTTAGGTCTATTTGACCAACAAACTAACAGTCAACTGTAACTATAAGTATAAAATATGATTTTGCCCTTGTTTATATATAATACAGGATGAAATGTCAATTTTACCCTTAAAATATATTTGTTATTACATATTTACTTTTAAAAACAGAAAATCATATAAAATATTAATTAAAGATAAAAAACAGTTAAAATACTTTTAAAAAAAAACACACTTTTACAGTTTATAATAAAATAGTTTTTGTTTTTTTATATTAAATGAAAAAAAGAGTTGAATTAAAAATTTTAAGAAATTTTTTAAAAATAAATTGAACACAATAAATTTCTACCATTGGATCCGATCCAACATGATCTCCATCATCTTCAAGACTTCCTGAATCAGATTTTAAGAAAAAAAATGCAACCAAAAAAAATGGTGGTCCACCATCTTCAAGACTTCAATGGAGATAAACAAAAAAAAAATGAAAAAAATTAGTTTCAGACTTTTATCACATTCAAACAACCCAGAAATTGAAAAAGAAACTTTTTCCAAAAAGTCAAAAGAGATTCAAAATCCATGTTCAACAACATCATCTATCAACCACAGCCACCAAAATTAAACTCAACCCCAAACACAACCACCAACACCCATGGCTACACCTATAACAACATCCATATCGATTTCACTAGTGAGTAGAAGAAAAAGAAGGCAAAGATAAGGTGGACATGAGATCGACAATAGAGAGATCGACGGAGACGGAATCGTGAGATATGGATTCGCGATGAGAGAGAGAAAGAGAGTAAAGCATCAGATGTGAAGTGAGTGAGAGAGAGAGAGAGAGAGAGAGAGAGAGAGAGAGAGAATACGCGGCTGCTAGGAGGAGATCGGCGTTCGTAGAGGGTGGAGGTCGGTGTGATTTTGGCGGTGGCTAGGGTTTTTGGTGTTTGAGAGGTTGCTGTAGCTAGAGTTTGGGTGTTTAAGATGTGGTGGATTAGGTTAGGGTTTGAACGTAGAAGATGATTGGTGGTGAACTGGTGATGATATTTGTTTTTTTTTTTAAGATTATTAATCTGTTTTTTTAATTTTTTTTAAATTTTAATCGGTTTCGTGTCCACTAATTGTTTTACTCAAAAAAAATCTTAATTAAAGTCACCCTTTCATGTCCACTAATCGTTTTTACTCAAAAAATAAAATCTTATTGAACTGATGATTTTAATTTGATTTAATATAAAAAAAACAAAAAATGTTTTGTTATAAACCGTAAAAGTGTGTTTTTTAAAAAGTATTTTAACTGTATTTTACTTTAATTAATATTTTATATGATTTTCTGTTTTTAAAAGTAAATATGTAATAACAAATATATTTTAAGGGTAAAATTGATATTTCATCCTGTATTATATATATAAACAAGGGCAAAATCGTATTTTTATACTTACAGTTATAGTTGGCTGTTAGTTTGTTGGTCAAATGGACCTAAGTGATGTATTTTGAAAAAAGTAGGATTAATATGATAAAGACGTTTAAAATGGTGACAATTTACCAAAAAATAAGGACTTTAGTGATATTAACCCCTAGTTTCAATAATAGCTGGTCAATTGAAAAAAATTAAAATGACTCCATCAAGGTTTGAACCAAGGTTGAAACTTGAAAAATACAAATTCTTACCAGTTAAGCTACATTAGCTCATTGTTAAAGATTTGTTGATTTAAATGTATATATATAGTTATATAATTTGTTTAAACTAATTTAAATCTATTTATATAATTTAATATAAACTCATATATATATATTTTAAAATATACTCAAATTTCATAATAATATATAAAAACATATTTGTGAAAATGAAAAATAAAATAACAAAACAAAAGGAAATCTAGAAAATCCAAAAAATTAAAACCCGTAAATTTTTTTCTTTTTTCCTTTTTGTGGATTTTTTTCCTTTTCAAAAAATATATTATTTTAATTTGATAAAAAAAACAGAAAATTAAAGCTCATAAATTGAAAAGGGAAAAAAAATCAACAACAAAAATAGGAAAAAAAATAAAAAAATATACTTTTTTTTCCTTTATTCCCTTTCGTTTTGTTATTTTCTTTTTTATTTTCATAAATGTTTTTTTATATATTATTATCATATATGAGTTTATTATTATTTTTATTCTATTTTTGTTGTTGATTTTTTTTCCTTTTCAATTTATGGGCTTTAATTTTCTTGGTTTTTTTTTATCAAATTGAAATAATATATTTTTTGAAAAGGAAAAAAATCCAAAAAAGGAAAAAAGAAAAAATTTACGGGCTTTGATTTTTTGGATTTTTTAGGTTTCCTTTTATTTGGTTATTTTCTTTTTCATTTTCATAAATATGTTTTTATATATTATTATGAAATATGAGTATATTTTGAATTATATATGAGTTTATTTTAAATTATATAACTATATATATATATACATATAAATCAACAAATATTTAATAATAAGCTAGTGTAGCCTAACTGGTTAGAGCTTGTGTTTTTCAGGTTTCAACCTTGGTTCAAACCTTGATAGAGTCATTATAATTTTTTTAAGGGTTGACCAGCTATTATTGAAACTAGAGGGACTAAAAGAAAAATGTTTAAAAATAATAATTAGGGTAAAATTGTATTTTTATATATTATGTTATAGTTGACCGTTAGTTTTTGATCAAATGGACTAAAGTGATGTATTTTGAAAAAACAAAAGATTAAAGTGACTAATATTGTAAAAACGTTTAAAAATATAACAATTCATAAAAAAGTAGGAATTTTAGTGATAATACCCCTTATTAACAAGAAGCCATTTGTGCACCGACTTGCATACTTGCATTGCATCTATACGGTTATCAATTTTTGTAGGCATTAAAACTTGAATCAATTTTTGTAGTTCGAACTTATTTATATGGACCCACGAGAAAACATTACAACGTGTTGTTATTTTTTTATCTTTAAAGTATTAACTGCAATAACATTGTTTTATTTCACTCAAGACAAATTTTTAAAATTTTTCCTATGGGTTCTATGAACTGGCAGAGCGAAAATAGGTTTTTTTGTCAGGATAATCAAGGGTGCGAAGAAAACTACAACTGTTTCCTTGTCATAGCTAGCTGATTATATCACAGAGTTGTACCAATAATTGTATTTAGCTCTATCCTTGTGACACCCGTGTAGGGCAACATTGTAAAGTCTTTTGTCTGCTTAAGAATATAAATAGAAAAATATATCAGCTGAATAACAGCATTTCCAATGCTATTATATATTTGGAGAAAATGGAGTGCGCCATAAGATAAATACTAAAGAAGTTAGAAAAACCCTCTCCAATGCAATTATCTATGTTGAATATGGAGATGATGTGGTAAAACAAAAGTTAGAGAATATGAAGTTGAGTTTCTAATTCTAGAAACTCTCCTAGAAATGCGTCTAAGATTTCTAACTATTTCCACCAATAATATTGAAGCTCATTTAATTGTAAAATAAAAGAGGAGAGAAAATGTAATAATTGTTTTATTATGATTGGTTAAAAAATAGATACATATTTGATTTTAGATAATTGCATTGGAGATGTGAATATGTATTTCTCAAAAAAAAAATTTAAAAGTGGGCCCATATTGAATAGAAGTGCTGATGTGTCACTATTTAAAAACTCAAAATTGCATAATAGTATTGGAGATGCTTTAAGAGTGCTAAGATTTGCAAATTCCAAATTCCTCTAAAATCTATCTTGGTATCAGAGCAACCATGGCAGACGCCTCACCTTCTGCAATCTCCTCAACCAAAACTCCTACAAATATTGATTCACCAATGGTGATAACTCAGTCTGAGAGTGGATGAAAATTCTCAGCCAAACTCGGCAATGTTCTGAGTCAATACTGTTCTGTCAAGTTGGACATGAACTACTATTTGTTTTGGCAAAACATGGTGCTTCCAGTCATTCGAGGAAACAAGCTTGAAGGTTTCATCAATGTAGCAAAACCATGCCTTCCAGAGTTCTTTTCAGTCACGGTTCTGAGTTCCACCAAGATTGAAACAGAGCCAAAGTCAAACCCAAACCCAGATTTTGAAGAAAGGTTTGCAAAAGATCAGCTACTCCTAGGCTGGCTCAACAAATCTCTGACTGTGGATGTAGACACTCGAGTCATGGGGAACAACAACTCAAAGAAGCTCTGAGAAGCTATTAGAGATTTGTTTTCTGCACACAATGGGTCTAATGTTGTCTACTACAAGAATGAGCTTCGACAAGCCCAAAAAGGAGGTATGAAAATAGATGAATATTTAAATACCATGAAATCTATTGTTGATAATCTTGCTCTAGCACGACATCCTATTACTGGAAGTGATTTGGTCTCACAAGTCTTATATGGGCTTGACTCAAATGAGTACAACCCGATTGTATGCCAAATGTATGAACGGCTTGATATATCTTGGATTGAACTTCAAGCAAGACTTTTGAGCTATGAAAGAAGATTGGAGCAAATTACTAGCAGTGCCAATTTATCTATCAATGTTGGACAAGCCACAATCAACTATGCCTCTAACAAACCTGGCAACCATCAAAACAAGCAGCATGGATTTTTCTCAGGCCAGAGACATGCAAGAACTCCAAACAATGAAGGTTTTAGAGGCAGAGGTGGCAGGTCCAGAGGTCGAGGAGGCCGCAACAACAACAACTCCAAGCTTACTTGCCAAGTATGTGGGAAATATGGCCACACTGCTGTTGCATGCTACTGGATGTTCAATCAAAACTATATGGGTACTCCACCTGAGCAGGACAAGAACAACCAAAATTTCGCTTTCATTGCTTCTCCAGAAATGGTTGGTGACCCAACTTGGTATATAGATAGTGGAGCAAGTTGTCATGTAACTGGGGACACCAACAACCTCTCTCAAAAGGCAGATTACAATGGTAAGGAAACCCTCACTATTTTGTAAGGAGAAAAACTGAACATATCTCATATTGGCAACTCTAAAATTCCTACCCTCTTTAACAAGTCTTTACTGCTAAAAAACATTTTACATGTTCCCAGTATAACAAAGAACTTGCTTAGGATATCACAGTTGACTGCTTATAACAATACTTATGTTGAGTTTCATTCTAATGCTTGTTTTGTTAAGGACAAGCAAAAGGGAATGGTGCTACTGAAAGGAAAGCTTAGGAATGGTCTCTACCAGCTGGAAATACCCCACAAAAATTGTCTTCCCCAATTAGGGTCTTCATCTTAAGAAGTCCATGTTGGACAACCAGCTCTATGCAATGTCAAGTCTTCTCAGTTTGTTGTTAATTCCGTGTCTTTGAATTCCCAAAAAGAGGTGTGGCATATGAGATTAGGCCACCCCTCAAATCGAGTCTTGTCTTTAACACTACAAAGTTGTAATCAAAAAATTCAAGTTAATGAAAACTCAGAATTTTGCGATGCTTGCTAGTATGGAAAGTCCCATTTACTTCCTTTCTCTCTTTCTGACTCTCATGCAACAAACATTTTAGACCTAATCCATACAGATATATGGGGACCTTCTCCTATCAATTATACTTCTGGATTCAAATACTATATACACTTTTTAGATGACTATAGTTGACACACTTGGATGTATCCTTTGAAACAAAAACTAGAAGGTTTGAATGTATTCATTCAAGTCAAAAGACTAGTTAAGAAAAAATTTAAGAGAAAAATAAAATGCATTCAATCAGATGTTGGGGGTGAATATAAATCTTTTGAACAGTATGTCAAACAAAATGGAATAGAGTTCAGAAATTCATGTCCCTACACATCCGCTCAAAATGGACAAGCGGAGAGAAAACATAGGCATATTGTAGAAATGGGCCTAACCTTTTTAGCACATGCTAAAATGCCCTTAAAATTCTGGTGTGAAGCCTTCCAAACTGCAACATTTTTAATCAATAGAATGCCTACCCCAATCCTAGAAAATCAGTCTCCCATACAAAGACTCACAGGCAAAACACCCAATTACCATTCCTTAAAGACTTTTGGTTGTGCATGTTTCCCTTGCTTGAGACCATATCAAAACCAGAAATTCCTATTCCATTCCATCAAGTGTGTGTTCCTAGGCTATAGTAACTCACAAAAAGGGTATAAGTGCTTAAGTTCCACAGGTAGAATCTACACCTCTAGACATGTTATCTTTAACAAAAAAGAATTTCCTTTTGCATCTGGTTTCCTAAACACCAAATAACATGAGTCACAAACAATTATTGTTCATTCTTAGTGGTTTACCATCCTTAACCATGTCTCATCTAAAAACAACTCCTCAAAAGTTCAATCTACCAGCTGTAGTGATCATTCAGAAGCAACTCTTGAAGCATCACATGACCCTGCAAGTCCACAAACTAGTCAATCTAATGAACTTGACAGACATGTTCAGTTACCTCAAGAGGAGGAATTCTCAAGTTCATTACCCAGAAGTGTTGATGTATCTTCTTCTAGCCAAGATAAAATAATAGCTTCACTTAAATCTTCAATGCCAATCCAAGAAGATCAAGCAATACCAGAAAATTTTTAGAATGTTGATCATCAAATCATAACACCCTCCATGACAAATGTTCATATGCCAAAGAAGTTTTCATCAAAGTATCAACTCTTCTCAGTGAACAAAAATGCAGAGCTAACAGAGCCAACTTGTGTTAATGAAGCTATCAAAAGTAAAGAGTGGATAGCAGCAATGGAAAAGGAGTATCAGGCTCTAATAAAGAACAAAACATGGACTCTTGTGTCATACTCACATGCCGACAACATTGTAGGGAACAAATGGGATTTTAAACTCAAACGAAAGGCTGACGGATCTGTGGAGAGATGTAAAACGAGACTTGTTGCCAAAGAGTTCTACCAAACTCCAGGAATCGATTTCTCAGAAACTTTCAGTCCGGTGATTAAGGCCTCCACTATACGAGTAATTCTTTCCATTGCATTTTCTACGAATTGGAGTGTTAGACAATTGGACATCAACAATGCGTTCTTGAATAGACAACTGCAAGAAGCTGTTTTTATGTATCAACCAGAAGGTTTTGTTGATTCCACAAAACCTACTTATGTGTGTAAACTTCAAAAGGCATTGTATGGCTTGAAGTAACCTCCTCGGGCCTAGTATGATAAACTTAGAGTGACCCTAGTTAGTTGGGGTTTCACAAACTCCAAATGTGACACTTCCTTATTCTTCTTCAAAACTAAAGCCCAGATTCTTATAGTTCTAATATATGTGGACGACATGATTGTCACTGGGAATGATTCAGATGTAGGGAAAAATTAACTAAAAACCGCAGCGGAAGGCGAAAAGTAGATTTTCGTATAGTTAAAATTTTTCTAAAGATTTGAACCTTAACCCTTTAATTAATTAAACACAAATATACGGTTAGAGTTAAATACCTCTTGTCGCGTGATCCGATTGACTTACGTCGATGGTAATCTGCAAGATCTTCAATTCTAGCACGTACGTGAATCACCTAGGAGCGTGGTCTCCCTTTTTTCTTTGAATTGCTTACCTGAGAATGGATGTATGGAACTTCTGATCCTGATCTTCAATCCCAAAACACCAAGAGCCTAGAAAAATAGTTCCAGTCACTTTTGAATTCACAATCGATATGATTGGAACTCGCGTAACCCTAAATCGAAAGTGTGCACAAAACCTTTTGATGTTAAAGGCTTGCAAGTGCACTATCGAATGAGAACTTATTTTTCTTTTTCTCTCTTGGTCGAAATTCTATGTGTATTGAGTAAGATTTTTATTTTCAAAGCAAACAAAAATCTCTCTCACTCAAGCTTCTTGGTGGCAGAAATTTATCACCTTATATTTATAAGGTGACCGAAATTTCTCCTTCTCAAAATAGGGTTGACCGAATTCTTTGTGTAGGAAATCTAGGGTTGGCCAATTTCCTTACTTGAAAAGGAATTGTGCTTTTCCCTAATTCCTATCAATTTAAGAATCCTAACCCTTATAGGACTAGGGTGGCCGAATGCTTTGTGTGGTATGGAGTGTATGTGGACTTAATCCTTACCACATTAAGACTCCTATCACTTAAAAGAATTATAACCCTAATCCAACACATAATATTTTATTTACTGATCAGGAAAAGATTTTGATTTAAACTATTAATTAATTAAATAATTAATTAATTTCCATTTAATCAAAACAATAAAATAAAATAATATCTTGGGCTATTTTATTAGCCTTGCCACCCACACCATATATATATGGGTCTAATATTATTTTTCTTATTTTATTTAATCCATTAGACTTTAAATAAAAGCTCACATGTGAACCAGACTTATTCTTACTAAAAGAAACAAGCCCACATGTCTCCTTTTAATATATTAATATAATAGAGTAGCCCATTAAATAAATAATAGACATATTATATTCTTAATATATTAAATGCAATTCTAGATGGACCCATAAATTGGTCCGGTAGAATATATCAAGTGATCCATGCAAGTACGTGTGGATTGTGGATCTTGGCGGGCTATCTAAATTTAAGTTTCAATAGACATAACCTAATCACAATCAACAAATGATTCACTTAGGTCCGATCTATTAATTTTAGCTCATTCCACTAAAGAGCTAAAATTGAACTCTTAAATAAAGATAGAATAAGGAGATGTTTCTCATTCATACCCTAGACAATCTTATAGGAGATGGTGTATCCTCGTGAATAATATCAGTAATCGCCAAGAGCTCATAGACCGCCTATAGCTTTTCAACTTACCATATTTCCTCATATGACCACATTTTGAACTTGGATATTTTGACTTGTCCAGAAGCCATGTCTTCAATAATCATTATTGAAAACTCAACGTTGAGATTTAATATCCAATACCTCAAAACATCCATATGATGATATTATACTCTCATTTAATAAATGGAGCCACGATGTCCATATCTATAAATGAAGTCCTCTATCGATTAACAAATGAATACCACCAAACTATCGAGGATAGACTATGCTATATAATCGTACTTATTGATAGCTCAAATGATAACACTTGCAACCATAAGTCCATCATTTATCTCAGGATTAAGATCGACTCTCCGATTGTCCTAATAATGAAAAGACTTATATCTAGTGACGGTTCTAGATAAAGTATTTCATTGTGATCCTGTTCAATGCACCCAGTGCACTAGATTCTTTTACTCGAAAACCTTTCGATGATTTTAGATTCATCATAACTCATTTGATCCCACTCAAATGCTAGTAAAAGAATTCTACAACTTTATCAAGATAGAGGTGCCCAACCTTTAACTTAAGTTGTGAACGTTATTCAAGACTAACTAAAGAATTGTGTCTACCTCACACATATCCGGATGTATGAACAATTCTTCATATCTCATAGTCTTTTGACCTTATGATTATTTACCATGACAATTATAATAATAAATGCTATAAGTATTTGTAAAAATCAGAAAACACTTTATAAAAATGAAAAGATTGTCAATTACAATATTACACTCTTGCTATTGAGCATAATCCTAATATCAGAGTCACTAGAAAAATTCATTGGAAGAATGAATCAACTGTCTGCTTTGAAAGACCATGGCTTGGTCCATTACTTTCTTGGTATAGAAGTTCACAGAGATGGAACTGGGATGTTTCCCACTTAAACCAAGTACATCATAGATATGGAAAAAACCAAGCCCTATCCGACACTTGCAGTTACTAGAAAGTATTTGTCTGGAACCGATAGAGAACACATGAAGAATCCCACAGTCTACAGAAGTGACATAGGGGCCTTGTAGTATCTCACTAATACAAGACCAGACATTGCTTTTATAGTGAACAAGCTAAGCCAATTTCTACAAAAACCAACCTTACTTTATTGGCAAGCAGTGAAAAGAGTTTTAAGATATCTTAAAGGAACAGTTGACTATGGTATTCATATCAAACATTGTGATAGATTAGCTTTGTTTGGCTTTTCGGTTGCATATTGGGTGTGATGTCCAGACGATAGAAGATCAACAGCAAGATATTGTGTTTTCCTAGTGGATACACTTGTCTCTTAGTCCTCTAAGAAGCGGAATGTTGTAGCTAGATCAAGCACAGAATTTGAGTATCATGCTCTCTCTTAAGTTTCCTCAGAATTAGCTTGGATTCAACATCTATTAAAAGAAATTCAATTTTCTCTTCATATTGTTCCAGTGACATGGTATGACAACCTTAGTGCTAGTGCACTAGCTGCAAATCCTATCTATCATACAAGAACAAAACATACTGAAGTAGACATCCATTTTGTAAAAGATAAAGTGCTCATCAAACAATTAGAAATCTGATATATGCCTTCTCATGATCAAATAGCAGATTGTTTAACCAAGGCATTATCCCATTCTCTTTTCCAGTTTCTCAAAGACAAACTCGGAGTGACCATCTCCCCCAAATCACCCTCTCGTTTGAGGGGGGATGTGAAGAAAACTACAGCTGTGTCCTTGTCTTAGCTAGCTGATTATATCATATAATTGTACCAATATTTGTATTAAGCTCTATTCTTATGACACCTGTGTAGGGCAAAACTGTAAAGTCTTTTTTCTGCTTACGAATATAAATAGAAAAATATACCTCGGTTGAATAAGAGTGCTGAGATTTGCAAATTCCAAATTCCTCTGAAATCTATCTAAGGGCACTTACGGGTCTTTACGGGTTTCATAATAGGTTTTGAGGAGATCATGAAGCTGTGTGCAAATATGACTTTTCTTGAGAATGAGGGACTGGAACAAACTTGGCAAGAGCGGTGGAAAATGGCGGGGATGAGAAGGCTTACTTTGAGCCTCGTGGGGGAAGGTGTTGACAAACAAATTGGTGAATAGAGAATTGTTTTTGGGGTTCATCGGGAGGATATCGAGGGTGGAGGAAGGGGTGGAGATTGAGGTTATTGCCAATAATATTTTTACCTTCCAGTTCAACAGTCTGGAAGACCACGTCAGTGTTTTGGAAAATAGGCCGTGGACATTCGACGATGCCTTGATGTGGGATCTTCTAGGGAGTGTTCTGGGAAGTTCCTAAAGGTCTGTGAGAATATGGATGTTGACCAGCCGCTTTGACGCTGTTTGCAAGCTGATGTCTGAGGGATGGGGAGGAGATTGTAACGATTCTAAGGTACGAAAGGTTTCATAGTCATTGTTTCCAGTATGGGTAGATATGTCATTCGACTTAGGTTTGTACTTATGCTGTTGCAACTGAGAGTTCAACTAGGGTGGATGAGATGCCTTTTGGGGCATGGTTGAAAGCAACAGTGTCGAATCGTAGAATGAATAGAAGGTTTGATTTCCTGACGGCACCGCGCACGGGACAATTTAGAGGTATAAGACAATGGTAGGAGGGCTTCAGTGATAGGGCTACTCAGTGAACGGCAGGAAGCGTTGCCGTCCAATAAATCAAAGATGTTAGTGAGGAGGACAGTTACGAGAAGTGTATTGATAGAAATAATAAATAGGGCAATGATGGGAATGATTACAGCTAGACCTGACAATTACCCGTGAACCAGACACGAACCCTGTTAGGATTATGCTCAATAGCAAGGGTGTAATATAGTAATTAACAATCTTTTCATATTCATAAAGTGATTTCTGGTTTTACAAAATCTTATAGCATTTATAATGATAATTATCAAAGTAAGTAATCATAAGGTCAAAAGACTATGAGGAAGGAAGAATTGTTCGTACATCTGGATATGTATGAGGTAGACACAATTCTTTAGTTAGTCTTAAATAAACGTTCACAACTTAAATTAAAGGTTGGGCACCTTTATCTTGATAAAGTTGTAGAATTCTTTTGCTGGCATTTGAGTGGGATCAAATGAGTTATGATGAGTCTAAAATCATCGAAAGGGTCTTCGAGTAAAAGAATCTAATGCACTGGGTGCATTGAACATGATCACAATTAAATATTTTATCTAGAACCGTCAGCAAATACAAGTCTTTTCATTATGAGGACAATCGGAGAGTCTATCTTAATCCTGTGATAAATGATGGACATATGATTGCAAGTGTTATCATTTGAGCTATCAATGAGTAAGATTATATAGCATAGTCTATCCTCGATAGTTTGGTGGTATTCATTTGTTAATCGATAGAGGACTTCATTTCTAGATATGGACATCGTGGCTCAATTTATTGAATGAGAGTATAATATTATCATATGGATATTTTGAGGTATTGGATATTAAATCTCAACATTGAGTTTTCGATAATGTCTATTGAAAACATGGCTTCTGGACAAGTCAAAATATCCAAGTTCAAAACGTGGTCATATGAGTAAATATGGTAACTAGGAGAGCTATAGACGGTCTATGAGCTCTTGGCGATTACTGATATTATACACGAGGATACACTATCTCCAATAAGATTGTCTAGGGTATGAATGAGAAACATCTTCTTATTCTATCTTTATTTAAGAGTTCAATTTTAGCTCTTTAGTGGAATGAGCTAAAATTAATAGATCGGACCTAACTGAATCATTTGTTGATTGTGATTAGGTTATGTCTATTGAAGCTTAAATTTAGATAGCCTGCCAAGATCCCCAATCCACACGGACTTGCATGGATCACTTGATATATTCTACCGTACTAATTTATGGGTCCATCTAGAATTGTATTTAATATATTAAGAATATAATTTGCACATTATTTATTTAATGGGCTGTTCAAATTATATTAATATATTAATGAGAGGCATGTGAGCTTGTTTCATTAAGTAAGAATGAGTCTGGTTCACATGTGAGCTTTTATTTAAAGTCCTGAATGGATTAAATAAAATATTTGGCCCATATAATAATAGCCTAAAATATTATTTTACTTTATTGTTTGATTAAATGGAAATTAATTAATTAATTATTTAATTAAAAATCAAAATCTTTTTCTGACTAGGAATTATGTTTCCTAGTAGTATACTATTATAGTAGTATAATAAATATAAAAGACTTAATTTGGTAAGTAGATAAATAAAGAATTTATTTATCTAATCAAATAAGGAAGTCTTTAATATAATCACAAATACACTATTTGAGTTGGATTAGGAGTCTTGGTGTAGAAAAGAAATCTTTTTTTGAAAATGGTTCTTTGTCACCAAGTAAATCCACCTAGAGATAAGATTCTTGTCCACCAAGTAAATCCTCTTTAGGAAAGGATTTGTATACCTATATATATTATTAATTTCGGAATTAATAGATATAAAATAAAAAAATAAAAAATAAAATTTTTAAGAGAAAGAATTTTTTATTCTCTTCCTTTTGAATAAAAAAAATTCAACTCTAGAACATAGTGAAAATTCGGCCAAAAGGAAGAGAGAAAGATAGTTCTAATTCGACAGTGCACTTGCAAGCCTTTACATAAAAAGGTTTTGTGTACACTTTCGATTTAGGTTCACACGCGTTTCAATCATAACGATTGTGAATTCAAAAGTGACCGGAACGATCTTTCTAGGCTCTTGGAGTTTTTTATGATTAACGATCAAGAAAGAAGATTTCATTTTTCCATTCTCAGGTACGCAATTCAAAGAATAGGGAGACCACGCTCCTAGGTGATTCACGTTCGTGATCGGATTGGAAGATCTTGCGGATTACCATCGACGATAAGTCAATCGGATCACGCGAGAAGAGGTATGATATCTTTTGAATATATGTATGCTTAATTAATTAAAGGGTTAAGGTTCAAATATTGGAAAAATTTTAAACTATACTAAATTTTTTTTAGTCTCGCTTCCGCTGCGTTTTTCGTATTTTCCCTACAAACCCAACGAATTTGGGTTAGGTTGGGTTGAGCTAAACGGGTTCAGGTTGGTAAATTGGTTGACCTGTTTAACCCATTTAATAAACAGATTGTGACAGGTTTCGTAAACGGGTTGGTGGGTTAACACGAGTAGTATAGGCAAATGTATAATTTAAAATTAATTGAGGGCTATAATTATAGCTTGTTTAACTTTATAGACTTTTTGTAGCTTGTTTAAATTGTTGATGATATAAACTTTATGTTGGAGTTGTGGCTTGTTAAGATTTTATTTGCATGTAGTATATTTTTAATAACTTTTAATATAGAAAATAAAACAGGTTATAAACGGGATTATTCGGGTCAAGACCTAACCCGTTAGACACTACTTGTTTGGTAAACAGGTTAAACGGGTTGTGTCGAGTTACACGTTTATTAAATGAGTTGGGATGAGTTTGAGAAGTTCAACCCGTTTATTAAACGGGTCAACCCAACACGACCCATTTAATAAACGGGTCGTGTAGGGTTTGATCCAACCCGACCCACGAACACGAATTGCCAAGTCTAATTACAGCAATAATGAGAATGACATTTATAATGGAGGTTTTGTTTTTAAGAGCACACGTGAAGAATATAGGATTCATATGGTTTCTCTATCTGATAAAAAGAGGACGGTCTTAGGGTCTCCTTGCCTACAAGGTCCAAGTCCAAGGGAAAAGAAAAACCAAAAGATGGGCCCGTAATCCAATCGGATAAGTCAATTGGAAATGGAAGGGTAATGGAGCTGACAACCAACTATCCATTATACCATCTGGGTCGGGGCAGGTCGTGAACATATAACCGGGTGTTGGTTTTAATCTTAGGGATTTTATTCGAAAAATTTCGAAAGGTGGTCCGAGATGGAAACGAACGGTAAGGGAAAATGGTCAAGATGGCATAGATTTAGACAATGTTGTCAATTTGGGCAAGCGACAAGTAGTAGAAGAAGAGAACATGGGTGGAATTGAGGGTGTCTTGGAGGAAAGCTGTACTAAATGGGTCAAGGTGGATGAAGAGGGTGCGGTCTCAAGCGGTCAGGGTTAGTCCGGCCAACCGGACGCAATGAGGATTATATCTTGGAATACTCGAGGACTCTGAAGTCCTTGAGCTGTCAATATCCTACAACGGATGGTGCGGGTGGCGGGTGCTTCGGTCGTATATTTAATAGAGACAAAAGTGAATACCAAGATGATGGAATATATATGTATCAAATTGGGTTTTAGTAGTAAATCGGTGGTCGAATTGGGCGACCGCAGTCGAGGATTATGTTTGCTTTTGTCTGATAGTGTGGTAATTGACTTCTTGTTGTATCCATTATTCCATATTGATGTCAAAGTTCAGTCGCACAGGGTAAAAGTTTGGCGTTTGAATGGTTTCTATGGCAGTCTAGAACAGAACCAGCGATGCCATTCATGGACGTTTCTAAAACGGTTACATGTTATGTATGATCTTCTTTGGCTGTTTGTTAGGGATTTCAATAAAGTGTTAGTTGTTGAGGAGAACAAAGAGGGCCAACTCAGTCTAGGCAGTTGATGGAAAATTTCAGAAACGCATTGAACTCGTGTAGGTTGGAAGATATGGGATTTAAGGGCACGACTTTCACTTGGAGCAATAAAGGGATGAGGAGGCGATGGTCCGGGAATGACTGAATCTTGGGGTGAGTTGTTTTAATTGGCGGATGTTGTTTCCGAGCTCAAGAATTCAGCATTTGAAATTCCGACCATCGTCCAATTTTGGTAGAGATTTTGGAGGATTCTAATCATATGAATGACAGTAGGATCAGGTGTGGTAGGCAGTTCCACTTTGAGTTTTACTAGGCGGATATTGACGACTGTATGGATTTGGCTCATCGATCTTGGGTCTTATTATGAGGGGTTGGAGCTATGGGTCTGATTGTTTCTTGTGTTAACAGTTGTACTAAGCGGCTCTCTTTTTAGAATTCAAAAAACAGAGTTTCTATGAGAGCTGCAATGTAGAGCAACAAAATGAGCTTCGAAAGTTGTCTTCATCGATAAAGCCGGGTTCTTGGAATGTTATTCGGCAATCAAAAATAAATTAGATAAATTGTTAATGGATGGAGAAAATTACTGGAAATAGATATTGAGAGTCAATTGGTTGAAAGGTGGGGACTATAACATGAAGTTCTTTCATTGGAAAGCACGTGAAGGGCAAGGAATTTGGTTAAGTGGCTATTGGATGACATGGGTAATTGGTGTCTACAACAGTAGGAGATGAAATAAGTGATCTTAGACTATTTTTCACAGCTTTTTAAGTGCTTAGTGTCTCATAGAAAAGCTGTTGACTAGGTTTTTTGGTGTATACAGCCTAGGCTCTCGCAAAGGTCTTACGGTTTTCTGGATGCCCCATTCTCTAAAGAAGAGATACGAAAGGGTATTTTTGAGATGACTTCATCAAAAGCTCCAGATTCGGATGAGCTTCCAGCCGTGTTCTTCCAAAAATACTAGGATTTGGGAAGGATAAGTGTGACATATACGAGCTTGAAGTGTTTGAATATGGGGGAATCGTTTGCGGCGATCAACAATACTCTGTTTTGCTTGATTCCAAAGGTTTAAACTGCGAAGTGAATTATAGATTATTGGCCAATTAGCCTTTGCAAATGAGATTGTTGCGAATGCATTGGCTAATCGATCCCGGATAGTTTTAGACGAAGTAGTTTTTGAAGCACAAAGTGCTTTCATCCCAGGAAGGCTGATAACGGATAACGCTGTTATTAGGTTTGAAAGCCTACATGCTTTGAGAACACGGTAAGAAATGGTCTTTAACTTTAAAATTGGATATGTCAAAAGCATATGATCATGTCAGGTGGGACTTTCTAGCTAAATTTATGGCTCGCATAGGTTTTTCAGACACTTGGGTTGGCCGGATTATGAGGTGTGTGATGACTGTATTCTTTTCTTTTCTTCTCAATGGTAAAGTTTATGGGTTAGTAGTGACATCGCAGGGCCTTAGACAAGGTGATCCGCTGTCTCCTATACTCTACTTGTTGGTGTCCGAGGGATTGTCTAGCTTAATTAATGTCGCGGTTCGGTAGTAGAACGGGGCCGACTATCTCGCACCTCTTCTTTAAGGATAATAGCTTGTTTTTTTTTTCAAGGGCTTCTACTAAAGACTGCAGCCTTATTCGGAGACTGTTGGATGTTGACTCAAAGGCTTCGAGGTAGCTTGTTAATTATGAGAAATCAATTGTGTGTTTTAGTTGTGAAATCTCTCGTGTGGAGGGTGAAAGGACAGCTGTTGTGATTGGGTCTGTTAAGTCTGATGTCACGAAAAGTACTTAAGATTGCTAATCTTTTATACTATAAACAAACGGGCATTGTTCAATAATATTAAGGATAGGGTGTGGAACAAAATTAAGGGTTGGAGATGCAAGCTTTTCTTTGTGGCTGGCAAGGAGATTATTATCAAGTAAGTCATCCAGTCAATCCCGGCTTTCTCAATGAGTGTATTCCAGTTACCATAAGAGTTAATTAAAGAAATTCAAAGCTTATGCTGCAAGTTCTGGTGGGGAAATTCAGAGACAGCACAGAAGATGCACCGGGTTACTTAGAAGAACTTTTGTAAAGGGATAAAGGAGGAAGTATAGGGTTCCGGGATCTCAGTGTTTCAACCATGCTTTACTTGTGAAGCAGAGATGTAGGCTAATTAAAAATCCAACGCCTTTTGCTGCTAGAGTTCTTAAAGGATTTTATTTTGCCACTGAAGATTTCATGAAAGCTGAGGAATTGTTTACTGTTTGGCGCTTTTATGCACTATGTTGTGGCGAGTTTGGTATCTGTTAAACTGTTTGTTGTTTATGGTTGAACAACAATATAAATTTGAGGGAGGTCAAAATGCCATTGATAATGTGTATGTATGAGCTGTGATAATGTGTATGTGTGGGTTGTGGACTATTAGAAAATTTACAAAGCTAAGAATTCTGATGATGTGAGTAGTAGAGGTGTTGGTCGAATCTCTCATGTAAGACGATAGGTTCTCAATAATGGTTTTTACAAGTTGAATTCAAATACGGCTCTTAATGAGAGGAACCGAACAGTGGGTGTAGGGCTGGTGATTCGGGATTGTGAGGGTTCAGTTATGGCTCGAGTACCCAGAGTATTCATGCTTGATATAGCCCTTTTGTTGCAGAGGCAGTGACTATGCTGCGTGGAGTCATTTTTGCAATTGAAACTGAGATTGGTCACTATTATTGTTGAGTTCGATGCTTTAGGCGTAGTTAAGTTAGTGAATGTTACATGCTCTTCTTCTGCTGATATTGGTCTAGTTGTTAACGATATCGTTACTCATCTTAAGGGTATTGAAGGTGGTCCGGTGGTGTTTGTGTCTAGGAAGGCGAATTATGTCACTCATACTCTTTCAAAAATAACACTAGGTGTCAATGAAGATCGTTATTAATTAAATGAGTACCCTCTGTGTGTGGACAAGTTTGTATTGAAAGATCTTCCAGATTAATGTTTTGTTTGTTTTCTAAAGAGGTTAAAACTTCAAAAAAAAAAAGCAATAACATTGTTTTTATGATTTAATAAAATTGTGTTTATTTCGTATATTTGAGCATAAATCTTACAAAAGCCATATTTATAAAGTGTGTGTGATTTATGTATTAATATGAGATGCTAATACATAAAGATATAAGTCAAAAATCATTTATAAATAAAGTTGTTGACAGTTATTTATGAAATTGGCAATTCATAAGAGTAAATTGCACCAACTTATCTTGAGTTTTGTCATAAAGATATAATATTCAACAAATGATCTTAATTACACAAACACAGAAAACACTCATTGCCGTCAATGGTCAACATTTAGATTTAACTGTTAACATGAAGGCTGAAAGGTAAAATAGTTATTTATTTATTAAAGAAACCATAAATTCTAAAATAATCTCAAAACTAGTTATATCTACCTAAATAAAATTACATAACGATCCCATACTTTTTTATAATTATAAATCAACCCCTTTCACCAAAAAACTCTACTTTTGACTTAAGCTCACCGTTTTACTTTATCATTCTTGTTATATAATGTTATCATCATCAATTTGAGAAACAGAGCAAACTCTGTTATTCACTAAATCTCAAACACTTCATGTATACTTCTGTTCACTGAAGTTTGCCATCTTTATTCATCTTACCCAACTCACCACTCATTATAACCTCACATCTTTCTCCACTCAAAACCCTTTAAACTTTGTCTATGTCTCACAACAACTCCACTTACTTTCACTCATCACTCCTCACGCCAATTTCCTTTCTTTCCTTCAACAACAAGAACAACAAAAACAAGACCTAAAACCACCACAACATGAAGAAGAAGAAAAAAAACAAGAAGACCCGACATACCCAATTATCAAATTCTTTAATTTTTGAACACCAACCCATGACCCACTTGGCCTCCTCCCCTTTTTGACAAATTATTTCTCCAAAAAATATTGTCCATCTTCTTGGCACCACTCTACTGGTATCAAATCCTTCAATTCACCCGAAACTCAATCTTAATCCGATAAGATCATTGGAAAAGAAGGGACAAGACCGATTGTTCTATATGGTTAAGGAATATAAATTTTGTGAATGGTTTGAGGAGTTTCAATCTCCATGGAGATTTGTTATAAGGAAATTTTGCATATCGAAATGCCACGTCGATAGCGTTGACAAGTCAAAAGCACATCCCACTCCACGTTAGGGAATTATTGGCTGATCAATGCCTTCTCTTCTCAGGCTTCGGAAAAGATTGGGCCCGACACTTTGGGTTTCCGCAAGCTGCATAGGATAAAGCCCAAGAGACAGGTCCAGAAGAAACTCGGTTATCCAAAAGCGGAAGGCCCACCTCGCTTGGACGATCCAAGTGAATATACCCAATATCGGTCTTGCTTAGAATATCCTGAGGTCAAAAATATACTGCGTAAGTAAAATGTTTCTAGTACTCATGTGTCACTTCTCGCCCAAAAACCGTGCCCATCAAGGTTGTCAGCCTTTTTAAGTCTGACGAGGACACGTGTACGGTATGTATGAAGTAACCCAGCTCAACACTCCAAAGGAAGTTGAACCTGGACCAACCCACCACCCAAGGCTGAGGTCACTATAATCAAAACCAATAAAAAAAAGCATTACCACTCAAGTGTAAAAGAGGATTCACGCAATCCCACATATAAATAAAGGAAGTCTCCTTACAAATGAGGAGAGGCAAAAAATTACTATTGATCATACTTGATATATTGTGATTTATCTTGTAGAAATCCCTAAGGTGTAAAAACCGACCACAGTCGGTACCCAAAATCAACATACATATCTAGCATCCACACAACTCCCTCGGGACCTATCCAGCCCAACACATCATTCTCATACATCCTGTGTAAATTTCACTTGTCAGTCCAAACCGCACCAGCGACATTTCCAAGATAAGTCAAAACTCTGCATACGTGGCAGGTACAACCTTTGACTTTAGTGTTAGCACATTTTGTGTATAAACATTTGGCCCTAGAAGGAGGGGGCGGATTTCATACCTTCAGAAAAACTTGAAACACTAGCCATGATTCCACCTGAGAAAATAGTTGAGGGTACCTCGAATCTTATAGAAGATACCCCCAACTCGGAAGATCAAGCCGATAATCCACGTACACCACAAGTCATGCCAAGCCTGACTTTTCAAGCTTCTCCTAACCTCACCAGCCAGGCTATGCAGGAAGCAAGTGTGTATCTGCAAAGATTTCTAGAGATAGTGGGAGGACAAATAACCCCAACGGCTCCACTAGTCCCTATCGCAGAAGAAGTTGTCCCGACTCAAGGATTGGCCGCGACATCGAACGATCAACCTACAGTGCGACAACCAAAACTGAAGTCAAAAATAGTAAGAGAGGAGCCTAGCAACTCTTATCAGTTGTCAGATTCAGAAAGTACCTATTCTATTGGTTCAAAAAGACGATCCAAACCAACGAACAGTGGTAATAACAACCCCCGTCACCAACACTACAAAGAGAAGCAAAGGAACCGACGGTCAAGGCGGTCCGAAACCCCCCCACCAGACGAGCAAACGTCGAACCCAAGACCCGACAAACTAGCAGCCCGACGGCGGTTGGATTTCAGGACAAAACCAAGCAGCGACACCCTAAACCCAATGGCAGGGGAGATCAAGCGCTTGCGAGGAGACATAGACAAATTACAGGTAGATGGGCGAGCAACCCGATACGGAAGCCATCCTCGAGGAGGGCGTCGGGGGCCTTTTATCTCAGAAATAACCAACAAGGCCTTTCCGTCCAGGTTCAGGATGCCAGCAATGGAACAATATACAGAAGAAAAAGACCCTATGGAGCACGTTGATTGTTTTCTTGACCTAATGGCAACACAAACAGAAGATGATCGAATATTATGTCGGGCTCTGCCTATAACCTTCGGGGATCTGGCCTCAAATTGGTTCCGACAGTTACCTGGTAATAGTATCAGTAGCTTTGACCAGTTAAGCAAGGCTTTCACACAGCAGTTCATGGGGAGCTTGCAGCGCAAGAAATCTCTCTCATATTTATCTTCCTTGAGGTAGGGCGGAGAGGAAATAATCCGTGAATATTTATCTCGTTTTAACAAAGAAGCGGTTCGAGTGGAGGATTTTAACGACGTGGCGGCCATCAACGCTTTCACTAACGGTTTGCAAAGTGGTATTTTTTCATTTCAGTTAAGGCGACAGCGCCCTTGTTCATATCCTATGTTAGGTGGATATAGCCGCAGAATATGCAAGGGCAGATGAGGAGGAGATCGTGCAAGGGGGAATGTTGGTGCATGGCTCGCATCCTGATAAAGACAAAGTTGAATCCCAAACCAAGGAGCGGGAGGAGTCTAGAGTCCGGTCCGAACTAAAGAGCGATCGGGGAAAGAGGAAAAATCCTATGACCGAGACTCGAGATGTGAGGAGAAGGTTTGAAGGCCAGTATTCTACCTACACCCCTCTAAAACAAGACACAATTCGATGTATTTGTAATTACCCAAGAAAAAAGGGTTGGTTAAATGGCCCGGGAAGATAACGACGGCTCCAAACAAAAGAAACCCAGACCTCTATTTCCGTTTCCACAAGGATCACGGTCATGATACCTCTAAATGCTACCAACTGAAGGATCACATTGAGAACCTCATCCGGGACGGCCATCTTAAGGAGTATGTACTCAAGAAGGATTCCGATAAAGCAAGGGACTCGGAAAAACCAAGGGACTCAGACAAAGGTCGGAACCAACATAGGAAATCCCTAGAGAAGAAAGATTCACCAAGGTTGAGCCATATCCACACCATCTTCGGCAGGGCCTAATACGGGAACCAGTAATAGAGATCTTAAGTCTGAGATCAGGGGATTAACGATTAAGAGCCCAGTAGAGATTAATTTGACAGAAAGGTTGCCCAAGAAACTTAAGGAAGGATGAGAGAAAATCAGCTTTGACCCGAGCGATACGAAAGGCAATGAAGCCAAACCTAACGATGTGATAGTAGTAGAACTCCGGATAGCTCATCGGGACGTTCGTAGGATAATGGTGGATAACGGAAGCTCAGCAGATATCCTCAATCAATCAGTCCTCTATCAATTAGGATTCAGTATTGGTGATTTGGAGCCATTTGACACTGCTCTCAGGGCATTTGGGGGATCAGAGATACGGCCAGCTGGGCACCATTCGCCTACCTGTAACAATTGGGACTGCACCGACCCAACGAGCTGTACCTGGTAGAGTTTGTCGTAGTAGACATCAAGCAGTGGCCTTACAATGCACTGGTGGGTCGACCATTCCTCAATCAAATCAGGGCAGTCACAGCCACATATTGCCTCAAAATAAAATTCCCAACCGATAACGGAATTGGTGAGATCAGAGGGTGTCAAGAAACAGCACGAAAGACCGATTTATCAATATTTAGGGACAAGCGGACCGACAAAGTATGCCAAGTCAAAATTATCAGCAAGTCCAAAAAAAAGAAAGCCGCAGCAAAAATAGCCGAGGAGAAGGCTTTCGAAATAGAAGCTTTCGCAGAAACCCCTCGGGAATTCTCCCTTGACCCGAGAGAGATCACTACGCAAGAGGCAGAAGTAGGGATAGAGCCTACAGAAGAGGTGCTCCTTGTCCTTGGGGACCCATACAAAGTGGTAAGAGTCGGTTCAAAATTAACACCGCGGGTGAAACAAGAGATATCAGAGATATTACAAGAACACGCAGATATCTTTGCATGGAGTCATGAGGATATGCTCGGGATAAATCCAAGAATAATGACGCATACCTTATCGGTAGGAAAGGAATCCAAGCCAGTCGTCCAAAGACGACGATGCTTCAACGCAGAAAGAAACAATGCCATCAAAGAGGAGGTTAAAAAACTCCTTACCGCGGGATCAATCCGAGAAGCCATCTACTCTAAGTGGATCGCCAACGTAGTACTTGTTAAGAAAAAAAATACCACCTGGAGGATGTGTGTTGACTTCACCGACCTAAACAAGGCATGCCCAAATGATGGTTTCCCACTACCAAGAATCGATCGCTTGGTCTACGCAACAGCAGGCCATGAGTTGCTCAGCTTCATGGATGCCTACTCGGGTTACAATCAAATCAAGATGCATGGGCCAAATGAAGAAAAAACCACATTCATCACAGACCAGGGGCTATATTGCAACACCGTCATGCCTTTTGGGTTGAAAAATGCTGGAGCCACTTATCAAAGGTTAGTCAATCGGATGTTTGCAGATCAAATTGGTAGGTTAATGGAAGTATATGTGGATGATATGTTAACAAAGAGTCTCACCACCGAGGGACATGGAGAAGCACTAAGAGAAACATTCACTGTGCTTAGGAAGTATAGAATGAAATTAAACCCGACAAAGTGCGTCTTCGGAGTGTCCTCGGGAAATTTTTTAGGCTTCATTGTTCATCAGCGTGGGATCGAAGCAAATCCCTAGAAAATAAGCTCCCTCATCAAGATGACTGCTCCCAGGACGCTGAAAGAATTCCAAAGGTTAACCGGCTGTCTCGCCGTTTTGAACAGGTTCATTTCTAAATCCACTGAACAAATGTTTTCCTTTCTTTAAAGCTTTGAAAAGAAAGGAAAGATGTTGAGTGGAACGAAGAGTGTGAGGCAGCGTTCCAATAGCTGAAAAATTATCTTGGAAAAACCTCGATGCTATCAAAGCCAAATACAGGGGATCAATTATATCTATACCTATCAGTTTCCATCGTAGCAACGAGTTCTGTTCTAGTTCGAGATGAGTGTGGGGTTCAAAAGCTAGTCTACTACACCAGTCGGGCCTTGCTCGACTCCGAAACACGATACCCTGAGGCAGAAAAGTTAGCCCTGGCATTAATAGTCTCAGCAAGGAAGCTACATCCATATTTCCAAGTGCACAGTACAATTGTCTTCACAAACTGCCCTCTCAGACAGATTTTACAAAAACCTGAGTTATCAGGGAGGTTAACCAAATGGGCAATCGAGCTTAGTGAGTTCGACATAGAATTCAAGCCCCGAACGTCTATCAAAGGATAGGCAGGTCACAAATTTCATAGCTGAATTCTCAGAACCAACGGTGCAAGTTGAAGACATGGAAGACGATGGGAGAAAAGACATACGAGTGGAAGCTTCACGTCGATGGCTCGTCCAACACACATGGAAGCGGAGCCGGTATAGTCATGAAAACACCCGAGAAAGACAAAATTGAGTGTGCACTTAGGTTCGATTTTCGAGCCACTAACAACCAGGCCGAGTATGAGGCCCTCCTAGCGGGATTACGAGTGGCCACTGCTCTCGGGGCTGACGCAATCGATATTTTTAGTGACTCACAACTAATAGTCAATCAGGTATCAGGCGATTACGAGGCCAAAGAAGAAGCAATGATCACTTATTTGGTTAGAAGAAAGAAGGCACTACATCGCTTCAAGAGATTTCAGATCACCCAGATCCCGCGGGACCAAAACAATCACGCCGACGCTTTATCTAAATTGGCCTCGGCCACAAACGCGATCATGTGTAAATCAGTCCCGGTGGCACACTTAAGGGAACCAAGTATCCAAGAAAGTGAGGAAGACGAGCCTGAAATAAACGAGATCGACCTAGCAGAAGACACATGGATGACCTCGATTCAAAAATACCTCGAGATGGGAGCATTACCTCGGGACCGAATCGAGGCAAAGAAAATCAAATATCGGGCGTCACGTTACACTATGTACAACGGGGTGTTATACAGAAGAGGGTTCTCTATGGTACTACAAAGATGTATCGGTCCATATGAAGCCATGATGGTGTTAACCGACTTTCATGCCGGAGTATGCGGAAATCACACAGGATCACAAAGTTTGGCTCATAAGGTCTTAAGACAGGGATACTATTGGCCCAACATATTTGAGGACGCGAAAAAGATATCCAGCAGATGTGACAAATGTCAAAAGATCGGAGACCTTATCCGCCAGCCACCCGAAATGCTAAAATCCTTGATAGCAGCTTGGCCGTTTTCACAGTGAGGGGTAGATTTCATCGGGTCAATGCCGACTACTAAGAAGACACAAGCAAAATTTTCTACTGTACCAGTAGATTATTTCACCAAGTGGGTCGAGGCAAAACCTCTTAGACGCATCACCGAAGAAAATACGACTAAATTTGTGAGAAACTCTCTCATCTATAGGTTCGGAGTATCAAACATGATTATCACCGACAATGGAACTCAGTTCGATAGCGTGAATTTCAGAAAATTTTGTGCTGATTGGAGAATCGTCAACGTTTTCGCAACCCCGGCACATCCACAGACAAACGGACAGGTAGAAGCTATGAACAAAATCATAATGCATAACATCAAGGCTAAGCTGGATAGCAAGAGAGGGTATTGGGCTGACTTCTTGCCTGAGGTTCTTTGGGCCTACCGCACCACGTCTCGGGGGTCGACCGGTGAGACCCCATTTGCAATGGCTTTCGGAGCCGAAGCTGTAATCCCAATCGAGACGCAAATTAGCTCACCTCGGGTATAGTTCTATGATCCCGAGTTAAATGTGGAGTTGATGATAGCTAGCCTTGAAGAGTTAGAAGGCAAGCGTGATCAAGCACAGATTAGAGTTGCAGCGTACCAACAGAGGATTGCACGCCACTATAACAGCAAAGTCCGAGAGAGGAGATTCTAGATAAATGACTTAGTCTTACGAAGGGTTATGCCAAACACTAAGGACCGGGCCGCAGGGACCCTCGGAGACAAATGGGAAGGACTCTACCAAGTGGTAGGGATCGTAGGACACGAAGCCTACCGCCTCGCACGACCTGGGGTGGCTACGTCATCCGACCATGGAACGCACAGTATTTAAAGCTTTATTATCCTTAGAGGAGTTATCTCGGGTCTGAGCATGAGCTCCCCCCCTTTTTGCAGACAAAAGTATTATGGATCGAACTACGAGTCCTTTCTTTTGTAAACACCCGAGGGTGATAAATAAAATTACGAAGTTAGTATAAACTCGTTTCTCAGTCTAAATACAAATTCATCCATCATAAAAATGGAAGATAAAAGACCTCCTCCAAGGCATAGTCTAAGTATAAAAAATCATCCATCATAAAAATGGAAGATAAAAGACCGCCTTCAAGGCACAGTCTAAGTACAAAAATCATCCATCACGAAAATGGAAGATAAAAGACCGCCTCCAAGGCACAGTCTAAGTATAAAAAATCATTCATCATGAAAATGGAAGATAAAAGACCGCCTTATAGGCACAGTCTCAAAAAAAAAATATTTTCATCCATCACAAAAAGAGAGATAACCTTCAGACAAAGTTATTCCCAAAAACACAGAGTAAATAAACATGTCATCAGGTACTGTTTTATTCATAATAGTTTTTATTTATTTATATGTATTGCTTTTAACGAAAGAAGAACACAGCATAATAGGGCACACTAAGGTCTCAGTACATGACCCAACCAAGAAAGAAATATTATCTCTCTCGGGACAAAAGACAAGACCCAGGAGTTAATCTTCTTTATCTTCTACCTCCTCCGCGTATTCTTCTTCATCCTGAACATCCTCAGCATCATCACTATCGCCGCCATCTTCATCACTCGGCGACATAGGGTCAGGCCCGAGGTCTGCGATCGGATCGAGCCAGGGAGAACCAGGTTTAGGGGTACCAAACACCTTGCGCGGATCAACATCTAAGTCCACATGCATGGGCAACACCTCCAAACCTTTGCGTTTTCGATCGGCTTTCCAGCTCGCAATTTGCTCTTGGAAACGTTTATTTCCCTCCTCGATGGTCTTCTTAAGAGATTTCTTAACCACATCCATGGCCTCTTTATAGCCTCGGCGCCTCAGTAAATCTCGACAACCTGAAGCACCATCTATAAAATCCGCATGGGTAAAAGCATCAAAAGCGGGGGACTGTTTAAAAAGATCTACAACCCGGATTTCCACCTCTTTCCTGACCCGTTGCAAGTTTTCAGTGTATTCTCTAAGCTGCTCTTCCATGATCCCGACCAATCTTTTGGACAGCGGAGGATTCTTCACGAGCTATATCTCGATCCCTAGAGACTACCTAAAGCTCGCCTTTTACCTGGTCCAGCTCCCCTTGTAGTCTGTCTCGTTGGCCCGCAACACAATCCTTCTCAGTGGTAAGCCTGATCACACTGTCAGATAGGTCATCCCTTTCATGGGCCAACTGAGCGCATCTCTGCATTCAGCTGGTATAAAAAAATAATAATATATTTATTATTATGATTATTACTCAAACATAAGAAGCGGATACATACCATGACGTAAAAACAAGCACTTGTCCTTGCCTGCTCAGTCAAAGTCAGTCTCTCTAAACTCTGTAGACTATCGAGAAAAGAGAGTGTTTGAGGGCCGGTAGGGAATAAGCTAGCCATTGCAGCAGGAGAAAAAATATCCATACATTCAGAAGGGTTCAGATTTTGAGCTTGACTAAACCCTATAGGACCCGCGGACAAGCCAACAGTAGTCCCTCTCGCAATGGAGGAGGTTTCGATCAAATTTTCAGGACCAACCAGAGATTTCTCACCCAAGTCACAATCGAGATCATGACCCGTCTCGGTACCGACTTTGTTATCCTTGTTTGGAAAATTCTCGGAAAAGGTCTTTGAGGAAGATTCCTGGGTGCAGGCAGCCTGAGAAGTTCGTTTCCCAACCAAATGAGGGTCATGCTCGCGAATAGGAGAAGAGTCATCCAAAAAGACCCGATGGGCTTTCCTCTTTTCCCTTACGAGGACCTTGTCCCGACTGGCAACAGTCTTCCCTTTTCTTTTTTTTTGAAACCTCAGGGTGTATCAGGCCGCAACAGTAGATGACCCGTTTATTGAGGTATGTGCCCGCTTCACTAAGTATCCACAAATGGGATCTACACTCTTCACTAAAAAACAAAAAAAAATGAGAAGAGGCCAAAATAGAGATTAAAAATAAAATAGAGAAATCAAGGAGAACAAAATAACTGGAAACTTCACAGTGAGCAGATAGAGGGTCCAAAGTCGGGATCAAGCCATGTCCCTGCAGCTTCTCCTCAGTTACAAGAAAGGCGTACTGACGGGTCGACATCTTGGTTTGCACAGCCTTGGCCATCCTCTTCTTTTCATCATCAGACAAATCCGTAGAATCTTTATACTATACTAAAAAAAAGTATATATATATACATATAAATAAGTATAATAAATATATGGGGAAAAGCCAATCAGGGTTGGTATGAATCAAAAAGAGTATCTAAGAAATTCTACCTGCTTCACAAAAATGGCGAGGAACTTTCAGAGTGACATTCGGGGGTCATCACCTTTTACAGGATCGACCCCAATTCCCGCCAACAAAGAACCAGCTACCCTTCCAGTACTTATTCGAAAAAGACAACTCCCAGATGATGCCCGATTTTCTTTTTTCATCTTCCCCGGGAAGGTCCAGTTGGCCCTGCATTCTCTTACGGTAAGGCCCGACATGTATCCATTTGTCAGGTACTGGAGAGGCCAAGAAAAAAGATCTCGGCTCATGGAAGATAGGTCTTGCCAAACAACAATGTTTTAGCTCATTCACTGTTGGCTTGGTTCCGTTAACATCTTTCCAGAGGTAATACGTGCCAAGCAAAGAACGATACCCGTTGGGCGATAGCTGCATAGGAGTCAATTTTACTGATGCAAGAAATTTTGCTGATAAAGGGTGGAAGGGGAAGAGAAATCCCACAGGCCAACATATATCCATATATGGCTACACAACCCTTAAGAGGGTTCTAAGCGGCCTGATCACCTGGGTGCACTAGTTTAACATCCGTCGAGATCCGAAAATACTCTCGATATTCCTTCAAATGTTCTTGGCGAACTTGATTTTTTACGAAATCTGCGAATGAAGGATCGTCAAACGAAAATTCCCTTCGACTCTTCTCATTATCATCATCATCTGATGCGTCGGATACCTGAGGCTTTATCACGGGCTGACCCTTGGTGGCTTTTGAAACTTTGGGTGCCATATCAGTGAAGAGTCTGTAGAAAAAAAAAAAGAGAAAGGTGAAGGAATCTGGAAAAACAAAAACGGATTAGAAGAACTGACCACAAAAGGTAAAAATGTGAAGAAGCGGGCAGAGCCTCTGATATATATAAACGAAAAGGCAGTATTTCTCATCTCAGCCGTTAAAAAAAAAATTGGTGAGATCCAACGGCTTCAGATTCCATGGGAAATGTGCACATTGTTTCAGGTAAACAGCTGTGTTACCATGTCCCATGGGTCGAATGTTCGACACGTAAGCCACATATCACTTCACATTAAATGCATGTGTCCCAGGGAAACAATCAGGCCCGACAAATGGGTAAGGATTTCATCAGTCTCTCATTGCCACCATCAGACCCAACGAATGGGTAAGGATACCATCAGTCCTTCAATGCCTCCATCAGGCCTGACAAATAGGTAAGGATACCAGCAGTCCGTCAATGCCTTCATCAGACCCGACAAATAGGTAAGAATACCAGCAGTTCGTCAATGCCTCCATCAGGCCCGACAAATAGGTAAGGATTTCATCAGTCCCTCATTGTCACCATTAGGCCCGACGAATGGGTAAGGATACCAGCAGTCCGTCAATGCCTCCATCAGGCCCGACAAATGGGTAAGGATTTCATATGTCCCTCTTTGTCACCATTAGGCCCGACGAATGGGTAAGGATACAAGCAGTCCGTCGATGCCTCCATCAGGCCTGACAAATGGGTAAGGATACCGTCAGTCCCTAAAGGCCACTGTTAGACCCAACGAATGGAGTACCCGAGCCACGAAGTAGGATTATCTCTCCGAATTGGAAATTCTTCCTCTCCAAAGAGCTAGGGGGTAAATATTATAAGGAAATTGCATATCGAAATGCCACGTCGATAGCGTTGACAAGTCAAAAGCACATCCCACTCCACGTTAGGGAATTATTGGCTGATCAATGCCTTCTCTTCTCAGGCTTTGGAAAAGATTGGGCCCGACACTTTGGGTTTCCGCAAGCTGTATAGGATAAAGCCCAAGAGACAAGTCCAGAAGAAACTCGGTTATCCAAAAGCGGAAGGCCCACCTCGCTTGGACGATGCAAGTGAATATGCCCAATATCGGTCTTGCTTAGGATATCCTGAGGTCAAAAATATACTGCGTAAGTAAAATGTTTCTAGTCCTCATGTGTCACTTCTCGCCCAAAAACCGTGCCCATCAAGGTTGTCATCCTTTTTAAGTCTGACGAGGACACGTGTTCGGTATGTATGAAGTAACCGGCTCAACACTCCAAAGGAAGTTGAACCTGGACCAACCCACCACCCAAGGCTGAGGTCACTATAATCAAAACCAATAAAAAATAGCATTACCACTCAAATGTAAAAGAGGATTCACGCAATCCCACATATAAATAAAGGAAGTCTCCTTACAAATAAGGAGGGGCAAAAAAATTACTATTGATCATACTTGATATCTTGTGATTTATCTTGTAGAAAGCCCTAAGGTGTAAAAACCGACCACAGTCGGTACCCAAAATCAACATACATATCTAGCATCCACACAACTCCCTCGGGACCTATCCGGCCCAACACACCATTCCCATACATTCTGTGTAAATTTCACTTGTCAGTCCAAACCACACCAGTGACATTTCCAAGATAAGTCAAAACTCTGCATACGTGGCAGGTACAACCTTTGACTTTAGTGTTAGCACATTTTTGTGTATAAACAAGATTAATTTTTTTAATAGGGGTATTTTGGTCTTTCTAAAGTCAACAGTTAAATCTAACCTTTAACCCCTAACGGCATGGGGTGTCTATGCAATTAAGATTATTTGTTGAATATTATGCCTTTATGACAAAAATCATGGTAAGTTTGTGCAATTTTCCCATTTCATAATGATAAAATTGAAGCTTTTCTATTTCCACTTCGAGTTGAGAAAGCTAATGTATAATAGATATACATTGAACATGAATGATATAAGTTGTGATCTGTTATAACCAATGTCACTTGATCATGGTTTATGTAAGCTTTAATAAACTTAGTTGATCTTAATCTTGAGCAAACAATGGATGTACATTTATAGATTATTTCTTTTGAGTTATCACCAAGTGAAACCTAATATTGTACACGGTCAAAACCTCAATGACTTGGAGATTTAATTTTATGGATCGTAAGAACATATATTTGTAATATAGAATCTATATTTTTATGCTCACCTAAGCTTTCTTCAGAATTTGATCATTTAAATATGTGGCTGCAATTTATTCAACAAATTTTTTATTAAGTAATAATATTTATTTATAAATGGATTAGGCTAAAACAATTTAAATTTATGACTTAAAATTTTAACTTCAACATCTCAATCACTAATGTGCTCTTAATCCAAGAATTATAAATGCATTCAAATCTCAACCATTGAATTAAGAGCACATGAGTTGTTAAGATATTAAAATCAAAATTTTATGTTACAAATTTAATTTGATTTAGCTTGACCCTTTACAAATATAGATGTATTGAAAATGACCATTAAAGCATTCAGTGGCTTATGAATAAATAAGTAAGTAAAAATGCAAGACAATGATTTTGGGCCTAGTTTAATTATGAGCATCATATAAAGGGTTAATTATGTGGTTATTATTGGTTTAAGACCTAAGCCTAATTCTAATTTTAAATAGTTTTTAATTAAAATGAGCTTTATATGATAGTACTAGAGTGATTACTAGAGTGCAACATTGGGCTTTTAATGGAATGGTCCAAACTCCGAAGTTAGTTTAAAAATACTAGTAGGTCATGACGATGATTTGGACTGATTTTTTAAAATTATAGCTAGGAAGCCATATAAAAGAACGTACATTAAAGTCAGACTAAAAAAGGTAGGGTTATGCCACACAGAGAGTTTGAAGTTTGAGGATAAGCAGAGAAGATTGCAATCGTGCAAAAGCCGTTGTCTGTTCTTTAGGTAATTATCTAACCCTGTGCATGTATATAAGAACAAATTAATTCTGATTCCGCTTTTGTAAACAAAATTTATTTTATATTACACATATTTTCGTATTTTAACTCTTTTAGGTTTTCGACCTAAAATTAAAAATGGGATTAATCAAATTGAAAATGAGTGGTGATATTTGCACCATTTTTAAAATTGTATATACACCATAAATTTATATATTTTCAAATTTTTAATATCACCCTTTAATTAAATAATTAATATTTTAATTAAGTAAATAATAATTTTTATAACTATTTTACTATTTTGAATAGTTGACGAACTAAACCAAATTAAAAAAAGGAAGCAATAAAATAAAATTAGTAATGAAAATCAAAAAATCCAAATCAATAAATGGGTGAACTTCCAAGCCTAAAATGAAGATGGAAGGCTGTTGCCTCTTCCATTCTAAATCACAATATATATATATATATATATATATATATATATTATATATATATATATATATATAAATCATAATAACCTTGGCATAATTGTGTAAAATCCTGGAATTGTTGTCCCTCCATTATAAATGGAAAAAAAGGAGAAAAATGGAGAAGGCAACGGCTGCCTGAAAAAATGGAACTGTTGCGGTCACAAAAAGAATTAAAAAAAAGAAAGAAATAAGAAGAAGAAGAAGAATCTCTTATATCAAATAATAATTTTAGGGACTTTGTATGTGTAAAAATTGTGTAAAATCCCATTTGTTTATGTATTAGTTGGTTTCGCAATTCTATGATTTTAATTATATATATATATATTCTTTTTAAATATTATAATTTATTTATAATATTTTCAAAAATTAAAAGAAATGACATATTTGGTAATATATGGGGTGTGCTTACAAAATTTCATATTTTAAAATTTTTATTGGGGTCTATATACAAAAATGGGTGCATATATAGTTTTTCGGGAGTATAAATATCTCTACACATTGAAAATACTAGTTTAAAATAATATTCAACAAAAAAACAAAGAAAAAATATATATCATATGACACACTTTCATAGTTTTATAGTTTCATGAACTGTTGAATATTAAACTAGAGTTTATATATATATATATATAAAAGTTGGATCTCGGTTTGATTTTCCGGTTTGGGATAGCGAACCGGGAAAAAAACCGATCTAATCGGTTTTTTAAAAAATGAACCGAACTGAACCCAACCATCATTAAAATACCGAAAAAAAACCGATTGGATTGGTTTGGTTCAGTTTATTGGTTTTTTGCTCACCCCTACTCATATGTTTGTGTTTCTCTCTCTATAATTTGCTCTCACTATAATTTTCTCTCTCTATAACTTTCTTCCCTCCTACTAGGATTCTATCTTTTGTTTCTTTCTTTTTTCTCTCTTTATTGTCTCTCTTGTTCATTTGTGTTTCTCTCTCTAAATCTTTATCTTTCTCCCTCTTCTCTCTATATTTGTTCTCCTCATCGGTCTCTTTCTCTTGCTTCTCTCATTCATTTGAGCGCAAATACGATGTTGTTTGCCCACCAAAAGTCATTTGAAAATGTTTAGCATCACGATATAATCTTCACACGTCAAGAGTAAAAATCTTCACTTGCCAAGAGAAAAAAATCTTCACACACCAAGAGTAATTGGAAAAAAAAAAAAACTTCATACGTCAAGAGTAAAAGTTTTACCCGACAAGAGTAAAAATCTTCATACATCAAGAGTGCTAGATAAAAAATGTTCATACACGAACCCATTCGAAGTCTAGAGGTGGGCATTGGTTAGTTTGTGTTGGTTTTGACTATACCCAAACCAAATCATTATTTAATCGGGTTAGTTTTTTACAATCCAAACCAAACCAATTATGAGGTAAAACCAAACCAAACCAATAAAAATCGCTTTTGCTCGGTTTGGTTTGATGGTTTATAGAAAATAAATACAATAATATTATATTTAACACAAGTGCGGAACACTATTCGTTAAAAAAAAAACTAAGTAATCATTACCATTGTCTAATACATATAAGAAACAAAATAAAAACAATTACTGCATTTTTTTTAGCAGAGTTTGGTAGAGTTGATTCATAGAATATGAATAATGAACATAATCATACAATTATGTAATGTGTTTTTATACGAATCATTAAAAAATATATATATATATATATATAAACTATTACTTTGAAAAATAAGTATAAAGGAATAATTACTCCCCCTTAAAAAACATTAGGTTAACTTGAAATGCATTTGCTTTGAGAAGAAATAATGGGGTTAGAACTTGGAAAGAAATATAATATAAAATTAAGTTAAATTTAGTTTTTAATATTTTATTTGATAAATTAATATATATATATATATATATATATATATATATATATAGTTAATAGGGGCAAGTAGCCCCATTTGGAGAGGTAATTGTGGAAATAACACCAACTTAATGTTTTTGTTTTGTGGAAATAACACCAAAGTATGTGATGAGATAAAAATACATTTACTTACAGCCCAATCCAATTTTTTTATTTATTAATTTTTTATATATTCTTCTTCATCAACCTCTGACAGAGGTCAATGAAAAAGATGATAAAAAATTTTTGTAGTAAGTTTAGGGTGTCCTACCTGAGATTTATTTCCAAAGGCAATAAGTCTCGGATATGGAACCCGAGACTTATAGTAATTTTTTTTAAAGAAAAATAAAATAAATTTTGGGCCGAGAAATCCGAGACTTTTTTGTGAAATATGAGACTTAACTGTGAAATTCGAGGCTTTTTAAAAAAAAATCCAAGACTTATTTTGTTATAATCCGAGACTTATTAGCCATTTTTTCAAATTCGAGACTTTCTGATCAAAATAAGAATATTTTTTTACCTCTCTTCATCGACATCCAATGGAGGTTTATTCGACCTCCAATTGTGGTATTTGAAAGAAAAAAAGACATAAAAAAGAATAACATTAAAGATGAGGGCATTTTTGTCCTTTGGTGTTATTTCCATAAAAATTATTAAGTCAGTGCTAGTTCCAAAAATGGGGGAATAAATAGTGCTTAATTTTTGTCTAAGCCTTATATATAAATATATATATATATATATATATAGTAATTATCAAGTAAGATATATCTTGCTTTAATTTTGGTAAGTAAGGACCTTGATGAAATCATATCGATTTTTATGAATTTTGATATGAATTTTTGTTTGAATAATAAGTTCATTGAAATCTACCTATGAATAAAATTTGAAAATTTTTCAGGTACTAAAACTATTTTTTTGAATTTTCCTATATTTCTAATATTTTTCCTATGTCTTTATATTTAACAAAATCGGGATAAATAGTTCTAGTGCTTGAAAAATTTTCAATTTTAATCATAGGCAGATTTCATTAAACTTATCATCCACCAAAAAATTCAGATTGAAATTCATAAAAATCGATATGATTTCATAAAAATCCTTACTAAAATTAAAGTAAGGTATACCGTATACCACACATGATAGTTACTATATATATACACACATATATACATATGTACTTGTAATGGTTTTGGTTTGGTTTTGCCATTTGATAAAATACAACCACAAACCAATCGGGTTGCTCAAAAACAACATAATCAATTTCTTTATTTATTTAACAAAACCAAATCAACATGATTAAATTGGTTTGGTTTGGTCGAGTTGATCGATTTGACGGTTTGATGGTTTGGGTGCCCACTACGAATCACTAAGCCCGCTACCGATCAATTTCATATATGCTTGTAAAATACGTATAATAAGATTTAAATCCTCGTTATTAATACGGAAGGGGTACACTTGCTAGCGTGTGATGTGTTTTCTTGACAATACTATTTTTCCTGTTTTTATTATAATATATACTCCTAACAAATACCATCCGAATATACACACGTGTTGTCTTATAATTTGTCAATAGCACCAACGTATAAAAGAATATAAAAGTAATTGTAAAAATTATGGGGAGAGAGAAAGAGAGCAGGTTGAAGGTTTAACAGCCCAACTTATGAGATTGACTGCTCAGCAAACAACTTGAGAAATACAATATACAATAAACAACAAACCAGAAAGCTCATTTCTTTGTCAAATATTCAATAATATATATTACAAAACCAAACACTTCACAGAATCTTCTCTCTTTTTTTTCTTTATAGCCAAAAAAAAATATATATATATTGCTTCACCTTCTCTATCAAATCTCTTGCTCTTTCTCTGTCAATAATAAAAAATCCAAACAGAAAAGCTCATTTCTTATTTACACAGACTCCAAATCTCGAACCGTAAGAAATCACTTTCAACTACTTGTTCTTCTGACATCTCAACTATCAGAAGCCAATCTTGTTCTTCAAAAGCTGTTCGTTTTCTGGTTAACTTATTTCTGTTGAAGTGAAAAAAAAGATGAAGATTTGGAGGTGGGTTTTTGTTGGGCTTGTTTGTAGTGCCTTTCTATTGAGGATTGATGCTGTGGAGTTGCGGCGGAGGCAACCCACTGAGAGAATTTCAGGTCAGATTTTGTGTAATTATGGGGTTTGTATTTCTGTGTTTATTCTCGTTTTCTTTATCAGACTTTTTGTTGTGGGTTTATTATTTCTCGTTAAATCTGGGCATGATTTATGTGTTTTAAATTTTTAATTATTGATTTGGAGGTGATACTTCTGGTTTTTTTTTTCTGTGATATGGGTTGAAAATTTTTAAGTTATGGTTTTATTTTATAGGGATCTACTCAATTGAAGTTTGTTTGATGTGGGAGTCCAGTAGTCTGATCACTATGTCTTCTAGGCATTTTGTATAGTTGAATCTTGTGAACCAATAGTTACATGCTCTAAATATTATACCAACTGATTTAAACTTTTCATGCTAAAGATTTTAGAACTGAAATGGTGTGGGGAAAAGTGAAGATTATAAATTTTTTTTTTAACAGACTGGAATAGTCTCATCAAATGTGGGTTAGAAAGGTCAACTTAAAATGAGGTTATGCCTTGGTGAATTAAGAAGTTGAAAAAATTATGATGAAATATACCGCAAAACTGATGGAAAATCGTGAGAGCGCTTGTTGTCGCCCAATACTACGTGGGCAGAATTAGTTGGATCTTGACTAGTTGTATGTTTTGGTTCAGTGGGTTGCATTAGACTTATGAACTTGAGATTAGGCCACCATATGATGTAGGTGTGACGAGCATTAGAGTGGTTCTGTGAAAGACACTCAAAGAGGGTGATGGTAAATAAAAATTTATGGAGAGATGCTTTGGAGGCAAATTGTATTAGGATAATTTCATGGCATGGCTTACAATGCCTAAACTTCCTGTGTCCATGTCCAAAGATTTCGAGATTAACATTCTCAATATCTGGTAAAAGACCAGTATCAGTTTTCTGTATATATTTAGGATATAAAAGTAATGCTAAAATGTAACCTGATGATTTGCATGTGAATGTGTTGCTTATTTGGGTTGAAGCCTCTAAGTTTGAGAGGGGACAAGATAAACTTAGTTAGTGGCAATGGCATTGGCATCTGAATTTATAAGGTGGATTCAAAATTCAACCTGTATGATGAGAAAAAGAGAAAAGTAAATAAAAGTTTGTCAGCAAAAGTCATGGATTCTTAGAGTTCTCCTCCCTCATTGGTCTATAGAAATTTTAAGGTGTTGTAAAAAGTCCTTTGTTTTATGTTTCAGCAAACTCAAGTGAGTGAATCAAGAGAAAAATACAGAAAGATATGTTTGGGAGTATATTCATTTTTCTTCAACTCTTGTTGCAGTGTATTTAATTTTCTAGAGTAGTAGATGCAGTTTAGGCTTTACTCCCACAATCCCGAGGAACGATACATATTCAAAGTAAGTTATATATCAAATTATTCAGGGCAGTTTATTTGCTTACTTTATGGAATAGAATTTAGTTCCCAAATTTCTTCAAAGATATATTAGCTCATTCTGACAAGGTTTTCAATGTTCTATGTATCTGGCTTTTGCACTGATAAGGACCTTTTTTGTTAAAATTTATGTAAAAAATAAAATGTTCTAAAATTATTGAATAATTTGTTGTGAAATTCAAAGTATGAGATGTTTAAGCCTGCTTGGTTGTGTGAATATAGGTAGTGCTGGTGATGTCTTGGAAGATGATCCTGTGGGAAGGTTGAAAGTCTTTGTGTATGAACTACCCAGCAAATACAACAAGAAGATTCTGCAAAAGGACCCAAGATGCCTCACCCACATGTTTGCAGCTGAGATCTTTATGCATCGTTTTCTTTTATCTAGCCCAGTTCGAACACTCAATCCTGAGGAAGCTGATTGGTTTTATACCCCTGTATACACCACTTGTGACCTGACTCCAAATGGACTTCCTTTGCCTTTCAAGTCACCTCGTATGATGAGAAGTGCGATACAGCTTATCTCTTCGAATTGGCCTTATTGGAATCGAACAGACGGGGCTGATCACTTTTTTGTAGTCCCCCATGACTTTGGAGCATGCTTTCATTATCAAGTTAGTAGTTTTGTTTTCTTCTTGTTTTTATTTCTTGACACTTCTTTTCTGACAAACTGTTTTGAGTATATTTAGAATCATTTACATGATTTTGGGTTGCCTGTAGGCTTAGAAACTTTACCTGCATACTGTATTTAAATATGATTGAAGTATTGTATTCTGGCAAGTGATTTGTTTTTTTATATTTTTTATCACATTTTTATCTGATGTCTGTTGTTTACATATACTAGGAAGAGAAGGCTATTGAAAGAGGAATTCTTCCCATGCTTCAACGTGCTACCTTGGTTCAGACTTTTGGTCAACGAAATCATGTTTGCTTGAAAGAGGGCTCAATTACAATTCCTCCATATGCTCCTCCACAGAAAATGCAAGCTCATCTAATTCCTGAAAAAACACCTAGGTCCATCTTTGTTTATTTCCGAGGATTGTTTTATGATGTTGGAAATGACCCAGAAGGCGGTTACTATGCAAGGTATCTGTCTATGCTTTCATTTTAAGAAACTAGTCTTAGGACATGCAGCGAGTGCACATCCTTGCTCTTAATGGAGGTTCCATTCATTGCCATGCTAAGCAAACATGGATATTTCATTTCCATGTTTTGCCTAATGATTCTTAACTGATGTGAGATATAGTTAAGCTTATTGAACTTTGTTCAACAATTTTACAGAGGCGCACGAGCAGCAGTGTGGGAGAACTTCAAGGACAACCCTCTTTTTGACATTTCAACTGAGCACCCAACTACATATTACGAGGACATGCAGCGTGCTGTGTTTTGTTTGTGTCCTCTTGGCTGGGCGCCGTGGAGCCCTAGATTGGTTGAAGCAGTGATATTCGGTTGCATCCCTGTTATCATAGCAGATGATATTGTTCTACCATTCGCTGACGCAATCCCATGGGAGGATATTGGGGTGTTTGTAGATGAGAAGGATGTTCCAAACTTGGATACAATACTCACATCGATCCCTCCTGAAGTTATATTGAGAAAACAGAGATTACTCGCCAACCCTTCCATGAAGCAGGCAATGTTATTTCCTCAACCTGTGCAAGTCAGGTGATGCCTTCCATCAAGTCTTAAATGGACTTGCCCGCAAGTTGCCGCATGACACAAGTATTTACTTGAAGCCTGGTGAGAAGATCTTAAACTGGACTGCAGGACCAGTTGGTGACCTGAAACCTTGGTAGCCTTTATAACATACTGATCTGGAAGAAAAGTGTAAATCTTAATTTTGCCAAAATGTTTTAGATTATAGTGTCATTCATGTAGTTCTTAGGTGTGTGGTTTTTGTTTTACTTTGTTAGGATCTCAAGGCATTGAATCAGAACTGATCCCATATTTGGTTCTTTTGACTAGAAACTGCAGGAATTTTGTTTTATAGTGATCTTTTCAGGTGATGAGATGTGCAATCTTGCAGTTCTAGGTTGTGTTATAAGAGACTGTTACTATTCCAATTAGGCTGCAGTCAATCAGAGGCCACAGTTTTTTCTTTATTTGGTATATTAGCTAGTGCACTCGTGATAAATAATGTGAAGTCTTGATCAATTCTTTCGTGATTTGGATGAGCATCAAAAGTTACATATTCATATTGCGCCGGTAAGATTGGGTAAATTTGTAATAACATGCTAAAAAGTTAGGACAAGTGGAAGGAACCAAGTTGGCTAAAGCCTAAAAGACACATAGTACATGAGAGTAAAAAGATAAGAAAGGTCCAAGAGGGAGGTGTGTGTGGGGAGCATGAAAGCCACGCTTCCACATATTTTCCAAACATCCAATTATATCACCAGTCACCCACCACTCTTATCTCCTACTGGACTGATAGCAGAATGGCCCTGCAGCTGCATGCACCCACTAGACTGTCTTCTTCTCTTCTAGCTCCTTCCGGCAGCAATGTTGGCCTGCGACCCCCCTTCGATCGCTTTGCTTTGAAATCTTCTTTCTTCTCTCCATCTCTCCATCTCTTAATTTCTCCTCAAGCTTTTGCTACTCCTAAGTATTCCATGCGTGTTGCCTCCAAACAGACTTATATTTGTCGCGATTGCGGGTAAATCCTATCCCTTCTCCTAGTTTGTTCTTCCTACTGTTTATACATTAATGTTGTTAAAGTTTGATGTGACTGAGTTTCTTGCAGGTATATTTACAGTGATAGGAAACCCTTTGACAAATTGCCTGATAATTACTTCTGTCCTGGTATACACTCTATTTTAATTTCAATTTGTTTATGTTGAGTGTTGAGTGACACTAATTCATAATTTATTTTTGTTTATGTTGTAAAAAATGGTTTGTGGTATTAATGCAGTTTGTGGAGCTCCTAAAAGGAGATTCAGGGTGTATGCGCCGCCCGTTAGCAAGAACGCAAATGAAATAGATGTTCGTAAGGCTAGAAAAGCACAACTCCAGAGAGATGAAGCTATTGGGTAACCACAAACCACCCTTCTTCTTTTTCTTCAACATATTGAGTTATTTTCACTTCTTTTCCATCAATTTCTCAATTGTTTTTTATATTTTTGAACTGGTGCAGACAAGCATTGCCTATAGCGATTGGGGTTGGAGTTGTGGCTCTCGCTGCTTTATACTTCTACCTCAACAACACTTTCTAGGATTATTACTGGTCGGTCGAATATTGAATCTACAACATTTTTCTTGTAATTTTATATCCCTTTGGTAGAATTTTTATTCACTTGCAATGTAATCTTTTGCTTCCACAACAAATAGCTTCAACTTTATTTCTTCCTCTCCTAAAATGAAGCACTCAAGCATCTGATTAATGAGGACCATTTACACTTTAAGAAATGGAGTGTAGAGTGTAGACATAACAAAAGTTGAAAGCTCCTTAAGATAGCTATTATTGTTTTGTTCATTTATACATACGCCTTTCACCCTCCTGCAAAGGGTGAATAAATATAAATACAATAATACGAACCTAAATTTCCTTACAATACAACTGTGTGGATCTTACCGCTATCAAAACTCTATACCTTCCTTCAAGATGTTTCCAACGGAGCATGTTACATTTATTCCCAGATCCCCTACAGAGGGCAGCAAATCTAAAGCTTCCTAAATAAATATTTAACTTCTGAGATGTTACTTTGCTAACTGTCCAGCACAAGAAACTGATGAACGACAAGGATCTCAAGGGTAAGGGAATTATAACTTAACCCGGTTTTAAGTAAAAGTTGAACATTTACATACTATGGTTACATGCAAGCAGATATCATTCTTGCAAAACAAATGAACCTTCTATTCTCTTCTCCATGGTTTGCGGGGGAGGGAAGTTTAGAGAGAACGTGTCATTGAAACTAGACATTGGTGCAGGCTTGAACTCGTACGGGCCTTCCTTCACTCCCCAAACCTGTAAGAAACAAAAGACAGTGCTTTAAATAATGTCCTTTAATATGCTTAAGTGCAACTATGGAGAAACAAAAAGTATAACCATGAAAACTTACTTGATTCCCATCGTCATCGTAACCCCTGTCCCAGGTATGTATCTCATTATTCTTCAACACTGCAAGTTCAGAAGTACAGTAGGTTGCCCCAGTCTGCCATATGGAGAAAAGAGAAGCCACAGGAAAACCATATCATTTCAATTCCCACACCTATGTTTAAGATGACCAGAATACAGAGTTGAAAAAATACACTGAATGATGTTAAGAAGGTAAACACCTACCCATGAATTTGGAAATCCTCCTGGTGGAGTTGAACCCTCATACAAGCAGCGCTTTGCCACGTTCACAACGTTTGAGATGTATAGTTGTCAAATGTTCCCCAATGTCCTGTGATTATTATAATGAAACCAACAATATGAGAAAATGCGCGCTAGTGACATTAAAATATTAATCAGCAATTCTGTGATTATATATATATATATATATATATATATAGCGAAAAAAAATTAGGCTTAAATCTTTCTGGCCCATTTTCACAGGCCAAAGGTTAGCACCAGCAACAATTTGCTGTAACCATAGAGTTTTTTCTCCAAAAATACAAAGATGATGTTCACAAACTAATTCACAAAGCTATTAGAAAGCCAACAAAATCCCCTCTGGGCTTGACTGACATGAAACCAGACCAGTGCAGTTTTGAGTTCTAGTAAAGAAATATGTTATGGAATGTTGTTCACAAACAGAATACTTTGAAACTCAAAAAGTGAAGTAGTGAACCCATATCTTTTTATAGGGTCGACTTACAAACCAGATTGGTGCAGAAATTACCATATATTGATAGGTTAACCATCCAACTTGTACCATTCTGTTTCTAATACTTGTACCATTCTGTTTCTAATAATCTATCAATCATCAAATAATCTAACTAGAAACAAATAGCAGAGATGTAACCAATTTCAAACAATTAAAAGGAAGTGTATTTAACCTACTTTGCAATATTAATTGTAGTAACTACTCAGCTCTCTCACTTTTATAGAAAATAGCTAAGCCTCCAAAAACCTTTCTAAATATCTCATTGTTTTACCTAAAGACAAACAAATAGAATTAGTGGTAGCCAACTCATGTGGTTGGTATGAAGATGGAAATCACCGAAACTGATTTTGTGGCAAAAGAGTCACTGATGAATCATAGCTGAGAAATAAAAGAGGTATCTTCCTTCAGTCAATTAACAAACTAAAATTAAACCAAGTTGGCATCTTCATCATGGCAGCTCTCCCAACCTTTCTTGCATAAAGAACACAATTTTGGGCCTCCATTTTCATGAGCATTTACCCAAATCTACAAAGTTAGCTCCACATTGGACCTTGTCCGGTCAAGGTTTAGTACTTTTTGTAAAATGTTGTGTCTTGTGAACCTTGCAGATATTTGGACTTTATCATTGACAAATGAAAATTTAGGTTATTTCAAATTAAGGATGATTTCCATAAAACAAACTCAGTTTCCACTGTATTCTGTTACCCCATAATTATGAACACTGTTGACAAAATAAAGGGATTGCCAAATAATATGATAGCTATAATTGACCAGAAATCAAAACAGGAGAGGAAAAAATAGGTGGTAAGAAGACTAATTTCTGGATACAGTTTGCATCTGCATCATCAAACTATCATAGGACTCTAGAGCTCATCTTGAAGTTTCACTTTTGAAAACTCAAATTACCAAAAGCTATAACCAAGCCCAAACTGTGCAGTGAATTCATAATTGACACTGTCCTCAAAGTCCTATGCTGAGCCACATAAATCAAAACTCCAGTCCCAACCACATATTTCGATAAACTGACATAAACATTCAACATGATAAGAAGTCTTACACCAATAACTTCATCAGGTAGTGGACGCTGATCCTTCGGGCGATCACAGAAATTTTTGTACTCCTCAACCTCTCTGATGGCATATGAACTTACCTGCCCAATTACACGAAATATAAAATAAGTGAATGTTAGGCTCCAAAGCTTTGAGATATTACTGTTATTATTATATCAGATAACAAAAGAAAAATTCAGAGCACAGTTATCCATATAGAACAAAGAAAGCTTTTCAACAACAAAGAGGTTCCTCTTAAAACTTTACCATGCTGAACCTAATATGAAAAATGAAAATTCTAATGACGCAACACCAACACAAAACAATGTAAATTGGGATGGTAAATCCATGAAAATTATGCCACCATGCATCCTAACATAATGTTGACAACAGCAACAACAACAAATTAAACCACCAATAAACTTTATAAAGTGCTATGTTCAACCGAAGATCTAGTCACATTTACCCATCAAAAAATAAAAGAATTTTAAATAGATTTCAAAAGATCAAATATATTATATCTTGCAAACAAGTGATGTTAGCAATAGGTCTTCATAAGTAACTGCTGGTCCATCACAACCCTTGTACTCATACCCATCCCCCATACCCTCTTCTTTCTGCAGCTCGTAAACTCCTTATAGCTGCCTTCTTACAAGCTTAGCGTTTTAATAATATGCAGTATAATCAACATAAATAATTTCAGAATACATCAAGTTTTAAGTCTCCAAGATTCATACAGCTGAATAATGATGAGAAAGTAACCAAACCTGACTTCTAACATATGGGAAAGAAAATACTCGAGCACTCAAAATAAGAAAGAAATTCATTACTGGAACAATATCCACTACAGCAGTAAACCTTTATAACTACACCACAAATCAGAGTGAAAACCCACCTCAACATCACATTTCAATTCTTTTGGGCAAGGCTTCACCATATAAATTCTCTGCAACAAAAAAACTGTCAGAATTCTGTCCAAAACTATACACTATTCTTCAAATAAACTTACAAGCTCAAATTAAAAAGTAAGAAAAACAATGGTAGAATTCAACTCTATGTTCTATCACTCAACCAACAAGGAAAGAGTACGTATTTCCAATATCGAGGACACGATCACGACCAAGTTGGGAATAATGTATCACAACTTGATAGATTTTAAGGACAATAAGGCACATAACTAACCTGCCGAAAGGGCTTTTGAGGAGTTCTCCAGAAAGCCTAACAATAAAAAATTGAAGACACTTCAAAAATTGCCACATATTAACTGATATCTAAATGAAGCAAAAAACAGAAGAGTATGAAGTCAAACTAACTTGCTCAAAATATAAAACCTTCGAACCATCGACCATCTCAGCAGCAGGGCATGTAAGCATTCTGCATCAAACAAAATTACTACATTCAAAATACAGAATGCATTGGATGCAATTCATCATCTAAGCAGTTAACAAATTGGGGTGTAAAAGTTGTAAATTTTACAGTCTAAGCATAGTAGACATACCAAACCACCAACCAGACACATAAATTAACAACAGTTAGAGCACAGAGTAATCGACCAAAAAAGCGAAAATGAAGAGTACCTGATATTGAAGAAATTATCAGGATCTCTAGATGCCTGTTCCCTAGTAAACTATCCCACAACCAAAACAAGCGCAAAAATTAAACTTAATAAAACAGAGTAATAATAATTAATGACAATAGAAGAAGAAGAAGTACCTTCTCGCCACTCAAGGAGTCAGCAACAATACGGGCATGGTCCCAGCGAGTAGTGGATTTGGTGAGTCGTTTAAGTAGAATTGCACCTCCTATAAGGAACGCTGCTTTCACCACCAATCCTCGAGCTCGGCCCCATCCGTTCGAGTCCGAGTCCGAGCCAGTTCCCATAAAATTAGTCTGTTTTTGTTTTCACTAGCAAAGTCAAGCACCCATTACCATCTTCAGGGCAGGAATCTTCAGGACCAATTGTTTGATTGGAGTTTTTGGGCGTCCGGTTGGCAGTAGTGAAGTGAATGCCTTTTGCCTTAGTGTTCTCAACGTTTGCCACGTCACCTCGCTATCCGGTTTCTCGTATAGTCGTATTCGTCACTTGTCAGCTCTTAGCCTCTAGGCGGTCTCAAAATACCATTTCAGATTTTCAGTAGATTAGGTTATCATCAAAGTGGTGTAAAACTGTAGAGACGAGAGATTGAGAGTGGCTATTCCTTGTTATTGATATAGAAAAAGGCTTACACTAAATTTATTTTTATTTTTATTATTATTATTTCACACTAATTGTCTCACGTATAATTTTTTTCTTAAATTTTAAGATTAGTCTCCAAATTTCTCACAAGTACGTTTCTCTTTATTAGAATTTAGATTCTAATATTAACTTTCGCTAATTCAGTTTTAATTATTATATACTTCAAAAAAAATAATTTAATTATTATAAAGGTAAAAGTGTATTTAATTCAAATCCATTAGAAGAGTTAGAAGATAAAAATAATCGGTGGGAGTCGTCTCGTCTTTTTTTTTTTAATTTGTTAATATTTTCAATTATTTTAATTTAATTTTTAAAATATTCTCTTTTATAAATAAATATTAATTTATATGTGCTGTAAATTGAAAAACAAATTATTTTATTTTACTATTAAATAATAAAAAAAATATTTTATTATTTAGATTTTTATTTAAATCAATTTTTTTTGAGGGAAATAAAGGATTACAAACAATGACGGCGCTCAGCCGAAATAAAGGTATCAACATAGGAGGGAAAGTCCTCTAACCAAAATAGATCCTCAACACAAGAGAGGCTGTTTTTAGCTAAACCATGGGCTACCTGATTAGCCTTTTTAGGAACGAATACAGTAGACTCATAATGAGCCAGCTCCAGGAGATGATGAATGTCAGCAACAACATTCCCAATTTCAGAACATAGAAGAGTCTGGCTATTGATCTAGTCAACAACCACTTTAGCATCTGATTCAACTTTACAGGGATATAAACCTGTATCAATTGCAAATTGAAGGCTACGAAGGATGGCAGTTGCTTCAACTACCTGTGGGGAGAAGGTGGCATCAATCTTTTGAGAGCAAGAAGCCATAACAAAGCCTTCCCAATCCCTGATCACAATCCCAATACCCACTAAGCAACCAGCAGTGTTGATGACAGCATCACAGTTTATTTTATAAGTACTTGGGTCAGGGGGCTTCCAAACAGGATTACGGACAGTGGGACATTCCGGATTACGACTCTTAGCTGGGCTAGCATTGTGGAATTCATCAATAAAAAAATGAGCCCAATCCACCACATCAACAGCCTTGTCAGGAAGGGAACCATGAACTGCAGCATTTCGAATCGCCCAAATTTTCCACAGACAAACACAGAAAAAACCTAAGTCTTCCATCTTCAAATGTGAGAAGTAGTCAAGGATGAAATCAAAAAATTGGGACTTACCTGTATGACAATCAGCCAATTTAGAGTACCAAAAGGCACGCACTGGTTTAAGAAATCTGCAGTGCCAGAGGCCATGTAAAATAGATTCATTCTGACTCTTGCACAGAGGGCAAAGGGAAACCACTGGAATTTTTCTACGGGCCAAATTCTCGCAGGTGGGGAGCATATTATGACAAGCTTTCCCGATAAATAATTTTATCTTAGAGGGAATCAGAAGCTTCCATAACGATTTCCACCAAGAAAATGATAAATTCGAAATAACACATGAGTGTGAGGAACTAGGATCAGAGAGCAGAGAATGATCCACCCAGTATCCACTCTTAGCCCAATAGGTACCTTTTTGATCATAGTGCCATTGAATAGAATCTTGTGCTCTGCTTCTACTAATTGGGATGCTCAAGATAGTCGTGGTATCTTCCTCACAAAATGAATTTTTTACCAGTTCTACATTCCAAGCACCAGATGGAGTGATAAGCATATCAACAGTGGCATTATCACCCAAAGAGGGAGGGGAGAAATGTTTGAACGTGGTAGGTCTCGGTATCCACTTATCCTTGTAGATACGGATTTTTTTTACCATCTTCCACTCTCCAGCGACTCCATGCAACAATAATTTCCTTCCCCCACATCAGGCTTTTCTACAAGAAGGATGCCGTTGGCTTAAAATCTGCATTAATAATATCGACATCTGGATAGTAGCATGCTTTAAGAACACGGGCTGCAAGAGATTTTCCGTTGTGCATAATCCGCCAACATTGGTTAGCCAGCAGGGCTTTGTTAAAGGATTCCAAGTCTCTAAAACCCAACCCTCCATTCACTTTGGACTCACATAAACGAGACCATGTACACCAATGGATTTTTCTTGAGGTTCCATTACTTCCCCACCAGAAGCGTGCACAAAGACGATAAATCTCCTTCAGAAGGCATTTTGGGAGCCGAAACAGATTCATTGTATAGGTGGGTATGGACTGTATAACAGCCTTTATCAGAATTTCTTTCCCTCCAGACGAAAGAAATTTATTCCGCCAACCTTTAATCTTGTCCCAAATTCTGCTTGTGATAACATAAAAAATTTCCCGTTTCTTCCTCCCTGAAATACATGGTAACCCCAAATACTTTTCGTGACAATCAACTACACAAATACCCACAATTGCTGCCAGCCGAGCAGCCTCTAGGGAGGAGATAGACAGACTTACACATAAAGCTGATTTCTCGAAGTTAATCTTTTGACTCGAGGCAATAGCATAAATATCTAATATCTTCTTGATCATAGCACAATTAGATTCAGTGGCCTTAGCGAAGAGAAGACTATCATCTGCGAACAGAAGATGGGATACAGAAGGACCATTACAGCTGCACTTGAAACCCTGCAGATGCCCCATATTAACTGCCTGCTGAACCAAAGTAAAGGAACCTTCAGCGCAAATAATAAACAGGTAAGGGGAAAGTGGATCGCCTTGGCGCAACCCACACGTAGGCTTAATATCGCCACATATTTCTCCATTTAGAACAAACGAATAAGAAACTGACGAAATACAACGCATTATCAAATTAATCCACCGTTTCGAGAACCCCAATTTCCCCAACATTTTACCAACAAAAGACCATTCCACTTGATCATATGCCTTTGACATATCCAACTTGATCGCCATGGAACCCCACTTCCTTTTCCTTATCTTGATTCTATGCAAACACTTGAAACTGACCATAATATTGTCAGAGATCATACGACCTGGGAGAAATGCACTATGTGCCTCCGAAACAACACCATCCAGCACCTGAATGAACCGATTGGCAGTGGCCTTCGCCACGATCTTGTAGAGGACATTACAGAGGCTGATTGGTCTGAAATCTGTAACTCTTTCCGGCACTTTTTTCTTTGGGTTAAGAGTAATCAGTGTATCATTCATTTTTTCTAGCGAGTTTCCATCATTTAAACACCCCAAGCAGGCCCTTGTCACACCTGAACCCACTTTATCCCATAATCTTTGATAGAACAACGCTGGAAGTCTGTCCCTACCAGGCGCCTTCATCTCTCCCATATCAAAAACAACATTTTTAATGTCATCCGCAGTAAATTCCGAATCAAGAAAACCATTCACCGAGGTAGAAATTTTTGGCTGAACCCATCCAAAATATGGTCCATATCTGCCTGGGAAGGATTACTAGAGCGAAACAGGTCGCTAAAATAATCAAGGATAATTGATTCCATACCTCTTTTGGAACTATACCATTGGCTATCATTGTCAAACAGTCCCTCAATCTTATTCCGGGCTTGTCTAACCGAGGCTTTCATATGGAAGAATCGTGTATTTCAATCCCCACATTTCAGCCTATTCAATTCTCGACCTCTGTCTCCAATAGCGTTCCTCCGTCACTAGGGCACCATTCAGTTGAGCTTCAATGTGGCGAATTCTTTCCAAAGAGAACGAACTATTGTTGTTATAAGCATTCTTTAATTCCATCTTCTTGTTAATAATCACCTCTTTGAGTCTTCGTCTGCACTGACTATTCCAGGAATCCAAACTAAGCCTACAAGCCTTGATATTGCCAATAACAACGTCTACTGCATTGAAACCACCTCTGTCCACCCATACCTTTGAAACCAAATCCCTACAATTCTGATTATCCACCCAACATTCTTCAAAATGAAATCGTTTCTTTTGTCTAACATTTCCCAACACCACCGAATGATTTGAAAATTTCAATAAGATTGGACGGTGGTCAGAACGCCAATAATCAAGGTGAGAAACTGTGAAATGTGGAAAGAGCAGCTTCCACTCTACATTACCAGTGCACCTATCATTAGTACAAGCCTAACAAGAAAAAAGATTCTTATACTACGCTCGTCAACTAGCTACCATATTCGATTACTCGATTACAGGAACAACCAGCTTGATCGATAGAATTCGTGCTAATCTAGCCTATCTTCAAACCTACAAAGAAGAGAGCTACAATCCCATCCATTCAAATCCGTCCTAGCTCTCAATCAAGGGAAGAAAGAAGCCACGAACTCCTACTTCCTTAGAGATCTACCAGTGTCGTTAAGGAACTTGTATTAGAGTAGGACAAGAAGTCTTTCTTGTATCATTCACACACCCTCCCTTTTGTTGCACCAAGTAAAGAGCGGACCTACAAACCCCAAATCTTCGAGACCATAGTCATCGAGAGCTTCGCGGAATGCAGTAAGAAGATTCCAGTTCTTAGGAATCCCCCCCAATTTTTCTGATATGTCCAAGACTTCATTAAAATCGCCCAGGCACACCCAGAGTAAAGAAGACATTCTAGCTAATCTCTTTAGTAAGTTCCAGGAGTGGAATCTTTAGTGTGAGTCTGGATTTCCATAAAAACCAGTAAGCCTCCACCTCTCATTACAAAAGGAATCTACTTGAACATCAATATGATCCACAGAAAAGCTCAGAAGAATTACTTGAACTTTTGCAGACAACAACATACATAAACCACCTGACTTCCCTGACCAATTGACAACCAATTTACCCACAAAACCAAGCTTAACACGTAAAATTTTCATCCTAACATTATCTGATTTCGTCTCCAGTAAGAACAAAATATCTGGATCAATTACCTGCTTCTGGGAGAGCAGGGAGTTGAACGCTCATGAACTTCCCAACCCCCGGGCGTTCCAAGACATTATTTTCAACGAGAGCGGCAGGCCAGTGACAACCGGCCGGCCGATTATCTTGCTTCCTCAACTGCTGGCGAAACCACCACCTTGGTAACATCCACAGAAGAATCAGACACAGACACAACTTCACTTGAATCTTTGCTTCTATTTGTATCAGCCACACCACAATCTTCTATCACGTTCTCAACCTTATAACTTCGTTTCGTTTTCTTGCTCTCATAACTGTCCATTTCTTCCTCTACCCTACCTTTGCGTTTCCCACATCGTCCCACCGGTCTTTCCTCTGAAATCTCTAAATCCCCAATACGATCTAATTTAAACTTGCTAGGACCATGATTTCTGTTCCCCACCCGCTTGGAACCCGGATCCGGGATATGAGATCTACCAAAATGAACACAATCCAATTTTGGGCCCATATCTGGTTTATAAATGAGTTGTGGTTCTAAACTCTTTAAATCATCACAACTCTCAGGCTGACATTCATCAGGCTTTAATAAACTTGGGCTAGGCCCAAAAGCAGTCACTCCAGGTCCAACTTGAACCGACCCATTCAGGATTTCCTCCATCAACTCATTATTAATGACCAAGTTGACAGTCCCCTCGCTCTGCTGTGGATTGACGGCTATCACAGGCATCGAGCCGTTTCCCGCAGAAATTACCTATTCATTCCCCAAGGCCACCAACTCGACGGCCATCTCACCCAGCTTTTACGGGTCGGTTGGATCATTCGTCGAAATGCTTATCTCAGCCATGACTCCATTCTTTTTGGCGATTGTTGTTGGCATTGTGGAATCATATTCTCCGGTTGTTTGCTCCGCCACCGCATGCTCATTCCTCCTATCAACCCTCCTAAAATTTCCTGTATTGACCGGTGAAAAGGTTACTCTTCTGTGATATTGACCATAAAATTTGTGTGGTAGACCTGAAGCTCGAAGCCAAATCCCAAAAAGAGGTTCTGCCTTCCCATTCACTATTGGGATCGGTTCCTTTTCTGTACATTCTGCTGTTGTGTGGTTTATCCATCCACACTTGAAACAATGGTTTGAAAGTCTCTCATATATAAGAACCATAACTGTTTCAGAGCCATCTCCCATAATATCTACTCGTAAACACCTCTTCAAAGGTTTCTTAATGTCAATCCGGACTCTAACCCGCATAAACTTACCTACACATTCTCCTGAAGCCCCTCCATCCACATCAAGCACTTGACCAATCAAACCACCCAAAAAGCACCCAATCTCCCTAGTCATACATAGAAGAGGGATTTGGTGGATTTGAATCCAGAAATCTGCTAGACTAAAACTCAAAGAGTCAATAGTCCCTTTTCCTGCCGGTCTTTCCATAGCAATAAGAGCATTATCGAAACTCCACGGTCCGCCCGCTATCACTCTAATAAGATCAAGCATATCACTGAAGTGGAATGTAAAAGTATTCCATGATACTGATTCAATATTCACATCATTATTCACCTACCAAATTTTCCCAATAACCCGCATAAATGCTTCTCTGTTAACTCTTTTATTCGATAGAATTCTTCCCACCATACATAATGACAACCTATGTATGGCATCATCCATTAATTTCCCATCTAGCAGCTGAACTGGACCATCACAGTTACTGATAGAGAGAGATGCACATAAAGAAGTAATATTCTCTGAGTCCATAACTAAAACACAGCAGAAGAACAAAGATTAAATATAACTTAACACGACCAAAAAAACCCAGACTACCAGACTACTCTCACTCAGTTTTCCAGAGAAAAGAGGAGAGACTTTTCCACTTTATTTCATATAATATTCTTAATAACTTGCATGCTATTTAAATCAATTTTACTTAAGTAAGATGAATCAAGTTGTTAAAGTACTTTTATAAATTCTATCAAAATCAGACATTAGGTTGCCATGAGAATGATCAGTAGTCATTTATGAAAAATCATAGACTTATTTGATACTTGTGAAAAAATACAAGGATCGGTTTAATCAAAAATTGAAAAGTTGAAAATTACTTTGAGAAAAAACAATTCACAGCTTATCTAAGTGGTTGGCGTTTTTGGATTGTGTTCCCGCTAATAATCGAGTCAGAAAAAATTTAACTCAACCCAACCCAATATAATAATCGAGTCAGTAATATTTATTAAATTATTTACTTGAAAGCATAAAATAGTCTAAAATAATTAAATAGGGGTATTTTATATATTTTACCCTATAAGCCTGGTCAAATAATTTGGATGGGAGTCAACTAACAATATGGGAAGTTTGTGTAATTTTGAGGAATAGTTTCACATGAGTACAATTTGATCTAAAAACAAGGAGTTTGTGCAATTTGGCCATAATAGAAACTGACGAAATTTATTAAAAATGGAGAGTAATTAGCAATAGAGAAAGAAGAATTAATTAGTAATTACAATTTACAATCACAGAGTGAGAGAGAAATTGGAAACATCTCTAATCAATTTTCCAAGAGAAGAAGCAGTAGTAACCACCATAGACTCAAGCAGAGGCCTCCTCTTGTCCTTGTCCTTGCCAAAACAATAAACAGGAGCCTGCCAGTTTGGATCTTCAAGCACTGCTCCCACCTCAAATGTCATCACATGAGCAGTATACCCTGCCACACAATCCATATATACAATTTCCAAATTTTAAAGTTTAAACAAACAAATCTCAATTTGTAACTTGAAACAAATTAATTATTACCGTTGAAGAAGACCCAGTGAACAGGTCTCTTAGTGACAACATCTTCATAGTACAAAATGAAGTCGACTTTGGTCCAGACATTACAAAGGAAGCCATCCACGTGTTCCTGGCCCAGATAGGTGGCTCCATCGAGCCAGTTGGGGCGGAGGATACCTACAGAGAAATGCAAGACTCTACATTCTTTGTTGGAGTCCAAAGTGTAAACGTAGGAGGTGCCATTGGTCCATTCAAGGTCGTACTTGAGGGTGCCTAACTGGTTCTGGATAATGTTGAAGTTGCGGCCGTTGGGCCAATCGTACCAGAGGTCCTATTTCTGGAGGGTTCCGCTGTTGTTCATGAAGAGAACTGAGTGGAATTGGAGAGGCCATGGAGATGGAGTTGGGTCTGGAGATTTTGATGCACTACTTGAACAGAATAAGAGAATGGTGAAAAGAGACAAAGACATGGGTTTCATTGTAATCACTAATGAAGATTGAATGAAGATGAGGATTGTGGGGTTGGCTTTTATTCTTCAACAATTTCTTCGTATTATGACTTTGAGGACGTTAGATTTGGAAATCCCACATCCTCTGCCCCAGTTTTTGCTGTATTTACACTTCTGACCTTGTTAGAAGGGAAATTATTAAAATATCTCCTATAATTTGTGTTATTCTCGAAGATTCCCTCTAGTTTTTTTTCGTTGACAGAATCCTTCTCTAGTTGTACAAGTATTAATGACCAAAATATCCCATATAATTTATTTTTTCCTCCATTATCCACAGGCGTTAACTTCTTAAGAAATTAAAAGACTCATTTACCTTTTCATATACAATAATGGTACTTTGTCCAATTTTGTGTCTAAATAATGTTACATCACTATAATCAATTTATTTAAATTGTATTAGATTTGTCGAAATTTTGACAAAGTAGCATTATTCTTTCATATATATAATGAAAATTATTATTTTACCCTTAAGACACAATATAAAAATAATATGTGGATCTTCGCCTTCCATCTCAAAAGATAGATAGTGGAGATCAATAGAATTTTTTTTTAAAAAAAATTAGTTCTAGTGAATCTCTTACCGATGTCAAAAAAAAAATTTTTTTTTTTTCAGTTTTTTTCTTTTAAATTTCTTGATCTCCACCGTCCATATCAAAAAAGGACGATGGAGATCCTTCTATTTTTTAAAATATTAATTTTTAATATGATGTTAAATAGTTTTTAACAATTTACACTTATGAGATTTTAAATCTTTAGCAGAATTCCTAACAAAATAACACAGATTATAGGAGGGATTTTAATAATTTACCTGGTAGAAATACAGTAAAATGTTAAAACAAATCGTTTATTATTATTATTATTATTTGAAATATTGCAATAATTTAGGGTTTTATGGGAAAATGGGAGAGATTTGAACTCAACAACCTCTCAAATCTCGTGATGCAAGGGAAAAGGGCTTTACCACCTATTATAAAATAAAGATTATACAATATTCCAATAGAACAAATTCTTGAGTCATCCATTCTCAGCAGGTAAGCCTTACGCGTTAAATCCTTGTATTGATTTGATCTGAAATGAAAATTTTTGTGGTTTTTTTCAAAATAAAATTGTATACTAGTGTGGAAAAGTTAGCAAAGTAGATAAGAGAGTTGTTCAATTGAAGAGGAACAGACATACATGTCAATTAAAGGTCATTTAGCTTACATGCAGGGAAAATGTTTTACAAACAATGCTGAAACCAACAAGCATTTAACTGAAGTTTTCTCACTATGCTTTAACAAACTGACACTAGATAGTCCCAAAGGCAAGCTCCCAAATTTATTAGCTACAGCATAGCCTATTCTTATTTATAAATATATGATAATTATAGGGAAAAAAACTGTTGATAATTATGTGTACATGTATTGATTGCTTTTCCGTCGTCACAAAACAACATAGTTCTTCAAAACCTTTTTGCTTAATGATGATATAAAAGTTACTGGTTCCCAGTTATAGGGCTGTCACGACCTTTCTTGAAATCGTCCCACCCTCTTACCCAGGTTTGCCCTGGGGTAGACCGCGTCTCAGGGGAAGCATGGCTGTTGAGGTTGTTCATGACCTTGTCGTGCACAGCAGAAAACACCTGAGACAACAGATAAAAAAACACATGAGAATGTATTTTAAGAAAAAAGGGATTAGCCAAAGAATAATTTGTAAATTCGTTAGATTATCTCTCACAGGATTGTTTTTCACTGCCTCGGGGGTTGCTCTTGACCAGTCAGCCACTTCCACAGATCTGGATTTTCCTGCAGATCAAAAGGACAGCATACTCAAACAAGAACAGAGTACTACTTGATTTGCTACTTTTGTCTCCTCAAACTGATTTCTTTTCCAACAACACAAATGTTACAAGCTCTCATGTTTTTTGAAACCTAGAAAATGTTATGTGCTCAATGCAAAATGTAAAATGTTACATGCTCATTGTTTAGGATTTGTTATACATTGAGCAACATTACACACAAAATATTACATGCACATTGTTTAGAATTTGTTATACATAGAGCAATGTTAAACACTCAATACCAAGTGTTTGCGAATTTTGTGACGTAAAAATGGTGAGGGGGGAGGGAGTAAGAAAAGGAGAGTGGAGCATGAGGAAGAAGAGGCACTAGAGATAGAGAGGAAAAAGTGTGGAATGAAGAAGTCATAAAAATGCCAAACTGGCTAAAAAATTGATTTGCATAACAGGTTATCTTAAAATGTTACAAAATTTAGGAGGCTATTTTAAAATTTTGGCCTCATATAAATTTAAAGCTTCATGACTTCTTTGATAACTTAATCAATGGTTGAAATTCCTATTGTAGAGATGCAAGTTATTAAGAAGTCTAGGCTATTAAGATCTAAACATAGCCGGTACTTCAACACTAACAACTAACAAGACCACATTAAAATCAAAACTTCAATATTTACTCCGGGATTTTCAATTGAAACATTTGAAGAAATTTCAATACAATCAACTGCTCCACTAAAGTCTAAAACACATTCATCCAATGATTTTCAAGCTTCACATCCTGCAACCTCCTCCAAACAAATGCTGTTGCTCAGTAAGGTGGGAACATTTACATTCCTATTTTCGATATATAAATACCATGGGATTTCCTATATAGTTATGCTTAAATAACCATGGAAGAAAAATATCAAACATCAATAATGCTAGAAAACAAACCAATGCCAACATAATTGCCTAATTTACTTGAATGTTCTAAACTGAAGAAGAAAAAAAAACAGAAGATAGCATCAAAATATAGATTTCAATGATAATATCCCAGGTGAAAATTTCCAAACATAGAAGCCTATCTTGAAGAAATAAGGTTCAAAGGGTATAAAATGAGATCATGGAAAAGCAAAAGAAGAAAGTTCACCAGATCAAGGACATGGACAAGAGATTTAATTCCATTTTTATCCATTGAATGAATGTGCTCTTCCACCCATCTGCCCAGAACCAAATCCAGCTCCAGAAACCCTCTCTGTTTGCTCCTATATAATAATCTACCACACAAACACAACCCAGAAACCGATTTTAGTTTTCTGATTTCTGTCAACATTAAATCAACAGAAACAAAAAGTATAGAATAAAAAGAAAACCTGTTAAACAAACGCCTTTTGCTCTCATCACTGGAGAAATCAATATCCAGAGATTGAGTGCTGTCAGAAGAGTAATTTGAAACCCATCCATATTGAGGCCTTAAACAGCAACAACAACGAAAAAAGAGATCAACATATGAATTGAAGTAGACAAAAAATGAAAAGAAAGTTAAAAGAGACGACGATACTGATAGATACCTAAAAAGAGTATAAAAGCGCAACGGAGAAGAAGGTGCAATCGTGTTGCGATTGCAAATGGTCGAGGAAGTGAGGATTCGTTGGACGTTAATCACTGCTCTTCTCAAGCTCGTCATGTTATCGATGATGATGATGATGATTTCAGAGAAATATTTAAAGAGCGTCTCAATGTCTCGCACCGTGGCCGTTCTTCATCCGCAGATACCACAACAAACGCAATTAAAGTCAAATTAAAATGTCAAGTGCCTACTTTTTAAAATTTTAAATATCAATGGTCGATAACATCGTAAAATACACCTTTTGAGGTTCCTATTTTCTATCGTTTGCTTTTGTTTTCTAGCATATTTTGGTTTATAATATGTTTTGTGAGCCTTGTGCAGGTTCATTTTGGTTTGGGGAAGTCATCGTGCAGAAACGGAGTGTTTCCGGGCCGAAACGCATCTTGGAGGGCAAAAGGAGTGATTTCCGCAATACGCCTCGTCAAAGCGTACCGCGGACGTGCAAAATGCAAACCGCAGAAAGTGGAAGAAATTCTTCCGCGGGTGGCTACTTCCAAGTGAACCGCGGCGAACCGCGGAAATTAAGGGTAGCTCAAATGCCAACTTCCACTGTACGCGTCGTCAAAGCATACCGCGGAAGACCAAATGACGAACCACAGAAGCAAATCGAAGCAATCCCGCGGTTCAATTCGTCTAGCTGAACCGCGGAACGTACCGCAGAACTCACCAGACCAGAGTTTTTAGGGCTTTTTCTGAGGGGTAAACTTGTCCTTTCACCCCCAATTTGTACCTTAACCTCCCCTACTATAAATATCCCATATTCTCTCAATTTTTGAGAGACCCACGATCCTTCTCCTCTCTCACGCCCAAACCTTTTCTCCCTTCTCTCATCTCTTTTCTCTTCATCTTCTTCACCAACAAGTGATAGAAACAGCTCCCATGAAGGTTTTTCCTCCATGGGAGCTCACCATACACCTCCACCACCATTTTTAACACTTCCTCCACCATCTTAGAGTAGATTGCAAGGAGTTAGGAGTGGTCTTTGGACCAAATTCGAGCTTGGAAACAATGGGCATCTTTGGAGGAGTTTTTCTTCAATGGTTGTATCTCTTTTTACTCTTTTCCTTGTATATCTTGTTTTCTTTGATGTAATCACCAATTTGGGAATTTTGTAAACTAACACTTACGCTATATAAGTATGATTGTTCTTAAATTTGTTTGGGTTTTGTTCTACTCTTTGTTTATGCATGGATTAATTCTCTTATTATGATATTCATGTGTGTGGAAAGTCTAAATTGATATGTGTCCATGAATGAGATTAGGAGTAGAGTAATTTAATTTAGGAGTAGTGTAATTTAGCTTCCCATGATTGTTGATTGATTAATGGATGACATAAAATAACATGTTTGAATGATTAGAGAAATTGAGTTTTAGCTCTAGAGAGTGGGAGAATTTTGATTGATGCATTCACATGCTAAATTAGACTTTGGTTCATATTCTTGTGCTTAATGGGTCTTTGTATTAAGACACAATTATCCATCCTTGGCCGGATTGGGTGATGAATTGATTTAGGTGTATTCCTTAATCAAGAGAATGAACCCCTAACTTAGATTGAATGGTCTTAATGAATAATAATCAACTTTGTTGCATATTGTTGTTGGGTAAACTTGTTTTCCATTTTTAGCCATCCTAGGGAGATTGATAAAATCGAATCCGTATCTGGAGTAAAGATAAACCGAATTCCTCTTGTGCTCGTGTAGTTATAGGGGTATTTCATTGCTTAATGCTTTCACTCGGTTAGCCACCTTGTGAATGATATTTAGGTTGTATGTTATATATCGCGTGGTTCGCATTAACATGCTCAGCGTGGTATCCTCTACATTTGACCAGAAAGTTGAGAGATCACTAGGCTGGCGTGTAGAGCTCGTGTATGTGTCCTACAGTCCGTAATAGAATTCATGTTTTCGCATGGATGCAATCTCTATGCACTCGAGAGAGGGTAGAGATTAATTAAGGGGACACGAGCATATAACATACGTGTTTGATGAGTATCTCGTATTCTTAATGCTTTCACTTGGTTGCCATCCTGTATTTGGTTAGCCTCGTAGATGAATTATTTGCTGTAGTATGGCCCACGCGGTTGCGTATTAAATGCCCAACAAAATAACCTGTGTATATGATCAGAAAGTGAGAGTATCACTAGGCTGGCGTACATGGCTCATTTGTGTGTGCCACGACACTTAATAAATCCATGCAAGTGTGTGGATGGATCTCTAAGATATCGAGAAAGACTAGAGATCAATTAAGGGGACATGAGCCTATGATATACTTGCACATTTGAGGGACTAGGTGAGTCTAGTGCTTAATTAGGAGGATTGTCACGGTTGAGTCATTTTCCTAGCGTATCCACATTTCATGCATCTCTCCATTCCATCCTATCCATGTATATATTATTTATGTAATTTATTTAGTTATATTATTATTTACTTTTCCGCACACGCAACACACGAGTTCGCTCGGTGTGTTGTATAGCTAGAACTAGAGACGGTCGATGAATCCCACCTCCCTGTGGAACGATACCCTCGCTTGCCGCTTTACTAGTTTTCATAACTATATAGCACATTGCGTAGGATTTTTTAGAAATATCTTTTTCGGATCCGCAATTCCCTAACGATAGAAAAACGGGTTATCAATGGTCCAATACAATAAGGGCATGTTTTGCACACCATAATGTATTGGATTGGATTAGGGGTTGCAAAAATCTCCGATCCGCCCCAAACGGCGGGGCTCCGATCCGATAGGGGTGGGTTTGGAGCACTTAAAACAGGGTTCAGATCGGGTATGGGTTGACCAGATTTTTTATTAGGTCGGGTATGGGTCAATCTTTTTATGATCCGACCCGACCCGTTTGATCCGGTATTTATATAATTATTTTTAAAAATATAAAAATATAAAAGGAAAAACAAATTATCTCTAATATCTTTGTCTCTTGCATTTTATGTTTGAATTTAAAATTTATTAAACTTAGATATTGTGTTCTATCAAATTTAAGTTTATGTATGAATTTTAAGTGTATGTTAAAAAAATTTCCATAGTGTATGTTTGTATTTAAGTGTATATTTAAATTTGCAATCAAAAAAGAAACAAATATATATATATATATATATATATATTAATTTAAATGTATTTTAAAATTTAATTTGATGTTAAAATTTATGTCAATGTCTTAAATTGAATTGTATGATAAAATAATTTGTATATTTAATGGTTAGAGAATTTTTCTTTTTAGAAAAACAAATGAAACGAGTCATTTCGAGTCGGGTATGGGACACCTCTTGTCATTTCGGGTCGGGTTTGGAGTGGAAAACGAAAACTCATTCGGAGAATGGGTCGGGTTTGAGGCAACTTGTGTAAATCGGGTTTTGGATTATAAGGCACCTTTGATCCGATCCAATCCGTTGCCACCCCTAGATTGGATCGGACTGAATTATATAGGATTGTACTGGACCGGTTAACATTAGATTAAATTTAATACTCTACCATGTTTAATATGAGATGGTATTGGACGGTACTAAATTGGATAATATATATTTATTTAAAATTAAACATTTATAAATATATTTAAATATTTAATTATAATTAAATTATAAATATATTAAATTAAATTATAAAAAAAAAATTAGTGGAACCCATTTTAGTTATTGTTTTGCTGTAAAGAAGTTAAATTTGTTACAATTTTAATAAGGGTAGTATTAACCTTATTACACAGATACATGGTTTAAATGAAAAAGTACAATAAATACTTATTTTATATAGTTGTTAACACGTTAACATTACCTTTTTAATAAAGGTCAAATATTAAGTGTAGCTAGTAGATTCTGTATTTTTGAAATAAAATAACTATTCATAAATAGGTGTATTTAATGATTGATATCATTCGTTAAAAGACCGTATTCTGATAAATAATAATGAATGGAATATAGTGATGTCATATCATTTGGACAAGATAGTATTATTTTTTGTTAAAATAATACAGTTATTTTAAAATTAAACATTTATAAATATATTTAAATATTAAATTATAATTAAATTATAAATATATTAAATTAAATTATAAAAAAAATAGTGGAACCCACTTTAGTTATTGTTCTACCGCAAAGAAGTTAAATTTGTTACAATTTTAATAAAGGTCAAATATGTTGTAATTAAATAGAATAAATGTAGAAAAATTGAAGAACAGAGTGAGAGATGAATAAGAGAGAGATACACGAGAGAGAGAGAGAGAGCAAGCTTTTGTATTGATATTCTGTAAAGACTCCCACTTAAATGAAGAGAACAGTGTGTATATATATAGGCAAATAAGGAAGTGATTTGTGATGATGATGGCAAGTGGAAAGGCGGTGGATGATGAAGATATTTGTGTAATATAAATGGGTAATACTTGTATGTATTACACATGTGGTAAAATCCATATATTATAACACTCCCCCTTGAATTTATACCACTTGTATTAATTTTCTAGAAAAAACTCAATGGGATAAAATTTGAGAAAAATGTATACAATGATCTCTCTGGATCTAGTGGGGTTGGACATTAAAAACTATCTCATTAAAAACCTTATCAGGAAAACCCAGTGGGATAAAACCTGATCGAAGGGAAAAAGAGTATAGTGTACATATGTCCAAATTTATTGTTTTCTTCAAAACATTTCTCACATTTATACTTTGCTAGGGAAAACCCAGTGAGATAAAAACATGAGCAAAGATATTCATTGATCTGTCGGATCAAAGTAATATTTATGATGATTTTCTGGATCAAAGTAATATATATACGATGATTAGCAAGATCAAAGTAATATTTACAATGGTCCTTTTGATCAAGTCAACATATATACGATGATCAACTGGATAAATGTAATATTTATGGATCAAATAATTTTGGGTGTGCTTATAGAATTGTCTCATTAAAACCTTATCAGGAAAACCCAATGGGATGAAAAACCTGATTGAAAGGAAAAAGAGTACAATGCACATATGCCCTAAATAATTAATATACTTTATCTGATATGCTCCCTCTGGTGGGACGCTCCTTCTGATGAGACGCTCCCCCTGATAAAAGTTCTTTTGAAGCAACCTTCTGGATTGCTAGAACTGATGTATATTGATATTTATTTCATCAAATACAATAACATCTTAAATGATTGGTGGGAGTATGAGCAAATACTTGCTTTTGTGAAGTAATATCTATATGGAATCTTTTCAGAATCTTTTCAACATATTCTGTTTGATGGACAAGCATTCCATTTAATCTATGCTCGATCTTCAGGTCGAGATAATATATTCTTTCTCATTTCTTTATGAAGACACATGAGTATATAATATGATTATTATATCCTTATCTTTATCAGATATTAACTGAGACGGTTGTACCACATCCGTTCATATTGTTTTAATCTATATAAGGATTTTTGTATGTTCATCAAATACAGATCACGAGATCTCGATTTATGTGCTTCTAGCATTTTTAGAATCCTTCAGGATTTATAAATATCTGCATTGAGTAAATCATATAGATAAATGATTGCTACGTCTAAGAGACGTATTTCAAGCCTTTTAAAGGCAGCCAAATTCATCAACAACGTAACTGTATTCATCAGTTGTGAATACCAAGTTTCTGTAAGAAACCTCGCATTACGAGTCGTGCCTCATATCTCACGATCTCGTTTTTTCTCATTACATTTCCGTATAAAGATCCATTAGTATCCAATTAGTTTGGCATCTCCAGGTGTCTGAAGTACTATTGATCTAAACAATTTATTTTGGCTTATGAAGTCAATTCTTCTTGAATTGCTTCTTTTATCTAGGCCAATCATGTCTTTTATCTACAATCATTGATATTATGAATATCATAATTATCTTTTATAATTTCAGTAGCGCTGCTGTGTATAAAAATATATCATCAATGATTGTTTCCTTATGATTCCACATTTCTCTTATATGACTTATAGAAATTTTCTCAATTTCTATACTTTTGTATCTCTGTTGAGATTTCTTCCATTTCAATGGATTTAGTCATTTCATAAACTCCGTATGATCTATAGAATTTCTCTCAATTTCTATATTCTTGCATCTCTATTGAGATTTCTTCTATTTCAATGGATTTAGTCATTTCATAGACTTGTGTCTCTTTTAGATATATCAGACTCTTATAGAGTTGATTTAGAGAAAATTGATTTATTCATAACTCGAGTTTTGTTTACTCTTGGGATCCCAATAACAATACCTTTCAAAAGGTTTATAAACTTATGATATGTATCAGATGATTTATTTATTGCCTTTTTCTCTGATCGTTCTTCAAGAACAATCACCTGGCCGGGGTTTATGAGATAACAACTGATAAAATCTTGTTACCTTTAATATACCAGGTAACAGATTAATAATCATCCGATGATCAATTATCTTTCATATTTGAGAGATACGAAGATTGAAATGAGACACATATATATAGAGAACCGAACTGGTATCTCTATTTTGTATATAATTAACTTTACATTTACTTTTCTCTTCTTGAGAAACTTTCCATTTGGAAATTAATCAATATAATAATATGGAGATATTTGATAAGTGATTCCCCTGATCCATTTTGATTATGATTATATCTGAAAAACAGATAATCAGTACAAGTAATATGGAGATGTTTGATAATAAACAAACATATGATCATCTCGTAGATGTATCAATTAGAACCATATAATAATGAGATGGATCATTTAGTAGATGAATATGTCCACATATATCTCATTGAATTCTTTGTAAGAATGATCAGAATTCAAAACCAACTTTTAGAATAATATGGTTTTACTGCTAGTTTCCCCTGTGAACATGCAGTACATAAGTACTCACTGGATAAAGAATCTTCTAGTTCTTTATTAGATATCCATGAGTATTTTCAATGATTATACTCATCATTGTAGATCCTGGGTGACCAATACGGTCACGCCAAAACACAAACATTTTCGGATCTGAGAACTTTTGATTCATGATTCATAACTGCATAAACATTTACACTTTTTATAATAGTGTTTTATAATCCAGATGATAAAGCACACAGCTTTTCTATAATAAGTTTCTAGCCTGAATCATAAGGAGTAATGCATATATATTAAAAATTCTCATTACTCATAGTTTCAATATGATATCCATTCCTCCGTATATCTTTGAAACTTGAATGATATAAAGTATCATTGATACACAATTTAATACCATCTGGTAATAATATCGTGGCTCTTTTAGAGCCTTTGATCAGATCTGCTGGATCTGATCTGGTATTAAATTTATATATTTTTGAACTTAGCATATTCTTTTATGTTCTGCTTGAATAATATCAAGTATCACTGGTACATGATTTAGTATTGTTTGATAACAATATCATGGCTCTTCCAGAGCTTTTTATCATGGCTCTTCCAGAGCTTTCTATCAGTTCCGTTGGACGTGATACAATATTAATATTTGCTCAAATCAAAATCAAATTCATAAAATATATCTGACTCCGCAGAATTGTATGAGTCCTTGCACTCTAGGCAAGACATATATTTCCCTTCAGGGAATTTTATGGACATTATGTGTAATGCCATTTTATATCTTATCTGAAATGATAACAATCTTTTCAATATGTTTATTTTATAAACCTTACATCTTGTCATTCACAAACATCCACTTCTGAGTATGTTTTGATATCTCATAAATATATCCAAATTTACTCTCTTGATACTGCTCCTTCATGAGCAAGTATAAAATGGATAAAATATCCTTTACAATCTCATTACACATGATATTAGGATCTTAAATCATTTTAAGATAATAACAGCATCCTACTGGATGTATATGAAATGAATAAAATATTATTTCCAATTTCATTATTCGTTAAGATCTTAAATCTCTTCTTTATGATACTCACAACATCCTACCGGATGTGTATGAAATGGATAAAATATTAATTCCATTTTCTTTATTTGTTAGGATCTTAAATCTCTTTTATAATATTCACAACATCCTACTGGATGTGTAGATCCCTTTTTTTTTCTCAAATGAATGATACGTTAGGATCTTAAATCTCTTCTATGATACTCACAGCATCCTACTGGATGTGTAGCTCATTCTTTCAAATAAATGATATGTAAATATATCACTTGATATATATTAGATAACTTCATATAACTTCATATTATGATCGTGTTTGAAACCCCAGGTTCCAAATAATGAAGTATGACATTCATTTATATAACACTGGATCTAGAAATCCATGTTTTCATCGGTTTTCAAAACCGTGCCGTATGACATGTATATAACACTGGATCCAGATCTCCAGATTCTATCAGGGGTATAACACAGTTTGATATGTTGCATAAAAATAAACAATTTCAGGGTCATAAGAACACCTTAGACACAGCATAAGCCAGTCCAGAGACACAACATAAGTCAGTCTCATATATTACATAAAAATAAATGGTTTCAGGGCCATAAGATCACCTTACAGGGCCATAAGATCATCTGCGATGTGCTTAGAAATAAATGGTTTCAGGGCCATAAGATCACCTTACAGGGCCATGAGATCACCTGCGATGTGTATAAAAATAAATGGTTTCAGGGCCATAAGATCACCTTACAGGGCCATGAAATCACTTGCGATGTGCATAAAAATAAATCTAGAACTATTACATATAATTTTCGTTTGACGGCATAAGCCATCTTGACCGTTAGGATTTTAAATCCTTTTTATGATATTCAGAGCATCCTTTTGGATGTGTATGAAATGGATAAAATATTATTCTCATTTCATTATACATTAGGATCTTAGATTATTTTTATGATGCTTACAACATCCGACTGGATGTGTATATTTCTCTGAATATTTCTCTGAATATTGCATCAACCATGTATACAATACTGGATCCAGATCTCTAAGTTCTGGATATTCCATCGTGTCCGAAAACAGAGTTAATAAAGCTTAAATAAGTTAATATAATACTTACAAGCGAAATTAACTGAAACAGATGGCACGGTTGCGTCTGGAATGGTCGAAATAGCTGGAAACAAGTCCGAATAGGCCGAAAACGGGAGAATATTGCACCGAAATGGACGAAAAACATTTCTGGCTGACGTGGCGCTGACGTGGCGCGCTTGCTGACGTGGCGCTGACGTGGGAGGCTTCACTGGCTGACGTGGCGCTGGTGTGGCATGCACAGTTCGCTGACGTGGCGCTGACGCATGCTGTCGTGGCATGACATATGCGCTGACGTGGCGGTGATGTGGCAATGACACGTCGCTGAGGTGGGGCTACAGTGTCGTCTTCAACCTTGGAAAGCTGCTGGAAAAACTAGAAAAAATTTCAGAGTTGACCGAACTTTGACCCCATCTAGAGAGTTCGTTAGAGCTTCGTTTGAGACGCGGTCAGCGGCGTCGGAATCGTATTTCCGAGAGGAACACAAAGGTATCCTCCGAAAAGCGATTCGACCACTTCGAAATTTCTGTACTCAATCGAAAACTCAAAAATCAAAGCTAAAAACAGTCCAGAACTTTCTCTGGAAGTCCTAGACTAGATTCGTGCTGATAACGTGTTGTAATTAAATAGAATAAATGTAGAAAAATTGAAGAACAAAGTGAGAGATGAATAAGAGAGAGATACACGAGAGAGAGAGAGAGAGTAAGCTTTTGTATTGATATTCTGTAAAGACTCACGCTTAAATGAAGAGAACAGTGTGTATATATATAGGCAAATAAGGAAGTGATTTGTGATGATGATGGCAAGTGGAGAGGCGGTGGATGATGAAGATATTTGTGTAATATAAATGGGTAATACTTGTATGTATTACATATGTGGTAAAATCCACATATTATAACAGAATATTAAATATAGCTAGCAGATTCTGTATTTATGAAATAAAATAACTATTCATAAATAGGTGTATTTAATGATTGATATCATTTGATAAAAGACCATATTTTGTTAAATAATAATGAATAGAATATAGTGATGCAACATCATTTGGACATCAAATTTGAACAAAATAATATTACTTTTTATAAAAATAATACAGTTATTCATGAATTATATGTTTGACTGTCCGTGTTTTTCCAAGAGACAACCATCTGGTAATATCTTTTTAGAAAGATACAACTCGCTTTCAAAACACTATAAAATAGTGTATAGAGAATGATTTCAGACATAACATACAACAAAAGATTAACAAAATTATTCTCTAAAATGCCAGAAACAAAAAAGTGTTCATAATTCATCTGTGAATTTTCACATTTGTTTTGTGCGGATTTATCAAAAGCTTGCCATATCCTGGATGCAGTTTGCTATATGACCCATAAGCAATCTCAACCGATATGGGGCAAATAACGCTTTAAAGAAAGCATATTCATGTGTTTCAAGTCTCTGTGTATATAAAGATTTTTCCAACGATCTTAAAGCGTTATTTAATTATTATTATTTTTTGTATCATGGTGACTAAAACCATCGTTGCTATCATCAAATTGACGAGTCAAGACCTGGTGAAATTGTAGAGGCATGGGGCTGAAACTCTTTAACTAAAAAATCAACCATTGATGGCAACCCAACTTAACACTAGGAAATGACTAGTTTTAAGTTCAAAGGGTACAAACAAGTCATTGATACGTGGAGAGTTTATTCAGCACTAAAATAAAGTTAAGGGTCCTATATGCTTGTTGTTACAGTATGAGGGCTAAGTTTTAAAAACTCTTAATGAAGTTCAGTTTGACAAGTATCTTAAATGTAATACAGATACCGGAAGAACTTCACCTATATGAACTTATAGGTGGTGCCGCCTCACATGAGAGTTAGAGTTTCTTTCAAGAAAGTTCCTGAAACAGGATGAGTACATAGCCATTAAAAGTATACTAAGTCAGAGTTGTGTAGAATATATGAACACAAAAGTGAATATGTGTGTGGCATCACCGGTTTTGTTATAAGTGTTAGGATTATGCTCTATAGCAAGAGTGTAATAATGTATTTGACAATCTTTTCATATTATAAAGTTATTTCTAGTTTAACAAATCTTATAGAATTTATAGTTTAACTATTATAATTGTTAAAAGTAAATAATCATAAGGTCAAAAGACTATGAGAAATGAAGAATTGTTCGTACATCTGGATATGTATGAGGTAGACACAATTCTTTAGTTAGTTTTGAATAATATTCACAACTTAAGATAAATGTTGGGCGCCTTTACCCTATTAAAGTTGTGGAATTCTTTTGCTAGCATTTGAGTGAGATTAAATGTGTTATGATGAGTCTAAAATCATCAAAGTGTAGTGTCTTTGGGCAAAAGAATCCAGTGCACTAAGTGCAATGAATATGATCACAGTGAAATATTTTATCCAGAACCGTCAATGAATAAAAGTTTTCACTTGAGGACAATCGAAGAGTCTATCTCAATCCTGAGATAAATGATGGACTTATAGTTACAAGTGTTATCATTTGAGCTATCAATAAGTACGATTATATAGCATAGTCTATCATCGATAGTTTGGTGGTATTCATTTGTTAATCGATAAAGGACTTCATTTGTAGATATGGACATCGTGGCTCCATTTATTAAATGTGAGTAAAATATCATCGTATGGATATTTTGAGATATTGGATATTAAATCTTAACGTTAAGTTTTCAATAGTGTCTATTGAAACATGGTTTCTGGACAAGTCAAAATATCCAAGTTCAAAATATGGTCATATGAGTAAATATGGTAACTAGGAGAGCTATATGCGGTCTATAAGCTCTTGGCGATTACTGATATTTTTCACAATGATACAATATCTCCAATATGATTGTCTAGGGTACGAATGAGTAACATTTACTTATTCTATCTTTATTTAAAAGTTCAGTTTTAGCTCTTTAGTGGAATGAGTTAAAATTAATAGATTGAACCTAAGTGAATCATTTGTTGATTGTGATTAGGTTATGTCTATTGAAACTTAAATTTAGATAACCCACCAAAATCCCCAATCCGCACGAACTTGCATGGATCACTTGATATATTCTACCGGACCAATTTCTGGGTCCATCTATAATTGTTTTTGGATTTCGGAATCCAAAATGTTTTGGAGAGGTGCGGTCATGTGTGATCAAGACACGCGGTAATTCTTCAAATACCTGGGATGGGCGGCCAAGGATGTAGGATTCCTTGGGCGGCCCTAATGGGTGCGTTTAGCATTCCATTAATACATTAAGAATATAATTTGCACATTTTAAATAAATGGGCTGCTAGATTATATTAACGTATTAATTTAAGGTATGTGGACTTGTTTCTTTTGTAGTAAGAATGAGTCTAGTTCACATGTGGACTTTTTATTAAAGTCTAATGGATTTAATAAAATGGAAAAACAATATATTACCCAAATATATATATATATATATATATATATATATATATATACTTGGGCGGCAAGGCTAATAATATTAACTTAATATATTGTTTTATTTTATTAATTAATCAAATGGAAATTAATTAATTAATTGTTTAATTAAAAGTCAAAATCTTTTTCTAACTAGAAGAAGGATTCCTAGTGTCATACTATTATAAGTAGTTTACTAGAAGAATGACTATTATTGTCATAACTATTGATAGTAGTATACTAGGAGAAGGACTCTTAGTGTCATACTATTGTTAGTAGTATGTTAAGTATCAAATACTTTATTTGAAAAGTAGATAAATTAAAAAGAGTCTTTATTTATCTAGTCAAATTAGGAAGTATTTGATATCTATCAAAACTCTAATTAGGAAGTTATTGATAAAATCACAGTTTTTAATTGATATTCAATAATTTATTATTGGATAAATATACTTATGAGTTGGAGTATGTTTGAATTACTAAGTTGATAAGGTTTTGGTGAAATCAAATCATCCGCAATGTATGAGAATATTGGCCACCCTATATATATATATATATATATATATATATATATATATCATAAAATTCGTTTTTGATGAGTTGTTCAAAAGAATAAGTTTTTTTTTTAGAAAATTTTTATTCTCTTGCTTTTGAATAAAAAAAAACTTCTAACTTAAGAAAATGGTGTAGAACTCGGCCAAAGAGAAGAAGAATAAGGAGCGTTTTTTTTTTCCGATAGTGCACTAGACTCTTTTACATCAAAAGACTTTATGTATATGATCGAATTAAGATTCACGCGAGTTCTTGATTAAAAAGATTAAGAATTCACAAGTGATCAAACGTTCTTTATTTTCTCTATGAGGATTATTGTGACTAACAAAAGAAAAAGATTTGTGTTTCCATCCTCATGTTTACAATTCAAAGAAAGGGAGCTCACATTCCTAGGTGATTCACGTTCGTGATTGGATTGGAAGATCTTGAGGATTCAATTCTACATAAGCGGATTCAAATCGATGCAATATCAATCATCAAGTGAAAAAGGTACGATACTTTTATTATATGTTAATTAATCAAGGGTTAATGTTCTTTCTTTTAAAAGGAAAATTTTTGAAATACCAAACCTAATTTTTCGCTTCCGCCGAGTGTTTTTTCCTACAATAAGGAATAACCGATTCAAAGCTTTATGCTCTTGGGATTTCGACAAAAAATTGTGACACTTACATTTAGGCAAGGTTCAAATGGAAAGATACATTTCTTTATACATAAACACGTTGTAAGGACCTCTATTTTATGATTGGCTTATTCCATGACAAACCACACTACATTGGGGATTATTTTGTAATGGGTAGCTTGGGTCATCGTTGGCAATCTTCCAAGCATCTCCATAACTTCAAGAGCAAAAAGTATATTCACTTGACTTTGTCTCTTGACACACACACACACACACACACACACACACACACACACACACACACACACACACACACACTTCATGCATGCTTTATTCATCTTGCATTTGTGTTATTTATTGTTTATATGTGCGCATCCTTTACATATTTCACACTTGCACCTCATTGTTAGATCTAAGTGTGGTTTTGTATGGTGTAATTCGTTTCGGTTTGTGTGATCGGAAACGTCCGCGCTTGCACGATGGTGTGCCTGTCTTAGCGTGATGGTTGACCATTCGTGAATGTCCCATTCTTCTCTTGGTTAAGTGTTAGTTTTGATTTGGTTATTTAGAGTAAAGTGTCTAGTTTCAAAAGAGTGGATTTCAATGATTTAAATGTTTTTCAAAACTAACCTTTGTATGGTTTTGTGACCATAAAATTTTATACAAAGCTTCAAAATGAGTTTTGAAATTTTTTGTTCAAACTAGACATTTGTAGATCGTCGAAATGACCTCCATTGGAGGTTGATGAAGCATTTAAAAAAAAAATATGAAAGTAAGTCTCGGCAATAAGTCTCGATCTCGGGTAGGGCACTCGAGACTTATTCACCCAAAAACATATGGCAAATTATTGCCCCAAAAACATCTAGCAATAAGTCTTGGGTGCCGATACTTATTTCCATATTTTTTTTTGGTTTTTTTATCTTCTTTTTCAGTGACGTCCAATGGAGGTCGAGGTCATTTCGACCTCCAACGGAGGTCTTTTTGAGAGAGGAAGAAAGAGGGAAATTTAAAAAGTAAAAGAATAAGTGAGGGTATTTTGATCTCACCACATATTTTGGTGCTATTTAAACAAGAATTATTAACTCGGTGTTATCCCTACAAAGTTTACTCCATTTGATGCTATTTCCCCGTATTTCCTCTATTTTTCTTTACTGTATTTCCTGTCGAGTTTTGCCTCCAATAAACTTATCTGGGTTGAATTTGGACGAGGTTTCTGCAGAGAAACTGCATGTTTATATCCAATCATGGTTCGGATGTACACGCTACACTACCGAAGTTTATCTCCAATTTCAGTTGTAAAAACCAGCTACCTAACTACCTTCAATAATTTCGACATTTTATGCGATCTGTTGTACATTATACAAATTCATCATTACTCACGCCCACCATTTACAAAACCAAGTCGCTACTGGCTACAGACATCCTAAACATGTCCAGTGTCTCCATAACTTAAAGCAGATTATAAGTCTTCCCATGCTATTGTCATTAATCAAGCCTTGATTTACAAATGCATGACTTGAGTGTCACTAGTCACTACCACCATGGAAGCCTAGACTGATGCATACAGGTCCATGAAATCAAAAGCAAAAACAAAATGCTGTTTAAACAAATATCAACATAGGCCCGAATAGGAAAATAAAACACAAATCAACTTAGGCAAAGACTATCACATCTAAAGCTACCCTTCAATGACTGCTATCTGGGTGAGTTGAGGCGATCATGGGATTAAAGAATGTCATTAAACATATTTTTACTCTGAGGAATACAAAGAATCCAATATTATATCTAATCTCCCATTGAGATTCAAACAAACTTGCCCTCCATCATTGCATTGTATCCATTCTAATAGTTAAACGTTTTTCACTCTGGTTCATCATCCATAATGCATAATATCTTTGTCACATGTTGCAGGGTGCAAGAAACATTTTTCTCCAAACAACTTATCTTTTTTGCTTTCAGGATTAATACTCATCTCTAACACTCTTCAGTCTAATTGCCTCAAAAGCTTATCTCACGTCTCTCCGCAAAAAATTTCCCACTTATTGCCAGGTCTGGAAGCAGTGCAAGCCATACTCCAGTATCGGCACCATTCTCAGCCGAAATATTACCGGCCCAACCTGTCATAGCAGTCTTTACCCAGCCTGGGCAGAAGCAGTTGATATAAATCTTCTGACCTTCTGGGCGGTCGGATAGTTCCTTAGCCATCAGCCTGGTGTAAGCATTAACTGCAAGTTTTGACAGTGAGTAGTCAGTGAACCTCTCTGGCCACCCACCAGATTTCCAATTGCCGTCTTCAACTTGTTGTAGGAAAGTAGATAAAGTCCTATCGATGAGTTCCTCCGAGAGTGTGTCCAAATCACCTAGTTGTTCTTTCAATGCTGAATCTTCAATTCTCTGTCAGAGTGAACCCAAATTAGCTTAGTAAAGATCAAAAACAAATGAGAAAGAAAATCAAAGAGATCAACTACTGTTCTTGAGATCTTGAGTACATCATATCTATAAACTTGCGATTTTGATATATGAGCTTCATAATACAACTGAGGAAAAAATGTGCTTAGAGATTTCAGGAGTCTAATAAAATAATAGTTATTAATAGGGCGAGTCACAAACCCCCCTTAAATTTTGACCCTTTTACTAAACAGTTTAGTTTTGATGTAAGACGAAAATCCCCCTATTGCATAGGCAGCATACCAAAAACAACCTAGTAGTTTCAAAATTTAGTGAAAAAACCATCTTATTGAGTACAAAAATCCCCTACAACAGGTATATGAAATTAACAAGTCAAGCTAATAATGAGAACAAAAGCATGTTCCTATACCCAAAAAAAATGAGAACAAGAAACACCAAGTTTCTTTACTACAATTGCAGCAAAAGAAGTTCAAAATTTCTGCCCACTCCATCTGAGATGGCCAGTTCAATTTCAAACCAAGCTAGCTTCTACCATATAGCAAACTTTAGTATCTAGGCTTGCCTTCTTCTACTCAGTTTTAAGGATAGTCCATAAACATTTTTTGAATGCGTGAACCCTAGTTTTGCCACGAGACATGGATAATGGGCTGTAAGTCTGTAACTGTAAGTTTTCTTTGGAAGAAACAGGTAAGAGCTAGAAACTAAAAGTTATCTATTACATAAGCAGAAATATATCACCATATCTAGGCAAGGTGAAAAACAGATACAATGATTCAAAAGAGTAAAATGGAAAGAGAGATGTACTCACATTACGCCTGCCATTTACTTTACCAAGCCGTGAGCTAACATTAACAATACGAGCACCGGCAGTAGAAGGTCTCATCATTGGGATCATAGCTTTAATCATATTTTTGGTACCATAATAGTTGGTGGAAATAACTTGCTTCGAAAATTCAACCGAATTATCGTTACCAAGATTGTAATTAACACCTGCATTATTAACCTGCAAAATATAAGTTTGCATAATGTTAATGAAATCCAAAAACACATCATATGGTAAGCAAGAAACCCATCACCTCGGATATCTTTATCAGCCACAAAATGACTCATCAGACCACAATCAAACCAAATGACACAACAAAATCTCACAAATCAAAACAGACTTGGAAACAGAATAGCACTAGAATTGAAAATCAAGAATACCAGAATATCTATGAAGCCATATTTTTCTTGTATCCAATCACAAAATTCTTTGATGGAAGGTGGGTCCAAGACATCTAGCTGATGAACATCGACATTGAAGCCTCCTTCTTGCAGGACATTGGCAGCTTCGAGTCCAACGCTGGTGTCTCTGGACGTCAGTATAACAGTCAAGCCATGGCCAGCAAGTTGCCTGGAAATCTCGAAACCGATTCCTCTGTTGGCACCAGTGACCACCGCAACAGTCTCCGAAGACCACCATCTAAAAACAAAACATGACAAAGATTATAGAGATGAAAAATGAATTTGGGAAAATGGGTATTTGTTATATATACCGCTGGTGGTCGGAGTAGGGGATGGTGCGGAGGAGGGAGATCTCTTGGAGTCTCTTTTCTCGTCTTTCCTTGGCTTTTTCTTTTTTGCCTTTGGTTTCCATTCTCTTTTGGTTTGGACTTGAGCTCTGCTTCTTCTGTTTTGTGAATTGGTGATAATTGAAGCAGATTCTGTTTGTGCCACGTTTTGGGTCAAATGTTTGGAGCTTTAATTTAGGTCAAATTTCCCCCATTTTTGGGGACTTTTCACTTCCACCTTCCTAGCCTTTTTTAAGGTGATGTGTGGTTTCCATTTTTCCACTTCTTTAGTTCTGTTAGTGTTTTTGTGCCTTCTTTAATTAACACACTGTTTTGTGGTTCACTTCACTACCTTCCCCTATCAGATATCAAAAAGGACTAATTCCACAAACAGTCTCAAATATAAGCCTAATTCTACGTATATAGACCTTTTCCCTATATTGGTACTAACGTCATCTACTGACTACTCTTAATGGTCAGCAATTAGAAGATAACCGTCAAGGGATAAAAAGGTCCTTAAGTTTTATATAGAAAAAAATAAATTCTTAATTATTTAAAATTAATTAAATAAAAAATGAATAGAATGAAATGGATGAAGGTCTTCTCCATTATCTGTTTTTTTTTTAAAAAAATAATAGAAAAAATAACACCGCCATTAGTGGAGCCACTAGCAGAGTAGCAGTTGATCTCCTCCATCGTGGATGACATCTCTTCCATGATGGAAGGAGTAGATCGCTCCTTCCATGGAGAAGCAAATCACTTTTTTTTGGAAACGGGTTTGCTCTAGTGGAGTAAACCTCTATAGATCAATAGAGAAGACTCTATTTGATTAAATCAAATTAGGCCAATCTGATCAGATGATTGAGAGATTCTTCTCAATTTGATCGGAGTAGATAGTGAAAATCTCTTCCACCTCATTTTGTTTATATATAAACCTTTAAATAATTAAATTTAAGGGTTATAAAATATTGGTGAGAATAAGTAACCGAGGGCATTTTAGATATATCACCCCAAAAAGATGGTCAACCGTTAGTTTGAAACTTTGAATGAAACTCAACTATGGACAATGGATGTTTGTGTCGTTTAGGGTAAAAGGTCTATAGGTATGGAATAATACTTGCACTTAGGGATGTTTGTGCAATTAGTCCTATAAAAAAAGTTTTTTGTTTTTTCCTAAATCTAATCATTGATTTATGGGAAATTATCATTTCCCCCCTGAGGTTTACCATATTAAATAAACTAGTCCCTCTAGTTTCAATAATAGTCAGTCTCCCTCCTGAAACACAAAATATTGGTCATTTTACCCCTTCTGTCAGTTTTTCCATCCAAAATAACGTTGACCATCAATGGAAAAATCAAAAAGACATCATCAAGGATCGAACCCCCAACCTCAAGGTTAAAACCACAAGCCCCAACCAGCTAAGCTACTTCAACACATTGATGAAGATTTATTGATTTAAATGTGTATATATATATATATATATATATATATATATATTTCTATAATTTGTTTAAACTAATTTAAATTTTTTTATATAATTTAAAATAAACTTATATATATAAATATATAATTTAAAATAAACTCATATTTAATAATAATATATAAAAATATATTTCTGAAAATGAAAAAGAAAATAATAAAACATAATAAAATCCAGAAAATCCAGAAAACCAAAGGCCATAAACTTTTTTCTTTATTTTATTTTGAATTTTTTTTCTTTTCAATTTATGGGTTTTGATTTTCTGGGGTTTTTTTTATATCAAATTGAAATAATCTATTTTTTGAAAAGGAAAAAAAAAAGAAAAAAATTTACGGGCTTTGGTTTTCTAGATTTTCTGGGTTTACTTTTGTTTTGTTATTTTCTTTTTCATTTTCATAATATATTTTTATATATTATTATTAAATATGAGTTTATTTTAAAATATATATATATGAGTTTATTTTAAATTAGTTTAAACAAATTTAAATTAGTTTAAACAAATTATAGAACTATATATATATATATATATATTTAAATCAATAAATCATCATCAATGTGCTGAAGTAGCTCAGCTGGTTGGGGCTTGTGGTTTTAACCTTGAGGTTGGGGGTGGCAAAATGACCAATACTTTGTGTTTCAGGGGGAAGACTGGCTATTATTGAAACTAGAGGGACTAGTTTATCCAATATGGTAAACCTCGGGAGGGGGCAAATGATAATTTCCCTTGATTTATTATATAGATATAACCTTTTGCTCGAAATTACACAAACCTCTTCTACTGTTAGTTGACTTCCATTAAACTTAACCTTTATCGGACTTTCAGTTTTTCAGTATAAAATGACTTAAATGCCCTGATTTTTTGTTCTCTGAGATTGAAATCCTTGAATCCATTCAGCACTTAAACAAAATCACCGGTCCATAAATCATCCAAACAAAAAAAAAATCAATTTTCATTCATCACCCAAATAAAAAAAAATCCATTCAACAAGCAAAAAGGTTTTTTTTTAGAAATTACTATATAGTCCCTTCTTTATTTCTATTACTAAAACATATCTATTAAGTAATTGTACACACTTTAAAGGCTAAATTTGTAATTTTGATTTCAAAAAAACTCTCGGGGGTGCTATAATCAAAATCTATTCGCTCATTTTGTAAAGAGTCAATAGATAACCTCTCTTGATTATAATTTATTAACATTTTTGGGACCTCAAATACAAATATCTCACTCTACCTCCAATAGTTAACGCTTCGACGGTTTCGTTGTCCTTTATGCTCAACGGTGAGATTTATGGTGATATCAACCCTTCTAGGGGGATTAGGCAAGGGGATCTCTTGTCACGTTACATATTTTTTATTTGCGGCGAGGGTCTCTGGAGTTTGATTCAGTTGGCGCATGAACATGGTGTTCTTAATGGTTTTAAATGCAGTAGAGGCGACCCTATCATCTCACATTTGTTCTTCCCGGATGATAGCCTTTTTTTCACAAAAACTAATGACACCAACTGTAAGGCAATGAGAAAGGTGTTGGAGGACTACTTGAAAGCGTCCGGTCAGTTAGTGAACTTCAACAAATCAACCATGTGTGTTAGTATGTCCATTTCAGCCAGTGAGGGCAAGAAATTGGCTTTGATTGTGGGTGTGAACCTTGTGGAGTATCATGAGAAATATTTGGGGCTTCTTTGTTTTACTAGTATAAACAAAAGAAAGCTCTTTACGGATATTGTCGACCGGGTTTGGGGGAATATAAAAGGGTAGGGTGAGAGATTGTTATCCAGTGGCGATAAAGAGATTATTGTTAAGGCGATGGTTCAGTTAATCCCGACATATGTCATGAGTCTCTTCCACATACCAAAAACTTTGATAGCCGAGATTCAGCGTTTGAGCGCCCGTTTTTGGTGGGGCAGCAATGATAAGAACAGAAAAATGCATTAGTGCAAATGGTTCTATATGTGCTAGCCAAAATTGGAAGGGGGATTGGGCTTTCGGGACTTTGATACTTTTAATAGTGCCATCCTTGCTAAGCACTGCTGAAGAATCTTTAAATATAAGAGCTCTCTCGCTTCAAGAACACTTAAAGGTTGTTACTTCCCCAACAATAATCTTCTGAATGCTTTTAAAAAGTCTACAGGCTCTTTTGTTTGGAATAGTCTGCTTTGGGGAAAATGAATTTTGGAGTTATGATTGAGATGGAGAGTTGGTAATGGCTCTTCCATCCACATTTACAAGGACAAATGGATTCTGAGGCCTTCCACCTTTAAAACCATCTCCTCTCCAAATTTAGGTGAGCAAGCAGTTGTGGACTGCCTCTTGTCTCCTTCAAATGGATGAGATATAAATGTTATTAATCAGAATTTTATAAAGTGTGATATTGATGCCATCTTGCAAATCCCTCTAGGTGATGGTACGACCGATGATTCTGTTATGTGGCACTTTGAAGGAAATGTCGGTTACTAGGTAAAAAACGGCTACTAGGTGGGGCATGCTCCGGATTCGAACCCCAGCAACTCTAACAACTCATTTACCATGAACTGGTGGAAGACCTTGTGGAAGCTTGAAATCCCTCTGAAAATTAAAATCTTCATCTGGAAGACTTGCTGATCGGTCATTATTTGTATATATTTTTTATCCCCAATTTCTCTATCAATTGTTTGTTTCTCGAGCAATTTAGGTATTTAATTTGTTTGTTTGAGCATTTTCAAGTTATTGGTTCCAAAAGGTGTGTTTAGAGTATTTTAGAGGGAAAAAGGTGATTTTGGAAGATTCAAGAGACTTATTTGCAATTTACCACCAACCGCGGTGAAAACCGTTGTTTAATTTTACAGCGATATGCACATCAGTGCCAAACCAAAGAAAAGCGTTGTGTTGATCGCTGTCCATACCGCTTTGCAATTCCACAACGGTCCAATTCTAGAAGAATCACGCCATGCCAACGTTGTCCCATAGCCGTGCAGCCGCTGTCCTTCCTTGCCAACCGCTGCGTAAGGAACAACAGTTTGACAATCCTCCTCGAGAAAGATTTCTGAAATCAGTCAAACTTCTAGATTCCTATAAGTACATCAATATTGTAGAGAATAATCATCATCACCGGACTCCTACCATCAGACACAAAACACACAACATAACTTTCTTTCATCCATCTTTACACATAGAAGAATTGAAGACAAAGAAGATTTCATCATTTACGACTTGAAGAACTCATTGAAGGTCAATATGTGTTTTATCTTTTCTATCTCTTCTCTTGTTATTTTCATCATGTGTAATTAATCATATAATTAGGGAATCAATGTGAACCTTTTGTGAATGCTCATGTATGGATTAATTATTATTTTATCAATTCAATTCTCAATTTATTCATATGCTTAACTTCTTGATTCTTTATCTTTGTTGATTTTATTCACAGCTAAATGCAGGATCAACAAACGTGCCGCACCAACTGCTTCGTTTGTACCGGAACTTCGTGAACTAAATGTTGGCAAAGCCAATTATTCCATCTTCGGGTATTCGTGCCAGTATTTACGAACAAATCAAATGGTGGATGATTATTTGACATGAATTTAGGGTTAAGAATATATGAGAATTAGGGTTAGAGTATAGATCAAAACCTAATATTGATTAATGCTCACTTGAATAAATAAAATTTATCTTTAACATAGATCAAAGCAAAATATAGATTTTGGTTCATAGATCTTTTACTTAACGGGTTTCCGATTGTTGTTCACACTATAGATCAATGGTTGAATAGTGGTTTGGGAATACGTGACTCATCCTGCGATCGTATGGTAATAGTTATAATTAAGATAAATAATGAACCCTTGAATTAATTGAATTTGTTACAAAGTTAATTCCATACATTGAGTACTCATAATTGGGAATCATTGATGACCTAGTGTTTTCTCTCATCTGATCACAACATCACATGCTTTTTAATTGCTTTCTTAGTTTAATATAATTTGCAATTTAATTTAATTCAACTTTAAACAATCTCTTGGTCACTTTTTAGTCTACCTTTAATTAGAATTAGTTTTAATCGATAAATAACTTTTCCTCGTGGGAACGATCTCTACTTGCCGCAGTACTTATATCACCATTCATGCATTTGTGAGTTTAGTTTTTATAATACGATTTTATACATCAAGTTTTCGGCGCCGCTGCCGGAGACTAGTAGAATTTATTGGTTATTTCTAGTTTTAGTTTTAGTTAAAAGGTTTAGTCTAGTTTAGGTAGTCGGGTAATTAATTTTTAGATTTTTAGCTTTTTCATTTATTTTCTTTTAGTTTTTATTTCTTTTTCGTAGTTTACTATGTGTCTATCTTTTTGTTTCAGGTCTTAATGGTGTACGCAGGGTAAAAGATCTCTTCAAGGAGAATTATTACCTTTGAACGACACCATTGATCACATCAGACAAGTAGCAATAGCAGATGATAGAAATCGCATTATCCAACAGGATCCAGTAGGACCAGTCGAGCCAATCAGGACCATGAAGGACTATAGTAGGCCAATCGTTGGCAACCATCCCTTGGGCCTTACGCTAGATGTTGCAGCAAGGAATTATGAACTGAAAAGTTTCCACTACAACTTGCTGCCTATCTTCCATGGTCTACCTAATGAAGATGTGCTTCAATTCATCCGAGAATTCTACACATCAATAGAATCGTTTCCAAATACCAGGGTTACAGAAGACCAGCTACTTATGAGGTGTTTTCCGCATTCTTTGAAGGAAAATATGAATATATGGCTCATGACTTTACCTCTAGCATCATTGAGAACATGAAAGGAAGTGGTGGAAAAGCTCATTGATCAGTACTACTACCAATAGAAACTAGTGAGATCATGTTCAAGATTACAAACTTCTTTCAGAGGGACCAAGAGACTTTTCACCAGGCTTGTGAGCGTTACCAGATGCTTCTTTATCAATGCCCTTAATATGGATATCAGGTGCATCAGATATGTCAGTGGTTATATGATGACTTGAACGATGTTTCAACAGTCTCAGTGAACAATGCTTATGGTGGATTTATGAATGATAAAACACCAGATGAGTTGTATTGCATCCTCGAGAAACAAGCAATTGACAGAGAGATTGGGGATCAAAAACATATACAAATAATGACCGATCAAATACCCTTAAACCTATATTTTGCTAGTCCTCGAGCAAAACTAAGAAAACAACAAAAATTTAAACTAAACCTAGAAATAAAAATCCTAACTAAGCCACTTTTGTAGGGAACATGATAGCGTTGAGCATATGTTATAAGCCTTTATCTGTGTTGATTTTTATTCAAACCATAGATCAAAGGGTGGATACTTAATTGATATGATCATTTGCCACAACTGGATTCCAACTATGTCTAATTTGGCTCAGATAGGTATTCTGATGGATAATAAATGCCCTCTTTGCAAAAGAGTTGATGAGTCGACTCTTCACATTCTAAGTGACTACCATAAGCTTAAATATGCCCGCATTGAGTGGACCCCATGAGATTTTCCAGCAAAAGGAACTTTATTAGTTTTCTTGAGTTGGTTATGGAGTTTTCTTCTAAAATGAATTCTGTTGAGTTGAGCTTATTGTGTATTATAATCTGGAGGGTTTGGTTTTTGAGGAATTCCTCTTTTGATGATGGCATGAAGCAGGACATCTCTGATGTGTTTTGGTGAAGTAAGAATTTTGCTGCTGAGTTTCAGCACCTTAATGTTGCTATAACTCCCAAGGATAGGCGAGACAACACCCAGTTTTTGAAGTGGGGGCCGCCGCAGTTGGGGTCTTTCAAGGTCAATTGCAATGTTGTAGTTGATGTCGGTGGGTGCTGAATTGGCATAGGTATTGTGATTTGGGATGTGACCTGGCTTCGTTTTGGCTGCTTGTTCACAAGTGATTAATGCGACTTTCGACAACCAAGTTGCTAACACTATGGCTATTTACAAATGTATCATTTTTGCTAAAGATTGCGGTTTGGCTCCTTGTGTCCTTGAATCAGATGCGGAGGTTGTTGTCAACTGTATTATTGAGGGGAGCCACATGGATTCCATCAGTGGCACTATTTTAGCTGACATTTCCAGCTTACTGTATTCTTCTGATGACCTGACCATTAAACATGTTCCTAGATCAGCCAACATGGCCTGCTCATGGTCTCGCGAAGAATGACTTTGTTATCTCTGAAGGCACCTTTTGGATGGAGGAGCATCCTAGCTGCATTAACAGAGTGGTAGAGGTTGACAAGCCTACTTAGTTTTCTGGTCTCTTTCCTTGTTTTTCTGGTATTGTTTTTCCTTGTTGTTTCTTTGCTGTTGTTTCTGCTATCATTAGCTTAGTCAAAAAAGAAAGAAAAAATAATGCTATTTTACTAAATTTAGGGTCCAAATGATGTGACATCCCAAAATCCAATCATTTCAATCATGCAATTCTAGTACAAAGAAAATCAAGGATGTCATACCGTTTGGGCACTTAATTTGGATAAATTAGTATTATTGTTTAAATAAAATGTGATATTACCCCAATTGTTATCTCGCGGGCATACTTATAGTATAATAATATATATCACCATATTTTTTTCATGTGTATTATTATAATTGAAGTTATATTGCTTACATGGCAAACGTGTGATGATGTGTATTATTATACTATAAGTATGCCTACTATATGTGTCTAGGAGAGAAAAATTGGATATTACCCTAGTAACCACCGATTTGGTTAGATTATATCAAAATGATTATTAGATGAGAAACTCAGTTCAAAATGACCATTTTTGGTGATCAATGTGATATGAATAGTAATTCAATCACACTTTATTCATTTTTTTACGGAATCTACCGATGTGGCCAGGTTTTTACTGAGCTGGAAATTTGTTTGCAAAATATAATTTAAAAATAGATTGCCCATGATATTTTTGTTAGCTCTAAACGAAGAAGAGAACGAGCTTGAGGAAGAACAAAGAAGAAAGAGGGAAATTTGCAGAAACCCTAGACTACTTTTGCTTAAATCCATGGGGGATGAGGAGAATATTTTGCATTTAACAAAGGGAATAGGATTGCTCAAAGTCCGAAAATTTCTAAAGTTTACTAGAATTTGAAGGAAGAAGATCTCTAAACCTTATAAACGATTACAAACCTAAAAACTCCTATTTTTACTTTGATATATTCGTTTTGTTTTTTCAAACTTTACAACTTCTTTATGTTTTTACCAAACTGGCATTTGATATTTTACCAAAATGTTCTTACACATAACACTTTATGTCAAAAGTTGAATAAAGTGTGATTAAATGACTATTTTCGTTACATTGTTCATATAAATGGTTATTTTGAACCTCAATTTCCTATCTAATAATCATTTTAATAGTATACAACTAAAATAAAAGACCATTAGAGTAATTTTCCATAAATAAAATAACTGTATATTGAACATGTTTATAAATTATTATGTTAACTTATCCAGTTATACATTCGTCTTATCAAAAGATCATTACTCAGTGAGATCAATTGTTCGCAATCGAAATATTTTGATTCAAATGAGACTAGACAAAATATGAGAATGGAAGAATTATATATATTATATATATATATATATATATATATATATATATATATATATAAGAGTTTGAAATGGAATCCATTTTTATATTCGGTTCTTATTAATCAAACCCAATTGGTCATATTTTAGAGTGCAAATTAGTAGCCGTACCATATATGCTTATTGCACAAAAATGGAAATGGCAAAAGTTGGTTGTAAAGGTAAATATCCAAAACTACGTGTCGTGACTCCGTGAGTGAAAAGTTATCAATCAAGATTCAAGAGTGCCGACATTGACATTTTGTCTCAACTTATTAATTAAAATTTGTCCATATCGCCATTACGTAATTCAAACTGGGGATTGGCCTTTCTCATTTGTTCACATAGGTCATTTGCTAATTTGGTGCCCAAAAAGTCCAAGGTAACGACACACTACAGTATTCTTTGAATGGATATTTTTACAATTTCTACTAATAATTACTCGCCATAACGTCATTGCTTAGGCCACACTACTTTCTACCGTGGATCTCATTTGATGAATCCTAAGATTTTGTTGGACACGTGGTTGTTTCTAAGACCACTCCATTTGTCTGTCCACGCTATATCAATTTTTTTTTCGTTTTTTACATTATCTGTATATCTAGAGTCTAGACTAGATAGATGTTCTATTTTTTTTTTTTTTTTCAAATCGTTTTAAACGATACAGCATATGACTTATCAGTATTTTAAAAATTATGAGATTCATTTATGACGTGATATCGAAACTCGCGTACCACGTCATTTAGAACAGAATTTATAAAAAAAAATCTTATATATATGAACGCACATCCACAAAGGTTTCATTCAATTATTGGATTTTTCAAGTGAGTGTAGTTTCTCATCCAATCTATCATCTGGGTAAGCTCTTTTCTCTCAACTGTTTCTTATTCATAGTACTCATTCTGCATTGTTTTTGTTTGTTATTACTTATTAATGAATTCGTTGGATTTATAATATACTTCAAAGTTGCAAGTGTTTTGGGTTTATATGGCGCTTAGTTTTGAGTTCTTGGTTGTATCAAACAGATAAAAATCTTTATGGTGTGTTGATCAATGAAACAACGTAGGAGTTTGGACCCCAAATTTTTATTATTATTATTATTTTTTATCAATGTTAATCATCACTATATCTCTTTAGAATTTTAGTGTGGCATTCTTTAGAGATTGTGTGTTCTAATGGTTTTGATAACATGTATTGATACAGTTAGTTTCTTAGCGTAATAGAAGTGTTTGAAAATTTTCCTAAAACATTTTCTAAAGAGACTGCGAACTCTAGGAAATTAAAGATATGGTGTTTTCATTAGAGATGACCATTTTCGGGTTTAGTTGGGAATCAAAATCATAAATGATAGATGCTAAATTTGCTGAAACTGGCCGCGCTGGTTTTGAAGTTTGGCTTCAGATACCATGAAATTAATTTGATGTTATCCAATTGATGTGGTAAGAACTAGGAACACCTTTAAAATAATATAGAGCTGTAATTGTCAGTTCAATGTAAATCTTCACAAGTTTTTATCTGTCATAAAAAAATTGCAAGTGAACTTTATGAGTAACCTCTATATATTGTATCTCAGTTCGATTTCACTCAATCGTTCACAATTTTGTATTTGCAACTTTTTTAGAGTATGGTCTCGAGTCTAGACAAGATTTTGTGGCTTAACTAGGGATATTGCAGCTGACAGGTAAATATGAAAAATTGTTCACGAATATGGTGGATTGTAATAGCAATTTATGTGCTGGCATCAAGCATGCCACACTCACTAGCATATTTGAAAAACGAAAAGATCAAAACTGAAGTTTTCCTATCACCTAAGTTTGTGCTGGGACCAGGGTCAGTTGAGAATAAATTTTACTATGGAATTGACTTTCCAAGTGGTCATATTGCTCTCAAGACTTTCGATGCAGAAGTAGTTGACGAGGCAGGAAATTCGGTTCCCCTTCATGAAACTTATCTCCACCATTGGATTGTTGCAAGATACTATATGTGCAAAGATGCAGACGTTCTTGAGAACAATGGCAACAGGACGCTTCAGGAATCAGATTTTATTTTTGTGAAAAATGGTGGCTTTTGCCAGTCTAATGTTCTTAGGCAGTACTTTGGCCTTGGATCTGAAACACGAAGAACAGAAACACACATTCCGGATCCTTATGCATTAGAAGTTGGAAATCCCACTGAAATTCCTCCTGGTTATGAGGAAAGATGGATACTTAATGTCCACGCAATTGATACGAGAGGCGTGGAAGATAAGATGGGATGCACTGAATGCAGGTGTGATCTCTATAACGCTACGGAGGACGAGCATGGTCGACCTCTGAGGCCAGATTACAAAGGAGGTTTGTTATGTTGTTCTGATCATGCTCAGTGCAAGCTGAGACATGGTTTTGAAGGTGTCAGGAGAACCCTCTACCTGAAATACACCGTGCAGTGGGTTGATTGGGATACTTCTGTTATGCCTGTTAAAATCTTTATATTCGATGTCACTGATAGTTGGAAAAGGTTTAATGATTCGAAAGGGCTAAGAACAGAGCATCATTGCTTGGTAGGTGAAATTCTTTTTACTCTAATCTCATTAAAACTGGAAATTAAAAGAACAAATTATGATGTGTGATTTTTGTACATTTCTTGAATTGAACTTGACCTTACTTTTCTTCATCTTCAAAATCTTCATATTTTGTTATATTATACTATGAATGATGACATCTTGATAATAGTATAGGTTAGCTGGAAATAGGGTTTCTATCTTGATCTTGAATGTCTTTGTTTTACTTTACTAGAAAACCAAAATATATTCAATGATGCATCGAGGACAAAGTGCACTTCTAACATGAAAATGAAAATGTATTGGTGTGAATTCCATACCTTTTAATCCCCTAATCTGCATATGCATCTGCTTGGTATGTCTTTATGAGATAACTTGCATTAAAGTTGTTAATGAACATAGAGTAGCTTTTAGTGTATGCATATATAGAAGTGCATAGGCTCGTTTGCATATATGTGGAAATTGAGTTTAATGATCCCTTGCAGTGGTTCAGTTTTGACGATCTAGCACTGATTGCCTTGAGATTGTGACATTGTGTTTTACTAGCATTATTGTTAATTGAATATCTTCATATATATTAAACCAATCATATGACTCTGATGCAGATAGAATATGACGTTGAGTCTTGTAGTGATACCAGTTTGGCTGATAATAAGTGCATTCACACCAAAAAGGAAAGTTTTACCTTTCCAACTGGTGGTTATGTCATCTATGGTGTTGCGCACCAGCACTCAGGGGGCATCGGTTCAAAACTATACAGAGAGGTGATTTTAAAATTTAAAATTTATCGTATCACATGTATTCCTGTTAGTTCACTTTGTTTTGAGCTTTCCATAGAGGATAATTCTCGTGGAGATTGGCTGGTATGGCACAATTTATTGGCTAGCGGACTTCTTCATCTAATGCTTGTCCATTTTAAATAACATCAATATGTTCTAATTGAATGAAAGTGAAACAATAAAACTACGCATATTTTGAAAGTTTGCTCCATGATTACATGAATTCAAATTTAGAAGTTGGTTGCTGGCTAGCTCTTTATTATACTGTAAGGCGATGCATTTGGATTGCGTGTATATCATTTATCAAGGGAGCTCTTATGCAGTTATGCCCTTTGGAAAAAAAAAATCTTTTTTCTTATACATACTGGTTTCATCTTTATATATTCTATCTGGTAAATCTTTTTCTTGAAGTAACCAATTGTAATATCCACCTTCCAGTTCATTTTTGAGGGCTTAGTTTTTTAGTTCCGTCAATACTTGTTGAGGGTCCTCTTTCGGTTAAAATTTCATGGTTTCACAGGGTTGGTTAAATTTTTCTTCTTTCTTCTATGAACTGTTTGCCATCTTTCATCTTTTGAAATCAATTTAAAAGCATTCTAAATAATCATTTTGTAAGGAGAATTTTGATGTCAAAATGTCTCTTTTTTGATGATATGCTTGCATGTGATGAATTCAGGATGGACAAGTTATATGCTCCTCCAATCCAACTTATGGAAATGGGAAGGAAGCAGGAAACGAGGCCGGTTACATTGTAGGAATGTCCACCTGTTATCCTGAACCAGGCTCTGTGAAGTTAACAGATGGGGAGACTCTGATTTTGGAATCTAACTACAACAGCTCTGTATATCACACAGGAGTTATGGGGCTCTTCTATATCTTGGTCGCAGACCGGGTGCCAAATCCTACACCTTTTGTACATGGTCCACTGGAAGTAAGATTCATTTTTTTTTTTCACTTTTCAAATTTCAACTTTGGGATTAACATCGCTGCAATTAAGTAAAAATGGTTGTGCATACATGTGTTTAAGGTGTGTGTGTGTGTATATTTTGTCAGATTAACTAAATAATTTGAAAAGATACAGGCATTTCAATACTATTTCAATACTACACAGAAGATAATGATAGATTAAGTGTTACTCTGTTGCTCTGTTTAACATGTTTTAACAGTATTAGTAATACCGGAGCATTGTGGATTGTAGGCGTACAAGAACATGAACAATTCTGCTTTCATTATTGGAGCAATAGTTTTGCTAGGAGTGGTTGCTGCTGCTGTAGGTTATCGACAAAGGAATAAGAGTGAAGACGGATATGAAGCAATTGTGATGTGATCCTGTTTCAATGGTATTCTAGTTATGTAACAGTACTATACATCTCAAATTCTGGTACTTGTTACAAGTTATTATATGGCTTAGTTATGTTATGTATACACAAAAAATAAAACTCTTTATGTAACATTTTGATCATCTTTTTATCTTTTGAAACCTTTTGGTTTTCCTTATACTACTAAAGTCATATGAAGCAGTCTGACCCTGAAAAATAGTGGGAATTGGTAGAGTGAGGTGTGGTCTGAAATGGATTATTAAAATTTGATCAGTTTGTGAGAAGCTAATTTGGGATGAAAGTCATACAGGTAAAATCTCGATAAATAAAAGTTCGATAAATTAATAATTCCGCTTAAATAATAAAATCTTTCGGTTCCGATTCGGGCCTGTGTACTAAATTAATAACCCCGCTAAACGTATAAGATAATTTTTTTTTTGAAGTCCTTTAGGTCCCAACGAATATATAAATTAATAATTTATTAAATACATAAAATATATAACACATAAAAATTCATAATACATATCAATAAACTTTTAACTTAACAACTTCCTTTAAAAAAAAACTTAACAACTTCTATTTTCTCAATTTAAATCATTCTTAAAATATGCATCTAAAGTTGTTTGACTTTTCTTTCTACTGAAACCAAACTCAATCTAATCCTTAAGTTTTTACAAATCATACACCATATTGATATTTTTTTTATTATGTAGTAAGAAGTTATTTAATGTTACTATTGCTTGAAAGACCTCTTTTGGAGAAAAGCTTGGTAAAAACACTGTTGTCAACATGATCATGATTATTGGTATGCGTATTCATTACCCCTTGAATAATTTTTTCATCAGTAGGCGATTTCATCACTATATCATTTTCACTAGGATAATTCAAAAGATGATCAACATCCATCACATTTCTATGGTGTATACTAGAAATGGCTTCACGTAATCCAGCAATGCCTTCATCTTCACCAACTTGTGGAACATAAGCCATATCAGTGTCATATCTTCATATGAACGGATCTTGCAATGTCAAAAACAATTTGTAATGGTTGTTGTTTTCATATCAATATTCGAAGCCGCATTAATAAATTTCATAGCATTCAATATATTAACTTTTTCAGGATTTATTGCTCCTACCTCGTATTCCTCCAAGATGCTAGAGTAGAAATGACGTCGATAATGAATTTTTAGTGTTCGAATAATCTCAGCATCGTATGGTTGAATCTTTGATGTTGTATTAGAAGGCAAGAAAATAGTTCAACATTTGTCAAACCTTCGATAACCTTTAATATGTAAATACTTATTAACTTCTATATACTTATGTATCTTGGTCGAAAATATGTATAATACATGTACAAGTAAAAACATAAAACTTACAAAAAAAATAGTGAAAGCATAAAACTTCTTTTTAAATTAATAAATATTCATTTATCGATAAATTAAAAAATTATTCATTTATCGATAAATAAATAATCCCTCTAAAATAATAGTTTTTCACGGTCCCAATAATATTATTTTATAGGGATTTTACTGTATTTGTTTAGTGCGAAATAGTGCAAAAGGTTGATAAAATTTTACTCAAGAATATGCTGATTTTCATCAACAACATTGTTATTTTAACATTTGCAATTTGAATTTTAAAAGATGGGGATTAGAGTATTAGATTTCAATCCACAACTTTTTTATATTGATGTAATGGATGTATCAATTATCACAGGGTGAATCTTAGATAGTCAACATGCATTAACTTTAAATTTTGGGATGTATTTGATTCAAATAAGTAGGAATAACAATATAACATAGCATCTAATTTGAATGTGAGTCCTCCTTGGTTAGATAAGTTCATTTTGGATGATGTTCAAGCTTCGGTTTAGTCGAATAAAAGTCCATTTAAAAGAGAAAAAAAAAAACTCCTCGAAGGTCTTTCACTCAGGGGTGGGTGTTAGTTGGTTTGGTTTTGGATCGAACCGAACCAAACAAAATCAACAATATGAGGAGCTAAACCACCCGATGACAAATCATCAAGTGCCATGTCACATAAGAGAAAAGCTACGAAATGATGGAATTGGAGGAGTTTGCTTAGTGAAAAAAGTTATCACTTACTTACTAGTCTGACGCAGAATGGAAGTATAAGGGTTTACCAACGTAAGCTCTAAGAACATAAAAACTGGAATCCACCAGGAAAATAATTAAATTTTATAAAAACTTCGATAAAAAAACCCTAAAACAAATAACTAAGAGTTTACATAGTCTCTGGAAACCCTAACTTAAGTAAAAAGACCAAATTAGACATTTACTAAACAAATAACAACTGAAAACTGAAAAACCAATAAAATAATAAAACTTTAACCACCTGATAGCCTACCTAAAACAGTGAATTTGAGGATGAAAACGACCTCAACCGGGGTATCCAGGTACGGATGGTATGGAGCACGTAAATCACTCCTCGGAAACATATTATAATAGGCAAACAAACAATCAAGCTAAAAGTTATGCCCGTTTCTTCGGACCAGCACTTTTACCCAATTTTCTATCCAACTATTTTTCAAACTCCAAAACCAATTGTCCTACATCAGCCCTTCCCACATGCGAAGAACTCAACCTCGAGTTATAATCTGGATAAAGCGGAACATCATCACAAAACTCATAAAGATCAGCTACATTGAAAGTACGAGAGATATTCATATCAGCAGGTAAGTCGATCACGTAGGCGTTATCATTGATCTTCTTGATCACCTTGTACGACCCATACTTTATTGGCTTCAACTTGTTATAGGAACAGACTGGGAACCCTTCCTTACGCAAAAAAACCATAACCTGATCACCCTCAACAAACAATTTCTCACACCTCTTGACATCTGCTACGGCTTTATACTTCGCATTCTTCTCCTCCAGCCGGGCTTTCACCTCAGTCTGAACTTAGCGAGCCTGTTCAACCATGTTCTCGGCAGCAATACTTGCTCCAACAACATTGGGAAGACGTGCCAGATCCAATGCATGCTTAGGAGGGTGCAGATATACTAAAGTAAAAAGAGATTTACCAGTAACAGTGTGAACTGAATTATTATACGCGAACTCAACTTCTGCCAGTGCCACATCCCATTGTTTAGGCTTATCATTACAAATGCTTCGAATTAAATTTCCTACTGTTCAGTTAAGATTCTCAGTCTACCCGTCAGTCTGCGGGTGGGCAGTGCTACTGAACTTTAGAGTAGTATCCATCCGCCGCCACAATGTAACCTAAAAATGACTAAGAAACTTTGAATCCCTATCAGAGGTGATAAACTGAGGGACTCCATGTAAACGAACTACTTCACGAAAGAACAACTGAGCAACATGGGACGCATCAATGTCTTTCGACAAGGGATAAAATGCCCCATCTTGGAGAACCTGTCAACCACAACAAACACAAAATCTACTCCACGCTGAGTCCGTGGAAGACCCAAAACAAAATCCATAGACAAATCCTCCCATATGGCACTTGGAACAGGTAGAGGCATGTAGAGACCTGTATTCTGAGCCTACCCCTTAGCAGTCTGAAAAACATAACACTTGCGAACAAAGTTACCCACGTCTCGTTTCAACTGAGGCCAATAATACCACTCAGTTACCCCAATGATAGTCTTGTCATGTCCAAAGTGACCACTCAAACCTCCACCATGTAACTCTCGAATCAGATTCTCCATTAAAGAACTCCGAGGAATACATGACTAATTTCCGCGAAACAGGTAGTCATCGATCACATGAAATTCTCCCTCTGTTTGTTTAAGAACACATTGTCCGCATACTTCAGCGAAATCTTCATCATCCAAATACATCTCTTTCAGCAACTCAAACCCAATAATTTCTTGGTGCATAGTGACCAGCAAACTCGTGCGCCAACTCAATGCATCTGCCACCTTATTCAGAGCACCAGATTTGTGCTTCAGAACAAAAGGAAACTTCTGTAAATAGGTTGCTCATTGAGCATGCATATTACTTAAACTCCTCTGACTGTTTAGGTACTTCAAAGCTTGGTGATCATTGTACAGAATAAATTCATAATGAATCAGATAATGCTCATAATGCTTTAGAGCACGAACAATAGCATAAAATTCTTGGTCATATGAACTCCACTTTTGGCGTGCATCACTAAGCTTTTCACTGAAAAACGCCACTGGTCTCTTCTCTTGTGACAAAACTGCTCTAATTCCAATTCCACTAGCATCATACTCTACCTCGAATAATTTATAAAAACTGGGTAAAGCAAGAACATGAGTAGTGCACAGTTTTTCTTTGATGACTGTAAAAGCTGTTTTAGATGCTTCACCCCATTGAAATTTACCCTTTTTAAACACTCTGTAATGGGTGCCACAATGCTACTGAAATCTCTAATAAATCAACGATAAAACATCGCCAACCCATGGAAACTCCTCTCCTCTACTACTGTCTTGGGTGTAGGCCAATCACGAATGACTCTTACATTTTCTTCACCAACCAATATACCCTCCGAACTGACCACATATCCAAGGAATAACAATTGTTCTGTCAGCAAGCTGCACTTTTTAAAATTAATAAAGAGTTAATTATTGGACAACACCTCTAACACAGCCCGAAGATGCTCCATATGGTCTTCCTCACTCCGACTATAAATCTGTATGTCATCAAAATAAACAACAACATATTTTCCAATGAAAGGTCGTAATACCTAGTTCATAAGTAGCATAAAAGTACTAGGCGCATTGGACAATCCAAAAGACATAACTAACCACTCGTAGAGTCCATCCTTTGTTTTGAAAGCTGTATTCCATTCATCACTAGGTTTGACCCGAATCTGATGGTATCTACTTCGTAGATCTATTTTGGAGAACAACTTCAAACCCTCCAACATATCTAGCATGTCATCCAATCTCAGAATCGGAAAGCTGTATCTGACAGTTATCTTATTAATCGCGCGAACTATCAACTCACATCCTCTAACTGCCATCTTTCTTTGGGACCAGTAATGCGGGAATAGCGCATGAAGCCATGCTCTCTCGAATAAACCCCTTCTTCATTAAATCCTCCACTTTCTACTGTAAAATCTGATTCTTCTTGGGACTCATCCTATAGTGTGGTAAATTGGGTAAGCTTGCTCCCGGAACTAAATCAATATGGTGTTGAATATCTCTCAACAGTGGAAGGTCATTTGGTAAATCATCAGACACCAACTCACTGAACTCGGCCAAAAGGGAGTGCACTTTCTCGGGTAACACAATTCCCTGCTCTTCCTTCCCTTCTATCACTAGAGCTTGCACAACCACAACATGTACCTCATGTGCCTCCTTAACTTCAGATTCCAAATCAGTTATTGAAGTGACTAAAAAGAGTAAAGACTGTTTTTCTGTTGTGGCCTTAGTTGAGCCACCACATGAACTCCGTTTCTGAACCATTGCAATCTTCCTGCTATCCCAATTGAAAACATAAGCATTGTCACGCCCCCTACAGGTGACATCCATATCAAACTGCCATGGGCCTCCCAATAACACGTGACTAGCATCCATGTCGACTACATCGCAGACCACCCCATCTCGGTAGTGCTGTCCGATTGAAATATGAACTTTGCACATCTCAATCACGTTCACCTTAGGTCCTTTCTGAATCCACCCAATCACATAGGGCTTTGGATGTTTTTCTACTCACAGTTTTAGATGTTCTACTAGTTTTTTGGACATAAAATTCTCTCAACTCCCACTGTCAACAATTAAATGATAGACCTTCCCTTGAACACTGCAGCAAGCCTTAAAAATATTGTTTATTTGTAAGAAATCCTCTAGTTTCGTTGAACACATGACTTTTTGAATCACACATTTTACATGCCCCTCTATTCCTCCCAATTTCTGCACCATCCAAGAGTTCATCCATATCTATTCTTTTTTCAGCATACTGATCGTCCTCGTCATTTTCTCCAACATCTATAAAATTTACCGGTTTTCTGGCCGGACAATCATTCGAGCGATGGCCTGGTTGGCCGCACCTGTAGCACTTTAAACCGTCTGAATTAGCATACTGGTTTGGCTCCCGTAGGGCTTCCCTCGTAGCTATTGCTGTCGGACGTGTCCCAACAGGGATATTACTAGGAACCGAACCCCTTTGGGTTTGATCTGCAGCAGTTTTAGACTGACTCTGTCCATCATCAGTGTGAAAATCTGCTCATGTTCGCAAATGCATTGAACGTCTCAGCCATGTCCTTCTTGTAGTAGGAAAATCGATTGGATATTTTCTCCATTAATTCTGCCTTCAAGGCCATGTTATGCCCCTCATCCACTGTCCAAACGACTTGCAATCCAATTTTGTCTCAAATAGTAGGCTTTAATCCTTAAAATATCTGGAAACCTTGCTGTCCCTCAGTCTCATTTAAGTTGTTATGAACTGATAGCCTAGACCACTTCTCAGTATAATCTGCAACAGTCCTGTTACCCTGTGCACATCTCTGATAACTCCGGAAAATAAATTGCTCACAATCTGGGGGTAGAAATCTGCTCATCGTAAGTTGTTTTATTCGCCTTCAGGATAGTATAGGAAACTTGCCTTGTCGTCATTTATCCATCTGTAACTTTTCCCACCAAACAACAGCCCCGCTTCTCAACTTATACGCTACCAGTTTGACTTGTCGATCCACAGTAACTTCAGTCATCTCGAAGAACCACTCAACCTCAGAAATCTAGTTCAGGAACTCTTCAATCTGCAGTTTACTATGGAACAGTGGTATGTTTGCGCGTATTCTATAGTCAGGTTGATTTTGGTTTTGGTGTTGTTGACGATTCCCTTGGTAACCCGCAAAGTCCTCATCAGAGTCTACATCACTCAAATCATAGAACTGCTAGTGTCTCGCAGCTCTAGACGGTCGTCCACCTCCAGGGCGGCCAAAGGCAACTCCCTCGACTCTATCTCTATTGGCAAGTGCAGAGGCGTTGGCAGCAGGGACATTGGGATTAGGCTGTTGCACCATCAGTTGCTGTAACATGGCCTCCAACCTCGCCATTGATTGTCACTGCCCATAAATCGACATCCCTACGACCATCGTCGCCAGAGTTAACTCTTCTGGCTTCGTTGTTGGCAATCGAACAAGGCAAATCCATATACTCTGATACCACTTGATGCAGAACGGAAGTATAAGGGCTTACCAACGTAAGCTCCAAGAACACATAAACTGGAATCCACCAGGAAAATAATTAAATTTAATAAAAAAATCGATAACAAAAAAACCCTAAAACAAATAACCAAGAGCTTAAATAGTCTCAGGAAACCCTAACTTAAGTAAAAGACCAAATTAGACATTTACTAAACAAATAACAACTAAAAATGAAAAACCAATAAAACAATAAAACTTCAACCACCTGACAGCATGCCTAAAACAACGAATTTGAGGATGAAAACGACCTCGACTTGGGTACCTAGGTTGGGACGGTATGGAGCACGGAAATCACTCATCGGAAACATATTACAATAGGCAAAGGGACAGCCGATCTAAAAGTTATGCCCGTTTCTTCGGACCAGCTCTTTTACCAAATTTTCTATCCAACTCATTTTCAAACTCCAAAACCAATTGTCCTACATCATAGTCTGAATAGTAACTGCCATATTAATCACCTCATTGATTGCCAATTGTCCTAATTCTTGCTTTGATAATTAAGGTTGCTAAGCATTAGAAAACTCATGGGTAGGAATTCATTCACCATAAGGCAAGTCACCAAGAGTTAGTGTTATACACCACGAGTTGAAAAATCAGCACAAAAAAGAAAGTCACGGCACCGGATGATACGAAATGAAGAGTATTACTTCACTTCCCAGTTCCCACAATCCCATTTCCAGTAATTGCAACATTTAGCACCTTGACCAATAACTTTAAGCAATCATGACATCACTTTGTAACAGCTCCGATCATTAATTCATTACTCCATGATCAAGTAATATAGCTACTATAATTATTTTAATCAATAATTGCTTTAGCAATTATCACATGCATAAATGAAACAGAACGACTAGTTGAAGGAGAAAGGTAAGAGGACAACAAAAAGGAAATATATATGATATCCCAATTCAGGATTTATTCTAGATTTTGAACTCACACAAACTATTATTCTGCTTATTTCTATTAAAGCTCTACTGAAAATATCGAGGGGGGTTCATTCTTCTCCACGTATCACTCATAACTTGAGCTTTTGAGTGAAAACGTCGTTCCACCACCAGAGCTGGTGTGGTATCACTGTAATACATTCATTTAAATTGTATTAGATCTGCATGATTTAAATGAATGGATTACAGTGGTACCATATCATTAGGACATCAAATTTAAAAAAAGTAGCATTGTTTTTTTAGTAATGCTAGGATTCCTAATTTTTTTTTTCTAAATTCCTTCTCAAATGGTGTTAGGCTGTTAGTATGTGAGGTATCAACATCGTATCAGTCACTATATAATCTCATGATTTATAAAATATTAATACCTCACGTGCCAACACTATTTTTAGAAGCATAAAATTACTCTTTACTTTTTATATTTATAAAAACAATTGTGCATTTAATAATTGGGAAGTCGATGAAATGGAATAACTTGATTCCATAGATTCTTATTTGTATGTGGGATCCAAATAATATAATTTGATCTTCAAATGATTTTAGTAAAAACATGAATCATAAATCAATAATTATGTCATCTTTCCCTTATTAGATTCTTGATCAATAAACGCTCCCTTTCAAAATATAAGGAAAAAAAACATCGTTTAAACTATTCAAATTTATATAAGTATTTTTTTTAACAATTTTAAATTAAATAAGTTAAAATTGATTAGAATAAGAAGTAACAAAATATCTTTAACATAGGAAGGAGAGTAGTAGTGTTTCTTATCTCGTTATCTAAAGCTTTAAATACGCTTTGATAAAATACGCCATGAATTGCACGTGCCAATTCCCGCTTTGTAATTACACCAAAACCATGGGCCCTTTCTAATTCTGAAATCTCCTCCAAATCACTAACACGTAGCTTCTGTTACGAGTCTTGTTTTTGGAAATTTGACTCTTCTCTTTGACCTAAAACAAACAAAGTTTCCACTCTCTGTTCAATAATACTGGATCGATGCTCGAGAGCAACAGCTGCTAGTTTTCTAATTCCGTCAATATTCGAGGCGACTGATGACCGGGGCAGGGGACAGACATCCGGTGGGGCCCAACCAGCAGGTAGAGTCGACCCGCTCCGGTTGTTGCAACCCGGTCAAGAAACCGGGTCCTGTCACGATGGATCACGTGCTGCTAGCTTTGCGCGAGAGCAAGGAAGAGAGAGACGTTCGAATCCGGAGCCTCTTCGCCTTCTTCGACGCCGCCAATACCGGGTACTTGGAATACGGTCAGATCGAGAAGGGATTGTCGGCGCTACAGATTCCGGCCGAGTACAAGTACTCCAAGGATTTGTTGAAAGTATGCGACGCCAATAGAGACGGACGCGTCGATTATCAGGAGTTCAGGAGGTACATGGACGATAAGGAGCTGGAGCTTTACAGGATTTTTCAAGCTATTGATGTGGAACATAATGGCTGCATTTTGCCCGAGGAGCTCTGGGACGCTCTTGTTAGAGCTGGTATACCATGCTTTTTATGCTTTTTTTTTTAAAAATACTTTATATTTTCAAATCTGTGCTTGGACAAATTCGTTTCCTCTATCACATGTCAACGTTTACATCATTGATTGAAGCATTCAATTGTGTTTGGAGATTAAGGGAATTTTCTTTCTAGTCATAATAGTGATAGAAAAAGATTGAAGTAGGAAATTTGGGGGTTCCGTTTTCTGAGGAAAAAATAGAGAATGGAAACTTAAAGGCCATTTCTTTCAATTGTTACACTCTACATCAACAATAAATGGTTTTGAAATATGCTAGCCAAGTGCCTGACATATTTCCCAGACCATAACTGTGGGATAAAGGAATAAGCTTTAACACAAATTGAAGAATTTTTATTTCCTGTGAATATATACCCTTGATTTAAATTCTATGCAGTATGTTAGTGCTCTTCGTTGTAGTTGCTATATATAGGGGAAAATTGAGGGAAAGCACTCACAGGGGTTTGGCAGCCTGATCTTAACCTGCTTACTTTTGCAGGTTCTGATCTGATTCAGCTTGTTTGTGTGTCAGGTTAGAAGGTCGGTAATTTTGTTGACATTGGCCCTGCATGTGAGGCTTAGCCTTCTGGGTTCTGTGTGAGGGATTTCGTATTCAGGAAGAAACAGTTTTTCTTGTGTCAAACTTTGTGCTAGAGATCTTAGTGTGGTTGTCATTTGGGATTTTTTCTCCATTCAAATCATGCCAATTATCTGTCAAACCATGTGACTCTGCTAATTGCTCCTCGTGCGATCATAAATCATTTCACTATATAATCCTAGTCTTACTCCAGTTGCAAACTTGCAATAGGATTCTTGGTTGAAAACTAATATCTACATGAGGATTGGACTCGATGGATTTGAATTCTAAAAATATGCAGTTAGATATTACACCAGTGACACAAGTAAAGGTTGCTCCAGTGTCTTGTCTTCCAGCAAAGGCAAAGCCCATGTACTTAGTGGTAGACGATCGTGTTTTGTCAGCATGAATTTGATCTTTAGTTGGAGTTTAAAGTTGCATAAGAATACAAATGGTGCTTCCAACAATCGTCTTTGAAACTTGTCTGAACCTTTTTTTGGCTTGTGTAAATATAAGGATGTTATGGTTCCATTGGCACTTCCTTAAAATCAACAAAGAATATTGGATGCATGCTACTTTCATAAGTATTTTTTGAAGATTTATGATAGATCTAGTGCTCTATTGGTACTCTTGGTGTTATTATTCTTGTGTTTTAAACTGTTTTTACTTAATCCATGCACGTGATGCGAATTTGATTCATGCCTGTTATATGACTTTTTAAATTCATTTCTTCATCTTGCTTTTGGTGGAAGTCTTACCCAATTCATGATCTTTAGTTTATTTATATATTTATTTATTTTCTATCTTATAAGCCCTGGCAGTTCCAAACTTTCAGGGATTGAAATCAATGATGATGAACTTGCTCGTTTTGTGGAGCATGTTGATAAGGATAATAATGGAATTATTACTTTCGAAGAATGGAGAGATTTCCTTCTACTCTATCCACATGAAGCTACTATCGAGAATATATATCATCATTGGGAAAGAGTATGCCTTGTAGATATTGGAGAACAGGCTGTTATTCCAGAAGGCATAAGTAAACATGTTCAGAGAAGCAAATATTTTATTGCAGGAGGAATAGCTGGAGCTACCTCTCGTACTGTGACTGCTCCTCTAGATCGCCTGAAGGTGGTTTTGCAAGTCCAGACGACACATGCTCGTATTGTGCCAGCTATAAAAAAGATTTTGAAGGAAGACGGTTTCTTGGGCTTTTTCCGAGGTAACGGACTAAATGTTCTTAAGGTTGCACCTGAAAGTGCTATTAAATTCTATGTATATGAAATTCTAAAGAATGCGATCGGAGATAGAATGGGGGAAAACAAAGATGATATAGGTCCTGCTGGGAGACTTCTGGCTGGAGGTCTAGCAGGTGCGGTGGCACAAGCTGCTATCTATCCAATGGATCTTGTGAAAACTCGCTTACAGACTTTTGATTGCGGAGGTGGAAAGGCTCCCAAGTTGGGGACGCTAACAAAGGATATATGGGTTAAAGAGGGTCCTCGGGCGTTCTATAAAGGTCTTCTACCATCTCTTCTTGGGATTATCCCTTATGCTGGCATTGATCTTGCGGCCTATGAAACTTTGAAAGATTTGTCAAGGACTTACATTCTGACTGACAGCGGTACAATCTTCACTTTTTCTTTTTATGCATTGAACCTTTCTTTCACTTTTCTTTTGGTTTTATACATTTATGAATTTTGAGCATGATTTTTTGGAGCACTCTCTGAAAACTTTACCTTTTTTTTGTAGAACCTGGTCCTCTTGTGCAGCTGTGTTGTGGGACAATTTCGGGATCTCTTGGAGCATCATGTGTATATCCTTTGCAGGTTATTAGAACCAGGTATGATGATGTTATAAATGAACAATATTTTCTTTGTCCATGTTAATGTCCTTTACTATTGTAGGTATTGACTTTTGTGGTGCATCTGAGCTGGTGTAATAAATCTTTGCTGCACTTCCTTGAACTTAATACACTTTCTTACTTTCCAGAATGCAAGCACAACGTTCTAATTCCACTACGGCTTATAAGGGAATGTCTGATGTATTTTGGAGAACCCTTCAGAATGAAGGTTATAGAGGTTTCTACAAAGGAATCTTTCCGAATCTTCTCAAGGTTGTGCCTGCTGCAAGCATTACATACATGGTTTATGAATCTATGAAAAAGAGCCTAGATCTCGGTTAAGGATTGCTGTGGTGGTAATGCCAAATGGCACTAAGCTGATTTCAAAGTTGGAATTAGTCATGAAGTTGATGACGAAAATAAAAATAGCATTAGTAAACAAGTAGTAGATGATTTGGTTATTTGAGCTATATGATAGATTATAGTTCCCCTTAGTGATATGGGGTACATGATTTTTGTAGTCAAGAAGTTCTCCCCCAGGCTTATTAAAACTAAATGTTGAGAAACAAAATATTTATATCATATCTGATCGCAAGCTAACAGCTAAGATCCTATTCCATTTTTCTCACCATCTTCATTGTGCTTATTGTGTCTCAAAAACCAATATTTCAAGTAGCAAATTTTTCTCTGCTGTCCTGCAATTGGCATCAACATCTGATTTCATGACAAAGCAACATATTGATATGGTATGATCAAAAAAATTGTTGTACTTTTTTTTTTTTTTGATGCAATGTTGTTTATGGGGTGAAAGAAATATAGGTGTCTTGCCCGCAGAACTAATTGATCTACTTATTTTGAGCTATACGTCAGATTTTTAATAATTTTTTAGTATTTGCAGCTAAATAATGCATTCAGTTTCATTTGTTATTTGCATAGGCACTGCATCCTTGGCTCTGTACAGGTTTAGCTATAGCATTAACATTAATGGCTGCTCAGAAGTCAGAATCATCATCTGGAATACGATTTGTTTGAGACGAGTTCTGTTCTAGGTGGAGTTGTTAAAGTAATACCAGATCGAAACTAGTTGCAGGAATTTGGATTTTATTACTATCTTTTATGTAAACAAACCACAGTTTTTCATTTGTTAACTCAACAACCGAAGCTTTGCTCACGAAGGAGCCAATCATTTAATCAGAAAATCCCCAAAACGAATACAAACCAAAATGCAACATGATCACATCTCTTTGCTTACCTAAGATCATTGTAGTTTCATTTCTTTACAATGAGAGAAGAAATGAAGTTCAAACCAAAGGGATAGAAACAAGAAAAGAAAAAATAAACAGAAAATAGATGCAGACGATTGCATTAAGCAGCCAAGTAGTTTCTTTATGATGTCTGAATCTGTTAGCACAGTTTAGCCAAACAAAAAAAAAAAAACCCGGAGAAAGGCGTTACCTTCCCTTTGCCTCTATATGACTTGCCTTTGGTTTTGATCCCCTTACCTCCCATGTATTAAGTATAGGAGGCAGGGTCTTATGTTATTCGGCATGTGACATTATTGTCATCGTCGTTGTTGTCGGCATAATCGCCATCATCTTCATCTTCCTCCTTTTTCCTCAGCACCCTGATAAGCTTGAAGTTTGAGTCAGATGGGTTGGTTTTATTGAAGCATGCTATTGTATATATTGAGGTTGGAGCCAAGAGAGATAACAGTGGTTAACAAGCTGGTTCTTTTTTATCTTTGCACTTTATTAAAATAAAAAAGACAGGGGCACAGATCAGAAGCAAAATGCCAAAATGCCACATTTGTAAATGGTCCCAGAAAGCATTATTCTTTGATTTTGAGTCATGCTTATCTTTAAGTTAAGAATATTAATATTCGTCTCTGCTTTAAAGTAAAATTGCAGTTGAAGAGAGAGTCTAGTGATTCCATGTGGAAATGAGCAAAGTTAAGTAAACAGGTGTCATAATAAACAATTGGAGAGGTCGTTAAAGCAGTTTATTATTATGAGAGAATATGGAGGAAGTAGATTATGGTCATTTTCTTTTTAGTTTTTATGGGTACAAATACTTTGCACCGTCCACTTCATGTTTGAAAATTGGTTGTGAGAATCTGACTCAAATGCCACTAATCCATCTCTCAGTGGAGCTAATTAAAGCACCCAATTCTGGAATTTATACATTGATTAAGAAATCTTTTTTTTTATTTATCTTCGATTATGGGTTTTAAATATCACGAGAGTACACAGTAATTTGCCAGAATAGAGGAGTTGGGTGTGGGTGTCTACCTTATTCACTTCTTTCATGGCCGAGATAGGTTTCAAATGATGAAAATAATTTGCTTATTAATTGAGCTTGCACGATTTTAGATCCATTTTACACATTCAGTATCATGTACAACTCTGAATCTACTCTTGTTCCTCATTCCTCCTCTATCTTATAATACGTATGAATGCATACATGTAAAGTATATCTTTTTACTAGATGCATATAAAACAAAGTTAGCAATATAAGTACTATTTTTTTTTTATATAATATTATTTCATAATCAGCAGCAACTCAAAATTTATTTGAGTGTTACTCTTTCAAAAGTTAACGAATTCATGAGCATGTATAATTGTATAAGAATTAAGATTAATATACATTATATAAATAATTAGTGTATGGATTAACTTACAAACAGGTGGACGTGCCGGAGTGGTTATCGGGCATGACTAGAAATCATGTGGGCTCTGCCCGCGCAGGTTCGAATCCTGCCGTTCACGCTTTTTATTTAAAACAATATATGATGGTGCCCAGTACGTTCTGCAAACAAAATGATAATTTATGTTTTTTTATACAACAAAATGATATTTAGTAGGAGAAGAAAATAAAAACTGAATGGTAATCAGCGATCAGCTAATTGCATACAAGACGATCAATAATCTCTTAAAGCAATGCAAAACCATCAAACAAGTTCACCAACTTCATGCCCATTTCATCACCACAGGTCTTCTCTCTCTCAACCCTTGTCACAATCAATCAAAAATCCTCATCGCTATCACCACCATCAAACCCACACCGTCTACTACAAATTTACTCAGCTACGCAGTATCGGTCTTCTATAACATTCCAAACCCATCAACGTTTTGCTATAATACCATCATTAGAGCTCATACTCTCCTCTCTTCCCCTCTCAATGCCCTCCTTTTCTTCTCCCAAATGCGCTCCGTTTCAGTCCCTCCTGATTTTCACTCCTTCCCTTTTGTCCTCAAAGCTTGTTCTCAACTTGGGTCGCTTTCCTCAGCCCAAACGATTCACTCTCAAGCTTTGAAATTTGGGTTTGTCTCTGATTTGTTCGTTTCGAATTCCCTTATTCATATCTACTCGGTTTCTCATCGTTTGAGAGATGCGCATTATATGTTCGATGGAAGTTCTCATAGAGATGTTGTTTCTTACAATGCGTTGATTGATGGTTACGTTAAGTCTGGTGATGTTGCAAAAGCACGGGAATTGTTTGATAAGATGCCGTTTCGTGATTCTGTGTCGTGGGGTACACTTGTGTCTGGGTATGCTAAGAGTGGTCAGTGCAAGGAGGCTATTCAACTCTTTCATGAGATGATGGAGTTAAATATTCGGCCCGATAATATCGCTTTGGTTTCTGCTCTTTCTGCTTGTGCACAATTGGGTGAACTAGAATGTGGCAAGAGAATTCATGATTACATTGAACAAAGTAGGATTCGAGTGGATTCATTTCTGTCAACTGGGTTGGTTGATTTATATGCAAAATGTGGTTACATTGAGATTGCTATAGAAATCTTTGAATCAAGCCAAGGCAAGAACTTGTGTACGTGGAACGCAATGCTGGTTGGCCTTGCAATGCACGGTCATGGTCAGTTATTGCTAGATTACTTCTCAAGAATGATAAAGGCCGGAGTTGAACCTGATGGTGTCACCTTCCTAGGAGTATTAGTGGGGTGTAGCCACGCAGGTCTGGTTGATGAAGCAAGGAAGCTTTTTGATAAGATGGAATCAGTTTATGGGGTTTCGAGAGAACTCAAACATTACGGGTGCATGGCCGATTTGCTTGGGCGGGCTGGTCTGATTAAAGAAGCCATGGAGATGATAAAGAAGATGCCAATGAGTGGTGATGTGTCTGTTTGGAGTGGTTTGCTTGGAGGATGTAGGATTCATGGGAATGTTGAGATAGCAGAACAAGCAGCAGAGCATGTAAGGGAGTTGAAACCTGAAGATGGTGGGGTTTATAAAATGATGGCTGATTTATATGCCACTGCAGAGAGATGGGACGATGTAGTTAAGATTAGAACATGTATGGATGCAGGAAAGGTCAAAAAGATTGCTGGTTGTAGCTTGATTCAGTTGAATGGGGTTATGCGTGAATTTGTTGCTGGTGATGACTTGCATCCCCAAACTGATGAGATATATGTTGTTTTAAATGCAATCACAAATCATCAATATGAACCATGCTAACATTCCCTGCTGAAAGGGAAACCTGTGCAATTATCATTTCAACATTCACATCTTAGAAGTGTTCTTTACTTGATATATACTCATATATCTATAAGAGTAAACTCCTTGCTGTGGCCCACAAATTATTAATAATTTTAAAATTAGCCACCACTGAGTTTTTCTTTTGGTATGGAAATTGTTAAAAGTGACCACATAAAACATAGAAATTTCGTTTTTGACCACATATGAAGGTTTCATTGTTAATAACCACATTAAAAAAAACCGGTATGTACCCAAAATTACAAAAATATTCTTGCAATTTAGATTTAAAGTATATTTTTTTACGCCAAACATGAAATATGGGAAAAAAACTAGAAATCTAGAAAACAAACATGATATCTGGAAAAAAAAAAAACTTGAAATGTTGAAAAAAAAAAGTGAAATGTTGGCAGAAAACGTGAATATGATAAGTAAAAAACGTTAAATCAAGTTTACATTTTTTTTTCAAAGGTAAAATTACTGAAACAATCCCTTTAAAATCATGTTTTAAACTTTATGTACGATAAAATTACCAAAAGGAGGAATGTTTCGATAATTCACCCTTCGTCACTTGGGGTTTTTTTTTCTTCTCATTTCCATCGATGAATGGTGCTGCCGAGGTTGGGAAAGGAAAACCCCGACGGCGTTGTCGCCACGCTTGGGCTTACGCTGCCCGACGAAGGCTCCATCTGGCTCATGCGTTCCTGGCAATGCTAACCCATGCGAAATTGGTTGGTTTGCGCATCACAAACGACTTCGCTTGCTTCGCGTAGCCCATGTAGCGCATTGCCGGGGTCACTTGGGCCAAGTGGTGCATGCCCAGGCGACTCCGTCCGGTGAACGGGAGGAGAGCGAGAGAGAGAGAGAGAGAGAGAGAGAGAGAGAGAGAACTTGTTGATGGTTTTTATACAAGAGTTTTTATATGAGGGTATTAAGGTAGTTTCTCAAAAATGTGATTATTAACAATTAAACTTTCGTACATGGTTAAAAACGAAAATGTAATGTTTTAAGAAGTTATTTTTGATTTTCTCTCTTTTTTTTTCCAACATTCGTCACTAAGTTGAAACAAATGCCCCAACAAAATAAGAGGAATGATTAAGCCACTCATATGACCTCTTGCCTTGGTGGTTGGAGTCTTCAAGTGTAAGTTCCACCACCGAGGTTCAAGCTTTGATTGTTGTAAATATTTATCTTACCTTTGACCATAAAATCTTGAAGTGTGGGGAGCCCTCTCTCAAAGTGGGAGCAATCCTCTTTTCAGATATGAGAGTTGTAGTCCATATGTAATCTATCCTGATAGTGAAAATAATATTCCGAACTATACTCGTAGGGTCTAATCTTGTCAGATCCCGTTAATAGTCGTGATTCAAAAGAAAACTTGTGGTAGAGATTTGATTGCGGTAATAGTGTAAATTTGTTTCATGGCCATTAAGATATGATCTGTATTGGATATAATTTGGCCACCTGAACATTGGATAAGAACCCCCAATTTTGTATATTAAATCTCAGTAAAATGCTTTCAAACTTGGGAAAAGAAAAGAAAAGAAAAGAAAAGGAAAGGAAAGGAAAAAAACTGTAGGGAGACATGACGTGCAGCTTCAAGAGGCTTCTAAGTGATGCTGTACAATTTAAACTCTCGACATGTGTCACTAGTTTCTACATCCTGCTACGTGGCTCCAGAAACTTCTCCTCTCATGCCACCTTTTATATCTATGATATATCACACTTATCCACAACAAGAAGTAGCCCCAATCAGCAACTGAACCAAAAATCAAAGCAAGCTATTGAATCACACTCTCACTCTTTACATTTTCTTTGTATCCAGTATCCTCTGTTGAATTCACCAGTCATGGCTTTCAGATCAGTGGTAAGTGATCACCACATCTTCATAGACAAACATGATAAATTAAAAATCAAAATCTGACCGGGTTTTTCTTGAATTACATTTTCAGGGTCATTTGAGATCGCTTCTGGGTGGTTTAAGAGGAAGCACCACGTATGGGACATCAACAACACCAAAAGCAAAAGCATACGCGCCAACAGCTGATTACGGGCATTTTCAGGATCATATACGCAGCAAAACAAGAGCATTGAAGGGCGACTCGGTGCCAGTGTACGTGGCGGTAGGCATGATAGCTTTGTCAGTAAGTCTTGGACTACTCACTGCAAAGCATCAGATATTGTACTCGCCAGGAGTGCGCGTGAAGAAGAAAACCCGGGAGACTCTGCCGGAAGTGGAGGATCCGGATAAGGTGTTGGATGAGTCAGAAAGGTTCCTGAAGAAGTCATTCTTCAGGAAAGTGGCACATGTTCAAGAGTTTGAACATGTTGTGCCTGATCCAATTCGAAATGATGTTTTTGCTTATAAACCAAAAGCTGAGACACTCAAGTCTGTTGGTATTGATCCCAAGCAACAACACTAAACTACTATTTCAACATTGATATACATGTTCAATCTTTGTTGGGGTATTATGATTGTAAAGGTGGTGATGGTGTTTATTCTAATAATCAAGAAGTTGGTATGTAGATAGATGATGTAGCTTCCCCATTATGTTCATTACAAATCATTTTCAATTATATATGGGGGATAAGGATGGGGAAGCCCTGAAATTTGATTTTCTATTTTTTTTTTCTCACTTTGGAAAAGAAACAGTACTTGTATACAGTGTCAAATATGAAACAGGGAAGTAGAAGTCAGCAGGAAAGCATTTTGGCACTAATTTTCTCCCAAACAAGTGATGAAAGTTGACAAGTAATGTTTACATAAATGTGAGTTAAGGTGGTGCAATTGTAGAGCTCTATAGCTTTTCAGACCCATGAAAGTATGAAACCATGACCATGTATAGTGGCCACAGTACCATATGAAGCAAAAATTCAGTGCGCATCCAGGGAATCGAACCCTGGTCAGTACCGTGGGAGGGTACTATGATACCACTACACCAGATGCGCTTTTGATTTTATACTTTCATACAAAGCTTTATATTTCAACACAACTGTATAATTTAGATAGTTTATCTTTTTAGTCCTTACCTTTTCTGGAAATCTGGAAACGACCCTAATTTAGGCCCATCCTTTTCATTTTCGGATCCGGATCCTAAATTTTAACAATGTATCATTTTGGTCTTTCTAACCAAATATTTGACTACCAACCGAGACAATATTTAATTGAATGGAAGAAAATACTATTTTAACCTCGAAACAAATTAAATATTTTAATTAATAACACATTTATTCATTAATTATGAAGTTTGGATTTACATTTGAAATATATTTACAAATATTCAATTCTAAAATGAATGATAAGTAAATTGTGCTACAATAAGTAAATTGCACAACTAAAGAGATGAGGAAACGAGGAATAGAAAAATCAAACAACGATTCATAATAACTCTTGCCTACATCCATTCTCCAAGTGTCTCCCAATCTTGATTAATTTCCACTGTATAAATCATCAAAAACCCATCTTTATATAAAAACCAATCTTTATAAACCAATCTTAATCTCACACCAATTTCACACAATACCCCATGCACACTTGGAATCTCAACCTTTAATTTAAAATTGTTTTCCAACATTCTATAAATGTTTTCCACACTCAAATATAAATATAAAAGATTTAGTATAAAGAAACTTTTTACATACTAGATATGAAAAATTCAAATTCAAGAATACGTGTGATATAAATTTGATGACTTAAACTGAATCAAATATCATTAGGTGATGATTGAAACATTTACATACTCTTATAAGACTAAACATCACATGTATTTATAGTAAAAAAAATTATGAATTAATTGTTTTTTGGGTTGTAGGAGTCAATTACATTTTTTACCTGTAACTTTTAGAATAGTATATTCGAGCCCCTATAACAATTACAGTTTAGTCTATATAGTCCATAAACATACAGTTACACCCAAGCCAAGTACCATTTACCAGGGAAGATCAATTTTCCTGGTAACTTACTATGGAAATCATGAATGGAGCTAGAGAAGTTGGTGTAGTGTCGCTATTGATACCTATAGGGAACAAATTTTATTTCCGCCCCTATAAATATGAGTAATGCTATAAAACACAAATAATTAACTCAAACTTCAATCTAAATGATGTGGCAAATAAGTTATCATCACCACACAAAACATGAGATGATGTGGTTAATGAAAAAACGACTTACCATATCATTGGGTTGAAATTTGAACTAAATTTTTAGGTTGTCTAGCATTAGTCCAAATATATTTCTAAGCACCTAAGGCAACATTTTTTGGTACAAAAAAAATATTTTCTTCCCAGCCTATAGGCTATAAGGACGATTTTTCACTTTTTAGGATGAATAATTTTTCTTCCCTACACCGAGCAATTTTCTTGTAGCGACTACTTCAATTAAATTAAGCAAAAAAATAAAAAACCATTTTCTTGAGAACATCATTGTCATAAAATTGATTATGTTATACCAATGTGATCATAAAATTTCCAATTTTCGTTGCGAGTTCCTACAACCATACAAGACTCTTAACCTTAAATGAATATCAACAATATTAGTTTCAGTCCTAAGTGTAGGATTAAACCAAGTTATTATTATTAATTATTTTTAATTATCAGTTTAGATATTATGCTGGATTTATCCTTTAAATAATTACTGTTTATCTTTTGTTAGGATTATCAGAGTTTTTTTATTTTATTTCTTTGTTATTATCAGTTAGAGGTTTGATCTTATCATGTTACCTCATCCCAGCTATTATAAATAATTGGTATTATTTCAATGTAAAATATCAATTCAATAAACAGTTCTTCAGTAAATTCTTGTGTGTATGTGTGTGTGTGTGAGAGATTTTACATTTGGTATCAGAGCCAAATTCAAGGCTTGGAGGGCAGTGGGGTAGGATTCAGGAGTTGAGAATCCAGGAGTGGTAGGCGGATCCAGGAGTTGAGGATCCATGAGTTCAGAGCAGCAGCCAGCACCGCCGGACAGACCTTCACGCAACCCACGGCCCCCGGAAAGTGGTCTCACTTGCCGCCGCGAGTGGACTGTCACCACCACCAACAAAATCTTAAGAAGACGACCGTGATCAAAACCCAGGTGTCCGTTGACCAGATCAGACGAGTTTTTCAGTGCATCGGAGTGATCCAAGTTCGCGGTTCTTTTGGTTTTTCTACTGCCAAGATCCGTCGATCATTGACCCTTGTTGACCAGCAGAGGTTGTTGGCCGTCCCTTGCTTGACCGGAATAAGTTGTCGCCGGACCGAGGTAGTCGCTGGAATAGTGACTTGATGCGAACTTGTGACCGAGAGTTGTTGAGCAAAGTTGGAAGATGGTGAACGAAAAAGAAGAACTGGACAAAGTATGGTGCATTTGAAGTATAGTGAAAGTCAAAGTGGTTGGCGTGTTGACTTGCTAATATATACTGGTTGCTTTTAATTTTTGTGTATTATTATTATTATTATTGTTTTGTTGGCAAATTACATTGTAATTTACGATGGCCACCCTTAACAATAATAATAATAACACAATACAACCATAAATACCAAAGTTTGACGGAAAAACCTATTTTAAGTATTGGATGGTCCATATGCAAATGTTATTCGAATACCAGGAGTTGTGAACTGTTGTTTCCGAGGGTATTATTGGGCCAGTAGATGTTGCAACAACCAAGAAGAATTTGAAGACGAGGTTTTTCATTAACCAATCGTTAGATCCGGTGATTTTTGAGAAAATCGCACATACAACATTAGCAAAACTGGCGTGGGACATTATGATGAACATCTACAAAGTAGTTGAAAAGGTGAAGAAAGTGCGCTTGCAGACCATGCGAAGACAGTTGGAGCTTCTCTAGATGAAGAAAACGGAGAAGGTGGCGGATTACTTCTCACGGACATTGGCACTTGTTAACCAGATGAAGTCCAATGGTGAGATAATTTCAGATGTTCAGATCATGGAGAAGATTCTCCGAACACTGACCGAGAAGTTTGAATACAAGGTGACTGCCATCGAAGAGTCCAAAGATCTCGAGACGATGGCGTTGGATGAGTTGATGGGATCGCTCCAAGCCCATGAACAACGTCTGGATGAGAAGTCTGAGATCGAGGTGGAGGAAGCTTTACAGAGCCAGTTGAGTCTTAAGAAAGACAAATACGAGACCCGGAAGAATTCTGAGGCAAGCCAGAAGGGTCAGAACTCAAAAAATGGGAGGGGAGGTGCTTCCAGATCTAGCCAGGGGAAAGGCGGATGAGGCAATAACACTAATCAGAAGAGTAAATCTCAGATTCAGTGTTTCAGATGTAAAAAATATGGCCACTACAAGAATGAGTGCAAATGCAATGGGAGAAATTTCCAGGAGAATGTTGCAGAAGATAGAGACTATTCAGAAACATTGTTGCTAGCATGTAGTGTAACAGTAGATAATACCAAGTACAAATGGTTTCTGGATACAGGCTGTAGCAACCACATGTGTGGTAGGAAGGACATGTTCTCAGAACTGGATGAGACATTTACTTCGGAAGTGAAGTTTGAGAATGACTCAAAGGTGCTGGTAATGGGGAAGGGTAAAATCTCCATCTCTCTGAAGGACGGATCCAAGAATACCATCTCAGAGGTACTGTTTGTTCCAAGTCTGTAACAAAATCTATTGAGCATGGGGCAACTTTCAGAGAATGGGTATGATATGCGGATCTACAGAGGGGTATGCACCATCAAGGATGAACAGAAATGACTGATAGCAAAGGTAAACATTGTTGGGGTTTTTGCCCTAAAGCTTGTAATATGTAAATATAATTTGAACATAAATAAAAGAAGTAGTATATTCATTCATTTTGTGTCATACTTTATATAACATGTGCACTTAACATCCAAAATTGCCGGATGTAATTTCGAACTGAGTATATGAGTGTCATATATAGATGGATTCAGTTTGAAACGAGCAATCTAAAGAGTTCGTAGATAGCAAATAAAGCTGGGTACTTTATTTGTGGTTAATCTACAGATGCGGTCCATTTCGTAGTGTACGGTGATCCTATCCTGGATCATTCATATGTGGATATGAGAATGGAGGCACCTTGTATGATGTGATCATATAGGACTGAGCCATGATCTATATGAATCTCTCACTAAGATCCGTTTAACGATGAGATTCATATATATCAACTAATGATGGCTATATGTGGGTGATCTTAATCCTGAGTGTCTTATCGACTCCTTCAGGTTAGATCGTGGTCTTTGATATACCATGGGTGAGGTCGGAGTTGCATTCCCGATCAATATACTCCGTATGTTGGGATCGCGGTTTGACTTGTGGCTGGGAAGGTTTGTACACAATAGTGGAATTCACTCCTTCTTGTGAGAAGTAGATGGTAGTTCCCTTAAGGGTTGATTCGGGGCTTGAACAATATGAGTGCTCTCCTAATTCCGTAAGGAATGTAGGATTTATTGTTCATTAGAGAATCAATGGTACTTAATGGAAAAATATGATTAGAGGGGTATAACGGACATTATGACCCAGCTCTAATTATGAACTACTTGTGGAGGATTATACCATATGTAATAGCTATATCGATGGACACCGAGAGTTATTGGTTTGTGTAAAAACGTCTACAGTTGAGAGAGTGCAGCTTCGGGTTTTTAGTGGAATAACACCAAAGTTAATAATCATGAAATATTAATTAAAGAGTTTAATTAATAATTTCTAAGGATTATTGGAGCTCAAAATACTGTGGGTCCATTAGGTCTCCTTGCTAGCCCGATGGATTTAAGTAACAAGGGTCACGATTAATTAATTGGATTGTCCAATTAATTGTGTTACGAAAGTGACACGTATTTATTCGGGAGTTAATTGAATAATGGAATTATTTAATTAATGAATAATGGTGATTAAATAAATTAAATAATAAGATTATTTAATTATGTTGTTAATCACTAAATGGAGGGTGTTAGTTGATATTTGATTTTGAATAAAATAAGATAATATGATTATTTTATTTTATTAAATTAAATATTTGAATTTGAATTTAAAATGTTTAAATTCAAAAATAAATATTTAATTGATTTTAAAAAGATATGAGATATCTTTTGAAAAGTTTTAAAAATCAAATAAGATTTTGGTTTGTTTTTATTTGATATATATGAGATATATATTTAATTAAAATGACTAACCGAAGATAGAAAACTAACACATCAAAAGAAACTTAAAAAAAAAAAAAAAAGAGAAGTGTGATCGTGATCACAAAAGGCACAACAAACAGCAATAGAAAAAACAAACAAAAGAAGAAAAAATTAGAGTGTGGTAAGACCACAAATGCTGCACTTCTAGAGTTTGTTTTTTTGTGTGTGTATTCTTCTCTTCTTCCTCCATACAGGTCCTGAATATCGTGACGCGTCCACACGCTGTTACCAGTTTCGGGAGATAGCGAGGAAGATCACGTGGTTCAAATCAGAAGCAGTTCGTATCAAAGTGAAGGAGCCTCCTACGTAGGTATGAATCTTCACTTTATTATTTCATTTGATTATTACTGTACAAATGAGTTAGTTTAATAATTGCATAAAAATTTTTAAAACCTTCCGCTGCGCAATCTGTAACCCTAGGTTTCAACAATTGGTATCAGAGCCAATTTTTGTACAGTATAATCGAATTCGATTACTCCTGATATGTATGAATGTGTAGACACATATTTTTTTTGATGAGTGTATGATGTTTTTTTAATTAAATTGTTTAATTTAAAAAAACATGGTTGATCGTAATTTTTTATGGTGTTGTGGATTTAGAGTGTTTCTGGGTTGTATAAAGTTGTTATATATATTTTTTTATTTTTTTTTACTGTTGTATTATGAAAAAAAAAATTGTAATTGCAAGAAGACCTGGTAGTCCAGCACGCACCAGCGAGCATGCAGACCAGCACATGCGATGCCTTCCCGCGTTGCCACCAGCGATGCCTGCCACCAGCGTGCAATCCTTCCTGCGCACATCGCAGACAAGCGCATGCCATCAGCACCCTACCACCTGCGCGCATAGCATGTCCTGCGCTCAACGTCCAGCGCACCTGCATACTAGCGCGCGCCTACCAGCGCTTCAGCGCACAACTCCTACCAGCGAGCATGCACTTCCCACGCATGCTACCAGCACACATGATCTGAAGAGATTGGAAGTCTTGGAAATTACAAGAAGACCAAGGGATGCCTTGGGAATATTTTTTGTAATTAGATTCCAATTTTTAGGTTAAATAATCCACAACACTCGGTCAACTCATGTATGTTTTAATGATTTGATGATTAAGCATTGCCATACATATACATGTCATTTAAATTAGTTGTGCATATATATATATATATATATATATATGTTGATATATCATACATGCATTATAGCCATCTATATTATGTGTTTAAATTTTTTTTAATTTGATTAAAATGGGTTATTCACATAATTGGCTATTTTAATGGGATTAGTTTTTAGGAGTAAAAACTTGGTAAATCTCATTAATTACTAATCTTTTTATTAAAGAGTTTAAATACTTAGATTAGTGATGTCCTTAATATATATATTAGGATTAATTTGATTAAGCTCCTAATAATAATTGGACCGAAATAATGTGTTTAGTTTTAATAGTTAAAACTTGGTAAATACACATTTAATAATAATTCTAGTCTTAGTAAACAGTTTACATAGATTTGAATTATCACTAATGAACTAAATTTTTTAAGTGTTAAAAATCAATTTAGTTTATTAGTTATTGGAATAGGATTCTAATAATTTGTGATTAATGCACTTGACGCTTGGATTAAAATTAGCCGTTTAATCTAGTTTAATCTAGGTGCATTAATATTAATAGAAAACCCTTAATATAAAATAGTGAGTGGGAGAGGGATATATGACATTATATCCCGTGGTCTCCATCATTAGTTCAACACCGTGAGATTTGAGTGGGGCCTCGTGACGGCTTTGTTTTCGTCCTGCCTAAGGAGGGTTTCCATAAGAATCAATACCAAGGTTGACTTACTAACAGATAGGATTTCGGAGGGGATTTCGGGATTGACCGACCCTAAGGCTGCAATTTTCGAGTTAAGCTCCTGAGATCTGAAATGATGGGTTACACTCACAAGGTTTTAATTAAATTGGTTAATTAAAAACCTGACCTAATAAACGATGGTTGAATGATATTGGCATAAGAGTTATTCTGGTATATCCTTTGACTGAGAAGGTCTCGATTCAACATGCAAGAATTTGACCGACCCTAAGGCCGCACTTGCTTGTGGTATGTTGGATTGTCGTGGCATAGAAACATTGTTTTTAGGGTTGTTCTTGTTCATTAAACATTTTCATGCATCATGTTTAATTTTATGCCGAACATTAGCACATGTTTAGAATGTATGACTGAATGAATCTTTAATTTATGTTTTTTCAGCCATGTCATCTGCACTATTACAAATACTTGCAAACGATAAGTTAACTGGTGATAACTACACAAAATGGAAACTTAACATTAATGCAATACTGGTCACCAAAGACCTCAAGTTTGTGCTTACGAAGGAATGTCCTCCGGTGCCTACTGCCAATGCCACACGAACTGTTCGTTAGGCATACCAGCGATGAGTCTCATCTGATGAGAAGGCCCGAACATATCTGTTAGCTTCATTGACAGACGTGCTTGTCACAAAGCACGAAGCAATGACTACAGCATTCGATATTATGTAGTCATTGCAAGTTATGTTCGGGCAACCCTCCGAGCAAAAGCGACACGAAGCTGTTCGTTCCGCTATGCTCGCTCGCATGAAGGAAGGAACATCAGTTCAGGAACATGTCCTGGGCATGATGTCCTACTTCAACACGGCAGAAGTCACTGGCGGGGCCATTGACGAACCCAGTCAAGTAAGCATCATACTGACAACTCTTCCGAAGAGTTTCGATCAGTTTAAGAACAACTACGGGATGAACAAGTTAAGGTTTAGTCTCACACAGTTGCTCAATGAGCTTGCTACTTTTGAGTCCATGACCAAGGACAGTAAAAGTAAGACCGGTGAGGCAAATGTTGCCGAACCATCTTCCTCCAATAATAAGAAGAGGAAGAGGTCTGCTAGAAAGGCGAAGGGTAAGCCCAAACCCAAGAAGGCCCAAAGCAAAAAGAAGGGCACCTCCACCGACCAAGACAAAGGAAAATGTTTCCATTGTAACAAGGTCGGGCACTGGAAGAGGAACTGTCCTCAGTACCTGGAGGAGGTAGCCAAGAAGAAGAAGAAAGGTAAATATGATTTACTTGTTCTTGAATCTTGTTTAGTGGAAGATGATTCTTCACCTTAGATTGTTGATTCGGGGGCCACTAACCATGTTTGTTCTTCTTTGCAGTGGACTGATTCTTGGACACAGCTAGAGGAGGGAGCCTTCTCCATGCATGTGGGGTCGGGGGATGTCGTGTCGGCCAAAGCAGTGGGAGCAATAAGATTACAATTTTGTAATAATAATAGTTTTTTATTATTGAACAATGTTTTTTATATTCCTGGATTTACACGGAATTTGATTTCCGTTTCTAAGTTGTTAGTACAATTGTATTATGTTTCTTTTAATAATAAGTTTGTTATTATTGGAAAGAATGGTTTGAATATTTGTTTAGGAATTAATGAAAACAATTTGTATGTGTTAAGACCGTTAATACATACTACACTGCTTAACACCGAAATGTTTAAGGTTGAAAAACCAAAAACTAAACGACATAAGATTTCTCCAGAAAATGAAACGTATCTCTGGCATCTAAGGCTTGGACATATTAACCTTGACCGGATAAACAGACTAGTAAAAAACGGATCTTTAAATGAGTTAAAGGTTGGCACCTTACCTGTCTGTGAATCTTGTCTGGAAGGTAAGATGACTAAGAGACCTTTTACTGGTAAAGGGCTTAGAGCTAAACAACCACTAGAGCTTATACATTCAGACGTATGTGGAACAATGAATGTTAAAGCAAGGGGTGGTTATGAGTATTATGTCACCTTTATAGATGATTACTCGAGATACAGATATGTCTACCTAATGCAACAGAAGTCGGAAACATTTAAAAAATTCAAAGAATTCCGAGCTGAAGTTGAGAACCAGTTAGGAAAGACTATCAAGTCTCTACGATCAGATCGTGGAGGTGAGTACCTTGCCCAAGAGTTTGAAGACTTTATGGTCGAGTATGGGATAGTGTCCCAACTCACAGCTCCTGGTACACCTCAGCAGAATGGTGTCGCGGAGAGGAGAAATAGAACCCTAATGGAAATGGTGAGATCAATGATTAGTTTCTCATAATTACCAAATTCCTTTTAGGGATATGCGTTACAAACAGCGGCATACATTTGGAATGTAGTGCCATCCAAATCTGTTCCTGAAACTCCCCTAGAGTTGTGGAATGGTCGTAAAGCTAGTTTACGACATTTTCACGTATGGGGGTGTCCAGCACACGTGCTGAAGAACAGAACTGGAAAGCTAGATCCCAAGTCTATGGTCTGCTTGTTTGTAGGATACTCCAAGGAGACCAGAGGTGGATACTTCTATAGTCCTGAAGATAACAAAGTATTTGTATTGATAAATGCAACGTTTCTTGAGGATAACTATATAAGTGATCATAAACCTCGTTCTAAAATTGTATTAAATGAGTTGGAGCCTGGTGAGACCAGTACTCAGTCAACTAGAGTTGTTAATCCATTAACATCTGAAAGTCAGATAATTCCTAGTCAGGATACACTACCACCTAGACGTAGTGAGAGGGTTGTGAGACAGCCTGAACGCTATTTGGGTGTAAGTGAGGGACAAGATCTCGTCTCTGCTGATAATGTGGATGATCCCTTGACATTTAAGAATGCAATGGAAGATCCTGATAAAGAGGAATGGCTTAAAGCCATGAATCTCGAGATGGAGTCTATGTACTCTAACTCAGTCTGAGAACTTATAGACTTACCGAATGGGGTAAAACCCATAGGATGTAAGTGGATCTACAAGAGGAAGAGAGGAGTAGATGGGAAGGTAGAGACCTTCAAGGCAAGGCTAGTGGCCAAGGGTTATACCCAGAAAGAGGGGGTCGATTATGAAGAGACCTTCTCACCAGTAGCTATGTTTAAGTCTATTCGGATTCTCTTATCCATTGCTGCCTATTTAGATTATGAAATTTGGCAAATGGACATCAATACTGCATTCTTGAATGGCAATCTTGATGAAAGCATATACATGATGCAACCAGAGGGATTTGTGTCTCCAGATCAAGAGCAAAAGGTTTGCAAGTTGCAAAGGTCCATTTATGGACTTAAGCAAGCATCTAGATCTTGGAACATAAGGTTTGATGATGTGATCAAAACCTATGGCTTCGAGCAAAACGTTGATGAGCCTTGTGTCTACAAGCGCATCATAGACAAGAAAGTAGTTTTCTTGGTCCTATACGTAGATGACATCCTACTCATTGGGAATGATATAGGAGTGTTGTCTGATGTAAAGGGCTGGCTGGCTAGCCAATTCCAAATGAAAGATTTGGGAGAGGCGAGTTATGTTCTAGGGATCTAACTTATAAGGGATCGTAAGAACAAACTCATAGCATTGTCTCAGGCATCATATATCGACAAGATTCTTATGCGATTTTCGATGCAGAACTCCAAGAAAGGTAATTTACCTTCTAGACATGGGGTTCACTTGTCTAAGGAACAGTGTCCTAAGACACCTCAAGAAGTTGAGGATATGAGACGTGTGCCATATGCATCAACAGTAGGTAGTCTCATGTATGCTATGTTATGCACGAGACCGGACATCTGCTATGCAGTGGGAGTAGTCAGCAGGTACCAGTCCAACTCAGGATTAGATCATTGGGTTGCTGTCAAGACTATTCTCAAGTATCTTCGGAGAACGAGAAACTATATGCTAGTGTATTCCGGACAAGATTTGATCCCGTTAGGATACACAGATTCTGATTTTCAGTCAGACAGGGATTCTAGAAAATCCACGTCTGGATCAGTATTCACCCTAGGTGGTGGAGCCATTGTGTGGAGAAGTATAAAGCAATCTTGCATTGCTGACTCCACCATGGAAGCCGAATATGTAGCTGCTTGTGAAGCTGCTAAAGAGGTTGTTTGGCTCCGTAAGTTCTTGAGTGATCTGGAAGTTGTTCCAGATCTGGAAGTTGTTCCAGATCTGGATAAGCCCATCACACTTTATTGTGATAACAGTGGTACTGTGGCTAATTCCAAAGAACCAAGAAGCCACAAGAGAGGGAAGTATATAGAGAGAAAGTATCATCTCATTAGAGAGATAGTGCAGAGAGGAGATGTGATCGTCACCAAGATAGCCTCACAAGACAATCATGCTGATCCATTTACGAAGACCTTACCGGCTAAAGTGTTTGAAGGTCACCTAGAAGGTCTAGGGTTACGAGACATGACTCACATGCTTTAGTGCAAGTGGGAGATTGTTGGGGTTTTTGCCCTAAAGCTTGTAATATGTAAATGTAATTTGAACATAAATAAAAGAAGTAGTATATTCATTCATATTGTGTCATACTTTATATAACATGTGCACTTAACATCCAAAATTGCCAGATGTAATTTTGAACTGACTATATGAGTGTCATATATAGATGGATTCAGTTTGAAACGAGCAATCTAAAGAGTCCGTAGATAGCAAATAAAGCTGGGTACTTTATTTGTGGTTAATCTACAGCTGCAGTCCATTTCGTAGTGTACGGTGATCCTATCCTGGATCATTCATATGTGGATATGAGAATGGAGGCACCTTGTATGATGTGATCATATAGGACTGGGCCATGATCTATATGAATCTCTCACTAAGATCCGTTTAACGATGAGATTCATATATATCAACTAATGATGGCTATATGTGGCTGATCTTAATCCTGAGTGTCTTATCGACTCCTTCAGGTTAGATCGTGGTCTTTGATATACCATGGGTGAGGTCGGAGTTGCATTCCCGATCAATATATTCCGTATGTTGGGATCGCGGTTTGGCTTGTGGCTGGGAAGGTTTGTACAGAATAGTGGAATCCACTCCTTCTTGTGAGAAGTAGATGGTAGTTCCCTTAAGGGTTGATTCGGGGCTTGAACAATATGAGCGCTCTCCTAATTCCGTAAGGAATGTAGGATTTATTGTTCATTAGAGAATCAATGGTACTTAATGGAAAGATATGATTAGAGGGGTATAACGGACATTATGACCCAGCTCTAATTATGAACTACTTGTGGAGGATTATACCATATGTAATAGCTATATCGATGGACACCGAGAGTTATTGGTTTGTGTAAAAACGTCTACAGTTGAGAGAGTGCAGCTTCGGGTTTTTAGTGGAATAACACCGAAGTTATTAATCATGAAATATTAATTAAAGAGTTTAATTAATAATTTCTAAGGATTATTGGAGCTCAAAATACTGTGGGTCCATTAGGTCCCCTTGCTAGCCCAATCGATTTAGGTAACAAGAGTCACGATAAATGGATTGTCCAATTAATTGTGTTACGAAAGTGACACGTATTTATTCGGGAGTTAATTGAATAATGAGATTATTTAATTAATGAATAATGGTGATTAAATAAATTAAATAATAAGATTATTTAATTATGTTGTTAATCACTAAATGGAGGGTGTTAGTTGATATTTGATTTTGAATAAAATAAGATAATATGATTATTTTATTTTATTAAATTAAATATTTGAATTTGAATTTAAAATGTTTAAATTCAAAAATAAATATTTAATTAATTTTAAAAGGATATGAGATATCTTTTGAAAAGTTTTAAAAATCAAATAAGATTTTGGTTTGTTTTTATTTGATATATATATGAGATATTTATTTAATTAAAATGACTAACCGAAGATAGAAAACTAACACAGCAAAAGAAACTTTAAAAACAAAAAGAGAAGTGTGATCGTGATCACAAAAGGCACAGCAAACAGCAATAGAAAAAACAAACAAAAGAAGAAAAAATTAGAGTGTGGTGAGACCACAAATGCTGCACTTCTAGAGTTTGTTTTTTTGTGTGTATTCTTCTCTTCTTCCTCCATATAGGTCCTGAATATCGTGACGCGCTCACACGCTGTTACCAGTTCCGGGAGATAGCGAGGAAGATCACGTGGTTCAAATCAGAAGCAGTTCGTATCAAAGTGAAGGAGCCTCCTACGTAGGTATGAATCTTCACTTTATTATTTCATTTGATTATTACTTTACAAATGGGTTAGTTTAATGATTGCATAAAAATTTTTAAAACCTTCCGCTGCGCAATCTGTAACCCTAGGTTCCAACAAACATGTCACCAAACCGTTTGTTTCCAATGTATATTAACAGTGACACTTTACCATGCTTTAGTTCTCTAATCGGAGACGAGAGCTGGTTATAGCATATGCCGTTCAACCATGTGAACTTTGGGAGTCTGAAGCTACTTTCTTCAAGGAAGATGGTTTCATGATTGCCTGTCATTAATCCTCCTAATAGGGTATGCGAGACATGTGTTGTAGGAAAGAAGCATAGAGACCCATTTCCTACAAAGAAGACGTGGATAGCCAGTTGGCTCTTGGAGATAATGCACTTAGACCTATGCTCCGTGGCCATCGAATGAAGGATATAAGTATTTTATTACCTTTATCGATGACTTCAGCAGGAAGGCTTGGGTGTATTTCTTGCAGCAGAAGTCAGATGCTTGTGATGCCTTTAAGAGATTTAAGGCATTGGTGGAGAATCAGTGTGAAAGGTCTATCAAGACTTTGAGAACGGATCGGGGGACATAATATGTTGTGTGCGATGGTTTCTTGCAACAACATGTCATCAATCATCAGTTGACAGCGAGATATACTTCTCAGCAGAATGATGTAGCAGAGAGGAAGAATAGAACAATCATGGACATGGTCAGGTGTATGTTACACTTGAAGAAACTGCCCAAAGATTTTTGGAGTGATGCAGTTGCTTGTGCAATCTATCTATTGAATAGATGTCTTACCAGTAGTGTTCTCGGAAAGACTCATCAGGAAGCCTAGACTCGACTCAAGCCCAACATTGAACACTTACGAGTGTTTGGGTGTATTTGTTATACCCCAATCCCACAATATTGACCCAAGCCCAAGGCCAAAAGGATCCCAATATCCATATATTTGGTACCTAGTAAGTTTGGATGAGATTTTTAAATTAAATATGAAGGGGCAACCAGCTGCCACCCGTTGGTTCATGAAAGAAGCACATGTGTGGCTTGTGATAGATGTCCAAATTATGTAATATGATGGCAAGAGGTGGCTTTGAGGTTGCAAGAAATGAATAATAATAATAATTAATAATGTTGAAGCGGTGCATGATGATTGATGAAGAAAGTTGGCAAGTTTAGGTGATAGGTGGCGTGTGATTGTGAGTGCATGTGTTTGATGGCAAGCAAGAGGTGGGTACAATAATAAGAATAAAAAGGAATAAAATAAGAAGAGATAGGTGAGAGATAGAGGGAGACTCGACGAAGATCAAATAGAAAACAGAGGATGAGAGAAAAAACAGAGAAAAGAAAAGAAAGAAAGAAGAAAAAAGAAGCAGATCGTGAGATCGCGTGAGAGAGATGGAGAGAGACCGAGACCTAGAGAGAGAGAGAGAGAGAGGAAGAGATGTAGATAAAGTTTGTGAGCTGAGAATCCATACTAGATCAAAGAGATGGAATATGGGATTTTGTAAGAAATTAGGTGCAGCAGGAGAGATATAGAGCTTGTGAGAAATAAGAGAAAGAGAAAGAAATAGAAGAAGAAGAAGAGGAAGAAGAGAACATCCGAGTGAGAAAGAAAAGGAAGGTGAAAATAGAAGAATTGAAAGAGAAAGAAAACAAGAGACATGGGAGATCAGAAGTAGTAGCTGAGAAAGAGAAATAGATGAACAAAGAAAAGGACTTGTGTGAGAAAAGAATGGAGGAAGAGAGGCAGATCGGGTGAGAGAGAGAGAGAGATAGAGACAACGAGAAATATGGTGCAGCTGTAGAGTTATGTACAGTGTATTGGATACAGATAAGTGATATTGTATTCATAATATTTGAATACAATAGTTATTAGATTTCCAAGCAGATCCTAAGCTGTGTTTTATATGTATTTTAGGGTGGATCAAGAAATAGATGAATTCAAACGGAATCCAGTCCCAGAAGCAGATTGTGCACATGAGTTATGTGAGTGGATACTTTTATTAAAAGATTTTTATTTAGAATTATATGTTAGATTAAGTTAATTAGAGAATTATTAGAAGAACTGTGTTAGTAGAAGAACTGTATGTTAGATTTTATTATTTAGAAGATTAATAGAAATAAATGATTTATTCAGTTAGTTAGAAAATAGATTTCCAGATTACATATTTATTTAGAAATCAGATTTTCGGATGATTAGATATGATTTAAGAATCGTTTAGAAATAGATTTATTATTGAACTGGTTTTATTGAACAAGGTTTTACAAAGAAGAATCAGTACAAGTATTTTCAGATAGATTTCCAAATTATCTAGATTTTCAGAATGAATTCCAGATTTTTAGATTTCCATATTTTCAGACAGATTTCCTAGATTTTTAGATTCAAGTTATTTATGAGAATTTTCATAAAAGAATATTTATGCATGTTTTGAGAAGAGTATTTATAAAAGAATTATATGTATGTTCAGAAAGAGATTTCAAACACCAGATGTGTACCCGTCCCCAGCAGTATCAGATTCAGATTGTCAGCCTTTGGGGCTTATGCACATGTGTATGTCAGAGTCGCTCTGCACGTGTATGACAGATGTTCAGTCAGAGTCAAAGTCGTTCTGCACGTGTATGACAGATGTTTATCCCCAGCTCTGCGTGAGCCCGGAGAGATTAGGGACACGTATGACAGATTTCCTTGGGTACTAGTTTGGTGTAGATTTTCAGATTATATATATATATATACATATATATATATACATATAATATATATTATACTGATTATGATCACTAGAGAAAGAAAAGAGATTATCAGATTTACACCAGATATTGGAGAATAAGATATTCAGCAGTATTTGATTCACAGTACTAAATATTTTAGAGAAAAGAGATTTCCTCATAAAGCATGCCAAAGATAACGTTTCATTGTTTTATTGCATAATTTTGTAAAGATTCATAACAACGAAATATTTGATTGGAGCAAACCTTTTTATACAGTAGCATAACATTATATTAAACAGTTAAACAGTTTTGCAAGTTATATATATATATATATATATATTAGATTCGTAAAGAAAGAATATTTTTAAAGTTTCTTAAAAGAAAAGTATTATTTGATTTTTAAGTTTGTAAGTTGTTTTATAAAAGGAAATGAGGATTTTACTATAGATATATAGAAAATGAGTTTTATTTACACAGAAGACATTTAGTTAGTTCTCAGCTTGTAATACCAAACAGATTTAGATTACAGAACAGTTCATATTAAATCCTGATCAATTTTAGGAGAGATACAGTTTCAGAAATTGACATAGAAACAGATACATAATAGTTTTCTATAGATTAGATTAAGTTTAGCCAGTAAAAGTTTATTAAGCATTAATGTTTTTAGAAAGACTTTTTAATGATTTTAGAAGTGTAGAGAAAAGATATGTTATCAGATTTATTTAGAGATAATAGTTTTAGTAAAGTTTCTAAGAAAGAAAAGATGTTTTCTAAACATATTTCTACTCACTGGGCGTTAGCGCTCATTCTTTTATCTTAAACTATTTTCCCAGGTGATCACCAGGTTCGTGCAGATTCTTTGGTATCGTGAGATGGACCACATGTGATGATAGAAAATGGTAGTTCATGATTTAATTAAAGCATGTAATTGTGTATATTTTCAGCAGCATTATAACTGGTCAGTTTTTATACTGGTCGGTTTTGTACTGGCCGGTTTTTATACTGGTCGGTTTTTGACTGGTCGGTTTTGTACTGGTCGGTTTTATACTGGTCGGTTTTTGACTGATCGGTTTTGTACTGGTCAGATTTGGCTGGTCGGTTTTTGATTGGTCATGCAAATGTGTATATTTTCTGCAACGATTTGTATGGTCGTTTTGAATGGATTTCAGATGTCATATTTTTCATAAATAGTTTTGATTGTGTAAATTTTTAGCAAACTGGTCCAACACAAGAAAAAACAAAATTTCTCATTTTAACCGAATTATGTTTTATGGTGGGCCATAACCCACAGATTTAAATTGCATCTTTAACTTACAAGGTGGAAAAGTTTTGAAAAGCGAAGTGTTTTATTAGAGATTTTTGTTAGAAGCCACATTGAGATTCTTATGATTTTCTATAAAATTTTCCATAAGCCATAGATTTCAGTTAGAAAGATCGAGTTCTCACAGGATCCTCTCAGACTCAAGATAGGAGTCGAGACGGGTCTTGTCAGTATTGCTTATGCTCATGTACCTGATGCTTTGAGAAAGAAACTTGATGATAAAGCAAAGAAGTGCATCTTCATCGGCTACAGTCAGGTAAAGAAGGGTTATAAACTTTATAATCCAGTGACAAAATGTGATTGTCAGCAGGGACGTTACCTTCGATGAGCAAGGATGCTGGGACTGCTCTTGCGGTAAGGGGAGCTCTTTTGACATTGATGTTGACCTGGATGAGATTGATGGTCATCCGAGAGATGATCTTGTTCCGACCCCAGTGGCTCCACCATCCCCAATGAACCCATATACAGCAGAATCTTCTGGTCGTCCACAACATGAACGGGTGTTGCCAGCTCATTTACAGGATTATGTTCTCAGTAATGATGACGATCCAATAGATGAAGAGTTGGTAAACTTTGCACTATTTACAGATTGTGATCTTATCATATATGAAGATACTGCTCATAATGATTGCTGGTTGAAAGCAATGGAGGAGAAGATTCATGCGATTGAGAAGAATAACACATGAGAGCTTACTGATTTACTAGGTGGAAAACAGCCCATTGGTGTTAAGTGTGTGTACAAGACAAAATTCAAGCCAAATGGTGAGGTGGAACGCTACAAAACGCGTCTGGTTGAGAAAGGTTTCAAGCAAAAGCCAGGGATCGATTATTTCGAGGTGTTTGCTCCTGTTGCCAGACTTGACACCGTTCACTTGATTGTGTCTCTTGCTGCATAAAATCACTGGAGAATCTTCCAGATGGATGTGAAATCTGCATTTTTGAATGAGAAGATTAGGGAAGAAGTCTACATACAGCAACCTACGGGGTATGTAAAGAAGGAGCAAGAAAATAAGGTCTACAAGCTGAAGAAGGCCTTATATGGGTTGAAACAGGCACCCAGGGCGTGGTATACACCCATTGACACATATTTTATCCAGCATGAGTTCCAGAGATGTCCTTATGAGCACACTTTGCATATCAGATTCAACTCCCGGAGAGATATTCTTATTGTTTGCCTATATGTTGATGATCTGATCATTACCAAAAATAACGCTGAGATTATTGCAGAGTTCAAGAATGCAATGACTGGTCATTTCGAGATGACAAATTTGAGGTTGATGTCCTATTTCCTCGGCATTGAGGTGACTCAGACAGATGATGGCATCTTTGTGTGTCAGAAAAAGTATGTTGGTGATATGCTGAAAAAGTTCAAGATGGATGGATGTAAGCCGATGCTGACTCAAGTTGAAGAAAGGTTGAAGTTGGAGAAGGATGAGACTGGTGAGCAAGTTGATGCTACCATATTTCGGAGGCTAGTAGGAAGTCTGAGATACTTAACTTCTACTAGGCCTGATATTTCTTATGGAGTTGGGCTTATCAGCAGGTTTATGGATTTTCCGAGGCAACCTAACTTCTACTGGGTGATGGTATATTTTATTCTTCCGCTAACAAAGTCGAGCTTGTTGGATATACAGATAGTGACTGGGCAGGTGATACGGAGAAGAGGAAAAGCACCTCCGGATTTGCATTCCATCTTGGTTATGGAGTATTTTCTTGGTCATCGAAGAAGCAACATGTGGTTGCTCTATCGACAACTGAAGCTGAGTACATTGCAACTGCTGGTGGTGCTACACAGGCTGTGTGGCTGCGTCGCATGCTTTCTGAGTTGAAGCATCAACATGATGCTCCCACTGTGATCTACTGCGACGACAAGTCCACCATTTCTCTGACTAAGAATCCAGTCTACCATGGTAGAAGTAAGCACATTGACATCAAGTTTCACTTCATATTGGACTTGGTGAAAGACAAGGAGATCGTGATCGAGTACTGCCGTTCAGAGGAACATGTTGCAGATATCTTCACAAAGCCGCTCAAAGTTGACACTTTTCAGAAGCTTAAGTAGTCTTTGGGCATGGTGAGTTATGAAGGACTTGGTTTAAGGGGAGCTATGTAAGATTAAACCAAGTTATTATTATTAATTATTTTTAATTATCAGTTTAGATATTAGGCTGGATTTATCCTTTAGATAATTCCTGTTTATCTTTTGTTAGGATTATCAGATAGTTAGGATTATCAGAGTTTTTTTTTATTTCTTTGTCATTATCAGTTAGAGGTTTGATGTTATCATGTTAACTCATCCCAGCTACTATAAATAGTTGGTATTATTTCAATGTAAAATATCAATTCAATAAACAGTTATTCAGTAAATTCTTGTGTGTGTGTGAGATTTTACACTACGTCCTAACCATCCTATATATGAATCTACCCTCGATTTGTCTTGCAAAATTCTTTTTGAGTTGTCTAGACTATGATCCTTCAATTAAAGCTTACAAGAAGAAATAACATATTAGATTGGTGATTAGTACTTGAAGCTGACAAAATGTACGTGTTACCTAAACTATTGTTCAGCTTCCTTTTGAAAACTATTTTTAAAAATGATTTTTTTAAAAACGTATATGTGTTTGGTGTTATTTTTAATACTAATGCTAGATAACCCAAAAATTTAGCTCAAATTTCAACTCAAATGATGTGGCAAGTGGTTTTTTCATTAACCACATCATCTCATATTGTGTGTGGTGATGACAACTCACTTACCACATCATTTAGGTTGAAATTTGAGTTGTATATCATTTCTCTATTTTTAAAATGGGTAAAATAATTGTTTGGAAGGAAAACTTATGGTTTGTTTTGAAAACAGTAAAAAATAATAAATTTTTTTTTTCAACATTTTAGTTATAACTTTTAAAAGGTTGTTTTTTGTTTTTAAAAATATATTTTATAAAACACTTGACCAAACAACTTTAAAGTTGTTTTTTTTTTGAAAATAAAAAACAGCTTTATAAAATGGATCCAAACACCTCCTTAATTGGCCCTTGAAAATATATACGAGGACCCTTCTGTACATAAATAATTAATTTACATATTGAATTTAGCTTTAAGGAAAATTATGGAAAAGTTTCGAGGAGATCTTGAGCATATATATTCACAGTAAGTTTTGAGGAGATCTTGAGCATATATAACAGTAAGTTTTGAGGAGATCTTGAGCATATATATATATATTCACATTCACAGTCACAGGTAAGAATTTCTTTGACATGCATTGAGAATAAAAGGTTGGGAATATATGTTGACTTAACGACAAATACAAGCGGCCGAAATGGGTAGATTAATGTCTTGAGAATCGAATCCCTATTCCCTAGTTGGTGTCCTTCTCATATGCCAATAATTCTTTGGACATTATCTGCAGCCATTCACTTAATTACTTATTATTGAACACAACGTGATTTCCCGATCGACAGATTAGATTATATTTTCAATAAATGTTTGTCTCTGGACTCTGGTTGCTTCTTGAATAAATTCCAAACAACTCATTTAGATTATACCTCTAGCTGGTTCATGAAAGAGAAAGCAAATGATATTGTTAATGAAGAAAGAAGGATGTGAATAATTAATTGTGGTGCAGCAAGAAAGGCAAGGCTTCTTATAGAATGGATTAGATTTCATCATTGATATATTTGATCCACAGACATCCACACAAGTACTGATCAAAGTAAATTACTCAAAAAATAATAACAATATTTTAGTATTTTATAGCCAGAGCATATATAAAATTACTTTATACTAATTAATCACTTCTTATCAATGTAGTGAAAGAAGCTTTTGACCTATAAAAATATGAGGTGATTCGAGCAAATCTCTTTGAAAAACCAAGACTCTTTTCGATTTTCCATGGTGTCCACAAAACAATGTGCGAGCATTCCAGGGTGGACGACCTTATATTATAGTACACGTGATTACATGAAGAAACTTGATATAAATTAATATTAATTTCAGGCAAATGGGATTCCAATATCTGTACGTAGTAGATAGCTAGGTTTTAGTGGCCATTAACCTTTCTGGTTTTTGGAGTATATATCCATCATCAACGTTGAATTCTTTGGAAAAAGATATTAATATATCATTTAGTACTTGACCCTTGTAGTTGGGAATGGGTCAAGTTGATCATGATAATTCTTTTTTATATTCTCCAAAGATCAAGACTAAAAAGTTGTCATAATATAATAAGTCAACTTATGTACAAGAACCAAACAGTTAGCCGCATACTAGGTAGCTAGGTACCATCCATCGCCTTTTGCTGTTTGAGCTCATGTGATTATATTCTCGATCAAGCATTAATATACAACAATGTTGATATAGTTATATATACGAAAGGAATCGAAAATATTTTCAATGCAAATAGTGGTTGACCTCTCCCCTATATAAATAAACCCGTTTTGTATGTTTATTAATGCATCCATATAGACATAACAGTTTTGGAAGTACTCGATCTATCAGCAATTAAGATATAATAATCGGAGAAGATTCCAACTTCCCTCAAAGGCTTCCAATATACCATGCTAAATATGCTATGTATACGTGGTACTAATATTGGCCAAGTATGGATATGTTGGGGGCCTGAGAGGGAAGTTGAACCCTTACTCTCCTCCTATCAGTTTAAATATTAGTGTGGTTGTTGGAGAATTGTATAATGAAAATCATGAAGATGATCAAGAACTTTCCCTCCCTTGCTGAATTTGGTGCAACTCCTCTCAGAACTCCGCTCAATATTTATCGGCAGCAGATCGAATATATATAAATTATATTCTGTCCACAGGTACTTTTGTTTAATTTCAAAAGGCTAGCATGAATTCAACTGCTTGTGAATTATTATTACTCATTTTGCTTTTGATTTTCATATATTTGTGATGTGTCTAGCTAGCTAGCTCTCTCAATATTACGTTTTCTTAATTTGCTAGCACATGTGTGTAATTGTGTAAAGACTAAATTAAGAGATCTCCCAAGTTCCAATCTTGATCCCTATATAAATCTTTTATATATGTTCTAGGTTCATAAATCCTTTTTGTTCACAAAATCTAAACTGAGATTACTGCAAAACCACCAACGTGTTAATTGATGAGCTAGCTAGCTAGAGCTCTAGACAGGGACAACAACCATCGATTTCTTGAACAGTTTTTACACGATATTGATTATCGGTATAGCCATAGATAAAACAGAATTAGAAATTTTAATTTGGTAAGTTGATTGGAGAAGATTTCATCAACTGTCCTCAAAGGCCTTCAAATGTAACATATATGCTACATACTGTATTATTAGTAATTTTGCTTTTAATGTTTACATATTTGTTGATCTCATTATCGATTGTCCTTAATTCGCTAATTTCGCAAAATAATATTTCTATCTTTTCAAAATTCACTGTTAAGTGCGTACGAAACCAAATTAAGACCTCCAGCTGCCAAGTTGTAGTATTGATATCCAATTAGAGATTTTTATTAATTTTGTTTTTGCTCTTTAATCCTTCGACCTAATTGTTTTGTTAACTAAGACTACTCTCGACACACTTAAGTCATTGTGAACCAAGTCAAATTCTAGCAGCAACGATTAATATATAGTTCTTGAACCCAGTTTATATAAACACAACTAGGAACACGATTTTTTTTTACACAATATATACAAAATATATTTAGCATGTCAAAATTATGAATACTAACACGATTAATTAATTGAATATGTTGTGTTGGGATTGACCTTTTTTATTTTGAAATCCGTTTGGCCCAATTTTTAAATTGTTAGTATTTGCATTTAATTATAGTATTATACCATCACACAGTTTAGACAAGCAACTAGCCAAGGTAGTTTAAATGTGTGCCGCACAAGCCTAAAACGGCCGATTCTAGTATGGACAAACCAGTAATGTCGCAGAAAATCTCTGAGCAGACATATTTGTTTGGATTTCATTGTCTTCACTCTCCAATATCCCACCAAAAACATGGAAAATTATCGTAAACTTGCAAAAGCTTAATAAGAGGCGTGACCAGCATTGATATCATCGTCAAGAGAAGTAACTTTTGGTGAGGGCGTGGAATGCTAATTGAGTTTTGAAATACTTAATTCTATGCATCTGACTTGTAATCAAAATAAAAACAAAAAAAACAAAAAAAAAACAATAACTTTTGTGTATATAGAGTTTTTAACAGGATAATTGAAACCCTAATGGAAGGTTAAAGGTCATTAGCACATGTATGGGGCACATCGTATATGCCTCGATTGGTTTAATATATATTTGAACTTTGATTTAGACTATTAATTAAAAGTTATTTTCAAGTGTGGGGTTATTGCCACAACAAAAAATGAGTTAAGCACTCATTTTTTAAAATATTTTTAATTAACAACATGTCCGGCGTTTGTCAAAATTACTTGTATATCCATTTAACAAACATGCATCTTCTTCTTCCTCAATATATTCTCTCAATTTTCACTACTTTAAAAAAACATAAAAAAATTCATTAACTTTTTTATTCTATTTTGCAATTCGGTTTTGAGTACAAAAAATTGAAAAAAACATATTATCCAGTATTACTCATACAACTTCTTGATTGTAATTAATAACTTGATATGAATGAAGTTATATCTCAAAAAAATTCTTCACTTTGTCTTTCATTAGTAATTGAGATTTGCAAATTGCAAGTACAAGAACAAGATTTCAGAAGTGAACTCTCGTTGACTTGAGGTGTACTTGTGTGTTTTTACTGTTTGAACTTTTGGATGAAGACAAAACGACTGAAGCAACCCTAATATTCGTTTTTGTCTCAAATCACGACAAGCTAGGAAGCTGAGTCATTAATTGACTAATAAACGAATCTCTGTATGATTCTAGTTTCATAGAAATAAGTGGTGAGCAAATTGAGTAGTGCATCGAACTAATCCATCTTGGAGCATCAGAAAGTGTGTAATAAGAAGATGACTGAGAATTTTCTTTGTAAGCTCCTCTCATTGCTTGAGAAGGAGCAATCCTTGGAAAAGATTTCGTCTTTGTTATACTTGTACCCAATTACAATGAAATTTCCAATAAAACATAAAGAAATAATAAAGCAAAGGCCATTGAAACCCTATAAATACATGCACCAAGCCCTAATCATACCGTGCCCATCTCTCTTCTCTCTCTGTATTACTTACTATAGAAGGTGATCGAATAAAGGATAATATTATTAGGTGTTGGTGGTTGCGTAGAGAATTTGGAGAGCCGTCAATCTCTAAACTCTCTCCCTCAATGGCTCCTTTTGTTTACTAATAATCATATCTTTGATCCAGAAGGTGCCGTTGTCGGAAGAGTTTACAGAACGTGGGTTCTCAGTTTTGAAGTCCAACGTTAACCTATCAGCGAAGGTACGTAAGGCGAGTGCAGAATCAAATTAAAGCTATATATGATGGCACCAGGTATGTTGATGTGGTTCAGCTCAAATTCAGTTTCTATTGACTGTACATTGAAACAGTGATTAAGCCTGCTTAATTTGTACGTAGCTTATTTAATTTCAGCTGTAGGATCCTAATTTCCAGTTCTGATCAAGATTATAGGCTGTTTGCCTTTCACCAATCAGCTCATCAGGGCGGTATCTATTATTGGTAATCCTAATCTTTTTCAATCTGCTGTTGATTCAGGAAATTTGGTCTTTATGAGCTCAGATCATGGAGCCATTGGTTTTAGCACGGTTGCTGGAACTAATTCATGATTATCGATCGCTACATTTTAAAGCTTAATCTTATATGTAAATACACATTTAATAGCTAGTATCAAGTTCTAACACTAATTACCCTAGGTTTCAGTATTAAATCTGCAACTTGGATGGCTGCATATCATAAAGGGCTCATGATATATTGCACTCTAATAACTAACTAGATATGGATGAGAAGACATTTTACGGTAAAATTTTAGTTTTGAAATTAATTCAAGTGCAAAATGCCACATATGTGATGTTTGATAATGGAAAAGGAAGAGGAAACATATATAGCTAACGCCAACATAAACTCACTTCATGGTCTATGAAATTTTGATTCTACCTAACTCAAATGACATGTGCATATATATGAGTATTAGCTGACAAGCTTTTAAGATATATCTTTCCAAATTATGAATTCAATCAATATTTTCCTATGATAATATATAAATCCCTTCCTAACCTTTGAAGGGTTCGTTTTTATTTGAGTTATGCATGGGATTGGGGAGGCGTGGATTGAGTTTGTGGTAAGAGAAAAACTCACCAATCCAATCAATGATAGAGGATATATATATATACATAATTATACATATACACAAGAAGAAGGGAGATATATATTTTTGAATAGACCAATTTACGAGTAGACCTGTAGCCTAGGGTTTGTATGGACATCATTTTTGTTTGAATGTTTAACCTATATATGCTGGATAAACTCACTAGGTTTTGAATACCTAGTTTATGTTGGGTGTGCTACCAAAGTCCCACACTGGCTAGATATGTGGATGCTCTTGGGTATATAAGTATGGAAACAACCTTCATTGGTATGAGGCCTTTTGGGTAGAGACCCAAGAGCAAATCCGTGCGTGCTTAGGCCCAAAACGGACAATATCATTCCAATGTGGAGAATGTGAGTTCCGTACCCTAGAGAGCAGGATCCACGAAGTCCCCAGTTGGGAAAGATAGGCCGCCGTGAACGACGGCTGCGTAAGCGTGGTGGAATGTTAGGATTCAACATTGACTAAGTATGAGATTAGTCAATGATAAATAACTCATTGGGCACCAGTTAGCTCGTGATAGATCCGTGATGTTAGCTCTTGAGGCAAGAGATGCTTCAGTGCTTCACGTAAGGCATGTGCCTTGACGCGGTGGAGAGGAGTGACCTCGATGAAGGTTCCCACCTAGCATTGACGGATGGATGATCGCTTGAGGGGAGGCCAGTATCGTGAAGATAATGATGATCCTTTGTTCGAGAGGAGGATTGTTGGGTGTGCAACTAAAGCCCACATTGGCTAGACATAAGGATGATCTTGTCTATATAAGTATAGAAATAGCCTTCATTGGTATAAGGCCTTTGGGTAGAGACCCAAGAGCAAATCCATGTGGGCTTAGGCCCAAATCGGACAATATCATACCAATGTAGAGAATGTGAGTTCCATACTTATAACATTTTAATTATATATGCTTGATGTGTAAAGTAAAGGTTGTAACTAATGTTCAACCTTTTTATATTTCTGTTATATATTGAACTTGTGTTGGCCCCTGTATACATTTCAAAACCTCCCAATCTCCAGAAGTGAGCCATAATCTCCTCAGTACTAAGAGGTAGTAACACTTCTATTTATTGACTCGAAGCTTGAGTGATATAGCAATTAATTTTTTATGATCAGTTCCAGTTGTATACTTTCTACAAGAATTGCTCGAATGTTTTACTTGAAGTGGGTTATCAATTGAAGTAATAGGAGTGAATAGCACCTTTTAAGATTTTTTTTTGGGACTGGCACTCAGTCAATAATTTAAGTTTTAATATCACCAAAGTGTAGTTACAGATAAAAATACCTTTGACTTCACTTTTCTTTTTTTTAATAGAATATTCTCTTAAGAAAGTTGTAGATGAATTTCGATTTTATCTCTTTTTTAAGTGTTTGAGATGAAGAAGAGAAATCGACGGGAAGAGGGAACAAAAAATTGTGAAAGACCATAAAGCAGATGAAAAAAATATGAAGAAAACATATCTGAAAATTTTACCAGAAATAAGTCTTGGACATTAGGTCTCGAATAAAAGAAATAAGTTTCGGACAAAGGAAATAAAGTCTCTCCAATATAGGAAAACAAGTCTCGATCAAAAGCTTTTTAAAAAAAGTGTGTGACTTATTTTTATGAAGAGTATTTTTTGTCAGAAACACATTTTTGGTTCTATTAAAACTTAAATTATTATTATTTTTTTGAATCGGGGGAGGGGGATTGGAACTCATGACTCAACTTTGGTAAAATGTGTGGTTACCATCAAGCTATGCCCGCGACCACTTTAAAGCTTAAAATTATTAACTTGGTGCCAGTTCCATAAAATAAGGATCCAAAAGTGCAACAAATTTTAAGGACGTGATCAATTTACCTCTTGGCTATAACTTCTAATCCATGTATGTCCCTATTTGAAAAATGACTATTAATAACCTTAACAACGGTGATCAAGTGTAAGGAGAAACATATTTTTCTTCCTCGTAGGGAGCTTTAATCCTGCTAGTTTAATTGTAATTAAATAGCTTACTTTCTAGGATCACCCCCTTTAACGATTCAATCCCTTCTGAGATATTGTCTCACTGTTGTTTATTTTGATGTATTTTTCGAGTATGCATTTTCATAGTTTGTCTTATATGATTTTATATTGGCAGAGGTCTAGGTTGGGAGATCTGCGCCAAGATCAAACACTACATATGTGTTTTAGATATCTATTCCCAAAACACTAAGAAGAAATCTACCCACAAACTTAGAAGGGGAGGTGTAAGTACACCGCTCAACCAAAAGTGATCCATTTTAATTTTATATAATTTGTATGTAGCTTTCTTTGAGTAGTAAGAGGCCATTATATCCCCTATCTAGGTCTAGGAGTAACCCTTTGTACTATTTGTAAAAACTTTACCCCCGTGAATAGAATTTTCCTTTTAATTACTATATATAAACTATGACGACAAAGCTTATTCATGCATAATTCTTATGAGTTCTTAAAATTAATAGCACTCTTGAAAGAGCTTTTTGTGGGCTAAGCACCATTTTATTAAGTTTAGTTTATATAGTACCTGAAATGGTTTTGTGACAAAAATGTGCTTCTTCCCTATTCTTTCCTGGCTCTTGCACAAACAACACAAAAGAACATAGGAAAGAGGATAGAGAGAAACAACAAAAAAAATCAAAGAAGAACAAGGAAAAGAAAAACTTAAAAGGGATTTCAAACGGCGATTTCGACAATAAATGGTGTGATTTCGAGTCATTTGTAACGACGCAACAAAGGGAGCAAACAACTTTGATATAGGTCTTAAAAAACAGAAGAAAGAAAAACCGAAAGAGAGAGAAATTAGACCTGAAAACTAAAGAAGATGGGAGATAAAATAGATATGAAAACCAAAATAATAAGAAAAAATATTACACAAATCTAGAAAAAAAAAGCTTGTACGGCTTTTTGTATTTCTTAATAGTACATTAGTGGGTGGGTGTGGTATTGTGTTGGCTTCTTATTGGTTTTCTGGGTTTTGTGGCTTGTTTTGGTTTTTTTGGTCTCTCAGCCTGTGTGCTTGTTGTTCTTCTCAGCCTTCTTGGCCATTTTATGAATAAACTTTTGCCGTTCAAAAAGAAAAATCTAGAAAAAAAAAACATATATGAAATCGATTTGGATCCTCTATTGATTATCTTTTTCCTGATCTTTTTAAAACATGTGATTGGTTGTCGATAAAGTGGTTGTGAAAACAAATCACATATTAACCACTCATTCATTGCAATGCTTATGTGTCATGAGATTAGGTAAGGCCACGAAAAATATTAGATCAGCAGAGGATTCAAATTCATATGAAATGAAAAAAAAAATATTTCAAGACAACACTCGAACAGTCGAGACTTATTTAAGTTTTCGAAACTTATTAAAAAAACATATATGAAATGAAAATATATATTTCAAGGCAACACTCGAACGGTCAAGAATTATTTAAGTTTTCGAAACTTATTTAGGTCTCAATCTAGACTTACTGTTCTCGATCTGAGACTTATTATGCAAGTCGATCTCAAAAGAGACTTACACTATAGGTTTTGATTGAGATTTAAAATAAGTCTCGATGGAGACCTAAATTAGTCCCGGAAAGACTAATTAAGTCTCGATTTTTAATTTCAGTTTGGCCGAGACTTAATTTCTCGACTTTGTGGTTCATATTTATGTCTTTGTTTTTTTTTTCAGATACTGTATGTTCTTTAACCAAACTGATTGTTAGGTTTTGGCTCGTATTCGTAAGTGAACCCGATATTAACCAAACGAGACTTAATTGATGTGAAACTTCCTAGAGACGTGGGATAACATTTGGAAGTTGGAGATGATGTTTGAGGAAGATTTGAAGACCCAAGAAGAACTGAAGAATCAGATTCCGGAAGGAAATGCAGTGCATTCCAGGTGACTTGTAACAGTGTAGGGAGCGGGTGGCCAACCGTGACCGGAACCGTAGTTAATCATAAGCATGCATGAAACGGGAAATATTCAGCGGAAAAGGAAAGTAATTCTTCTGGAAATTCTTGTGCTTATCGGAAAAGAAAAAAAAGAGTTTGTCTTCATGAAGAGTAGGAAAGTCATGTACTTGAAGGAAAATGATTTCTCCTTAACAAGAAGACTTGTCATAAATAGGAAATAGTATTTATGTGGAACAAGTAATTCTTGTACGTTTAGGAGTAGTATTTCCTTTTATCTTAAACTCCCTATAGCTAGTATAAATAGACATTGTAATTAGGTTATTTTGTGTGGAGTCAAGAAACACCATGTAAGAAACACCATGTAACATCAGAGAGTGGTGAGATCCAGGTGAGAGACCCAATGGAATATCTGGGGAGGGATCTAAGGGAATATCAGTAGATCAAGTAAGAGATCTGTGGGTGATACTTAGGGGAGACCTAAGGGATATTGGGGGGTTATTGGTGAGGATCTTGTGAGCGTTTGTGAGCTGAGAGTCATGATGTAAAACTCGTTGTGAGCTTAGGGACTTGGTGAGGCTCAATGGTTTGGGGTTGAGGTGTGAGAGAGAATCCTGGAGTATATGGTTGTAACAATTTATCATATAGTGAAACTTTCTCTGTCGTCCTGACGACCCATGGTTTTTTACCCGATTTGGGTTTTCCACGTATATCTTGTGCTCAGTCTCATTTTTCTGCTATTGATGTTAATTGCTATGATTTATTGGGCAAATATTAGGCATTTTGTTTCCGCGATCATTGGTTCAAATCTCCGACACTGATAACTATTGATTTGAGATTTTAATTTCATTTAACAAATTTCTAAGTTTTTAATCTACAACAAATTAAACAATCCCAAGAAAATCCAAACCCGAAATTAATCAAAATACAATTTTAAAGAGATATATATATTCATGTTGTTTCACTACAAATAGCATATTAAATCACATATTCGAACCCAAAAAAGTTTTTTTTTCAAGAAAAATGACATTTGCAGAGAGAAATAATTTTTTTTTTTTTCAAATCGTATTTGTCTAGACATGATAGTTCTATAGTATTCATCTTTTTTTTTTATTAATGTAGGTTAGAAAATTGATAATAAAAAACGTCAATTAATTGTGTTTGATGCAGAAGATAAATGGTGAGTTAAAAACTTAAAATTAAAGTTTATACAAATTAAAAAATATTACAGTTAGGGTATATATATATATATATATATATATATATATATATATATACACGTATATAAATAAAAGGTTACTTTTGGTATTTTGTTGGATGCTAATAGTAAAATATTTACTTTTAAAATTTAATAATGACTGTGATCCTTTCAAAAAACAAACCTAAAACAATGGACGTACTATATTAAATTGGGTGTACATACAATTTTTAATAGAAAAATACTACTTTATCCAAATTTGGTATCCAAATACGGTGTCCAAATGACGTGGACAACACTCTCATCCATTCATTTAGATTTTATTAGATTTGTTTGATTTAAATAATGGATGAGAGTGTTGCCACGACATTTGGTATATATATATATTTCGATTCCACTGATGGAAGCGTACAATAAATAGGTCTATATACAAGCATAAATCTTATTATAAGATTTATCTCTAAAAATCAACAAATAATAATAACTTAGTAATTATCTAACCAGTAATAAGTTCATATTATCCTACCATTTATCTATAAAAAAATTGCTATGATTTTGCATTTTTTTTTTATAAATATTTTTGTCTACCACTAATTCAACACTGTAATTTTAAGGGTTTTTTTTTGCACATCATCTCTTAGCAGAGATAGTAGTGTACCTCTCTTCCACATAAATAGTGAGGGGTTCAAATCACACCATACGTATTTTACAAGTAAGTGTGAGGAGTTTTCTTCCCGGATTGTGAGAGTGGTTATCTCCCATTATAGGAGTAGATATCCGGGTCGAACATATATTATTTGATACTGTAATAGTTCCTGTAATATTTCAATAATATATAATAATTATAATTATTTTAAGGGTTTTTAAATATGTATGTATGCATATAAAATTAAATTCCTTACATATAGAATTCAAATTCAAAAAATAGAAATTTGTGCAATTTTGTCTTGTTTGAATTGTATGAACATATGGGAGTTCAAAAGTTCTCTGCTTATTATTTTTTTTTTGAACAGTTATATATGGTATTATTAACCTCAACACACCTTGAGATAATCTTGAAATTAATACAATAAAACAAAATTTCTGATTGGAAGTGCTTTGGTGATTATAAAAAAAAATGCTCTGAAACACATTAGTATTTGAGATTTGCAAATTGCAAGTACAAGAACAAGATTTCAGAAGTGAACTCTCGTTGACTTGAGGTGTACTTGTGTGTTGTTACTGTTTGAACTTTTGGATGAAGACAAAACGACTGAAGCAACCCTAATATGCGTCTTTTGCCTCAAATCACGACAAGCTAGGAAGCTGAGTCATTAATTGACTAATAAACGAATCTCTGTATGATTCTAGTTTCATAGAAATAAGTGGCGAGCAAATTGAGTAGTGCATCCAACTAATCCATCTTGGAGCATCAGAAAGTGTGTAATAAGAAGATGACTGAGAATTTTCTTTGTAAGCTCCTCTCATTGCTTGAGAAGGAGCAATCCTTGGAAAAGATTTCGTCTTTGTTATACTTGTACCCAATTACAATGAAATTACCAATAAAACATAAAGAAATAACAAAGCAAAGGCCATTGAAACCCTATAAATACATGCACCAAACCCTAATCATACCGCGCCCATCTCTCTTCTCTCTCTGTATTACTTACTATATATAGAAGGTGATCACATAAAAGATAATATTATTAGGTGTTGGTTGCGTAGAGAATTCGGTGAGCCATCAATCTCTAAACTCTCTCCCTCAATGGCTCCTTTGGTTTACTAATAATCATATCTTTGATCCAGAAGGTGCCATTGTCGGAAGAGTTTACAGAATGTGGGTTCTCAGCTTTGAAGTCCAACTTTAACCTATTAGCGAAGGTATGTAAGACGAGTGCAGAATCAAATTAAAGCTATGATGGCAGCTCAAATTCAGTTTCTATTGACTGTACATTGAAACAGTGATTAAGCCTGATTAATTAGTAGCTTATTTAATTTCAGCTGTAAGATCATAATGTCCAGTTCTGATCAAGATTTGTGCTCTGGTACTCCTAATCTTTTTCAATCTGCTGTTGATTCAGGAAATTTGGTCTTTATGAGCTCAGATCATGGAACCATTGGTTTTAGCGCGGTTGCTGGTGCTAATTCATGATTATCGATCGCTAGATATTAAAGCTTAATCTTATATGTAAATACACATTTAATAGTATCAAGTTCTAACACTAATTACCCTAAGTTTCAGTATTAAATCTGCAACTTGGATTGCTGCATATCATAAAGGGCTCATGATATATTGCACGTACTCTAATAACTAATTATAACTAGATCTAGATTAGATGACATTTTAAGGTAAAATTTGTTGTGAAATTAATTCAAGTGCAAAATGCCACATATGTGATGTATGATAATAGAAAGGAGGAAACATATATAGCTTTTTATTTTTATTTTTTATGAATAAAGTTAGTAAAAGAGCAGTTGTATCAAAGAAAACTTGAAGCATCCCAACTATTTTTGCACTCAACAAACCTACCTATCATGTGCGCGCACACTTTCAAACTGACTCAATATATTAAATAAAAGAAAAAGAACAAGAAAATTGGGGGGACATAACACCAAAACCCCAACAAATCAACCAAAACGGTAAAAAGGTCTAAATGATAAATCTCTTGTAACAAGAGCAACACAATTGAAGACAAGTAAAACTCCAAAAATCTTGAGCCAAAGAACGACCATGAGACGCTAAGCAATCAGCCATTGCATTTCCTTCACGATAAATATAAGAGACATGAACGCTCATTGAAGAGAAGTAATAAAGACAACCTCGTCAAGAAGAAGAAAACTTTGCCAGTGAACATCCCCCGAATGAAAAGAAAGAAGAGAGACCACATATGTAGAATCACATTCTATCCAAAGATAAAGTCACATATATATCTAACGCCAAGATGTGCAGTTTGGGTCAAGCAACCGTGGAGTATAGATCTCGCGCTACCAATTCTTGTGCTGATGCATTGGCTAAAAAAGGTTCTGCAGGTGGTGGTGACATTGTTAGTTGGAATTTGCAATGACCGGAGTGTTACTTGTTCAGCTTTTGTTTTTGATTTCTTTTGAGTTGTTTGTTCTTGTTGTGTTTTCTTGTGCTGGGGCCTTTGCCTTCTTGTTTGCTGCTCTGCTTTTGTGTTCTCCGTGGATAGCCGATGGAGGCTGCCTATTTCTGTTTCTTGTGTTCCCTGCTACTTTGCTCTTGAGCTCAACTTTATTTTAATAATACTTGCCTTTCAAAAAAAAATCTAATGCCAAGATAAAATCACTTCATGGTCTATGAAATTTTGATTCTACCAAACTCAAATGACGTGTGTATATATATATTTCCAATAAATATATGAACACGAGGGATTCTTTATTTTAATTTTGGTAAGGACCTTAATGAAATCATATCGATTTTTATGAATTTTGATATGAGTTTTTTATGGATAATAAGTTTAATAAAATCTACATATAAATAAAATTTAACATTTTTTCAAGCACCAAAACTATTTATCATGATTTTGGTAAATATGAAGGCATCGAAAAAGTGAGGTAAATATAAGAAAATTCAAAAAAAAATAGTTCTAGTACTTGAAAAATTCTCAAATTTTATTCATAGGTAGATTTCAATAAACTTATCATCCATAAAAAAATTCAGATCAAAATTCATAAAAATCAATGTGATTTCATCAAGGCCCTTACCGAAATTAAAATAAGAGATCCTCACTTGAAAAGCTCCTCTATATTTATATGCTTGATGTGTAAAGTAAAGGTTTTAACTAATGTTCAACCTTTTCATATTTCTGTTATTGAGCTTGTGTTGGCCCCAGTATACATTTCAAAACCTCACAATCAACAGAAGTGAGCCATGATCAACTCCTCGGTACTAAGGCGAGGTAGTAACACTTCTATTGACTCGAAGCTTGAGTGAAAGCATATAATATTTTTTATCATCAGTACCAGTAGTATACTTTCTGCATGAATTGCTCGAATGAACTTGAAGTGGATGATCAATTTAATTGTTGAAAATTAAACTTGACCACCTCCATTCTAGAAGCCAACAAATACTGACTTCTAGCTGCCATCGTCCAGCCGCCACCTCTTACTAACCCCAAACTACCACCACCAAACAATTGAAGCTTATCTTTGACTTTGTTTCATTGTTTGAATTTATTTTGTTTATGTTTTTCTCATCTCATTTCCCTATATAAAGGGATGAAGATTGTATTGTAAAAGTGTGGAGTGGTGTAAGAAAATATAGAGAGAAATAAAAGAGTTTGAAGTTTCTCCTTCTGTTGAGTGCTCGAAATCTCTCTCAGAGGTGCACCACAAGTGACCTCAACCACACCATCCCACCAACAGTGGTATCAGAGCCCAGGAGAGCCAGAATTTCAAAATTCAGAGGCCAAAACCGAATTGGCCCAGAAATCAAAGTGCTCAAAATTGATTTTTGATTGCACTGAAGTGTTCTACTCATCAATATGAGTGCAACAGTGAAAACTTCACCCAAATAAGAGCTCCGACGAAGCCGTACACACCCTCTGAAGTTGGAGCGTGAGTCCACGCGCAACCACAGCTTCAGCGCAGTGAAAGCCACGCGCCGGATTCGGTGACGTGTGTTGACGTCACTAACGGTGTTATAACCACTTGGAATATTCTGTTAACTTCGGTTGAGTTTTTGTCAAAAGTTTGACCGTTCGTTTCGGAAGCTTCAGGAACTCATTTTTCGACAAACCCAGAATGGTTTTCAAGGTTTTTGACCATTTGGGACGCAACCGTGCACTTGGTTTTTGAAAATTCAGACTCCAGAATACTGTTCTAAGCATTTCAAGTCTCGATGGCCAATAGAAACGCGTATATTGTCATCCCGAAACTTACCAAAGACAACTATGACAATTGGTGCATACAAATAAGAGCTCTACTAGGCTCTCAAGATTTCATGGACATTGTGGAGGATGGATACACAGAACCTGCCTCCAAAGAAGCTGAATGAGAATTGACAGATGCTGAGACAACAACTCTCAAAGCCGATCGAAAGAGAGATTGTAAAGCAAAGTCCATAATCTATGCAAGGACTAGACGAAGCCACGTTCGAGATATAACATCCTCTAAGTCGTCGAAAGAAATCTAGGATACTCTTCACATGACATACAAAGGTGCTGACAAAGTGAAAAGAATCCGTCTTCAAACTCTACGAGGTGAGTTCGAATCCTTACAGATGAAATATAATGAATCCATTGCTGAATTCTATACATGAGTTATGGTCGTTGCGAATCAGCTAAGAAGAAATGGAGAAACTCTCATCGACATGAGAATTTCGGAGAAAATTTTACGATCATTGGATCCAAAGTTTGACTTAATAGTTGTGGCACTAGAAGAAACAAAAGATCTGAAGACGATGTTTGTTGAAGAACTAGTGGGTTCATTGCAAGCCAATGAGCAGAAAGTCACAAGAAGAAGTGACGACAAAGTATTGGAGCAAGCTCTCCTGTCAAAGCTCTCCTGTCAAAGTTCTCCCTCAATAAAAAAAGATACGAGCAAGGGGGAATCTCACAACAAGGAAGAGAACGAGGTAGAGGATCTCATGGAAGAGGTTCTGGAAATGTCAAAACCAACGGTAGAGGCAGATGAGGAAGAGACACAAATAGAGGATGACGTGGACAACATAACTATATCCCAAGAAGAAGAGGATGTGGAAGAAGAGACGGCTACAACAACCGTCTGAACATTGACAAAAGAAATGTGCAATGCTATAACTGTCACAAATATGACAACTATAGCAACGAGTGTAGAGGTAATCCAAATGAAGTAAGTGAAAATTCTAATTTTATAGAGAAAGAGCAAGTTGAAGGAGAATCGTTGATGTTGATGGCACACAACTCAACCTATTAAAACCAAAATGTTTGGTTTCTTGATTCTGGAGCCAACAACCATATGACTGGCAGAAAAGACTTATTCACTAAACTTGATGAGAAAGTTCATGGAGAAATCTCATTTGGCGACCTCTCAAAAATCCCTGTCCAAGGAAGAGGAGATGTTATGATCAAGTAGAAGAATGGAGATCAGGCATTCATCTCCAATGTCTATTATGTTCCAGACATAAGGACAAACATCCTAAGTCTCGGACAACTCTTAGAGAAAGGTTATCATATTAGCCTACAAAATACGCAACTCATCATCATAGATGCTCGAGGAAAGCTGGTTACTCCAGTCTAGATGACGAAGAACAGGATGTTTCCTCTCACAATTCATGATGATACGCCAAGGTGTTTGATAGCCATCATCAATGACAAAGATTGGTTGTGGCATATAAGGTATGGACATCTCAAATTTGAAAGTTTAAAGCAATTGAGAAGTAAGAAAATAGTGAAAGGATTGCCAAATATCCATCACCCAAATGAGATATGTGAAAGCTGTGTTCTCAGTAAACAACACAGAAATAGCTTCAGAAAAGAGGCAAATTGGAAAGCAACCATGCCACTTGAGCTTATTCACACAGATGTGTGTGGTCCATTGACGCCACTATCAAATGGACAGAATCAATACTTCTTTACCTTCATTGACAACTACAGTAAAAAGACTTGGGTCTATTTCCTAAGAAAGAAGTCTGAAGTATTTGGTCACTTCAAAGAGTTCAAACCTTTTGTGGAGAAGTAAAGTGGCTATTACATCAAAACACTGAGATCAGATCAAGATAGAGAATACACTGCAGGTGCTTTCTAGGAATTCCTTAAGCAACAAGGAATCAGACATCAGTTTACACCAGCTTATACTCCCCAATTAAACGGTGTAACTGAAGGAAGAATCGAACAATCCTTAACATGGTCAAAAGTATGTTAAAGGATAAAAACATGCCCAAAAGCTTTTGGGCTGAAGCAGTTTTGTGTGCGGTATATCTACTTTTTTTTGAAAGGCAATATATTGATTGAAAAAACAAGAACAGAGCAAGCAGAGGACCCCTGGACAAAGGGCCATGAGAGACAAGACTGCCACCCCCTACCACAGAAAAAAAACAGAACATCAACACGAAAACAGATCAAACATCCCCCCAAACTACAAAATCCCCGTAGCTATTGGACCCCATCTTCGCCAAACTATCCGTAAAAGAATTAAAAATTCTGGAGTCAAAAACGACCTTCAGACCTTCTACAGACTTTAACAAGCTATGAATTACATAAATGGTATCAAACATCTCAAGGCTCCCAAAATCACTCGAGTTCGTCCAAGAGACAGCTACTTTGGAGTCACTTACGATCAATATTTCCTTGTCATGCAAGTCCGGATTAGAAACGCACAACTCTGTTGCCTTTTTAATAGCCAATATCTCTGCAGCATTAGAGTCAAGAATCCCCAAGAAGAAATAAATAAGACACAGAAGACACCGCAAGAAGCATGGAGCACTCACAAACCAAGTGTGGGTCACCTCAGAGTTTTTGGCTCCATCGCCCACATGAAGGTCCCTGAAGCGAGAAGAACCAAGCTTGAAGATAAAGGAGAAAAGTGTATCATTGTTGGATACGGTGACATAACAATGAGTTACCGGTTATACAACATTGTCACCAAGAAAGTGATCTTCAGTAGGGATGTCATTTTTGAAGACAATGAATCCTGGAATTGGGAGCAGACCAAAGCTTCCAGAAGTACAGAGTTGATACCTGCAGAAGAGATAAGAGGAGTGGCTACAGAGCCACAAATAACCAGAGATCAGCAGACTCCTTAACGTGGTTCCCCTTCACCACAAAGGTACGTTGCTCAATTACCAATTGATCGTGACTTCTCATATATGAGGCCTAGAGCAACAAGTAGCCTAGAAGATCTGTATGAAAATACAGAACAGATGGAATAAGATATTACTATGTATTGTCTGTTGATGACAAGTGATCCAGTTAGCTTTGAAGAGGCTAACCAAAAGGAAAATTGGAGAAGTACAATGGATGATGAGATTCGATCCATTGAAAAGAACAAGACATGAGAGTTGACTACTCTCCTAAAAGGCCGAAAAACTATCGGAGTGAAATGGGTCTACGAGACCAAAAGAGATGCGAAAGGACAAGTCCAGAGATACAAGGCAAGACTTGTAGCAAAAGGCTATAAGCAAAATGAAGGAGTTGATTATGGAGAAGTCTTTGCTCCAGTTGCCAGACTAGAAACCATCAGATTGCTGATATCATTGGCAGCTCAGAAAAGTTGGAAAATTTACCAACTTGAGGTAAAGTCAGCATTCCTGAATGGGTTTTTTGAAGAAGAAATCTATGTGGAACAACCACCTGGATATGTGAAGAAAGGCAGAGAAGATAAAGTGTGCAGGCTGAAGAAAGCTCTATATGGTTTGCAGCAAGCACCTCGTGCATGGAACATGAGGATTGATGATTACTTCCAAGAGAGCGGATTTCAGAAATGTCCGTATGAGCATGCACTATATATGAAGAAGGAGACTGACGGAAGCTTGTTATATGCATGCCTATATGTTGATGACTTGATCTTCACCGGCAACAATCCATCCATGTTTAAGATTTCAAGCGGAGAATGGTGAAAGAATTTGAGATGACTGACATTGGTCTAATGGCTCATTTTCTCGGCATTGAAGTTGTGCAAAGCGAAAAAGGTATCTTCATCTCTCAGGAGTATCTATACAAAAGAAATTCTGAAAAGATTTGGTATGAAAAAATGCAATCCTGTCAAAACTCCAGTAGAAACAGGAATAGAGTTAAGAAAGAATGAAATAGGAGATGTTGATCCAACCTATTTCAAGAGCTTGGTTGGAAGCTTGAGATACTTGACGTGTACCAGGCCAGATATACTATATGGAGTTGGACTAGTCAGCAGATACATGGAGACTCATGACCAGTCTCACCTGAATGCAGCAAAGATGATACTCTGGTACATAAAAGGTATTGTTGATGATGGTATATTGTATACCAAAAGTGAAGATTGCAGGTTGATTGGCTATTCAGATAGTGATTGGGGAAGAGATCTGGATGAACGTAAAAGCACGACATGTTTTACGTTTTTTATGGGAGATGCAGCGTTCATATGGTCATCCAAAAAGCAAGCCATTGTGACACTGTCATTATATGAAGCTGAGTACGTTGCTGTCTGCTCAGCTGTTAGTCATGGTATCTAGATCAGGAATGTGTTACAGTACTTGGGATTTCTACAAGTAAATCCCACAGAGGTCTACATCGATAATCGGTCAGGGATTGAGCTAGCAAAGAATCCAGTATTCCATGTAAGAAGCAAACATATTGATACAAGGTATCATTTCATCAGAGAGCATGTGAAGGATAAAGAGGTGGAACTAGTCTCTTGCAGGACATACTGACTTCTAGCTGCCACCGTCCAGCTGCCACCTCTTACTAACCCCCAACTACCACCACCAAACAATTGAAGCTTATCTTTGACTTTGTTTCTTTGTTTGAATTTATTTTGTTTGTGTTTTTCTCATCTCATTTCCCTATATATAGGGATGAAGATTGTATTGTAAAAGTGTGGAGTGGTGTAAGAAAATGTAGAGAGAAATAAAAGAGTTTGAAGTTTCTCCTTCTGTTGAAGTGCTCGAAATCTCTCTCAGAGGTGCACTACAAGTGACCTCAACCACACCATCCCACTAACACTAATTATCTATTGGCTATAAATTCTAATTCATGTATGCCCCTATTTGAAAAATGACTATTAATAATAACCTTAACCTCTCGAACAGTTTGTTGAAACCTATGGTTTTGCTAGAGTAGGTGTGGGTGCCTCGATCTGTCATCTTCTACTTTTTAATCGTTCAAAACTGTTTTATGCTTCACTCATTTCAAATAAGAATTCGTAGGCCTTTTGTGCCATATAAGCATTCATATGAAACTCTTTTATGTTTTCTTGACTATTGAGATGCTCCAAATTGAGGCATATATGATATATGTATGTTTCATTAATTTGATAGAGTACACAAGCTTCATTCACTTAGATTAATTATTCGTTCAAATTACGGGAAGTCAATGTCGATGTTATATATTGCTATACAATATACATGGAGTGACTCTCTCGGTGATCAAGTGTATGGAGAAACATATATATTTTTCTTCCACGTTGGGAGCTTTAATCCTGGTAGTTTAATTGTAATTAAATACCTTATGCAAACTATGCAAGAGAAGTTCTCCCATACTTTTTGTAAGGGTAATCTACGATTTCATTGTTATAAGCTTATTTTCTAGGATCACCCCTTTAAAGATTCTATCCCTTCTGACTGCCATCCTTGGATATTGTCTCACTATTGTTTATTTTGATGTATTTTTAGGAGGAAATTGCATTATCTTAGTTTGTCTTATTTGATTTTATATTGCCAGAGGTGTGGCGGGATATATATGCATCAAGATCAAACACTATATGCATGGTCCAGATATCAACTCTTACAACATTGAAGAGAAATCTACCCACAAATGTGGGGGAGGTGTACGTACACCACTCATTAAAGAGTGGTCCATTTTATTTTTATATAATTTTGTATCCAGCTAGCTTTCTTTGAGAAGTAAGTGACTCATTATATCACCTATCAAGGTCTAGGAGTAACCATTTGTACTATTAGTAAAAACTTTAGCTCTAAGAATAAAATTTCCCTACTATATATAAACGATGACGACAATGCTTATTCAAGCACAATTCATTTGAGTTCTTAAAATTAATGGCACTCTTTAAAGAGCTTTTTGTGGATTTATCACACCTTTACTAAGTTGAGTTTATATAACACCTAAATATATATATATATATATATATATATATGGTTTTTGGGACAAAAATATTCCTCTTACCTCATACACAAAACAACACAAAAGAAGATAGCAAAGGAGATTTAGAGAGGAAAACAATAAAAATAAATCTAAAAAGAAAAAGAAAAAGAAAACTCATAAAGGGATTTCAAGCGGAGATTTTGACGATAACTGGTGTGATTTTGAGTCATTTATAAGCAAACAACTTTGGTATTAGTCTTAAAAAAACCAGAAGAAAGAAAAATCAAAAGAGAGAGAAAGTATATCTTAAAACTAAAACAAGTTGTTGTTTCTAATAAAGCTTGCTTTTCAAAAAAAAAAACTAAAACAAGAAGATGAAAGATAAAATAAATATGAAAACCAAAAATAAAAAGAAGATATATTACAAAAATCTGATATATATATATATATATATATATATATATATATATATATATATTTGAAAGGCTAATCAGAGATATTATTAAAGGCCATGGAGCCCGAAATAAGAAAGAGCCAGAACAGGGGTGTTAATCACTGCAACAAGACAACACAAATGAAACAAACCCCACACATCAACAACAAACAGAAACAGAACAGCCATAAACCAAAGACCAACCCAGCATCACAAAACACCACCCAAGCAGGACAGGACACACGAAGGCCGACGCAAAACCACCCAAGCTCAAAGATCACTCCAGGTCAGAATATTTCTGTCAAGCCTAGCCCTCTGTTTTGCCAACTGATCTGCGAAAGAGTTTGTGCCCCTTGGATTGAAGACCACGGATATCTGGCCACCATTGGTCAACATATTTCGAATACCATAGATGGTTTAAGCGTGCTCGATATTACCAACTCCCGCATTGTTGATCCACGTAACAACTATCTGAGAGTCGCTCACAATTATCACCTCTTTACATGCTAGCTCTGTTTTGGAGACACAAAGCTTACAAGCTCTCGCGATTGCAAGAACTTCTGCATCAATGGCATCACGGATGCCTATATTTTCAGAAAAAATGCAGCAGATTTTCCCCAGGTGATTTCTCAGCACACCTCCAATACCAGCAGATCCCGAAGCTCCCCATGCCGACCCGTCGACATTAAATTTCAGAGCATCTGCTGGAGGAGGGATCCATTCCCCAGAAGACAGAAGCTTTTTTTTTTTCACCTCTGTACAGCATATAGCAATATTGAGCAACATGAATGTTATGGGCTCCTCTGTATCACCACCTAAGTATTTGAACCACCAAGCCACTCTGAATCTTACCATGTCCTCTACCTGAACAATGTTGATCTCACCATCCTTAAACACTTTGTGGTTCCTCGCCTCCCAAATTGACCAAGTTACGTCAAAAAAGAGCGACCTCCATGCTCTCTCAGAATTCTTTTGATAACATAACTTCATTCAACTCTCCCACCACTCCTTTAAAGACCTAGGCAAGCAGACGGAAACGTCCCACCATTTCATACACCGATGCCACAAGGAATTAGCCCATTTGCAAGAGAGGAAGAGATGATCAATGCTCTCTTCACTTTCCTGGCAGATCGGACATCTCACATTACTGTCGACCTGACTGCCAAGCCTTTACAGCACATCTTTGACAAGGGTTCTCCCATGTAACAACTGCCACACAAAGACCTCTATCTTGGGAGGGCACACTCCTTGCCATACTCCAGTGAAATTCGACTGACCCCTGGCATTTCCCCCCTCATAGCATCTCCAAAAATATTTGACAGTGAAGCTTCCTGTAGGGTCATGGCTCCAACCTATTGTATCTTGGACATTGTCAACCATAGAAAAGCTTTCTAAGCAAACCTTGAAGCACCTCCATTGCTCTATTTCCCAATCGAAAAGCGTTCTTCGAAGAGGGATCTCCCATTTGCTAGTCTCCCCCTCCTTGGATCAAAACTCTCTAATGCAACCAGTTTTGTTGATAGCTAAAGTGAAAATCCTAGGAAAAGCTACCTTCAACTTGTTTCCTTCCACCAGAATTTTCGCTGCATCCTCCCACAGTCTTGCTTTGTCCCCCCTCCCAACTACCATTTTAATGCCTTCCTCCAGAATTTTCGCTGAATCAGATCCCTGAGCAAACAAAGCTCCGACAGCCTTTATGAAAGAAGAGCAGTTTGATCCACACATCCACTCCCATCTAAGAAAATATTTCAAAACCCTATACTTGGCACAAATAGCTCGTTTCAACAAAGGCGCATCTTCCGTACCGAATCTCCACACCCATTTGGTGAGAAGACTGTTGTTCTTGTGGAGGATTGCGCCGACGCCCAGACCACCGTTTCTCTTGTTTTTACACAGCACCTCCCACCTTATCGGGTGGATTTTCTTATTTTGAATTGCATCCCCCCAAAAGAAGCTCCCTTGTAGTCTTTCGAGCTTGTGGGCTACACTCATTGGAATTTTGAAAATCGACATGTAGTAAATGGGAATGCTTGCCATCACAGTTTTAATTAGAACAAGTCTCCCTCCTTTGTTAAGAAAGGATTTCTTCCAAGGAGCTAGACGTCTCTCTACCCTGCAAACCAACTCATTCCAAAAAGACCTCGCAGAAGGCCATCCTCCCAATGGCAAGCCTAAATAAGTTAGGGGCAGCGACCCTTGAGCACACCTAAAAATGGTTCCCCACTCCACCTCACTGCCTCTGACTTTCCCAATCCTCACAACACAAGATTTTTAAAGGTTCAACCTCAATCTCGACGCCATCTCAAAACAAATCATGATTCGTCTAGCATTTGCTAGATAATCCGCTCTAGGTTGAAGGAAAAGCACCGTGTCATCCGCAAATTGTAAATGTGAAATGTGGAGCTCATCATTTTCAAGAACGGCCCCTTTCACCAGTCCCATGTCCGTCGCTTTTCTGAACAACGCATTTAGACCTTCCACCGCAATATTGAACAGAAAGGGAGAAAGGGGATCTCCCTGACGAAGGCCCTTTTCAATCCCAAATTGTCTCGTGGGACACCTATTGACGAGTACTGATAACACTGGTGACGACACACAACAACTCATCCAATGCCTCCATTTTCGGCCGAATCCCATATCCTTCAAAACCTTGTCTAAGAATGGGTGATTCAAGCTGTCGTAAGCCTTTTCAATGTCCTACTTGACCACCAACCCGCCTCCTTTCGACTTTTTCCAGTGGTGTATAATTTCTTCCGCTGCCACGAAGCTATCTAGAATCTGGCGGTCTTTAACGAAAGCCGATTGAGTTTCACCAATTACCCCCCATATTACCTTCTTTAACCTGTTTGCCAAAGTTTTAGCCAAAATTTTGTAAAAAGAGCCGACCAAACTTATCAGCCTAAAATCCGACATATTTTCTGGTCTTGCGCATTTAGGAATCAAAGCTATAAAAGTCCTATTTAGCTCTTTCACAACCACACCATCATCATGAAAGTCGACCATAAACTTCAAAAAGTCATCCTCTACTACTTCCCAATTTGCCTTAATGAAATTTAAATTAAAACCATCCGGCCCCGGAGCTTTGTTGCCGTCACAACTAGAGAGAGCTTCTCTTACCTCCTCCTTTGTGAAATTTCCTTCTAGAGCCTCCCTATCAGCAGCCGAAATTTTCTTTAGCGGCAAGTCTCTAATAATAGGTCTCTTCCACGGCACATTTCTGTAGAGCATTTCGAAATAATTCGCTACCTCCTCCTTAACATCACTTGGATCTGATTTTGACACACCTCCAAAAGATATATCCGCAATGCTATTTGTCCGACGTCTCCCCGTAGCTATACAATGGAAAAACCTGGAGTTTCGGTCCCCTTCAACCAGCCATTTTATCCTTGACTTCTGCCTCCACTCTTGCTCCTCCATACGAAGCACTTTCCAAAACTCATCCATGGCTTTAATTCTTTCCCGCCTCAGATCCGCCGTCCAGCCCTGTGAAACTGCTTGTTCCTCTAACTTCCCAAGTTGGATCTCCCACACTTTAGATGAAAGCCTCGTTTTACTTTTATCCCTTGACCACCTTTTAATTAAACCTTTAGCAGCTTTCAACTTGGTGTGCAAAGAATAGCTGCTGGAACCTTTCGGCTTACACCCGTTCCACACTTTCTTCACTTCAGACATAAGCTTTTTATCCTCCAAAAACCCATTAAAAAATTTAAAAGGACTTTGGCCCCAGTTCTTCACCGAATTACCTATAATGATGGCGCAATGATCAGAGATGGTCTTTGGTAATCCCTTCTGCACCAGGTCTGGAAACCAGGAAACAATTTCCGGAGATAACAGAAAACGGTCTAGCCTCGCCCATATCCCTGATTCCCGGTAATTCGACCATGTAAACTGAACTCCCCTCATGGGTGTATCAATCACCTTGGCCTGTAACATGAAACTCTCCAATGCCCTTGCTGACCCCTTATTAAAACCTCCTCCTCTTCTTTCCGACGCATGGAGAACGGTGTTGAAATCCCCTCCTATGCACCAGGGAATCGGAAACGAAAGCTGGAGGTTCAGAATGTAGCCCCATAATTCTTTCCTCTCAGACTCTACATTCGGCGCATAAACATTACATAACACCATCTGTTTGTCCTGTTTAATCAAAGTCCCAACCAGCACAATGCACCACTGATTTGGGATGCAATCGGTCACTGTGAAGAAATCATCATTCCATAATGTTATCAACCCGCCGGCCGAACCCCTTGCTTCGACCCCTACACTGATTTTGGTCTTTGGTGCCTAAATAAACTTTTTTCAATATATATATATATATATATATATATATATATGTATATGAAATGATATAATAAAAATTTTCAAGTTGAGACTTACAATAAGTCTCGAAAAGACCTCTTAAGTTTCTGTTTTTAATTTCAATTCGGTTGAGACTAGATTTATTGACTTTGTGGTTCATATTTATGTCTCTTTGTTTTGTTCAAATCTGTTCTATAACCAAACCAATAACTACGATTTGATATTTTAATTTCATTTAACAAATTTCTAAGTTCTTAATCTACAAAAAATTAAACAATTCCAAAAATATCCAAACCTAAAATTAATAAAAATACAGTTTTAAAGAGAGAGATATATATATATATATATATTCATGGAGTTTCGCTACAAATAGCAAACTAAATTACATATTCGAACCCCAAAAAAAAATCTAAGAAAAATGGTATTTGTAGAGACAAAAATAAAAGAATCAATAAGATAGAGTGAGGAGAACGAAAAATGGTGAGAGATCGAAAAGCTTTTATTTTTTCTTGAGTTGAAGTGAGAGAGTGTCTAATAAGAGAAAAAAGCTAGGAAAGAGAAAAAAAAAGGTGAAGTTAAAAAGTACTAATAAAACTCAACTTATTAACTTAGTGCTAAACCGTACCAAGGAAAAAGAGTGATATTTACCGGATTTTGAATTCACTGATTCAATATTACACACATGATCTAAATAAATACATTAATTCAATGTACATTGCGCTAGAATTCTGATCATGTTCCAAACCCTAGATGTACAGAGAATGTCTTATTGTGATGCACGGATCTGATATGATTGGATGACATGTTTCTTGATCTAGATACTTTCACAATGGCACAAGTACCGGTAAAATACAAATTACATTTTACCAAGCTCAAAAGAATATTTTTCTTTTTGAAATACCAAACCATGAGATTCCAATTCTACAATAGGTAGGGTAGATAGGTTTAGTGCCAATTAATTAACTTTCCTTGTTTCTGGAGTATATATCCATGATCCATCAACGTTGAATTCCCTGGCTATATATATTAAATTTTTATCATATTCACTTGACCTTTGCAGTAGGGAATAAGTCAAGTTTAGATTTACATACATATATGCTTGATCTTTATTTATTTATGCTCCCAAAGATTAAGTCAGCTTAGATATATGTTGCTTTTTCCCAACAGATCGATTTAGAAGAACCAAAACTTTTATGGTGGATGTTGAGCAGTGAGCCGCAGTACTGCTTAGAGCATATTGGTGGTTTCACTTTCATATCACCCCTATATTGCTATATATATATATATATATATATATATATATAAATCCCTTAAATGTTAAATGTGTATTGGTATAGTCATGTAAACTGAAGAAAAATTAGCAATTGTAGTTTGTAAGATAGCTATAATTTGGAGAAGATTTCAACTTCCCTCAAAGGCTTCCAATATTAATATACCATGATATGAGCCAATATTAATATTTTGATATTGCCGCATCAGTATCAGAATGTTGGGAGCCTGCGAGGGAGATTGAAATTAAGCTTACTCCTTGTTAGTGTGATTTAGTCAGCAGCATCAGTAATTACAGTAATGTAAGTTTTTAATTTGTTTCTGGTGTTTTGTTTAATATTCTAGCTTAATTATATTGTCATTGCAGATATGTAGGATAAAATTGAAACCCTAAATGTTAGGATTAAGATTTTCATACCAATACCCTTCACTAATATTGTAGCAATTCCTTCTTTCTATGATTCTATGAATATCTCCTCCACTCTTCAAAAACCATCTTTAAGTGTCTAAGTAGCCAAAACAAAACCTCTCGTCCCAACTTGCCATGGCGATCATTTTTATTTTTTTCTTAAATTTTGGTTCTTAAGATTTTAGTGTTGACACTTTGAAATCTTCAACCTTCATTGTTAGCTACAATCCAAACGTGGCACTACAGGAGCTAAACTAAAGAGTGTCATTGTTAACTGAGCCAGTGCAGCCTAGTAGACAAAGCGCAGCATGAAAAGTACAAACAATACAAGTCCTCTTGGTGTTGTTTGAAATAGACAGGAAATTAGGTAGTTTATATGAACCGATCCTTGATTATATAACCATATCACTTCACTAATCACTTGTGTGCTGCACAATACAAGCCTAGCTAAAAACTGCACATCTTAGAGCTTGTCGGAGAAAACCAGCTAGAGTTTAGGATAGGTATGGAAAATGGATAATGCTTGGATACTGACCGGTCAATTTGTAAAGAATGCAAGGAGATAAATGTAAAAAGTAAAAGACAAAAGATCACATGTTACACTTCAATTGGTGGGTCAGTATTTTGGGTCAGCACTCAATCACTATCTATGGAAAATCCCTGACCAGAAACATTTGTCTGGATATGGTTGTCTCACATTCCAATTTCGTGCCCGCCGAAAACCATGGAAACAGTTATTCTTAACATTCCAACCTGTACCTAGAGACTCATTTGCGCATTGATATTATCGTCAATGCTATTAGGTGAGATGGCATCTAATATATATATATATATATATATATATATATAAATTTTTAAGTCAGTACGCACTGATATAACTTCATCAGTGCGTTGGATGTGGACCATTACATTTACATACTTTGACTCAAAGTGTATGCACTTGTCAAAACTTCTCCACAATCAGTGGTCCACATGCAACGCACTGATATAAGTTATATCAGTGCGCACTGAGAAGAAAATGACTAGATATATATATATATATATATATATATATTTGAGGAAATTACACCCAATCTATCTGTGTTATACACTTATACATATTTAGGATGGAAACAATAGTTATTCTTAACATTCTCAGTGCGCACTGAGAAGAAAATGACTATATATATATATATATATATATTGAGGAAATTACACCCAATCTATCTATTTTATACACTTATACATATTTAGGATGGAAACAATAGTTATTCTTAACATTCCAAACTGTACCTAGAGACTCATTTGCGCATAGATATTATCGTCAATGCAATAAGGTGAGAGATGGCATCTAACAAATTTTTTTTTTCGAGGAAATTACACCCAACCTATATGTGTTATACCTATTTACGGATGTAACAACTTTGCAAAAATATTTAAAGCCATAGTTGACCTTGCTTAAAAAGAGTAAAAATATCCCTATCAACATTAGGGATGGCAACAAATTGGATTGGCATGCCCCAAATCTAAAGCCTAGTTTTAGCAAGTTTGACCTATGACCCAAACGAGTTTTTGATTTCTGCTCCAAACCGAAACCAGATGTGGGGGACCGATCCATTTCATATATATAAAAAAATATGTTCAAACAATTAAACAAACAAATTTTACCGTACATTTGAATTTTAGGATAGGAACTTAAATTTTAATATTCAATCAAATTTAAAAATACACTTCATCTAAAAAATATATTTAAATATAAGTATGCATATACTTAAATTTAAACATAAAAGATAAATAAATATAAAAATTTAAAGTTTAGCGTACACTTAAAATTCATATATAAACTTAAATTTAATAGAATATAACATCTAAATTATATAACTTTAAATTCAAACATAAAATACAGTTAAACAAAGAGATAAAAGGATTAGAGTTTTGTTTTTTGTTTTATATTTTTAATATCTTAAAAAATAATTATATAAATACCTGGTCAACTGGGGTAGGTCGGGTTGATCGCACCATTTCTATATATGTTTTAGGCCCCCATTTCCGATATCTTACGCTCGTTTCTTGGATATTTTTAGTGTTTTAATATGTTTGTTGAGCTTTGTGTAGGTAATAATCTCTAAATAAGATGTTTGAGCTTATTTGGAGAATTTGGAAGCAAAAAGGTTGAAAAATGGCTGAAATTGTAAAGGCTTGTGCATAACGTCCAACTTGTCGGGTCATATATCTCTCTACAAATGGAACTGAGTTTTGTGCCATATATATTTGTAAAGCCTCAGATGTCTAATTTCTAGCAAACTTAACGGTTTGCGATTCCGGGTTTTCTAGAGTAAGTTACGTTCATTTTAGTAGCTTGTGCGCAGAGTTGAAAAGATCCTCAGGCATAGTTCGCAAATTTGATCGCAATTAAGAAATGCTATTAAGGCCCTCATTTTTGTCCGCACCTCAGCTCCATAGACTTATGTGGTTCGCCTTGTTGCGGTCCATGATCGTAATTTTGACGGGCTGACGTGTTTTTAGCGTGAAAACCGACTTAATGAGCCTCCAAACAACCCTAAACATGTAGGGCACTATAAAAAGACCTCTTTTGAGCCCTAATATGGAAGCAAGCAGCCAAAGGTGGCTCTTAAGCCATCCACAACCTCTAACCTCAAAAACACCATATTTTCACCTCAAATCATCTTCTTTTCCATATTTTTTCCCACATCTCCAAATCGTACCATTGTTGCACATCAAGAGCTTTATTGGAGAGAGAAGGAGCTGGACCAAGCTTGAAGAATGAAGAATCTCTTGGACATCACTTGGGTTTCTTCTTAACTTTTCTAATTTCTCTTTAATTTTGTAGAGATGTGTAACTAATTTTCCACACTACTGAAATGATGTGAGTTGTACAAGAATGATTTGTGTTGATTTATAAACCTATTTTGGGATTATCTATTTTAATGTTGTTTTTATTCAATTTCTTCATATCTTAATCTTTGATTTGTGTTGATTGAACACCACTATTTGTGCAAGTTGAATGATTAGATTTATTTGAGAATTAGAGTCGGGTAGATCGACATCATGCTTAGCTTTAATATTGCTCTAAATTGAATGAATGAAATTCATGAAAGTAGATATTGTGCTAATTGGATTTTGGTTCCATAATCTTAATGCTAAATGAACCCTTGGTTATTGCTTGTACTAAACATCATAGACATGTGATAATCGAGGGAAAGTGTCTCGATTCATTATCATACGGTTGAGTTACACAATAGAAAAGATTCCCAACATTGGATAGAAGCGCATTAATGAGGTTAAATTAGCAACACCATTTATTTGTGTTTTGGTTCCATTGGATCCCTAGTATTTCCCTTCCATATTCACATATTCTTGAGGTTGTTTGTCTTGGCTTGCGATTTTCCCTTTCTTTAGTTAATTTTAATTGCTTTCTTAGATTTCAATTCACAAACTCTCAAACCAACTTGATTTTACATTCTTGCACTTAATTTAGTTTAATTCTAGTTAATTAGTTTTAGTCATTTAATTCACCTTTCCCTGTGGAACGAACCTTGTTTTTGCACTATACGAATCTTAGATTAATTTGTGCACTTGCTAGGAGAAAATTTAAACTTCAATTTTCACATCAAGAAAATGGCGCCACTGCCGGGGAGAGCTAAAAACTAAACTCTAATCCTAAACTCAAACATATCAAGAAGATAGGTTGAAGGACTAGAAAAATCAAAAAGTTTCCCACACCCCAAAACCTGAACTCAACATTGTCCTTGTTAGGGTGTTTGCCCTAAAGCTTGTAATATGTAAATGTAATTTGAACATAAATAAAAGAAGTAGTATATTCATTCATTTTGTGTCATACTTTATATAACATGTGCACTTAACATCCAAAATTGCCGGATGTAATTTTGAACTGAGTATATGTGTGTCATATATAGATGGATTCAGTTTGAAACGAGCAATTTAAAGAGTCTGTAGATAGCAAATAAAGCTGGGTACTTTATTTGTGGTTAATCTACAGCTGCGGTCCATTTCGTAGTGTGCGGTGATCCTATCCTGGATCATTCATATGTAGATATGAGAATGGAGGCACCTTGTATGATGTGATCATATAGGACTGGGCCATGATCTATATGAATCTCTCACTAAGATCCGTTTAACGATGAGATTCATATATATCAACTAATGATGGCTATATGTGGGTGATCTTAAACCTGAGTGTCTTATCGACTCCTTCAGGTTAGATCGTGGTCTTTGATATACCATGGGTGAGGGTCGGAGTTGCATTCCCGATCAATAACTCCTTATGTTGGGATCGCGGTTTGGCTTTGGCTGGGAAGGTTTGCTACACAATATTGGAATCCCTCCTTCTTGTGAGAAGTAGAATGGAGTTCCCTTAAGGGTTGATTCGTGGCTTGAACAATATGAGCGCTCTCCTAATTCGGAAGGAATGTCGGCCTTTATTGTTCATTAGAGAACAATGGTACTTAATGGAAAGATATGATTAGAGGGTACTAACGACATTATGACTCTCTCTATTATGACTACTTGTGGAGGATTATACAATTAATGCTATATCAAGACACCGAGTGTCTTTTGTTTCAGTTAACGTCTTGTTACAGGGAGTGAGTTGCTTCGATCAATATCTATTTGGGATCGCGGTTTGGCTTGTGGCTGGGAAGGTTTGTACACAATAGTGGAATCCACTCCTTCTTGTGAGAAGTAGATGGTAGTTCCCTTAAGGGTTGATTCGGGGCTTGAACAATATGAGCGCTCTCCTAATTCCGTAAGGAATGTAGGATTTATTGTTCATTAGAGAATCAATGGTACTTAATGGAAAGATATGATTAGAGGGGTATAACGGACATTATGACCCAGCTCTAATTATGAACTACTTGTGGAGGATTATACCATATGTAATAGCTATATCAATGGACACCGAGAGTTATTGGTTTGTGTAAAAACGTCTACAGTTGAGAGAATGCAGCTTCGGGTTTTTAGTGGAATAACACCGAAGTTAATAATCATGAAATATTAATTAAAGAGTTTAATTAATAATTTCTAAGGATTATTGGAGCTCAAAATACTGTGGGTTCATTAGGTCCCCTTGCTAGCCCGATCGATTTAGGTAACAAGGGTCATGGTTAATTAATTGGATTGTCCAATTAATTGTGTTACGAAAGTGACACGTATTTATTCGGGAGTTAATTGAATAATGGGATTATTTAATTAATGAATAATGGTGATTAAAAAAATTAAATAATAAGATTATTTAATTATGTTGTTAATCACTAAATGGAGGGTGTTAGTTGATATTTGATTTTGAATAAAATAAGATAATATGATTATTTTATTTTATTAAATTAAATATTTGAAATTGAATTTGAAATGTTTGAATTCAAAAATAAATATTTAATTATTTTTAAAAAAGATATGAGATATCTTTATAAAATTTTAAAAATCAAATATAAGATTTTTTGTTTGTTTTTAATATATATGAGATATATTTTTTTTTAAATTTAAACCGAATGTCGGTTTTGTTTTTGAGATATATGAGATATATTTTAACTAAAAAACAATGAAACCAAATGAGAGCAAACTGACACAGCAAAAGAGAAGAAACAAAAGAGAAGAAACAAAAGTCATCGTGACACAAAACAAAAACACACAGCAAACATAAAGAATAAATAATTGGGTGTGGTGAGAACAAAAAGTTCTGCACTTCTATTTATGTGTGTGTTCTTCTCTTCTTCTTCCATATATGTCCTGAATATTGTGACGCGCCCACACGTTGTTACCGGTTCCGGGAGATAGCGAGGAAGATCACGTGGTTCAAATCAGGAGCAGTTCGTATCAAAGTGAAGGAGCCTCCTACGTAGGTATGAAAAATAAATTTCTTCACTTTATTATTGTATTTGATTATTACTGTACAAATGAGTTAGTTTATTGATTGCATTAAAAAAAATTTAAAACCTTCCGCTGCGCAATCTGTAACCCTAGGTTCCTACAGTCCTTAATGTTGGAACAATGAAGAACTTGGATAGGAGAGCTAAGTCTAAAGATATGAGAAACAATCTAAAACAAACACACAAAATATTAAACAACACACAACTTGACAAATAAACACTAACATATCCTAACCTACTAAACGTACAAAACAAACAACTTCCCCCTACGAGGAATCTAACTAACAAAACAAACAAACACAACCTAAAATCCAGGCACAAACAATGCCACATACTTAAGCTAAACATAATATATAAAACAAAATAAAAACAAAAATAAAATAAACAAAGAAGGAAATGTTCCTAGGTGGGTTGCCTCCCACCAAGCGCTTAATTTTTCATCTCGACATGACGTGCATTTGGATAGCTCAACTAAATTCCAAGGTTTCGAATTTGCGTATATATGTGATTAGGTCTTGGAAATATTTGTCTCAAGATTGCATGTTCTTAATCACATAGAACAAGGATAAGTTTTTTTTTTGAACTGCACATTTTATGCAAAGAAAAAAGAACAAAAGCAAGCAAGCTAACCACTCATGTCCAAGAAAAACAGAACCTGGAGCCAAGAAAAGGCACCAAAAAAACAAACAGACAGTTACAAAAGAGCAAACAAAAGCAACATGCGAAAACCCCTCAAAAACAGCAAAGCAGAAGCAACCAGGCACACACTATACAAACACAAAAACCAACACCTGAGAAAGAAAAAACTATAGCCAAAAACAAAAAGCACAATCACATCCAGTGAAGAAAATCGCCATGTGAGCCAGACCTCATCTTGTCCAAACTATCTGCAAAGGAATTAAACATACGCTAGGCATGTACTACCTCTAGCCCCTCCAAAGTCTTCAGCTGCTCACGAATGTAAGAAATCATTCTTACGTGCTCATTACATCTGAAATCCTCATTGTTAATCCAAGACACGGTCACCTTAGAGTCACTCACAATCAAGATCACTTGACCACAAAGGAAAGGTACGGAGCTACAAATCTCAATCGCCTTGTGAATAGTCATGATTTCAGCGGCATTAGAGTCCATTATACCCACAAAAAATAGAAAAGACATACAACCTTACCGTTGGAGTCCCTCAAAAAGCCGCCTATCCCTGCTTGACCAGAGTTTCCCCTAACAGATCCGGCCACGTTGAATTTGAAAGTATTCATCAGAGGAGGACACCAATCTTTGATCACAGATTTCTTCACACTTTTGCTCTCCACACAACACTCTTTCAAATTTAGCATCAAAGCAGATACCAAATCTGAAACATTTTTGCCAAGGAATTTGAACCACCAAGCAATCCGAAATCTAACCATATCTTGGGCCATTGGAAGATTAGATAGTTTATCATCAAAAACCTTTTGGTTGCACACCTCCCACACAGTCCAGACAACAGCACTAAAAAGGGAAAAGCCAAGCTTTTTCACTCTTCGCTATTGGGCACAATCTCATCCATCCATCAAATCACTCATGAATTGTTTTATTGCTGCACCAGCTTACCTCCCACCATCCCATGCACACCGTCCACAGTTGATATGTCCAATGGCAGTGTAAGAATGAATGATCCACAGATTCCGCCTTTTGCAAGCATAGCGGGCACTCCACCGCAGTAAGATGACCTATCCCAAATCTTTGAAGCACCTCCCTAGCCAAAACTTTTCTTTTGTAAAGCTGCCAAAGAAAAACTTCAACTTTTGTAGGGCAAACACCATTCCAAATCACCTTTTGAATGGAAGAAGAAACTTCTGTGTTCCCTTCTAAATTACGCCTAAAAGAACTAATCGTGAACAAGCCATTCTGGTTGAGATTCCACTCCAAAACTTTCGACGACCGATTAAGAATAGGAATGCTACTCAGGAAAGTTGTAAAACCAACCCACTGCTCCCTTTCCCAATCAAACAACCTTCGTCTAGTCTGAACATCCCAAGCCCACCCTGTCGAACTCCACCTACCGAATTCCTGAATGGGGTCGCTTTTCTTAGAGGCCGAAGCAAAAACTCTAGGGAAGGCTTCTTGTAAAAACCTAAAATCCCATCTTAACTCGGTCTTGAATTCAGCTCTATCACATTTTACCACAACCACAGAAAAACCTTCAGTGATGATCTTCCCGGTTGGACTACCGACTTTAAAAAGGCCGCGAACCGCCTTCACAAAAAAAGAATCCTTAAGCAATTTTCCCAACTCCACGTAAGACACATGTCCTGAATTCTGTATTTTTCCACAATGACCCTGCGCCACAAAGCCTCATTCTCCCTCCCAAATCTCCAAATCCATTTGGCAAGCATGCCATTGTTTTTAACAATAACCCTCATGATTCCAAGACCTCCTGAAGACTTACTCTTACACACCTCCTCCCACTTAATTGCGTGAATCTTCCTCTTGGCTCCTCCATCACCCCATAGAAAACCCCTTTGAAGCTTTTCTACAGAGAAGGTCATTCCAACCGGCATCTTAAAAATAGATAAAAAATAGGTCGGGATACTAGCAATGATTGACTTGATAAGTACCAACTGTCCGCTTTTGGACAAAAATTTTCCTTTCCAATGAGAGAGATGGTTTTCGATTTTTCTGATAATCGGATTCCAAAAAGACTTTGATAAAGGTCTTGCCCCCAACGGAAGGCCGAGATAGGTAATTGAGAATTTTTCCTTGATGCATATGAAAACTGACTCCCAAGGGAAAGAGTCTGAAACACCATTTTTGCCCACTTTCACTAGGCAAGATTTGTGGAAATTAATTGTAAGGCCCAACACTAACTAAAAGCAATGAAAAATTCTTTTAGCATTGTGAACATACTCCACATTTGGCTTAATAAACAATATGGTATCATCCGCAAATTGTAAGTGAGAGATGTGGACATCTTCTCCACCAAAGCATTCACCTTCCACCAATCCTAAGTTGACCGCTTTATGAAGCAAGCAATTCAGACCCTCCGCTACAATATTGAAAGAAAAAGAGATAAAGGGTCACCTTAGCCTAAGCCTCTCTCAAAGCCAAATTCTGTAGTTGGACTACCATTTACCAAAACTGAAATTTTCGGGGATGAAATGCACTCCTTAATCCAACCCCTCCATCTCTACCCAAAACCCATTTTTTCCATCATCTTATCAAGGAAACTATGATCCACAATATCATAAACTTTTTCAAAATCCAGCTTCACCACCAGTCCTCCCTCATTTTTAGACTTCCATTTTTGAATTACTTCTTCCGCTATCACAAAGCTGTCCACAATCTGTCTATTTTTCACAAAATCCAACTGGGATTCACCAATCACTGAATCCATAACCCTTTTGATTCTATTGGCCAAAACCTTTGCTAGAACTTTATACATTGAACCAACCAAGATGATGGGTAATTTGAAATAACATTAGGTTTGCTAACCTTATGGATTAAAGCAATGAAAGTATGACTCACTTCCTTGACAATCGACGCGTCTCTGTGAACTCATTGATGAAGTTCATGAAATCAGCTTGAATCTTTCCCCAATTCGCCATGATGAAATTCATGTTTAAACCGTCCAGCCTCGGGGCCTTGTTACCATTACAACTAGATAGAGCCATCCAAACTTCCTCTGTACTAAAATCCACCTCTAGCGAAACCTTTTCTTCCTCTGATAGTTTTTGAGAACTCCCCCCCCCCCTCTCATTGTCGGTCTATCCCACCCTTCTCTTTTGTAATGATTTTGAAAGAACGTCTGAACACTCCTTCTAATAGAAACTAGATCAGAACATACAACCCCCTCAGAGGATATTTCACCAATAAAATTAGCATTTCTTCTTCCATTAGCCTTATAGTGGAAATATTTTGTATTCCTATCACCCTCTTTCAACCAACAAACCCTGGACTTCCGACGCCATAATTGCTCATCCCTATGGAGAGCTTTCCATAGCTTCTCCATCAAATCCCACCTTTGAGACCTGAAATCATCAGACCACCCATGTTAAGCTGCTTGTTTATCAACTAGACCCAATTGAGCTTCAATAACCTTAGAGTTCTCCTCAGGCTTTTTATTGGACAAAAGCCAATTCTTAATACTATTTTTTAGACGCTTTAAGATTAGAAAACAACACCACCCCTTTAGACCCTCTCACCTTACAATTCGCCCAACCCCTCAAAGCCTCTTTCATCAAAGCCTTCTCCTCCAGCCAAGTATTGTAGAAGTGAAACGGAATTGGCCCCCAATCAATCTTTGGCTCTCCAAGCATAATCGGATTGTGATCCGAAAGACTCATTTCCAACCCTCTTTGAGTAAGATTCGGAAGCCATATAAGAATCTCCGGAGACACCAAAAATCTGTCTAGCCTAGCTTACGCTTCCTGCTCCCTGTTATTAGACCACGTAAAATTTAAACCATGAAGTGGAATGTCAATCACCTGAGCTTGAAGAATAAAGTTTCTGAAACTATTCATGGCTCCCGTATTGCGACCTACACCAACTCTTTCCGTTGGGTCAAGAACGGTATTAAAATCACCACATATCACCCGAGGAATCGGAAACGCACTTTGCACTTCTAGAGTGAATTTCCACAGCTTGCACCTATCTTTTGCCACTGACGGAGCATAAATATTACATAACACAACCTCTTTATTTAATATAATTATTTCCCTTGCTAAACTAATACAACTTCTGGAGGTGATGCAAGCTTTAACCACAAAACTGTCTTCTTTCCATAGGGACAGAAGGCTTCCAGCAGCACCTTTAGAATTCACCCTTACACCTCTCGTCAGTCACGTCCCACCAAGCTTACAGACCACCGAACTGTTGAAAGCCTTCAACTTCGACTCCTGGATGAAGAAAATCACTGGTTTGTACCTATACACCAAGCTTCTTATCACCCGCTTCTTTTCTTCCCTACCCAACCCTCTTATATTCTAAGATAATATTAACATATAAAGAAAGGATAGCCCTGACCAAAAAATTAAACAGCATTACAGCTTCCGATTTGCTTCCGAACGATCATTCTCTTCTTTTTCACACCTAGCAATAACCTTTTCCATTTCCTTAATTTTTCCATTAAAATCAATTCCAATTGAAAACCCTGTTTCGATATCCAAAGCTATATCTTCTTCCAAATTTTGTTGAAAACCCTCCATTGAATTCGACGCCTCCAAACCTTTTTGGCTTTTTCCTTCGCTGCTTTATTTCCTTGTGAGATCCCTGGAAGTTAAATTTCTATTACCTTTGAGGTCTTATCCATGCCTAACAACTTTCTCCACTGCTTTCGCAACCTCCACATCCAAATTCCAGTTCTTATTTGTTACTCTTCGAACATTATTCTCAGACCACCCTCTCTGCTTACTTTCTTGTTGTCATACCATGCTTCTTTGTACTCTCTTTCACCTTCTGCCATTGGCTCTCCACCCTTTCTTTCTCGACTCTTCTGGTTTCTTTGACTTGAGCTAGCTCAAAGTGAGCTTCATTGATCTGATCCTCAGTAATGTTTTTTGATTAGTGGCCCTCTACTGGAACTACCACAGCAACCTCTAGGCCTTCTCTAATATCACTAGCTAATAGGCTTCCTGATGGAGTCCTAAGACTTCCCACATGTTGGACTCCTAAAGAGGGTTCTAGGTACCTAGGCCTCCCCTCTGGCAGGCCCGTAATTTGGATTCCACAAGAAGGATCTTAAGCTGAGCCTTGAAAACTCCTCCCTCCTGACCCATCTCCATTGGCCCAATCCATAACATTTGCTCTTTTCGAACATTCACCTCTTATATTTCCAGAATAGAAAAGTTGGCCCTCTTCCAAGGCTTCATCAGATGATGATAGCGACTCTTCCCCCGAGGTCCATTTTTTACTCGATCCTACTATCTCTTTGCCTATAATCAGCTTTCCATTAGAAGTAGGTGTAGTGTTTGTGAAACTACGAGGTTTGGGAACCACCCTTTCTTTGCCATTGTCCCTTCTCATCTTTCCATCGCCTCTTGATTTGAAAGAAAACTTTTCCTGTAAAAAGGTTTCTTTGAAATTATCCCTGCAACCCAAGTGCTCCTCATTTCCTCTTTGATTGGACTCATGAGGCTCTATGTTCCTCTTCCCCAAGCTATGATTGGACATAATTTCCAAAACAGCTTCACTCCTCCTTCCTACCTGGTATTAAGACTGAGTTTCTTCTTCCATTGAAGGGCATCCTCTGACTAGAAACTCAAGCTTCTTATTCAGACCTAGAAATTCATTTATCCAAAGTATATCCCTCTGGCTAGACTCTGTTTCCACACATACAGAGAATTTTCTATGGCCATCCACCACCTTGATAACCTTTGGTAAGGACTTATTAGGAAGAAATCAACATCAACAATCTTGCCTAATCCAACCTTTTTTTCTCAAAAGCGTCCCTTTGTTAACAAGCACAAGATCACCTTTCTTGGAGCCCAGGTTTTTGAAAAAGGCCTCATCCCAGTGGTCTAAGGCAACAACTGTGAAATTGAACCATACTAGTATATCATCAAAGCTACGCATCACTGACCATTTCTCCATTGAATAAAACAAGTCATTCCAGAAAAACTTGGTACTAATGAAGCCTTCACATTCCTGACTCGATTCAAAACTCCACAATATAGATTTCCCTCCTATAAACTTGGTTGAGAAGGAGAAACCTCTGTTCAGCAATCTCCTCTTCACTCTTGACACATTAGAGAAAACCTTCAATACACCCACTGCAATATTCTCAAGCCAGAGGCCTTCAGACAACGAGCTTCCAGTTATCACTAGTTCCGGCGTATCAGGCAAAAACTCTTCCCTGGCCGCCATTTCTTCTGTCTTCACCTTTAAAACATCAGCGTACGACCCACCCTGCCTTTTCTTAAGACGACCTTCCATACTTGCCTTCTTGTCATCCTCTATCTGCATTGTGTGACGAGTAGTGCCACCTACATTAGCCCTGTTTCTAGACTTCCATCCAGTTTGCGCCACCTTAGCTCTGATCGGCCATCCTTAAACGTGCATGCCATTCGTCTTCTCCGCCACTTTTCTTGCCTTTTCTATAGTTCCAAACCTCACAAAAGCATAGCCTATCTTCTTATGCTCCGTAGCTGCTGATAGATAAATGTCTCTCACTCTCCCAAAAACTTTGAATAAATTCCATAAGAAACGTTGATCCACCCGTTGATTCAAATTGTCCACAAAAACTAACACCAGATTCTCACAAAAGTCCTTGAATCTTCCTTGCCTAGAAGCACCAAAATATCTCTCACCTTTATTCTCTCTCATGATTTCACTCAGGACCTCCTTTGAGGGTCTTTTAGACCTACATTGAAGGTCTGTTCGTCCCCCAATGATGAGGCATGGATGTTCTTGAAAAAAAAAATTCAAAGAAAAAATGGTAGAAAAATAATAAAAGAAAAAAGAGAAAATGAGTGTAAATAGTATTCTTTACTTCTCTTATTTGGGACTAGCACCAAATTAATAATTTAAGTTTAAATATGAAAACAAGGATAATAATGGCTCAATAAATCCAAAAAGTAACTTATCCAATGGGCCCTTGCGCAGGCTGCTTGAAGAAGGAATTGGTGGAACATAAAACTCGAGTCCCTTGTATAGGAGCGGTTCCTCAACTGGGACATCTTTCGCTTACTTCATTTTCTCATTCATCACCTCTTTGTCTATCTCTTCACCTGTAACACTAGAAAGATCATCAGTAAAATAATGAAAGCATTTTTAATCGACATTCCTGCCATTCCAAGGGATGGTGGTAGCATTTTCTTGCTCCAGTTGACTCAGGAATTCTTCATACTCTTGATTTTCCCTAGCTTCAGTGATAATCCCAAGATTCACTTAAATTCTTTCCAAAGACGCTTCCATGTTCTGCATTATCTGGTCATTGGCTTGTATGGAAGCTAAAGTGGTTTGTTGGAAAGGTACAGTGGATTATGCAAGGGATTTCACCGTTTCTTCCAATGTCGACTCTCTTGGATGGTATAGCGAGATAGGTTGATCATATGTGTTGACTTCATTGCAGCTCTGTGAGAAGTCTTGATTATTCCTCCAATCTTGGTTGTAAGTATCAGTATCTAGTTCATAACTAAGCCACATATTGTATATTTTTCGAGTGGCTAGCTCACAGGTTCCAGACTATAGGAATTCAATGCTCGATCTTGCCTTTTAGACAATTCCAAAAATTCTTCTCTTAAAGGACAATTCCATATTTCATGCCCATCAATTCCACACATCTTGCAATCAAAAGCCTATGCTAGTTCTCTTCTCGAAATCCACGACTTTAATTGTCGATTTAAATCTGCTAAGGTCATAGCAATCTCATGATTTGCTTCTCTTTCCTCATCAAAAGTGTGAGGCCCATAGAAGTCCATTGTACATGAGAAAAAAAAAACAAAACAAAAATAAAACTAGAAAACTATCAAATATTCACAACGCTACAACTATTAAAAGAAAAATAACAAAACTACAAAAATATAACTAGCCAATTAATTTAGCACATTTCCTGGGCACCGGCGGCAAGGGTCTTAATGGTTTGACCCATACTCGATCCGGTCACAAACCAGGTCTGTAGCGTTTGACCCATACCAGAGCCGAGCCCTATTATAACTGCTCTAAACCCACCCCAAACGGATTGGATCCCCACCAGTTTGGGAATTTTTGCCATCCCTAATCACCATCAATATTTTACAATTAAATGTTTTTAAACAATAAAATAAAATAAAAATGTAACAAAACAAGATAAATCTCATCCATCTCAAAGGATGGACGGTGGAGATAAAAAATTAAAAAAAAATTATACAAAAAAATGGATCTCCGACATCCATCTCAAATGATTGATTTTGGAGATTAAAAAAAAGGTATAATTAAAAGAAAACTTAAAAGAAATTTTTTTTTGAAGGGGTGGAGTTCCAGATCACTATCTATCTTCCAAGATGGACAGTGGAGACCTAGACCCCATAAATTCTTCTTTTATTTTTATTTTCTTTTTGGGTTTTTTTAAAAATTCATTTTAACTTTTTGTTTTTATCTACATTGTTCATAAATTCTTCTTTTATTTTTATTTTCTTTTTGGATTTTTTTAAAAAGTCATTTTAACTTTTTGTTTTTATCTACATTGTTCATCTTTTCAGATAGACGGTGGAGATCTATTTATTTACTTATTTCCTTCAATTTTATTTTTAATTTCCACTATCCATCTCAAAGATGGGGATGGTGGAGATACATCTCTTTTTAAATTTTTTTAAATCAGTTTTTTTTTACGAAAATATTTAAAACTTGAACGAAAATGATGAAAATAACCTCCCTGATTTTAAGTTTGACCAGTCAATGTTAATTGCAGGAGAGGTGCATGTAAGTTTCTTGATAAGTTGTTTCTATGTGTGAATAGTTATAACCCAAGTACATCGTGTGTAATTTCCTCTTCTTCTTTTTTGGTGAACATATTTACAATTTGGTTCCCAATTTTTCAAGAAATATCACTTTTTACTTGTCAAATGTGTATTAGTTTTTTCGGTCCACAATTTTTTTTTTCCAAAATATATCAAAATGGTTAATCCGTTAATCAATTGGTAATCAAAATTAACTCCAAAGGTATTTACATCTATGCTCCAAAATCAACTTTTTATTGGCTATTTACATCAATCATCGATCTCCTATGCCTTTTTTTTAAGTATGATGACTTGAGTATGTTAATACAACGTTGGTATGACTTGGTTATATTTTTACCCGATTGTACTGTACATTATTAAAGAGTTTATTAATAGCTTGAGGCAAAATTTTATTAATTTCTTGAAAGATGAAGGGTAAAATAGTCAATCAAAAATGTCAATAACCTTGTAAAATAGGTTAAGCGACTTGAATTGTCACTTACATAATCAATGCAGTACACAAGCACAAGTGGTGGCCTCATGTTTGGGTCACATGCAAGGGCATTTTCGTTCTTCCACATTTGTCATTAACTCCAGGATGAATCAACTGTTTGGTCAAGTTTTTTAGGGGGTGTGCTGTGATAAAATGAAAAGATGTATATGTGTGCAATTGCACCAAAACATAGGGATGTTTGTATAATTTACCCTTAAATCAGTTACATAGAATTGTGTGACGTACAATAAAAGTACTGCATTAAACAAATACATCTGATTAACCACGAGAAAATGTAAGAAGATGGCTGCGAGGTTTCTTATGTAAGTTCCTCTCATAGGCTCATAGCTTGATCAAATGATCCGTACTAATTATTGTTTAACATTTCGACTTTTTTTTTTGAACAGTAAGCACAAATCTTATTGACAGCCTGAACACAGGCAATAGGCGAGTAAAGAAAACAAGGCCAAAGCCACACAACAGAAAAACCCCACAAAGCAAAACACCAGGAGCAAAATGAAGAAAAAACTACATCAGAAAAACATAACAGGCCATTGCAAAAACATTCTGAAGAACACCAGAAAAAAACAGGGGAAAACAGAACACAGCCTCTGCAGCGTCAGCATCCATAGCAGTCCCCCCAGACAAGGAAATCCCCTCCCATATTAGAACCGTTTTTAGCGAGCATGTCTGCAAATGAATTTGTTACTCTAGAATTATGAATGACCACCGTATTCCGAAGCTTGATCAAGTTGCAACGAATGTCATAGATTAGATTGACGTGGTTGATGCTTCTGAAACTCTCACCGTTAATCCATGAAACCGCCGTCTTGGAATCACTTACAATCACAATTTCTCTCCCAATTAGATACGAATTCGACGCGCATATTTCAGCTGCTCTATGGATCGCTCTAACCTTAGCTGAATTGGAATCCGATAACCCCAGGTGATTTGAGAAGAGGCATAGCACCCGACCTCTAGAGTTCCTCATAACATTTCGACTTAACTACGCGTTTTTGATATAACCTATTACTATGAAGCAATAACCAAATAAAATATTCTAAAAACTTGGGCCATGCAACCATATAAATACTTGCACACAAAACCCTAAATCAGACCGTGCCCATCTCTTAAGTCTTATCTATCTCTGTATAATTATTTTACTAGCTAGAAGGGAGGAGAAAAGAATTTGAGTTGTTCTGTTATTGCATGCATGGAGAATTTGGAGAGCCGTCATTCTCTAAATTCTCTTCCTCAATGGCTCCTCAGCTGGTATAATAATCATCTTTTAATCTAGAAGGAGCTTTGAAAGAGAGTTTCCAGAGTGGGTTCTCAGTTTTGAATCAAGGTACAGCCATTGGTTTCAGTTGCATTGCAGGTAAGATTTGGATGCATGTAATTGTTAGCACAAAAACTTTTATATATATATATATATATATATATATATATATATACATTCTTTCTACTGTCAGTTTATCCTGATATAAAATATATCAGGACGAAGAATGTGGACCACAGATTATGGAGAAGTTTTGACAAGTGTATACACTTTCAGTCAAAGTATGTAAATCTAATTGTCCACATTCTTCGTCCTGGTATATTTTATATCAGGACGAACTGACAATAGAAAAATTACATATATATATATATATATATATACACGTGTAAGAATTCAAACAATAGAATTAAGTTGCACACAAATTTAAGTTTTTAAATATGTGACCCTAGGTGGGTTGTGGGTTGCATATGGTAAAGTTCAATTCGTGATATATGACTTGGATCGAAACATGATGCATGAGAAATTATCAAAGATTTTGGACAGATGTATCAAAAGGGCCAGGGCGGCCCATATTCATTGCCGGCTTTACCCATTTCTGTACAACCCGACCCGACCCTTCACATTGAGGGCTCAGACTTGGCCTGTGCCTAGTTGAGAGGGCAGACTTGTACATAAATTTAGATCCGTTGGGCTTAAGGGTCGGCTTGAGGGTCGGACTGGACTTATAGTCTAAAGCCTGTTAGGCCCACCGAGTAGTTTCATTCATTGGACTTTTGTATCTTATCAAAATTTATTCCTTTCAAAACATAGAGTTTTATTTTTGTGATATACAAATATATTTTTATGGGTCAACCCGTAAGGTTCGTAGAGGGCCGGGGTTCAAAAGGGCTTGGGCCTTGGGTTGGGTAGAGCTCAAAAAATTGTATGTGGGATGGGCCTTAAGCCCGACCCTCAAGCCCTTATAGACATTTTTTAGATGGGTCGGACAACCCGAGCCCGGTCCATTTACACCTCTGATTTTGGGTTTTAATATTTTTGTAGTTAATAGATATTATTATGTTTTCTTTTATCATATATTTAATTAGGTATTAATTATTTTTTGATTTGATTTTATTAAATCAAATATAATTTCCTTATTAGATAGGTTTTTGATGTTTTAGGATTATAGTATTTTTAGTTTCCGTTATTATCTCAATTTTTTTCCTTTTTAAGAAAATTGATGATTTTATTGTATCCTAGTTATTTTAGGTTTCCTATTTAAAGGCCTTGTACCCCAATAGGGATGAGAGTTTTTATTTTTATTTTTTATGATTAAATAAAATTTCAGAGAGTTTTCTCTTGTTTATCCCAAATATCGGCTATCTTACGAGAATCAACAATTTTTGATACATGTTATTCTGGAATTCGTGCGCGAATCAACAGATTAATTGAAGGTTTTGCTTTCAGTATTCAAGAATCAACAGATTTAGTTTCCAGAATTCAATAATCAACGGATTGGAATCATTTATCCCCATTCTGTTTATCGATTCTTGTTTGCGTGATTTTTTCACTGCATCAATTTGGTATCAGAGCCTCTAAGTCTACCATTTTGCTAGGCTCATCATCCACGTACGGACCATAACCAATTACTTTCCTAACCGCTATCTTTTCACCTTCCTTATTTCCCCATAAAAAAATTCCATGAACCTCCAAACACAATTAGCCTCCTATCATTTGGTGTTTTTCAATGATACATATGTGTTGGAAGCAGTTTTCGTCGATTTTGATAAATCACCGATATTTGATGAAAATATGTTTGAGAAAGAGCAATAAGTGAGTAATTCATATTTTGTGGATTGTTTTTATGAGTCACACGTTCCTCGCCAAAAAAATACCTCAATTTAACCTTTGTTGTAAAATTTGATGATTCATGAATTTGTTTCAACCTATTGGAGTGATTGGATGGACGTTGTGACGAAAATTGGAAAAATTTCGATTCGTCATCTACAATCAAGTCTATAGGCATGGAAGATTTTTCTACATGTTCGTCAAATTAAAGATGTCGTAATTCGAGGACGAATTGTCTCCGCCCTGGAGAGAATGATGCATGAGATATTATTGGAGAATTTGGGTTTCAAAAATATTCTTGTAATTAATACATAACATTATGTTTCCTTTTAAAAATATTATGTTTCCTTTTATTAAACATAATAATATGTATTATTAATTACAATAATATTATTAAAACCCAAAATCCCCAATAATATCTCATGTATCATTCTCTCCAGGGTGGAGAAAATTTATCCTCGAATTTCGGCATCTTTAATTCGACGAACATGTAGAAAATTCTTCTATACCAATAGACTTGATTGTAGACGTCGAACCAAAAGTTTTCCAATTTTCGTCACAACGTTAATCCAATCACTCCAATAGATTGAATTAAATTCATAAATCATCAAATTTTACAACAAAAGGTAATTAAATTGAGGTATTTTTATGGCGAGGAACGTGTGACTCATAAAAACAATCCACAAAATATGAATTACTCACATATTGCTCTTTCTCAAACATATCTTCATCAAATATCGGTGGTTTATCAAAACACTAATGCTAGACAATAGGTGTGTACGTTTTCGGTTTGGTTTGGGCTGAAGCTCAATGTCAAACCAAACTAATATGGATTGGTTTGGCTATATTTCAACCCAAACCAAACCAATGTGATTTTTCAAACCGACTCAAACCAAACCAAAAAAAGGTCGGGTTGGTTTGGATAGATTTATCATTTTAGATTAGAACACACACACAAAATTTGGGTATTATATTATAAAAAATATTTAAATAAAAAAATTATAACATAAAATATTAATTATATATATATACACACATGTATATATACCCTGATTAAAGACATGTTTGACAGCATCTATGCTTTTGAAACCCTAATACATCAATCAATCAGAAGAATTGTATCAAAACAAATAAATAAACTGTAAAAACTTAAAGTAATCAGTAAAAGTTATAAAACCTGGACTGAATAGAAAACGTACGTGAATTTTATATTTTACTTTTGCTTTTCTAAAATATATATTCACCAACCCAAACCAAACCACCTTTAATCGGTTTATCTAAAAGACAAACCGAACCACCCATTTTTTATATTTGCAATCGAACCAACCCAATCTTTATGGGTTGGGTTAGTTGGTTTGGTTCGGTTTGACGGTTTTTTGCACACCCCTACTAGACAACACAAAACTTTAGCCCAAATTTCAACTCAAAAGATGTAGTAAGTGGTTTTTTCTTTAACCACATTACCCCATGTTGTGTATGGTAATGAAAACTCACTTGCCATATCATTTGGATTGAAATTTGGGTTAATTATTTGGGTTGCATAGCATTACTCTTATCAAAATCGATGAAAACTGCTTCCGACACATGTATCATCGAAAAACACTAAATGATAGAAGGCTAATAGTGTTAGGAAGTTCATGGATTTTTTTTTTAGTATGGGGAAATATGGAAGGTGAATAGGCAGCGGTCATGAAAGTAGTTGGTTACGATACGTGGACGATGAGCCTAGTACAGAGGTAAACTCGAAGGCTCTAATACCAAACTGATGTAGCGAAAAGATCGACGCAAACAAAAGTCGATAAACAGAACTTGGATAAATGATTCGAATCCTTTGATTCTTAAGAATACCGGAAACGAAACCTTCTATTAATCTTTTGATTAACGCACGAATACCAAAACAATAGGCATCAAAATCATTGATTCTCGTAAGAATACTGATATTGGGATAAACAAGAGAAAACTCACTAAAATTTTATTCAATAATAAAAAAAAATTACAATCTTGTTAAGGTAAAGGCCTTTAAATAAGAAAACTAAAAGCTTAAAAGAAACCTAAAATAATGTTGCAATGACATACCTTGAGGTTTTACAAAAAAGGCTTAATATTCAACTAATGACTTTAATTGATGCAGTCCCCCTCACTGTTAGTCAAAATCCGTAAAAGATAACGGTTGACTGGACTTCTAGGGGTAAAACTGCCCTTTTCATATCAATTATTTTTGGATAGATATAGGTAATGAATTATTTATTTATTTACTAACTAAAAACAATATATAAAAATAAAATAAAATTTTGAGGAACGAGAGTCATGAGACCATGAAAATCGTACCATTTTCCATTGTGATTGAAGATCTAGGTTCAAATTATTTCAAAAAGATAATAAGAAAAAAAAAAGATCTGGTTTCAAATCTCCTCCAAAGATGGAGGAGATCTGGTTGAGATCTCCATTAAAGGAGAGATTTGGTTCTCCTCCCAAAAATGGAGAGGATCAAAGAATCAGATCTCCTTCTCCTAAAATGGAAACTGAAACTCCATCTCCATTAAAGGTCCAAACCTTCTCTCTGCCGCCGGCCCGCCGGAGTGATCCCACCGTGGAATATGTTTATATTTTTTATTTTGTTAAAAATATACATAATTGTGGCTTGATGATTGAGTTGATAAAGATGGTTTGTGAGTTGATGGATTTGTATGATGTTTTGAATGGATGTTTGGGGTGACGAATTTAAGAAATTGTGGTTGGGTGATGAAGTTGGGTGGTTTTTGGATGATGGAAGTGGTTTTTGAAATTTGAAAATTTGTTGTTTGGGAAGTGAGAAAACGAGAGTAAATTTTGGAAGATGAAGTTGGGTGATTTTTGGATGATGGGGATGGTTTTTGAATTCTGAAAAATTATTGTTTGGGAAGTGAGAAAATGAGAGAAAATTTGGGTGATAAAGTTGGAATTTTTTGGACGATGGAGATGGTTTTTGAAATATGAAAAATTGTTGTTTGGGAAGTGAGAAATAAGAGAAAATTTTGGGTGATTTTTGAGTGATGAAGATGCTTTTGAAAGCTGAAAATTTGTTGTTTGGGAAGTGAGAAATTGAGAAAATGAAAAGAAAGAAATAATTTGGAAGAAATAAAAAAGAGTTCCCGTAAAAAAAATCTATAGATCATGTGTTCTTTCATATTTTTTTTTTTTTTGAATTCTAGTTTATTATAGTTTATTTATTATTTTTATTAGTAGTAGTTTAATGATTATTCTAAGAGCAGAGGTTAAGACTATTTCAAATAAAATATAGATAAGACTTTTGCTTACCTCCTTTAAGGGGGGTGAGTATTACCCCCCTCCCCAATAAATGACATTTGTTTAAAGAGGGGTATTTTTATCCAAAAACTCTCATGTGTTTAGACAAAACTACCCTCCCCCTAGACACGTGGCATATATTGGGGAGGGGGTAACGCTCACCCCCTTGAACGGGGCTGAGCAAAAATGGACTCCAAAATATAGAAGCATTTTCGATTTTTTATGCCCAAATATCAGTCAACCATTAAATGGGATGGAAGTTAACCGTGGATAAGGGGTTCTACAGCAATTAAAGCCTTTAGTTGAATATTAAACATTTTTGGAGAACCTCTGGATATGTCAATGCAAGTAACCTTTAGTATAAAATAAAATTATCAATTTTCTTAAAAATGAAAGAATTAACAATAAAAATTAAAAATACGTAAATTCTAAAACATCAAAAACTTGCATTTTCTATGGTTCAAACCCAAGACCTTGACGATAGTAAATGTTACTTTTAACATTTTGTTTTTACGTTATATCTAATATATTTTACATACAATTTATATATAAACTATTGATATGTTTTTCATACTATTTAATTAAATATTTAAATATATTTTTTGCAAACTATTTAAATATTGATATTCTGTTTCAAATTAACATTTTTATTAAAATATTTCCCCTTTCTGATAGGAAATTACCATTTTAAAACAACTTTATCTGTAAATAGGAAATGCAATTTATATCCCTGTTGATTTTTTTTATATATAATCAACATTTTACAAAAAAAATTAATAACTTTTATTAATTAATAATTTAAACTTATTTCACTAAAATTTGTAATTATTTTGTATGATATACAAATAGATATTAAAAAAATTATTAGAGCATTTTTTAAATCTAATATAGTAGTGTCAATAAACCTAGTTAAAAAACCAAATTTTCTTGTAATTACTAATAAGTGTGCTATATTTTATATTTAGTTAATTTAGTAAGATATGAAGAGCCCGAAAATCTCCAGTTGAATTTTTCGTAAGTCGGTGAGTACTGACAATGGTAGAGCAAAAATTAGTAAGACGTGTGCTACTATATCCTGTAAAAAATAAGAAGGTAGAACGGAGCGAGAAGGGGGGTGTCCCGTTGGGGACTCTCCGATGCTCGAGTTAGACAATTTATCAATAAATATAGTAATTTCAAATCAACAATTAAACTAAATAAAATCTAAATCAAACAGTAGATAAAATTGGTTGAGTCTTAGGATAGCCTTATTTTTGCTTGGGCTGAGCATAGACAAGACAAGACCGTTGTCGATTGAATTTAATATGCTGCAAGTAATACGTGTTGGTCGAATGGTCTTGTAGAATGGATTGTAAGGACCTCGATTTGATGATTGGCTTATTTCATGACAAACCACCACATTGAGGATGATTGTGTAATGGGTAGCTTAGGTCCGTATTGGCAAGCTTCCAAGCATCTCCATGACTTCAAGAGCAAAAGGTATATTCACTTGACTTTGTCTCTTGAAGAGTTTAGGTGCACACACACACTTCATGCATGTTTTGTTTATCTTACATTTGTGTTCTTTATTGTTTGTATAAGTGTGCATCCTTTTCTAAAACACTCACTAGCTTACATTAGATATCATATCTTGCATTGTATCTTATTTGATAACATGTTAATTGTGCTTCATTGTGTGCATCTCACTCACTTCACACTTGCACAACATTCATGTAAGATAGACTTTTGTCTTGAGTGTTAAAAAGGGATTTTTCCCTTTAGCGCGGCCTAGACCGCTCGGCAGGCTCTGCTTGCACCGCGGCGCACGGAGCGGTATTCTCCAGTGCGTCATGCGCAACGTGGACCGCGACCTGTGCACTTGCACGCACAGCGGTCACAACCGCGGTGTTGTCCAGATGGTGCACTATTGTATGTACCGCGGTCTGGACACTTACCTGAGCCGCGGTCTAACAAGCGGTTTTGACGGGATTCTGGTTCCCAAGTTCAAAACGATGTAGTTTTAACTAGGGCTTCATATATATTCTTCCTCTTCTCTTCTTGGCCGACAAAGAGCTCAAAATTTCATTTTTAGAGAGAGGTTAGAGCTCCTAGAGAGAGAAAGCTTCAAGAAAGCATATTTGACTCTCCAAACCCAAAACCCATCTCCATCTTGCATCATTCAACATCATTTGAGCATGGGTCTTCATTGTTTCATGACTAGGTAAGCAAGAACTTCTTTGAATATCATTTATTGTTCTTCTTACTCTAGATTAGGTATTTATTGCATGATTAAATACCTAGACTCTATTATTGCATATTTATGAGTCTTGATAACATGATTGAGTTTGTATTTTGATAGCTTAATTGATTAGGTCATTTTTGCCTAAAAGCTAGGTCATAAACATTTATTTGTGATTCATTGATAACTAGGTTGAAATATTGATTCTTAATCAACTAGTTAAGCTTATTGAATGTTTATGCATATTTTGTGTAACAATTAGTTTGTTGGAAATTCTCTACAAATCTAATTGAGTTTGTTTGTTGATAGACTTTTGTCTAAGACTTGCACTTAGTGAATGATTAAATGTCTTGTCTTAATCACATGAATATATGCTAAGTTTATGTTGAATACATTGGGAGCATATTTGTTGATTCATTGTGATTGTTTGTGATAGCTAGGATTGGTTGTTATTGATAACATCTAGCTAAGTCTTTATGCCTTGCATTTAGACATTTGACAACTTGGATTTGTTTCTACAAATTCCTAGTTAAGCAATTTGTGTTGTCTAGCATAATTTGCATTGAGCATCATTTACATGATCACATAGACACATAATACTCTTTATATAGTCAAAGTCTTGTGGCTTCGGGGTGAAGTTGCACAAGCATTGAAGTCTTGCAATCAAGTTGTGGTTGGCAAGCATCGGTTAAGAATCCATTGTAAAAGGCCTGGGGGTAGAGTAGGAGGTGCTCAGGCCAATAGTAGTGTATCAGTGGATATCACTAGGGATAGAACCAAGAGTGGCGAGTGGTAGTGTCCATAGCCTGAGGTTATCTAGAGTGAGAGTCCGAGTATCACTTGAGGGTGTAACTTTTTATTCATATAGTGGATTTCAGTGATCGTCTGTGGCTAGAAGGATAGCCCGTGGTTTTTCCCTTGTCGAAGGGTTTCCACGTCAAAATCAAGTGTTCTTTATGTTTCCGCACTTTTACTTGATTTTGTATGTTTGTTTTAATTGGGTTATATGTTTAATATTGACTAATCGAAAAAGTTGGTAATAATCAATTAACAACCCATTCACCCCCCTCTAAGTTGTAGATACACGCTTAGAGTGTATTTTCAGGTGCTGGTCGAGTGGTTTTGTAGAATGAGTGTTGGACGAGTGAACTTGTAGAATGGTGTGGGTGTCGGTCAAGTGGCTTTGTAAAATGTAATATAAGTATATTATATTGAATTGAGGTGACCCCATTATGCCTTTTGTTCCTTGTGTGGGAGCCAGAAGATTCCACCTTTAAATGAAATGGTAAGGACTTTTTATAGTTGATGGGAGGTAGAGCAACTGAAGCTTAAGCTTGATCCCTACGATCTTGGCAGGATATTATTATAAACTAAAATATCTGAATTATCTCAAGAATCTTGGAGGTTTCAACGTAACCAACGTACTTGACTTAGTCATTGCAGACTTGGTCAAGGCTTGCAACAGCATTGGATCCACGTTGGGCCTGCTTTTGTAGGGCCTGACTGTGCTTGCATCAGCAGATCGTTTGGCTCCCAATTTTGGATTTTCAAAATTAGGCTTAAATATTTGTTGTTCTATTTTTAGCTACCACAAGATATACCCTTAAAATTATTATTTTATATGAAGCACTGATATACCACATGTTGTTATGGCAACTTAAAAGGGTGGCTCTCTTGCCACCCAAAATAATTGTTGGCACACCAATTTACTCCCTACACCCACCATAAAAATTTCAAATTTAATTATTTACTCTTTACGAATTCTAAAATATCAAGAATAGCATTAACTATTAATAACTATTTTAATTAAATTGTTTCAAGAAAACCAATCATTAAACGAAAGGACGGACTACAACTAAATTGGACAATCGCCCAACACAACCGGAACCACACTAGGCCGAACCTCTTCCATCCAGAAACAATCAGAGTCTAAAGACAGATCCAACTTAGCTAGATTATGAGCAGCCATATTAGCGTTCCTAGGAACAAAATTAACAACACAACCAGGGACACTATGCAAGAGACGATTGATATCCTCAATAATTAAACCAACTTCCGAGAAGACATCAAATTTACCTTTAACAAGATTCACCACAACCTGGGCATCGGTCTCAAGCACACAAGGCCAAAGGCCTGCGTTATGGGAAAATTGAAGACCCTTGAGAACAGCCATTGCTTCCGCAATAAGAGAATCATAACCAGCTGAAATTTTCTGAGCGCTAGAAGCCATGATACAACCCTTCTAATCTCGAACAATAACACCAATGCCAACACATGGAGCAGTCCCACGAATGGCCGCATCTATGTTTATTTTATATGAACCCGTACTAGGAGAATGCCAATGAGGTTCAAGAGACGAGCCATGTTCTCCAGTTTCATTACCCTTTAAAGTATTGGCTTCCCTAAAATCATCGAGGGAGGTAATCGCCCATGGCACAACATCTGTATCATGAACCACAGCTGAACTATGAACCCTGTTATTTCCTTTATACCAGCTGCGCCATAAAACCATAAACAACATCTCTATATCCTCATCTAAAAGCTGGTTCTTGCATAAAAGCATAACATCGATAAAGGGAAGGTGATCATTAACCTGAATACCTTACATAGCATGACACATAGCCCTCACACGCTTCAGCGACGGACAACAACATAATGCATGAGTATTTGATTCAGAACGAGCATGGCTTTATGGGTATGAAATATCCATCTGAATCCCATGCATAGCTAAATTATTCATAGCCGGAATCCACTCAAGGCAAGCTCGTCAAATAAAAAAGCTTCACCTTCAACGGCACCTTGATAAGCCACAAGAACTTCCACCAAGATTCCGACAAACTCAACCCAGAAGTACTAGAATTCGTATTCAGCATACAACCAAAATGATATCTGTTTTTCACCATATACGAACCCCATTTTCCATAGTGCCAAACCAGAGAGTCCCAAGCGAGTGACGAAGAGCAAGGCATGTTAAGAATCATATCCGCCTCCTCTAGAAAAAAAGATTCATTCACCAGCCCCACATTCCAGGATCCTGACTTAAGTTTCAGCTCACTCTCCAAATCCCTCTCTCCCAAGACAGGCGGCTAAAAAGGCTTATAAGTAATTGGGTGAGGAAGCCATTGATCCTTATAAATGGACACTGAGTTGCCATCTCCAATCCGCCTATCGGGGCCCTGCCTTAATCAATTCACAGCCCCAAACAAGACTCCTCCAAGGATAGGAGCTTGAAGCTCCACAACTAGCTTGCAAAATCCGTCAAATCTGGATAATAGCAATGTTTCAAGACCCTCGTTGCCAACGTATTGGGTTTAACAATAAGTCTCCAGCCTTGCTTTACCAATAGAGTTTTATTAAACATTGACAAGTCACGAAAGCCAAGCCCACCCATCTCTTTGTTTTTGTACAAACACCGTCAGGTACTCCAATGAATTCTTATTTTTTCTTCATCTGAACCCCACAAAAACCGCGCATTTAATTTATGAAGAACATCAGCTAGGGATTTCAGCAGCCTGAAGAGTGACATAGAATACGTCGGGATCGACTGAACCACGACTTTCAACAAGATCTCTTTACCATCTGAAGAAAAAAAGTTTTTTTTGCCACCCTTTAACTCGATCCCACACATAGTCAGGATATTAGCAAAAAGCTGACGTTTGCTTTTGCCGGCTAAACTAGGCAACTCGAGGTAACTGATGATGGCAATCAACTAACCTCACCTCTAAGAATCTCGGAAGGTGCTCCGCCCGCTGACGCGAAACCCTACTGCTCACGCATATTACAGACTTGTGAAAATTTATCGTTTGGCCAGAGACACTAGCACATCAATCAATAATCTACCGTATATCATTACAATCTCTCTCAGAAGCTTTCGTGAATAAAATGCTATCGTCCGTAAAGAAAAGATGGCTAATTTTCGAACCACCCTTGCTACATCTAAAACCCGCTAGATGCACATCCCTCTCAGCTTTAAAGATCAAACAAGAGAAGCCTTCCACACATACAAGAAACAAATACGGGGACAAAGGATCCCCTAGCCGAAGTCCTCTAGTAGGCTTCAAGAAACCACTAATCTCTTCATTAATTAGAAAAGAAAACGACACAGATTGTACACACCTCATAATACGGTCTATCCACGAAGCAAAAGAGAAACCAAGTATTTCCATCATACCTGAGAGAAAATCCCACTTCACCCGATCGTATGCTTAAGACATGTCGAGCTTAAGAGCAAGAGCTCCCTTGCGGCCTTTCTTCCTTCTTTTGAGTGCATGCATACATTCAAAACCCACAATGGTGTTATTTGAGATTAAACGCTCAGGGATGAACGCACTTTGAGTATCTGATATCACCTCATCCAAGACTGATCTAAATCTATTTGCAAGAGCTTTTGCCACGATTTTATAAGACATTACACTGACTGATAGATCGGAAATCTGTCATTCTCCTAGCCTCTTAACTTTTGGAATAAGTGTGATAAGAGTTCCATTCACCTCTTTCATGATATGACCACAATTAAGAACACCTAGACATGCTTGAGTCACCTTATCTCCCACTATATGCCAGAATTTTTGATAAAAAAGAGCAAGTAAACCATCAAGCCCTAACGCCTTCGTAGGAAACATATCGAACAAAGTTTGTTTGATTTCAGTAGCAGTAAATTTGGCATTTTAGAAGGCTGATTTTCTATCTGATAAGCATGGTTGTACACAACTAAAAACCTCCACCATGGCTGTCCGACTTGGGTTCCCAGAACTGAAAGTATCAGCAAAATAAGTGTGAACAATACCTGAGACCTCATAATTACTAGCCCGCCAAATGTTATCGTTGCCATACAGACCACGAATCTCATTCCTCGCTTTTCTTGAAGATGCCTTCCAATGGAAATACTTAGAATTCTTATCCCCACTCCTTAACATAATTCACAGGACCTCTGATTTCAATAAATCTCCTTTTGGTCTAATAAGGAATCCAAGTCCTTTTCCACCTTAAGAATTTCCCTCCAAGAACCTACTTGGATATTATTCAACACCAAACACAGTTCTTTTTGTTTATCCAAAATTTCCTTCCTTAACCCATTCTGATTCTGGATATTCCACCTTCCTAGCCGATCCTTACAGTGATAGATATTCACCACCAAATCTTGCATTGTCTGATGGTCAACCTGCCTACACCACTGACTTTTTGATGAGATCGTTATACCCATCTTTGTCTACCCAACACTCCTCAAAATGAAACCGGCGATAAGCACGTAAAGCGATAAGCACGTACATCGATATTAGGAGAAGTTAGTTGTGTAGAAGAGATATCTAGGAGGATTGGTCTACGGTCGGATTTCCAGAACTCTAGATGGCTCACCATCATTTTCAGGGAACAAAGCCTTCCATTGAAAAGAGCACACACACCAATCAAGCCTCTCATGTATCATCTCCGACCCGTCACATTTATTACTCCAATTAAAATGAGGGCTTGAGAATCCAATGTCTTGAAGGCCACAATCATCAAAAGGAGACCCAAAGTTATCAAGGAGAACCCTAGATCGTTGAAGGCCACCACATTTTTTCAAGTCATCTAGAATCTCATTGAAATCATCAATGCAAACCCACGGGAGACCCGACATCCCATTGAGTCGAAGAAGAAGAGACCATGCGTGGTGACGTTGGGAAGCCTCTGAATGCCCATAAAAACCAGTCAATCTTCATACACCAGAATATTACAAAGCTACTGTAACATCAATATGAAACTTTGAGAAGGACTGGAGACCAATATCCAATGCAGCAGACCACAAAGACACAACCCTCCATTGCTACTAACACAATCCACTACTAACTTACCAGCGAAACCTAAACGAACACGAATGCTTTCCATTAACATATGACTTGCTCTAGTCTCCATTAGAAATATAATATCAGGATTATAGGCTTGTTTAAGACTAAGCAGAACTTGGAACACCCGAGTACTTCCCATTCTTCGAGCGTTCCAGGCTAAGGTTTTCATTATGACCGGCAGGCCGATAGAGTCCGGCCCTCTGATGAATCATCAAGAGTTATCTAAGCTCCGTCAATCACCATCCCATCTTTAATTTTTTTTATCAACACTTCGTCTTTCATTAGCCACTGATCTCTTTTCCAGATGTGTCTCAAGCACCAGCCCATTGACTAACTTAACTTCAGCTATGGCTCATCGTTTCCACTTTCCAGCTTTTGGCCCACCCTGCTTGTTTTGGTTAGAGTTGCCCATCATGTGCACAGAAGAGAAACCTAGCTGATCAACTTGTGGCCTAATCTTCATTAAATTTGCGTCCACTTCCATCAGCTCATTAAGGCCTATAGAAACATCAGCCCTAGCTTCAGTAATATTATCCCTCTTAGAATCCTCCTCCTTCATTGGCCTACAACCCCCAACCATAGAATTTACGTCAAACGATTGAGAGTATGTATCTGATAGACTCACACCCAAATTAGACTTCTCCCCATAGAAGATACCATAAAAAATTCAAATTTGATAATTTCTCTTTGCAAATTCTAAAATATCAAGAATAGCACTAACTATTAATAACTATTTTAATTAAATTTTATCTTCAAACCCACCGGCCACAACTACAAAAAAAATGATCTTTTCTGACGGCTAAATGTTTTGCCGTCAGAAAAAGTTGTATGGAAAAAAAATGACGCTCTGCCACCACCTCATAAGCACGTTTTATTGATATTGTTTCTCAAATTAATATTTTAATAGAATATTTCCCCTATCCGATAGGAAATTACCATTTTACTACAACTTTATCTTTAAATAGGAAATGCATATTATATCTCTATTGATTTTATTTTTTATAATCAACATTTTACTAAAAGTTAATAGTTTTTATTAATTAATAATTTAAACTTATTTCAGTAAAATTTGTAATTATTTTATATGATATACAAATAAATATTAAAAAAATTATTAGAGCTTTTTTTAAAAAACAAAATCTGGTATAGTCGTGTCACTAAACATAATTAAAAATAACTACAAAATGTACTAATCATTTTGCAATATTTATATTTAGTTAATTTAGTTAATTTAGTAAGATGTACCCTTAAGGTAGATTTCTTATTAGTACCATTTTTTTTTGTCCCTAAAATCCGGTCCCTATTGCATAATTTTCTTGTAGTCACAAATTATAAGTTTTTTTTTTACATTTTCTATGTTATAAAGATTTTTTGATGGCATGACACTTCAGTAATGATAGCGGATAATCAGGAAAATATAGCAAACCATGTCATCAGAAGTCAAATATGAGACACGTCATCAAAAGGGTCAGTAGAAACACGTGGCAACACCATTTAAGGGGCCATCTACAGATAGAATCAACTAGGCCAAACAGCCTTACTCAAGTAAAGATTCCATTCGATCGAAGATTCTGTTCGGCCATAGATTCTGCTCGCTGAAGATCTCTACTCAGCGAGATCTGTAAGGCCTAAAATGGGAAATACAGTTTTACCAAGATACACCATATCAAGAAGAGATCCATGCAGATGCGGAATCTTAGGATCACACTCCAACTAGGAAATATCATTATTTCCTCCCAAAAATCAATGAATCTCAATCAGGATACAACTAACGACTTCTAAAAAGATAAGCACAAAATGAGAAATCGATCACAAACGGTCTACTCAACTAGAATCCTTATAGGATTCTAACTATAAATACTATTAGATATCATTGTACAGATATATGAAAAAATATACAGAAGATACAAACAATTACAAAGAGAATAGTGAGAGACAAAAAGCCTAGAATGTATAGTGTAACCTTTACCGTTCATAGTGAATTTCTCTCTCGCTGTCAACGGCACCGTGGATGTTTCTCTACTCTAGGGTTTTACCACGTAAATCCCGTGTCTTTATTGTTTTAAATCTTACTATTAACTTTGCATTAATCATCAATCCTAACAGTATTGTTGATCAGTTGATTTTTCAACCATCCAAAAATCACCGTCAACAATCTATGATTTCAAAATTGAACCAAAATATTTGGTAAAAAATTTGACAGAGTGATTTCGCTAAAAATATATAGTGACGAATAACAAAATGTACATATAGTGATGCATTTGAAATAGAGGGAATTATAGTCAAGTCCTTATATTTTAAGGAAACATTGTTTTTTACCCCGATTTATATGTATTAGGCTATTTGGTCCTCAACCTTTTGGAAATACATCCAAATGGTCCATCTGGTAATCAAAATCAATTCAACTGGCCCAGGAGTAAAATAGTACTTTCAGTGATGCTTTAATACGTTGAGCCATGTGGCACATTTATACGATTTTTTAAAAAGAAAAGTTATTTTGAAAGAAATCTGGAAAAATTAATATTTAGTTTGAAAATTAATTTGAAAAAAATAAAATAAAATCCTTTTTTAGTGGATCTGCAATTCATCAGAAATTGAATTTTGAATGAATTATCGCAATTCATCAGCTCAATCTAATAAATCTTGATAACATAAACTATTCACAATTAAAATTCATTTTCAAAATAAAAATGTCAAATTAAGATTCCTTTGCACATAAAGTGTTAATTTTTTTTTTAATATACACCATACATTCTTACTTTCAACATTCAACCTCATCCCATAAAAAAATCTTCCATCATACATTTTCTCTAGAACTTGAAGAAAAAAAAAATCTCCAGAAATTGAAAAGAAAAACCCAAATTCAACTACCTCACCGCCCGAACCATCAATAAGAAATCAGAATTAATCATCACCATCAATCAGAAACCTAGAAAATCGTTATCCAAATATATATATATATATATAATAAATAAATTGAAACACCCCCCTAGACATGCTGTCGGTTTGGTTCGGTCTGGTTCCCGGTTCCCGGTTCGGAACCGTCAGTTCTGGTCTGGTTCCGCCGGTTCCGACGGTTTGGAACCATTTTTCTTACTTATTGTTATTAAAAAAAACTTGGACATGTAAAATTGTAAATGTATTTTAGTGGGTCACACGAAATTAAAATAAAATAAATATATATCAAATTAAAAAAAATTAAAATAAAACTAAAAAATGTAAAATTGGTCATGCACTTAATTTTTACCACAATTAAGTTGCATACGTATCATCTTGGGGTTAAGAGGAATCAAAGGCCACATAGTTCTCTTACCTTTTACTGCAAGTTTGGTGATGACGTGGACACGTTATGTGAGGTGGCACCGTAACTAATCGTTGTCATGATCATCTGTTCCACTTTCATCAGGTTGGTCATCTTTGAAGAAATGGTAGGGTGCATGTGCATCTTGATGGATTTCTTATTGTATGTTTTGCGCCTTGGTCCAATCATCAACAAAAGCTTGTGTCTGAATTGATTGCGGACTCAAAAGTGAACGTTTTGCGTCCAGAATATTTCCACCGGCAATAAACTCTTGTTTCACAGCCACCGTAGAAACTGGTGTTGAAAGAATTTGTTTGCTATAATAGCCAAGATTGGAAAGTACATTTCATGTTCATTCCACCAGTGCAGGATATCAATTTTTTTAACAACATTGTCTTCCATAAACTCAAAAGAGGGACCTAGATAAGATTCAAACTCGAAATACGAGTTCGAGCTTGAAGAAGAAGAACCTCGTAATGTCTTAGTTTTTTTGGCTAACAGATTATGTCCTAAATTCATAAATCCAGATGATGATGTGGACTGAGATACATTTTTAATTGGTGGAACATCTATGTTCAGTGACGGACTATGAACTCTAAGATATTCATCATATAAATCATACAATAATGCCTTAACTCTAGAAGAAGCCATATCAACATCATAATCTATTTCAAAACATTGATAAAAAACAGTTAGGGTCCGTCCTGTAAGCGTTTTTCGTTGACTGTTTTTCGAAAAGAAAAATAAAATGAAAACAGTGTTTTTGGTTTCAGTTTCGAAATCCGAAAAACTCGTCTGGTAGCACATATGAGAACCGTATTTTAAATATAAAAACGGAAAAAATGCGTCTGGTAGAATAATTGGAAAATTTTGTAATTATCTAACAAAAACAACTTCTCTGTTAATTACACAATCCCAATCCCAAAATTCTTCAAATTTCCCCAACACAAATTCTGATAATAATCATCCAACAATACACACCCCCCAAATTCAAGACTCTACATGTAATAAAATGCCCCCACAATTGGATCCCCAGCACCAACAACAGCTCCACAACAAATCAAAGCCTGATGCACATTCAATTGAAAAAAATAAACAAACAAACATCAAAACCCATCACAAATCAAAGCCTAAAAAAAAACTATGTTCAGCTGAACAAGAAGAAGAAGAAGAAGACGGCGAGCAGGAGACAAAGAAGACCGGCTGAAGAAGATCGGCGGTGAGGAGCGGTGAAGCAGAGCTGATCGACGGCGAGGAGCGGCGAAGCAGAGCTGATCGGAGGCGATGAGGTGTGAAGCAGAGCTGATCGACGGCGACGAGCGGCGAAGTAGAGCTGATCGGCGGCGACGAGCGGCGAGAGAGAGCTGATCGGCGGCGACGAGCGGCGAGAGAGAGCTGATCAACGGCGGCGCGACGGTGAAGGAAGAACGAAGATGAAGATGGGAAGGAAGAGAGAAGATGGGAAGAACCTGAAGAAGTCGTGGTGGTTGAAGAGAAAAAGAAAAAAAAGAAAAAAAAATTATTGTTATTTTGTTTGAAAAACAAAAAAAAAACGAAAAACAACTTTCAAATGTTTTTCAAATTTTTCAGTTTTAACATTAATTGTGTTTTTCAATTTTTTTTATTTTTCGAAAATAAAATGAAAAACGGTTTAACGAACGCAAATTCGAAATCATTTTTGGAAAACAAAAACAAAAACAAAAAAAAAACAGCTGCAGGACGGTGCCTTAGATATTCAGACAAATTTTCTAATCTAAAATGTGGATCAAAACACAATGCAATCAAATAAATATTTGGAAACTCCTTATAGTAGTCTAACCATTTTGATTTCATAGCAGTAACGGACTTTAGTAATTCTATGTCAGATGCACAATGAAAAAATGCACCAGCAATATTAACACTCTCAACAATAAATAAATTAGTTATAGGATAATAAACACCAGATAAATTGTTAGTAACATTATTAAAAACTTTTAACAAACCACAAATATTTGAACAAACATCCCAATGTACGGCATAAAGATTAATGTGACTAACATGATATTGAATAAAACTAACTAATGAATCCCTATAATCATAACTTTAAGCAAGCAATTTATAAGTAAAATTCCAACGTGTTGGAACATCACAAGGAAATCTAATGGGACGCCTAGCATTTTGTTTACAAAATTTTGCCCATACTTTCATTGTAGAAGGATGTTTCCACAAATAATACATGGCATTTTTATAGGGGCAATAAAATCTTGAAGAGTGTCTAAACCTTTTTGAACACTAAAATTTAAAATATGTCATGCACATCTTTGATGAAAAAATTTACCGCCAAGATAAAGTTTGCAAAAATCAATTAAAGCAGGAATATCTGCGGTATTGTTGGAAGCATCATCAAAACAAACTGGAATTTTTTTTTTCAATTTTATACTCTTCAAAAATAATTCTAAGCTGTCTAAAAATATTAGCAGAAGTATATGCATCATCAAAAATTCTAAATGCAAGAATTCTTTTTGGATAGTCCATGCATTATCCATATAATGACATATGACACCCAAGTATGAATGAATTTACCAATGGTCATTCCATATGTCAACACATACGGGAACAAGATCATTATATTTTTCAAAATATTTTTCCAACTTTTTTTCTTTTTAATAAATCCTTTCAAGTGTTTCTGTGAGCGTGGCTTTAGGAACACGACATGCAGTATGATTTAATACTCGTTGACAATAATTAATAAAACCAACTTTTTCACCAAAACTAAATGGTAAATGTTCTACTGCAACCATTCTAGCTAATTCTTCTCTATTTTTTTCATCATTATATTTAAATAATTGTTGGTTATGGGTAGCGAACCTGGAAATTTGGGCTTGTGAGCTCAATCTGGCATGTGCGTCTGGATGATTGTTCGTTATATGCTTCTAATATGAGTCATATCCTCTAGATTTGCTCCACATAAATACTTTTTTGCAGTAAGTTGTGCAAACCACTACAGTGGATCCATCTGCTTGTGTTACTTTCTTCATATGAAGTACGAAGAATCGGATTTGGGTTGCTTTTGTAACTTCTCTTCCGTAGGTGGTTCAAATTCAAAATCGGGAGGGGGATCAAGCATTTTCTCATTGGCTTGTCAAATGGGGGTGCCATGAGGATCGGGTTCGAAAATTATTAGAGAGGGTGATTGGGATGAGGAGAGTTTAGGGATTGAGCATAGGCTTGGGCTTATAAGAACTCATGATACACGGTGTCGTCATAACCGACATTGTCAATCTCCGGCATACGACCCTTACCTTTCATCAAAATAGAACGCCTTGGATTGTCTCCACCTCCACTTACCATTTAAAAAATTGAATTATAAAAATCCTTGAAGAAAAAATGTGAAAAACTTGATGGAAATAAATTGTTGGAAACAAATTTGAAAAAATTGTTGGAAATAAATTGGAAACTTGGAGAATCAAGAATTGAGAGAAAATCGGAAGAAAATTGGAGTGGGGAAAATGAAGAGGGCTGTATTTATAGGAAAGAAAAATGGGAAAAAAAAATAAAGAATAAAGGGGGGGTTGCATTTATAGGAAAGAAAAAGATAAAAAAAAATAAAGAATAAAAAAAGTGAACGACCTTCATTGGGCCTGGAACTGCCGGTTCCGATCCGGTTCTTGATTCTTGATTTTTTAGAACCGGAACCTCCCTAGTTTCGGTTTGGTTCTATGGTTGGAACCGAACCAGCGTCATCCCTTCAATTCACTGCGAATGCGGAAATCATTTTCCAAACAAAAAAAAACTAGAAAATTAAACCCGTCACCATTCCACCCAAAACCCAAAAAAATAATTTTCCAAAAAAAAAAAAAATAACCCATGTAATCCACCAACACCCTCAAACCTTCCCGCCACCACCAATGTCGATCTCCTCTTAGTAGAGAAGATCGGCGCTCGAATCCTCATCGGCAGCCAATTAATACCAGTTCATAGAGAGAGAGAGAGAGAGAGAGAGAGAGAGAAGCGGAAGAGAAAGGAGAGAATCGATGGCCAAGTGATAGGGAGAGAGAGAGAGAGAATATGTAGAGAGAGAAGACTTAAGGTTTTATTTTTCCTTAATGTTTTTCTTACAATTGTCTTTTTTATTAGTTTTTTATATTAATATTTTGTAAAATAATTTATAATTTAAGCTTTTAAAATTAATTTTAAGAGAAAAATCATCTTTTTCACACTTCTGTTAACATTGACGGTCAAGCTTCTAGTCAGAGGGACCATTTTAACTTATTTTTGAAAAGATGAGGACCAAAGACTGTAATACACATAAGTCAAGTAAAAAAGTGGTGCTTCAATAAATCATAAGGACCAAACTGTAATTCTCCCTTTAAAATATTGACCTATAAGTTATGCTTTTTTTCGTAGTGTATAAATTATCATAAACATTCCATTATAATTTATTAATTAATATTATAATAATAAATTAATTATTTTTTACATGACAATACCATAACAAATGATGTAGAAAATAGTACAACATTTTCGACAGTGCAATAGCCCTTTAAATTAATTCGAATTAAAAGTTTAGCATTTCCGACTACACTTTTTGTGCCGTCAAAAACGTGGGTAATATTGACGACTTATTCGACTATTTCCAACAGGTCCAAAAGCCATCAAAAATGTGGAACTACTTTTTTCATCAGTTCCAACGACACAAAAAATGTCATTAGAAATATGGGCAACATTGAAGTATTATTCGACTATTTTCGGCGGCCTAATAACCGTCGGAAATGTTATACTACTTTTTTCATCATTTCTGACGTCACTAAAAGTGTTGTCAGTATTATGCTCCTGGGTTTCTCTGTCCAAGTCACCAAAATGGATTGGTCGCCCATGGCGTCTTCTCCGATGGTGCCAGTCATTATCTTCAGGCAAGGTCAAACAGCTTCTTCGGTGAGTATACATGTTGGGCCGGTCTAGATCCAGCTCGAGTTGATAACGATCATGCATATCACGGGGGTGCTTGTCCTTCCCGGGTTCCCTACTTCTCCACGACTGCCTTTCTGACAAGGTTATCGAATGATCCGTTGGATTCCTCATCATCCTTAAAGGTGCATCTAGTGTCGGACAAACTATTATGGAGCGCAGCCTGCCTGGCTGATCATCAAGCGTGTGTAGGTCATAAGGTGAAGTCATCCCTATGGTGGTTGTAAGGGTGATTCCTTATTTAGCCGCGTCTGAGGCACCCGCCCAAACCCGACCCTGTAGGGTCGGGTTTGGGTGGTGAATTTACAACTCACGAACCCGTATAAATAAAAACCCAGCGAGTTTGGGTGTGGGTGCGGGTTGGGAAAATGAACACACGGGTGAACACACGAACCCGCATAAATAAAAATTATATAATATTTATTATTTTAAATATTTTAAATTTAAACTCTATTGAAAACTTTTTAACCATATAAAGAATAAAATATAAAAATTTCACTCATTCTAAACAAAGTTTGAGAATTACAATTCTCAACTCTCATTTATATATAAATAAAGTTGAACCTTGCACTATTTTTTTTTTTCAATGTGGGACTTTTAAAAGTCCCACATTGAAAAAACAATAGTACAAGGTTCCACAATTAGCTATATATATAATGTGCTTTGCCTCTTGTCTCAACTAAGAAACACACTTGAAATGGGTTGAAGTTTTCACTCTATTAAGTGTTTTTAATATTTAAAATTATAATATTTCGTATATTTAAATAATATAGAAATATTATCTTAAAAAAATTTAGTGGGTTTGCGGTTATGACCCGTGGACCCATTTAGTTTCATGGGTTCATGGGCGGGTGTGGGTGCCTTCAAGAACCACGGGTGAAACCAGAACTCGAACCTGTTTATTTTCACAGATTTGGGTGACATAAAGTCTCGCAGGTTAGGGTTTTGATTTTACAAAACCCGTCCTAAACTTGACCCGTTGCCATCCTTAGTTGTTGGGGGAAGCCGTTGAATGCTAGGAAGAACTGTTGATTGATCCTCGGTAGTCAGTGTTGCATCTGACGCTCCCCTGGTGGTAGGAGTAATGTTAGCTCCCCCTCTAGTAACATCTGGAAAACTTTGGTTGTTCTCGGAACCGCTTCCATTTTCATTGTTGGCCATTGCTCGCAAGGGTTTAAAGAGTTTTGATGATACCCCCACTCCTTCTAGAGCTAATTGTTGAATGTCATTTGTAGTAAAACTCCGGTAACGGAGAAACATCCACGGGTTACCGCTTGACGGTGAAGAAACAAATTCAATATGAAATCAATTGATTACACCCTCAGATCTCTCTCACTGATATTGTTTGCTATATCTCATTACATTGAATACATGAGTGTATTTATATCATATTCTCTAGGGTTTCCTAGCTCTTGACGTATAAGCAGTGGACTCATTAATTTGAGTCCTACTGAAACTTGGATATTGCAGACCGATTGAGATTCTTTCTTGATTGGTGTTAAGTCATTGCCAAATTGGGATTTTGTATCTTTCAAAGAGAAGTAGAGAACGTGTTTGTTTCCTTTTAGGAGTAGATCTTTTTTAGTTCAGTAAAACTAGAAATCTCCTTAACTGGATGAGGAGATCTAGGCGAACAGAGATCCTTTATGAGCAGATCTCTTCCATATTCGGGTCTCTTGCCCGATTCGGCTTACTTGATGTGCAAACATCTGGCCTCATTGATGGATTATGGTGATATGGCTAACTTAGATGACGTGTGGCTAACTTAGATGACGTGTCTTGGGCTGTGACTAACGGGTTAACTTTTGTCGACGTGGCATGGCTGGTCTTCCGCTATTTTCGTTTTTCTCAAGATTACACGTCACTCTGGCGAATTTCACATACAACATTGATATATGAATAATTTATTAATTTATCGATAAATGAATATTTATAATTTAAAAAGAGTTCTCTCATTGTGACCGTATCAAAAATAACACGATCACATTAAAATTTTGTCTTGTTTTGATATGATTACATGTAATCATTTGCAAACAATAACCGGTGTACAATAGAATGCTCTTATTATTACTATTGTTGTTGTTGTTGTTATTATTATTTAATTTGATGGATGTTGAACACATTTTGAATTATCCTAGTGAAAATGACACAGTAATAAATTGCATACTGATTAAGAGATTATTTAATGGGTAATGAATACGTCTACCGATTATGATTGTTGCTAGATGACAATTGTGTTTTACCGACGATTTCTCCAAAAGAGGTATTTAAAACAGTAGTAACCATAAATAACTACTTGCTACAAAATGAAAATAAAAATTCAAATATGGTGTATGTATTGTAAAAAATTAAGGATGGTGTTTAATTCAGTTTAGGTATAGAGAAAATACGAATGACTTGATAATTGAGATGCTTTTTATGAGATTAGCTAAATTGAAAAAAGATAAGTTGTAAGCAAAAAGCTCTTTAATATATATTATGAATTTTTATGTGCTATTTATTTTATTAATTAACCAATTTTTAATTTATATATTTGTTGTGCCTTAAAGGATTTTTTAAAAATTATTATCTTATGCATTTAAAGAGGTTATTATTTTGCTCCATTGGCCCTAATCGGGACCGTAAGATTTTATTATTTAAACAAGGTTATTAATTTATCGAACATTCATTTATCGAGGTTTTACTATACAAACAACTTATCCCATATTGGTGGGGCTAATTATTCCCACCACTTTATAATATATATTTTTTTCTCTTTTCAATTTTTTTTATATAATTAAAATATAAATATATTTTAATAATTAGTAAATATTTTATTTTAAACATTTTAAAATAATAATTTTCAATATTAACAAATTAAAATAAATATTATTTTGTTTAAAATTGGTTTTAAATATTTTAATTTTTTTCAAAATTTAATTTAAATAATTATTTTAACTAGTCAAATTCTATACAACCATTTTATCCAAGTGAGATGAGGCTATTTAGCCCCATGTTTAAAAAAAAACAATTCTTCTTCTTTTATTTTTTTATTTAATTATAAATTTGTATATTTATTTAATATATCTTATTATAATATTTAAAAAAAAATGTTATTTTTGCTAATATTAATATTTAATATTTTTTAAATTTTATATTAATCAATTTCATACTATATTAAATATATGATAAAATTATTTTTTATCCAATCTCATACCACACCAAACAAGAGATAGAACTATTTTAATCCAAACTCATACAACATCAAACGTATCACGACACTAATTTAGTCCAATCATGTCTCATCCAATTTAATCCAATCAAATCCCATGAAAATAATCATATCATATCTTGTGCACCAAATGAGTCTTAGAAGTTTATAGTATTTTAAAATAATCAGTCAATAAAATAAGATGCACTGAAATTGAAAGTCACAGCTCATATCATCTTCTTGCCACAAATTTGATAAAATATCAATATAAACCCTACATAATAATAATAATAAATTTTAATTAAAACTGTCCAATTTGTTTGATTTAGGGTTTTCACCTGGATTTGATTTAGTGTGATTTTGAAGAAAACCAACTAATCAAAAAAGATTATTAATATTTAGGATTAATCTTGAATTTTAGAGTTTGTATAGAGTAGATTATTAAATTTGAAATTGTTATGGTGGGAGTAAGGAATAAATTGGTGTACCGAGAACTATTTTGAATGACAATAGAGTTAACCTAACTTAATCTTAAGATATTGTCAATTTGAAAAGTAGTCTTTACCACCAAATCATACTGGGCTACTGTTATTGAAACAGTATTGTTAACTCTTTTTAGCCTGTTTTAACTTGTAACTAGTTATCACTACCAACAACAAAGGAATAAATCCCATAATACAATAATAATTTATTTTTTTTAAATTTCCATTTTGTAATTTGAAACGGTTCATGCAATGTCAATATAATTTCCTTCCTTTTAAACAATATGATAATATTTTTAATTTATTAATTATACAATATTGCATGCATCATTTCGTCAAAGCATTAATAAGAGGTCCATCAAAGCATTAATAAGAGATCGAGTGATGCTAGACATCTTAACTCTTTAGTATCTCACCTCCATTCATGATAACCGATAAGAAGATATATGTGTTAATTGAAATAGGGTGAGACTATATCAACCCAAATTTCTGATTCAATTGTTTGACTTCAATATCTCACCTGTTAGAATAAAAAGCATATGAGTAAATGAATGATTGAAATATTGAAGTCAAAAAAATAAATAAGAGATTTGAATTAATATAGCTTAACCCATTGAGATAAAATCATAATTAATATATATCTATTTAACAACTATCAAATCATTAATTGGGATGAGGATGAGATGTCCGGCATTGTTTCTAAAGATTAGATTTACATCGATCAATGAACTCGTTAATGCAATAGAGACAAATCTAGTATTAAATAAAATTAATTGATTTTCCTTAAATAGATCGTGAATACTAGTGGATTGTATGGTAATGGCATCATATCATGTGCACTAGAGTAGAGTACTAGACTTCACACCCTTATGCATTGATAAAACTTCATGTCAAAATAATCATATTTGTTTTAGGGCAAATTACACTGAACCCCTTAAGGTTTGGACAAGTTACACTTAGATAGAAAAGTTTCTTTATTATACACTAACACCCCCAAAACTTAAATTTGACTTTAAAAATACCTAAAATGCCCCTAGTTATATTATTTTACATTTTTTTTCCTTTTAACCAAAAACTTTATAAACTTTAATAAAAATAAAAAAACTAAATAAAAAATATGAATCATTAAATAAATAAATAGTTTTAAATAATTAAATAAACAAATAGTTTTAAAAATTAAATAAATAAATAGTTTTAAAAAATTAATTAAATAAATATTTTAAAAAAATTAATTAAATAAATATTATTAAAAAAAATTAAGTAAATAAATAATTTAAAACATTAAATAATTTTTTTAAATCAAATAAATAAATAGTTTTAAATAAATAAATAGTTGAAAAAATGAGTGAAAAAATTAAAAACATTAATTTTTTAAAGAATATCCATTAATAGGGACAATATAAGCTCTAAATATCTAAGGAGTGTTGGGAACCTTGAAGCTTCTCTCACCATCATCTTTACAGTAAAAGTTTAGATATTTAGAGTTTTTCTTATCCCTATTAATGGATATCTTTAAAAAATTTAATGTTTTTAAGTTTTTCACTTATTTATTTATATTTTAAAACTATTTATTTATATTTGTAAACTAATTATTTATTTTATTTTTTAAAACTATTCATTTATTTATTTATTTTTAAAAATATTTATTTATTTATTTAAAAAAAACTATTTATTTATTTAAACTATTTATTTATTTAATGAATCATATCTTTTATTTAATTTTTTTATTTTAATAAATTTTATAAAGTGTTTGATTAAAAGGTAAAAAAAATAAAGTGTAAAATAATATAACTAGGGGCATTGTAGGTATTCTTAAAGTCAAATTTAAATTTTGGGGGTGTTAGTGTATAATAAAGAAACTTATCCATCTAAGTGTAACTTGTCCAAACCTCAAGGAGTTCAGTGTAATTTGCCCTTTGTTTTATATCAAAAAAAAGAAAAAAGAGGAAGATTGTATAGATTGGGCCTGTTTTGGGTGAGAAATGGGCCGTCAACGGTTGATCAATGTAGGCCTTAAGCACATTGGAACGGGTCTAGGACGAAAGGCATTGACTACAAAAGTCATAAAGTTTTATGTACGCAGAATAATATACAAGAAATGGTGGATCTTCTGACGTGGCGAGCAACGATTGGATGGATTCACGTGGCAGCAATTATGATTGGACGAAACAAGTCGATGGCAGTCTCTGGAAGATCTATATAATATCTCTTTAACAAGAGCATAACAAACGAAAACATTTCGTTGATTGAGATTTAGATTTAGTTTTTGTTTTCAGATCACTCAAGAGATCATGGGCGTCTCTCGCCGATTCGCTCTTCTGCTTTTCGTAGCTTTCGTTTCGTTTCAGCTGATCTCCGCCTCCGATGATGCCACGGTAACTGTTTGTTTGTTTGTTTGTTTTATTATCATTTTTGAATTTATGTTTATATATCAGTTGCTGAATCTGATGGAGCCACGTTTCAGATCTTGTACGAGTCATTCGACGAACCGTTTGATGGCCGTTGGATCGTTTCTAAGAAAGACGAATACCAAGGTTAGCTTTTCTTTTTTTGGATCTATGTTTTACTTTTTGGAATTTACATATGTTGATTGGTGATTTCGATTTGTAATTTATAGTGTCCTTAAGTGAGTTGAGCATGAGTAGATTCGTGAGTAATGTCCCTTTTTTTTTGTAATGTTTGTCGCAAGTTTGTCGCATGAACTTGCAAGTCTGTATATTTTTGTTTGTGCTTTTATTGGGACCTTTTCTGATAAGGTGAGAGCTTTAAAAATGACTCAAAGATTTGTGTTTTACCATTTTTGATTTGGTGTTAACGGGTTTTTAAGAAAATGAGGATTCTCGATTGAATCGGAGGTTGTTAGTAGGAAAGTTTTAAGTTTTTTTTTTTTGTTGAAACTAATAGAAAAGTTATTATTAGGTTTTGGGTGTGTAAGTAGAAAGTAATTCCTTTGGAAATAGAACATTCTGGAAGTGTTATATTCTGCGATTCATCCGATGTAATTTTCTCGGGTTGTGCCCAGCCCAAGTGTAGAGTATCATATAAATTACTCTCCAAACTGTGGATTACTGATCTATGGAATTAAAAAAAGATTTTGTTTGCAGCTTATAACAGACGAGGCCAGATACTAGATGCTGGTGTATTGCCTCTTTGTGTAGGAATTATATAAGCATTTTTCCTTAGATGTGTAATTATATAAACCCGCATTGGTTCTTGTGTTGCACTCTTCTGAACTTAGACATAACTATATTTGGTTTGAAAGTCCTATTTGGCTTGTGATTGGAAAATTATGATCCATGGGTTTGTTTATCTGAATGTATTCTTTCTACTCAACATTTTTTGGGTTGTGTTATGTATTTTGGTGTGTTCTTTGAATTTTAGGTGTATGGAAGCACTCAAAGAGTGAGGGACATGAAGATTATGGCCTTCTTGTGAGTGAGAAGGCACGGAAGTATGCCATAGTGAAAGAACTAGATAAGCCCCTGAGTCTCAAGGATGGAACTGTTGTTCTCCAGTATGAGGTTCGCCTTCAAGAAGGGCTTGAATGTGGAGGTGCATACTTGAAATATCTGAGACCCCAAGAAGCTGGTTGGATAGCTAAGGAATTTGACAATGATTCTCCTTATACAATTATGTTTGGACCTGATAAATGTGGCGCCACAAACAAGGTGCACTTTATCCTGAAGCATAAGAACCCAAAGAGTGGAGAGTACATTGAGCACCATCTCAAGTTCCCTCCCACTGTCCCATCTGACAAACTGACTCATTTGTACACTGCCATCTTGAAACCCGATAATGATTTGCAAATTTTAATTGATGGAGAGGAGAAGAAGAAGGCAAATTTCCTTGCAGGTGATGATTTTGAGCCTCCTCTTGTTCCTGCCGAGACAATTCCTGACCCAGACGATAAGAAGCCTGAGGACTGGGATGAGAGAGAAAAGATTCCAGATCCTGATGCAAAGAAGCCTGAGGATTGGGATGAGGATGCTCCTATGGAAATTGAAGATGAGGAAGCTGTGAAACCTGAAGGATGGTTAGATGATGAGCCTGAGGAGATAGATGATCCTGAAGCAACAAAACCAGAAGATTGGGATGATGAGGAGGATGGTTTATGGGAAGCCCCAAAGATTGATAACCCAAAGTGTGAGACATCCCCTGGATGTGGTGAATGGAAGAAGCCAACGAAGAAAAATCCTGCCTACAAGGGTAAATGGCATGCCCCACTCATTGACAACCCTAATTACAAAGGTATTTGGAAGCCTAAGGATATTCCTAACCCGAACTATTTTGAGCTTGACAAACCCGACTTTGAGCCTATTGCTGCTATTGGCATTGAGATCTGGACAATGCAAGATGGTATTCTGTTTGACAACATTTTGATATCAAAGGATGAGAAGGTTGCAGAGTCATACAGGGAGACCACATGGAAACCAAAGTTTGAGGTTGAAAAAGAGAAACAGAAGGCCGAGGAAGTAGCTACTGGTTCAGACGGTCTTGCTGGATTCCAGGTAATGAAGTAGCAGCCATCAGTTTGTGTTACTCCTATATGTTTTGGAATCGATATCTTAATATTCTATTTCTTTCCTGCAGAAGAAGGTGTTTGATCTCTTGTACCAGATTGCAGACATTCCTTTCTTGGAAGCGTACAAGCTTAAGATTCTGGTAAGTTATCTATTTTATTTTCTTTATTATTTTGCAATTCACTGATGATTAAAGGGAGGTGACCTAAAATTGGAGTTTATCTTTCAGGATGTCATTGAGAAGGGAGAGAAACAACCGAACCTCACAATCGGCATCCTTGTGTCCATTGTGGTGGTTTTCCTCACAATTCTTTTCAAACTCATTTTTGGTGGGAAGAAGAAAGTAGTAAGTTCTTAACCGATTTTTAATTACTTCTCTCCTACTTTTGTGAGCAGTTATTAAATCAAGTTAATACTTGTGTCTCACTCTGTCGGTTCACCTTGTGCAGCCAAAAGTAGAGCCAAGTCCCACTGTAGCTGCTGAGAGCTCCGGCAATCAAGAAAGCAGCAGCAGTGGTGAAAAGGAGGGTGAAAAGGAGGAAGAGACTACCGAGAAGGAACAGACTGCTGCTCCTGCTCGTAGGAAAAGCAGGCGTGATAATTGAAGAGACTGGAACATCTTTCCCAGTGACGGTTATTAGTTTTACTTTTGGTAGATTATCAGCTTAGTTGTTTTCCTAGCTGGATTCTTGGCTTTTCATATTTTTTGTTAGCTCTGTTTTGATTTTTGAAACACTAAAATGTATGAAGAGTGTAAATGAGATGTTCTATCCTGAGATGGTTCCTTTTTCTGCCGCATAAGGTAGAATTATAGGGCCAGTTGAGGATTTGATGATATTGCAGATTTGAAGGAGATATAAAAGTAGTGTATTCTGATTTTTATCATACCTGGAAGTGGTAGTCATCTTGAAAAATAGCGTAATCTTGAATGAAAACGTTCATTATAATGCACGAGTCAGGTGTCTACTGTTATTTTCGCCCAAAATTGAAAATTCTAGTAGCAACCCTGCACCTAACACTTGGCCAAAATGCCACAAAATCTACGGTGAATCTAATCGGTAACTGTGGAAAGACATCCAGCTGGGAAAGAACCTGACGAGGAGTGACAATTTTTTGACGTTTGACCCGTGAGTGTGGGTTCAAATTCTATACGATCATTATTCAGCTTAAGTATTGTATAGGGTGGGTTATAATACCATCATTTATTCGGCATATGGTAATATCTCATGTTCGAGTTTTGTTCTAGAAACTTTAATAGTGTGTTTGGTAAGGAGGAAAGAAATGGGAAGGATAGAAAAATTTTGAGAGATAGAAAACATAAGGAAAGAAAAAAAGAAAACTAGTTTTACCTTGAGCTATTTATGGTAATTTGAATCGATAAACGCGGAAACGACTAGACATGAAGCTGGATCGGTTCGAACCGTCGGAGGAAAACCTTAACCGGAACCGTTTTTTCCGGTTCCGGTTCTCTTTTTGGAGGAACCTCCCGGTTCGAACCGGAACCGGAACCGACGGTTCGGTTACGGTTCGAACTGGGCGGTTCCCACATTATTATTATTATTATTTTTTTAATTTTTAAAAATCAATTGAACCAATAAAATGCATTTATTTTATTTTATTTTATTTTACGGGTGACCCAATAAAATACATTTACAAATTAAATTAATTTTATATATATATAAAAAAAAAGAACCGGAACCGGTGTCATGTCTAGAAACGACATGCCTAATATTTACCTATAACTCATAGCTATTAACGTTTATAGCAAAAAAATAAGATGAGAGAAAATAAACAATCACACAACACAAAATATACGTGGAAAACCCTAAATCAGGGAAAAAACCACGAGGCCTTACCAAGTCCCCAAGCTCACAAACCGAGCTTTACATCATGACTCTCAGCTCACAACGCTCACCTAATCCTCCTCCAAGTATACCCCTTCCAGAATAAGCTCATAGGTCTCCCATGAATATCACCCACGGATCTCCCTATTAATCTCTAGATATTTCCCGAATCCCTCAACATATATTCCATGGAGTCTCCTCCGGAACCACCCACTCTCTAATGTTACAGATGTTCTTTTTCTCCATACAAATAACCTAGTTACAAAATTCTATTTATACTAGTTACAAGGAATTTAAACCCACAAGGAAATTCATCTCATATACGTACAAGACTCTCTTGTTTCATATAAATACAGTTTCCTTTTATGCACAAGTCTTTTTGTAAAGAAATTTTTTTTTCTTTCAAACACAAGAACTTCCTAAAAAAGAATTACTTTCTTTTTCCTCTGAAGATTTCTGGTCCCGCATAAATTTCCTGCCAAACTGTAGTGGGTACCACTGTCTACAGCACATCATTTCCCACAGCGTGAATCTTTGGCATTGGACCGTTATCCTTAACGACGTGCAATGCACAGCGCAAGGCACATCTGTTTCATCATTAAAGGAACCGCTACATAGACCGCTGTCTAAGCCACAACGCTAGGGGACATCGGTTTTCTTCTTCTTCTTCTTCTTCGCGCTTAAACATCGCTTCTTCTAGGTCTTCTTGTCTTCAAACCTTCCTCAAACACCAAATCCAACTTCCAAACATTCCTCATGTCTCTAGGAAGTTTCATATCAGTTGAGTCTTGTTTGGTTCACATTGGATTTACTTGAGAATACGAGTCAAAACCTAACAATATTTGGTAAATATGAAGGAAAGAAGAGATCTTTCATTTCCTTTGTTTGGTATTGTTGAGGAGAAGACAAAAGATAAAAAATCTTCTTTATCAATTTTATTATTTTACACTTACATTATACTGAGAGGATTAAAAAATAGGCAAATTTGTAATTTAAATTAAACCCAAAAATCATTCCCTCTTTTCTCTCCATTTTCCGTCCACTTTTGGGAGAATTAAAATGGGTAGGCCACACCCATAAATTTTTCCTCTCATTTTTCTCTTCCTTCCATTTTCTCTCATACCAAATAGCATACTTCCCCATTTTCTTCTCTCTTTTCACTCCACCATTTTCTTTCCTCACCCTTTTCATCCCTACCAAACACACTGTAAATAGCAGTTTAAGCATAAGAGGAGCTTGGGCATAGGATGCACAATGCATCCCGTGGGCATCCCCTAATAAAACCCACATTGTATCACTGGTTGGTATGGGGCCAGTGGTACGTAATGAGAGTGGTCTTGTTATGTTGGTGCTGAAAAATTGGAGACTTTTGTTTTTGTTTCTGTTGAGGTTGTTGAAGCTATGGCAATCAGGAATGGGATTCTTTTAGCCAAGGAGTCTGGATTTTGGCCTTTATATGTAGAAACTGAATCTTTGAGTGTGATGAAGATCATTGTTGCCAAAAGTTCTACTCTTTCGAATGTTGGGTTGATTATTGCGGACATTCTTGATACTCTTGATAACTATTTGTGTGGTGGAAACAATTTTTGTGCTAGAGATGCTAATAGAGTGGCTCATGTCCTTGCTAGATTAGGTTGCTCTGTTGATGAACTATCCATTTGGATAGAAGAGTCTCCATGTACTAGCAATCTTGTTCGGGAAGATGTGAAAATTGTCAATACATTAAATAAATAGGCAAAATAATAGCAAAGCGAAAAAGGGATATTTACGTGGTTCAGCGTAAAGCCTACGTCCACAGGCAGAGATGAAAAGAAATTCACTATGATCAATGGAGATTACAAAAGAGTGTCTCAGAATCACTCACAAAACCCAAAACCCTATTACACTCAAAAGAACTCTCTGATGGCTCTAAAAGACTTCTTCTCTAAAAGATCCTATAACCACATATTTATGGGTAGAGACAAAATATGGGTCTATATCAAATACGGTAACTGACTAATTTAAACAACATATTAACAAATCTCCACCTTGACTTAAATTCGTACCAAGGTCTACTTAGTAGAATTTTAGTCTGTCATCTCCTCCAACAAACCCCTAAGAGTAACTCACAAATTACAAACACAAATCAAGTCCAAGCAGTTCTTGAACTTGAGCACAGGAATAGGCTTGGTTGACATATTAGCTGGATTTTCTGTTGTAGCAATTTTCTTGACTGAAATTGCTCCCTGAGATACAATCGCTCGAATAAAGTGAAATCTGATATCAATATGTTTAGTCCTTTCATGATACATAAGATTTTTCGTCAAATGTATCGCACTTTGGCTATCACAAAATACTATTGTAGAATCCTATTGTAAACCCAGATTACAAACCAAACCTCTAAGCCAAATAATTTCCTACACTGTTTCAACCGCAGCCATATATTTTGCCTCTGTAGTAGACAAAGCAACTGTAGACTGTAAAGTAGCCTTCCAACTAATGGCACAACCTGAAAGTGTGAAGACATAACCTATCAAATATCGTCTTTATTTAAATCACCAGCATAATCAAAATCCACATAACCAATAATATTATTGGTTGTATTATTTTTTTCCAAATACCAAACTCAAATCTGCAGTACCTTTCAACTATCGAAAAATCTATTTCACTACTTCCCCAAGACGAGTGCAAACCACCATAACATACATCATACTCCCAACAGCGCTAGCATAAAGAACTCGATACATTTTCTCCTCCCCATCCTTAGACTTTAGTGATAAAAATGATGAAAATTTAAAATGTGCAACTAATGGAGTAGTCACAGGTTTAGAATCTTTCATACCAAAGCATTCAAGTATTTTTTTTTCTACATACTTTTTTTGCGACAAAAATAACTTGCCCGCTTTTCTATCTCTGTGAATTTCCATACCCAAAATTTTCTTGACAGCGACCAAATCTTTCATCTCAAATTCACCCATAAGCTGGGATTTCAATTTATTAATCTCGATTTTAATTTTTGCAACAATCAGCATGTCATCAACATACATTAGTAAATAAATAAAATAACTATTTGAGAGTTTCCTGTGATATACACAACTGTCATAATCACTTCGTCGGTAACCATGACCAACCATAAAAGTATCAAACCGTTTGTACCAATGTTGAGGAGACTGTTTCAAACCATATAATGATTTCTTCAACAAACAAACATGGTCTTCTTTATCTTAAACCACAAACCCCTCTGGTTGATGCATAAAAATTCGCTCCTCAAGCTCTCCTTAAAGAAAAGTCGTTTTTACATCAAGTTATTCTAAATCCATGTCAAGCATTGCAACCATGGTAAGCAGCACACAAATAGAGTTATGTCTTACAACTGGTGAAAACACTTCATTAAGTCTACACCCTATGTTCGACTATAGTCCTTTACAACTAAACGTGCTTTGAACCTAGTAGCTTCAACCCTTGAATTCCTTCCTTTTTCTTAAAGACCCAATTGCAGACAACAATCTTTCGGCCCTTAGACGGTTTCACTAATTTCCAAGTCTGATTCTTGTGAAGAGATTCAATTTCTTCACTCAATTTAATAGTCCATTGAGAAGATTTAGTAACACTGACAGCTTCTTGATAAGTGGAAAGTTCCTGAATTTCAATAGTTTCTGTAACATTCAATAATTAAAAAAATAACTAAATCTACATATTCATACCGTTGAGATGGCATAATTTGTTTTCTTTCCCTCCATGTTGCTGTACTATATTTCTGTATTTTATTTTATATATTATCAACAGAGTCATGCACATCACCCTAAGTTGGATGAACTAAAATGTCGTATTGCACATTATCAAAATCTTCAACTTCAAACTCCTCCTGCTTACTAACATCATGATCTGTATCTGTAACTACAATCGCTTTTTTCTTATGTAGAATAGCAAATTCATCAAATTTAACATCTCTGCTAATTATAAATTTTTCTGACTTTGGTTCAACATACCACAACCAATAACCTTTCACCCAAGTCTCAAATCCTATAATACACATTTTATAGCATTATGTTCAAATTTACCATTACTCATATGAGCATATGCAGGACAACCAAATATCTTTAAATCAGAATAATTAGCAGGAGTACCAGACCATACCTCAATAGAAGTCTTCAATTCAATTGCAGTTGATAGAGATCTATTCACCAAGTAGTAGAAATAGTTAATAGTTTCAGCCCAAAAATCTTTTTCCAAACCAGAATTTGAAAGCAAGTAAAGTCATTTCTCCAATAGGGTTCTATTCATACGTTTTGCAACTCTATTTTATTGTAATGTTTTTCTGACATTGCATTGCCTCACTAGCCCTTCATTTTTTGTAGAACTCATTAAATTGACCCTTACAAAATTCCAAACCGTTATCCGTTTTAAGGCGTTTTTTTTTCCTGTCTGACTTTCAATAAGAACTTCTCACTTTTTGAATATAGAAAAAACATTATTTTTTTTTCTACACCCAAACACGCTTATAAAAATCATCAATCAATTTCATAATATACCTGGGACCAGAGGTGAAGCAGAGAGGGGCCCATAGGGGTCATAAAAAATATATATATATATTCAATTAATTAATCTAAATTTGTTGGTTGCTATTATAAGTTAATTTTTCTTGATAATTATGATGATAAATTTAAATTATAAGAAAAACATGTAAAAAATTGTTATTTGACTTTATTAATGGTGTAATGACATTTTGAATATTTTTATTAATCATATTTGTTTTTGGTTATTATTGTTAATTGTAGTTTTTTTTTACCATTACATTTATTATTTTGATTAAATGGTATATATTACATTTTTTTAATGAAAAATAATTTGAATATTTAATATCTATTTTTTATTAACTAAATAACCTTTTTTTTGGAAAACCTTATTTACGAAACTAGAATAAAATAACATTTTTTTACCGGGAATAAAAATACAAGAGAGAGCTAATGTAAACAGCCAAAAAGTATAAACATAAATTCAGCTAATAAAATTTATAACTTGGTCATTCATAAACATTATAACCATTGTAACTAATAATTTCAACTTCTTGATATTGCTTCATCAACATATATTATAACACCTAAAAGATTGGTATATAAGGGTGAATGAAACTTAAGCTCAACCGCAAAACAATCGATAAGAAACTTAATAATTAATTTCATTGGGCCCCCTAATAGCTAAAATCCTCGCTTCGCCCCTGCCTGGAACCACATTTTGACTCAACAGGAGCAAGACCCCAAAGATCAGAATGGATATAATCTAATGTGCTCTTTGTCCTATAAGTAGTTTTGGTGAACTTAACTCTGCATTGTTTCCCATAAACACAATGCTCACAAAAGTCAAGTTTGTCTCTATCCTTTTTCCTTTGAGTTTCGGGCAATTAACTTTTCAGTGCCCTTCTTTTTTGCAATAGTTACAATTTCCTTTCTTACTTCTAGACTTAGATCTACATTTGCTTCTATTACCATCAGGAAGATTTTTTTTGTCTCTACCTCTAGCCATCAAACCATTATCCTGATTTTCTTTGGTATTTTCATACACCTTTTTCTTCAATTCTTTCTAATTCAAAGATGATTTAACATCCTCCAAACTAAATGTATCCCCTCCATTCATCATAGCATCAACAAAATATTCATATGAGAAAGGTAACGAATACAATAAAATCATGACTAAATCTTCATCATCATATTTCACATCAATATTTTTCAAATTCATAACAATTTTATTAAATTCATCCAGTGAACAATTCTAATAAGACTCACATCTTCACTTGTCAAAGGCCGAAATTATTTCTTCCATCAAATTTCTCAATCTCAAATTTTGCCCCGATCGCAAAGTTTTTTTTTCTTCATAGATACACTACCTAAAAGATTCGACAGTCAAATCAACCAAACGCTCGATAATAGATCTGAAAGAGCTAATTCAAGAACCTAGGGCTATGATACAATTTTGATGTGAAAATAAATAGTTAAAATAAACGCAAAGTGGAACAAGAAAAATTTACGTGGTTCAGTGTAAAGTCTACGTTCGATTACAATAGAGTGTCTTAGAATTACTCACAAAACCTAAAAATCTATTATACCCTAAAAGAACTCTATGACCGTTCTAACTTCGTCCCTAAATGATCCTATAACCACATATTTAAGATATGGGTAGAGACTAAATAGGAATCTATATCAAATAAGGTAACTAACTAATTTAAGCTACATCTTAACATATTCACAATATTGTTCGGGGAGACTTTGAAAGTCTTTCGTGATTTTATACAAACTTTCTTTAAAAACAAATTTATGATTTATCAACCTAGAAATTGATATTACTAAACGTAAACTCATTCCATGAAAAGGAAAAAAAAAACATATACAATTAATTTCAACCATTTTCCAAACGTAAAGGCAAGCAAAAAAAAACCCTCTAATTCAAGCAAGATTTCGAAATTAAAATTCGAAAACAACTCTAATTACAACAATTTGTCTTGAATAACAGAATTTGCAGCCAATAATTGAAAGAAAACTCATAAAATTTAATTCTTGAAGACTTCGGAGACTATATGGCAGCAGGTCTTTCTTAGGGTTAAAATTTCCTAAAATTTTGTTTTTTCACTTGATGAGTGAAATACATTGGGTTGGAATGATGGTTGAGGCATATCAAGTTATTGGCTTTGTTTAAGGGCCAGTTTTAAGTGGAAATTGCTAAAAATGACCACATCCAATATGAGAAAAAAAATTTAACCACATACAAAACTTTAATTGTTAATAACCACTTTTTTTGAAAAACATTCAGTGTATATCCATAAATTACTAAAATACCCCTAAAATAATTTTTTAATTTGTTTTGTATTTTTTTATTGTCTTCTTCTCTGTGCATTCTTCTTCATTCTTCTCTTTGTTTCCTGCAAATCGAACACAATCGCACCATTGTTAGAGGACAAAAAACATAGAATCATGGAATCGCCTTTGAAGATTTGAAGATTTATATGTTTGAAGGTTTGAAGAAGTGAGTGAGGAAAAACTTTTCCGATTTGCTCTAAATCGGTTTAAGTTGTGTAAATATCTTCCATTTATGAATTAATTGAGTTCGAAACAATTATTTTAATATGATTTTGACGTTATTGCATCACTTTTATGTGTTTTTATGAAGAATCGAATGAAATAAAGTTTCATGTTTTTTCCATAAGATTTCAAGTTTCACTGGTTCAAAAACTTGAAATCTTATGTAAAAACTAAAAATGTTGACAAGTTTCTGGGTAATATTTCAATCAAGTTTTTCCCATAATATTTCAAGTTTCACTGGATCGAAAACTTGAAATCTTATGTAAAAACTTGTTATGTTGACAGGTTTCTGGATAAGATTTCAAGTTTCTAGGTAAGATTTAAAGCATGATTTCAAGTTTTCGTAAAACATTTCAAGTTTGTCGAAGATTTCACGTTTTCAAATTTTTTTTTCAAACCAAACGCAAACATTCAGTCCCAAATCATCCAAAATATCAGACCTCAACCCAATCAACCCTCAAAATTGATACATTTCAACATTTATTATTCCCTAAACATGTTTTTAACAATAAGAGAGTGAAGAGAGGAGAGAGAGAGGAGCGAGGAGAGAGGAGCGAGGAGAGAGGAGAGAGAGAGAGAGAGAGAGAGAAAATAGTGAAGCCAAGCGGCACAGCTTAGGCAGATCGGCAACACCTTTGTCGGGCCGTGCACGCCCAAGCGACGACGTCCGACGATGATGAGCGGGGAAAGAAAGAGAGGAGAAAGAATAAGAGAGAGATGAGCGGGGAGAGAGGAGAGAGAGAGAGAGAGAGAAAGAGAGAGAGTGTGTGTTTGGGGATAGTTTTTATATGAAGACATTCAAGTAATTTCTCAAAATATGGTTATTAAGAATTAAATTTTCATATGTGGTTAGAAACGAAATTCTAATATATTGGATGGCTAGTTTTGGTTTTCTCTCCAGTTTTAAATGGTTACTTTTTGAAAGTGATTATGGAATAATCTATTTCAACATTTAATGAATTTTTTAAAATATCCTTAATATCCTTATGAAATCAAGTTTAAATCATTTATACCTTATTTCAACTTCAAAATAAATATTCTACTTAAATTTTTATTTGATTTATAAAATATTTTTAAAATATTCTTATTGTTCTTATGGAAAAAAAAATTTGATTTAATTTATATAATCATGTCTATTTTTGTCATTCTAACTAATCTCAATACTTTTATAATAAAGTTAGGAAACATATTATTCTGCTTTTAAGCTATACAAAAGTTTTGAAATTATGATTAATCAAACATTTGCTGATCAACTTCACAACTGATTATTTTTCATCACAGCTAATAGTGACCCAAAGTTATAATGGCATGTTTGGTACACCTGATTGGATAAAATAAATAGTCTGTTCAGTAAGTACCTGCGGCCTACCAGGTAATTTCTCTTGCTTCATTTTCTTTTTCGCATTCTAAAAATCGATTGATGTGGGTCCCACTAATTTTCATTTATTTTTTTCAATTAAATTTAATTTCACCTCAAAATAATTAAAGTGATTCTGTTAACATTTTATTTTAATTTTTTTTATTCAATTAAATTTAACTTCTTTGCAGCAAAACAATAAATAAAGTGTGTTCCGCTCATTTTTTTTTAAAAAAATTCTATAATTTAATTTAATATATTTATAATTGAATTATAATTTAATATTTAAATATATTTATAAATGTATACTTTTAAATAAATATATATATATATATATATTAGCCAATTTAGTACAGTCCAATATCAGCCTGTACCAAACATTATAGAGTATTAAATTTGAATAATGCTAAACATCCCATTTAAAATCTCATATTTTTCATCTCAACACATATGGCATGTGAGGTATCAAATTGTGAGTGGATACACATTAATGATACTTTATTTCACCTACCACATGTATCTACTAACTATTTGACATTTCAAGTGTCACATGTGTTAGAATGAAAAATGTGAGATTTTAGATGGGATGTGTAGCATTATTGATTAAATTTAATCCAATACTATCAAGTACAGTCTTGTACAATCCTATATAATCATGTCCAATATGGTGTCCCAAACATGCCCTACAAATATTAACAAGTTTAATGGATTTTTTTTAAGATAAAAAGGGATGTTAACTTAAAGTTAATGCATGGGCTTAAACTTATAACTTTCAATTTAATAAATAAATAAATAAAGTCATCGTTTATAAATAAAACGATTTCCTGAAAATATGTTAAGTACTTGATGTATAGGTGGCCACGGTTCGGTTTCGGTTCGGTTTCGGGGCGGTTTCGGTTTCGAAACCGCCGGTTTCGGTTCCGTGGCCACCCAAACTGTAACCGTATCCGAGAAAACCGGTTTGGTTTTCGGTTTCGGTTCCGCCGGTTTCGGTTTCGGTTTCGGTTTCGGTTTCGATTTCGGTTGTATTTATTTTTTCCAAACAAAACCTAATTACAATAATTACTAAACGTAATTAAAATAATGGGAAAAATAATGTTCCAGAATTGTTTTTTGACAAATGAATAAAATTTAAAATATAATATGAAATTGAAACATTTGTAATAAAATGAAATTGAAACATTGTAATAAAATGAAACATTTGTAATAAAATGAAATTAATATAAAATATTCAATACAATTATATAAATATATAATATACAATTGAAGCATTTAGGTATTTAATAATGTTGAAAATAAAAGAAATTGACATTGATAAATTGATACAAAATTACAATTGCAGATGTATTAAAAAAATAATTAAATGGATATTGAATTCAAATATACAATGTAACAAAGTTGAATTAAAAATAAAAAATAAAAAAATCGCCCTTGCACTTAATTTGACCTCAATTAAGTTGCCTACGTATCCTCCATAAATGTAGAGCAGTAGAGGAATCAAAGGCCACGTAGTTCTTTTACCTTTAATTAGATGTTCGGTGTTGAAGGTTGGAAGTTGGAATGGAATCTAATCGCTGCCTTCTGTTCCCGTGGTTTGGTCATCTTCGAAAAAATCATTCACTATCTCCGCCTCGATTTCTTGTTGTCTGTATTTTGCCTTTGTCCAATCATCAAGACACGCCTGAGCTTCAAGTGACTGCGGACACATAACCGACCGTCTTGGTTCCAAAATATTTCCACCTGCACTAAATTCTTGTTCCACAGCTACGGTAGAAACCGGTGTTCCCAAAATTTGTTTGGCAATAATAGCCAAAATTGGGAAAATCTGTTCATGATCCTTCCACCAAACCTGGATACTAAATTCACTATCTTCTAAATATTCATGAGATGTTTCTAAATACCGGTCAAGCTCAGAAATCGAGCCGGATGAGGATGAAGAAGATGTTCTTAATTTTTTGGCTCTTTGGGAAAACAATCGATCCCCTAAACCCTTTAATTTAAAAGTAGAGGAAGTACCAGTACTATCAGATGTCGGTTGATGTTGTGAAACCGGCATGTTCAAAGACGGACTATATATTTTAAGATATTCATCATATAATTCATAAAGCAAAGCCTTAATGGAATTACAATAACTAAGAACATCAACTTCTAAATCTAAACTTTTGTAATAATGAGTTAAATAATCTTGCAAACATTCTAATTTAAAACGTGGATCAAAACATGATGCAAGCAAATAAATATTTGGAATCTCCTTATAATACTGTAACCATTTTTTTTTCATGGCAGCAACACATTCACTCAATTGAACATCGAGTTCACACTCACTGAATGCACCAGCAATATTAACACTTTGAATAAGAAATAAATGAGTAGTGGGATAGTAAATACCAGATAAAGCATTAGTAGCATCATTAAAAACACGTAACAATTCAAGAATTTTTATACATATATCCCAATGCTTCAATTGAAGAGAAATTGAAGGAACGTTATAAGTAATAAAAGAAACTAATAATTCCTTATATACAACACTTTCATTAAGCAACTTATAAGTGGAATTCCAACGAGTACTAATGTCCCGAGAAAATTTAATGGGACGCATACCATTTTGAGAGCAATATTTTAACCATAGTTTTTGGAGTTTGTTTTGCCTCCAGATATAGTTAATACTATCTCTAATTGGTTTAATATAAACAGAAAGAATTTGTAATCCAGCTTGAACACACAAATTTAAAATATGGCATGCACATCTTTGATGAAATAATTTACCCCCAAAATAGGGATTGCACAAATCCTGCAACATAGGAATAGATGCGGTATTGCTTGCAGCATTATCAAAACCGATCGCAAAAATTTTGTTTTGGATATGAAACTCTTCAAAAATAATTTTAAGGAGTCGAAAAATATTTTGAACCGTGTGTGATTCATCGAAAACACGAAATGCAATAATTCTTTTTTGCATGACCCAGTCATTATCCATATAATGACATGTCACACCCATATAATGGTGACTACCAAAATTATCGGTCCATATGTCGGCACATACGGAAACGCGACCTTCAAATTGATAAAAAAATGATTTCAATTTGTTTTTTTGTTTTTTGTAAATGGAAAACATTGTACGTGTGAGAGTTGATCTAGGAACACGTTGCATTGCAGGATTTAATGCATTTTGACAATAATTAACAAAACCTACTTTCTCACCAAAACTAAAAGGTAAATGTTCAACTGCAACCATTACTGCTAATTCTTCCTTGTTTTTTTCAGATGTATAATGAAATAGTTGATTAGTAGGGGTTCCGTACCTGGAGATTTGGGATTGGTTACTAGTCTTTACCAATTCAGAAGGGTGATTTTTCCTAATATGGTTCCAGTACGTGCCATATCCGAATGATTTGTTGGTCTTGTATATTTTGGAGCAGTAGTTGCACTTGATTTGGATCATCCCGTCATCTAACTGAATTTTCTTCATATGCAATTTGAAGAGATCGGACTTCATCGGCTTTTCTTCTTCACCTGCAACAAATTCATTTGAAGGGGGTTAGGGGGTAGATAGATTTTCATTACTATCAGGGTCATAGAGATTGGGGTCGGGTTCGTCGGAAATTATTAGAGGGGGATTAGGACTACGAGGGAGATCGGATCCAAATTGAGATTGAAGGAACTCGTGGTAAAGTCGGTCGTTATAACTGACATCATCACCTTGGTGTTCCAACAAATCTTGCAATGGACCCTTTCCCTTGTTCAAATTTCTTGAACCTTCTCCCCCACTTGCCATTGAATAATTAATTATAAATAATAATAGTAAACAATATATATATATATATATATGTGAGGCACTCAAAATATTGTTGGAATAATAGTGGTAACACTAAGAAAAATAGATAATTGTAAATAAATAATAGATGATTGTAAAAAATAGAATTTGTAAATAGATATTAATTTCTATAATAAATGAGAATTAAAGAAAATTGTAAATAGATGATTGTAAAAAATTGAAGAAAAAAATAGATATTAATTTTTATGAAAAATGAAAAATAAAGAAAATTGTATAATGTAGAGAGAATTGAGAATTTGAGATTGAGAGAGATTGAGAGAAGTTGAGAGTGGTGTGAAGAATATTGAAATGAGGGGGGTATTTATAGGATTATAGTGGAGGGGCGAATTTACAATTTTAAGAAATTAAGGGGAAAAAATAATATATATATATATATATATATATATATATATATATATATATATGGCCGTTGGGTGACTTAGATGACCGTTGGTCACCTCACCCAACGCCCAACGGTCACCAGCTCATTTGTTTTTTTTTTTTGAAATATGTGGTCCACGTGGCGATTTGTGATTCGTCAGATTTTTTTTTTTTTATTAACAACGGTCGAAACCGCCGGTTAAATCGACGGTTTAACCGTCGGTTTTGGGTAAAAACCGACCAAACCGGCGGTTTCGACCGTTGGTTAAACCGACGGTTTGGTCGGTTTTTACCCAAAACCGACGGTTAAACCGTCGGTTTTGGCCGGTTTTCAACTTCTCGTAACCGTAACCGAACCGATTCGGAACCGGTTTCCAACCGGTTCCGTAACCGGCGGTTTCGGTTACGGTTCCGGTTTCGATTTTTCCCACCCGGTTTCGGTTTGGTGCCCACGGTTTAACCGAACCGTGGGCACCTCTAACTTGATGGGATAGTTACAAAACCAGTGTTTCTATTATCAGTTCAAACTGATATAAGATATATCACTTCCTTACATGTAGGCCATTGGATTTAAAAGATGCTTTGACAAGTGCATGCAGTCAAGTCAAAGAATTTAAATCCAATGGCTCATATGCAAGGAACTGATATATCTTATATATGTTCAAACTGACAATAGAAAAATTGGTTACAAAACATATATATAGTGGGTTTCTCATGAAGGATCTCTTATTTTAATTTCGGTAAGGACCTTGATGAAATCACATATTTTTTTAAGAATTTTGATCTGAATTTTTTTATGGATGATAAGTTCATTGAAATCTACATATGAATAAAATTTGAGAATTTTTCAAGCACTAGAACTATTTTTTTTTTTGAATTTTCTATATTTCGCCCACTTTTCTGATTCCTTCATATTTAACAAAATCGAGAAAATAGTTATAATGCTTGAAATATTTTCAAATATTTTCATAAGTACATTTCATTGAATTTATCATCCACAAAAAAAAATCAGATTAAAATTCATAAAAATTGATATAATTTCCTCAAAATCCTTACCAAAATTAAAATAAATGATCTTTTATGAGAGACTCACTCATCAATTTTTCTATTATCAGTTCGAACTGATATAAGATATATCAGTTCCTTGCATGTGGGTCATTGGATTTAAATGCTTTGATTTGGTTGCATGCACTTGTCAAAGCATCTTTTAAATCCAATGACTCACATGCAAGGAACTGATATATCTTACATCAGTTCGAACTGACGATAGAAAGACTGACTCACTCATATATATATATATATATATATATATATATTAAACGTGAGAAGAAAAAATATTAGTAATGGACATTAAGACCGCAATCGACCCAAGACAAAATTCACGTGGTCATGCCAGTTGATTCAAGGACATGATTGTTGTTTGATTTTCTACATGAAAAAAAAATCGAGTCCTTGGATCAACTAGCATGAACACATAAATTTCGGCTTTATGAAAATAAAATAAAAAAATCAGTTTCAGGTTCCCAAACCCGAATTCAAACCAAAACCTAGGATATATAAATGTTTTCCCCTTTTCACACAAAACCCTAAATTCATTTCCCCTCTTCAGCCATTTCTCTCCCTCTTCATGCCATCGTCCAAACTCCAAGCCATGCCCCTAACATCTAGATCCACGAGTCGCCACTCAATCTCTTTCTCTTCATTCTCCTTCATTTGGTTTTCTTCGACTCTTCCTCTTAATCTCTCTTACTCGGTTCTCCACTTCCTCTCGCCATCCAGTCTGCCACCGCCATATCTCATTCTCTCTGGTAAGTTTTCATTTGATATCATTTTTTAATTTTTATTTTATTTTGGGTTTCACATCTTTATTTACTTTCTTCTAAGGCACTTAAAATTGATATATCCACCGATATATCATCTTTTGGAGGGACCGATATCGAAACAGAGGTAATATCCAATGTCTAGCAAATATCCGGTCGATTTCGAAATATCCATAAAAATCTCCCGATATTCCCGAAATATTGTGAATTTCATCCCGAAATCCAGGGATATTTTGCAAAAAAAAAATTTAAAAAATTAATCTTAAACACTTAAATTATTGTTCAAATAATCTATATTGAAAATTATTTTAAAAGAAGCATTAACAAATTTATAAAAGATGCAGTTAATGCGTGTGATGCAATTAATCAAGATTTGTTGATACCAAAGTTGTACCCACTATACCTATCTTATATGAGTTAATACGTGTGATGAAAGATGCGGTAAAACAGTAAAGAGAGAATACTAAATGGATTCTAAACATTATACAAAACCGGTAGGATAAAATGCTTAATCACACACTACATGTTACAGGTAAATTTTATTTCGAATTGTTTGTCTTTCATAATTAATATTTAGTATAGTATTTAATTATGTATACTAAAATTATTATTTTTTATTCTTCTAGCTTACTATTTGAACCCAAAGTACCAATATAGAGACAATATTGGGGATAATTCGGATCTTTTGAAAGCTGTACATATTGTCTATACGCAATTAGACCCTGAAGCTGCAGGAATTGCTAATTTTGGAAATGTGGTAAAATGTTACAACTTACAATTAATTTTATAATTCCAATATTATAACTTCTTTGCATGGGAGTATTGTGTCATATACTCATATTTATATATATTATTTACATACTGATCCCATGAGTCATGAATGTAGCTCATACACTTTAAAGATGGAAAGAAAAGTTCTGATGAATGAGCAGCCATGGCAGCTAGAAGCAAAATGCAACCGGGTATATAAATTTTATTACAAAAATCTATGTAATAATAATAAATAATAATATCATTGAAATGGTATGCATACTTATAATACTTAATAATTGTTATTGCAACTGATTGGTGGGTAATGTATGGAAATTATGCTTCATCATTACGTGCAATAGCAGTTCGCATATTGTCACAACAACATCATCTTCTGCCTGCAAAAGAAATTGATCCATATTTGCTTTAATCCACACAAAACGAAGAAACCTTCTTGTCTATTCTAAGCTTGAACAACTTGTTTATCGTTATTATAATATGAAATTGAAACTTATGGATATGGCAGCTGAAAAAGATAAAGTAGATGAAACTGATTTTATGGATCTACTTCAAGTAGTTGTTGAAGCAGAGGACGATAATGAGAATCCTTTTTTTGACTGGGTTAGACCTGCCTATTTGGATGATGATGATGAGGGAAATCCTGATCCACAAATTGCTTCTCATGCTCGAGACAAGGGAATAAATGTTGAACAAGTCATTAGAGAAGAAGTTGGTATAGATCGTGGAGTTACTGTTAGCAGCTCTTCCGATGACCAACATACCTCTGATAGAAATAGTGTAGGAAAAGATGATAGAGATGATGGAGATGAGTGAGGAGGTTGGGATTTTGGTGCAAGAGGTTGGGATGTTGGTGCAACAAGTAGGGATGTTCTTGCCAGAGGTTGGGATGTTGGTGCAACATGTTGGAATGCTAGTGCGGCATGTTGGGATGCTCATGCAGGTAATTTTGATCAAAATCGTGGTAAACAACATGGGGGAACAAGTCAAATTAATGAAGATTCTTTGAATATGACTCTCTCCTCAATGAGTATGGACACAGAAAATAGTTCTTTGAGTGATTCGCAAACAATGTCAGGTTTTCATGTACCATATTATAATAGTTATGGTGGCTATAGTATATTTGATTATCCTTCTCCACAAATGCCATATGTAATACCTATGCATGCAAATCAACAATATCCACCAAGTTAGGTAAATCCAAACTACCCAATTCATGGATCAGTTGGAAGAGATCAAGCAACATACGTGTGGCATATTAATAACTGCCTTGAAAACTATGCTAGTACATTTTCCTGGGAAAATTATTGTTCGAATCAAGATAGAAATGTATCTTATGCATTTGAACCTGCAAGGAATTCATTTTGGTTTTAAATTTCATACATACAATGTATTATTATATATGAAAGAATCTTGAAAGCATGGAACTATATATATTTTTTAATGATAATTTTGTTTATTAAATATTTAATCTCTTTATATTGTATATATTATTATAATAGTGAAACAAAATATTATTCTACTAAATACTCAATTAAAAATTATATACAAACTATATCTATGTTATAATTTATAATAAACTCATAACTATGCTAATTTATCGTTGAAATATGATTCATTTGATGTATAATTACTTGTTTAAGTTTATCCTAAAGTTTCACAAAACAATTCTAACTTTAGATGTAAATATCCATCATTTTTTTAATTTTTTACCGAATATCCACCGATATCGATAATATCCCCGATATATCTATAAATTTAAAAGCCCGGTATCGATACCGATACCGATATTTTATTCCTTGCTTTCTTCCATATTTGATTTTCATTTAGGATTGCATTATTGATTTTCCACCACCATCATATTTCTCGCTGGTAAATTTTCATTTTCTGCCATTTTTTTTTTATTTTAGATTTTTTCATGAAAACCAAAAAAAAATCTGTTTCAATTCGATTTTGGGTCCCAAGACCCGAAACCGAACCAAAACCCATGGTATTTAAATTTTTTTCCCTTTTCACTTAAAACACTACATTCATTTCACCTCTTCAATCGTTTCTCTCCCTTTGCCGGCCATTGACCAAACTATAAGCTATTTTCTCACAAAATGTAACGACTGACATCCAGACCCACAGGTCGCCGTTCTTTCTCTTTCACTTCATTCTCCTTCATTCGGTTCTCTTCGGCTCTTCGTCCCCTTTATTTCTCTTCATCTCTTACTCAATTCCTCACTACCTCCCGTCATCCATTCTGCCGCCACCGCCGCCGTATCTTTCTCTCTTCGATAATTTTTCATTTGATGTCATTTTATATTATTATTATTATTATTATTTTAAGTTTCACTTCTTTAATCATTTTCTTCCATGTTAGCTATTTTTTAGGGCATTATTAATTTGTCATCGCCACCATTTCTCTCTCTTTCCGATGAGTTTCATTTACTTACTTTTTTATCTTAGGTTTTTTTCATGAAGACTGAAAAAAATCGATTTCGATTCAGTTTAGATCTCGAGACCCAAAATCAAATCAAAACACGAGGTAATAAATGTTTTTTTTTCTTTTTCACACAAAATCATAAATTCATTTCCCCTCTTCATCCTTTTATCTCCCTCTAGCGGCCACCATCCAAACTCCAAACCATTCTTTCACAAGACCTAATCATTGACGTCCAGACCCACGGGTCGCCACCACTTTTTATCTTTCTCTTCCTTTGCCTTCATTCAATTCGTATCGGCTCTTCCTCCCCATTATTTCTCTTCATCTTTCATACTTGGCTGCTCACTTCCTCTCGCCGTTCAATCAGTCATTGCCACTATATGTTTCTCTCCTGTAAGTTTTCATTTACTTTAATTAATTTCTTCCATGTTTGATTTTTCATTTTAGGTTTGCATTATTGATTTGCCACCGCCGTCAAATCTCTCTCTTGTAAGGTTTCATTCGCTGCATTTTTATTTCTTATTTTTTTGATTTTAGGTTTTATTCTTGTAAATAAAAAAAAATCAATTTTAAGTTTGGGGCAGATAAATGTTCTTCCCCTTTTCTCACAAAACCCTAAATTCACTTCTCCTTTTCAAATGTTTCTCTCCATCTGCCTGCTGTTGTCCAAACTTCAAGTCATTTTCTCAGAAAATCTAACTGGCAGTATCCAGATCCACAAGTCACTGCTCTTTCTCTTTCTCTTCCTCTCATTTGTCTGGTTCTCTTCGCTCTTCCTCTTCATGATTTCTCTTCATCTCTCTTACTCGGTTCCTTACTCTCTCTTGCATCTAGTCCGTCGCTACTGCCATATCTCTATCTTTAGAAGTTTTCATTTGCTCCATTTTTTTCTTTTCTTTTTTTGATTTTAGGTTTCACTTCTTTAATTACTTTCTTCTATGTTTGATTTTGTTTTTAGATTGCATTATTGATTTATCACCCTACAATTGCCTCAAGTTTACTTCACAATATCATTGGTAAGTTTGTTTTTTTGCCTCTTTATTTTTGGATTTGTTTTTTTTATTATTCAATTTTACTGTATTTATGTACTTATGGGTTTTTTTTTTCATTAAGTTATTTTTGCTATTGGTTTGCTTCTGAAACTATTTTTGTCTCTACATTTGTTATACTTTTGTAAAATCCACATCAAGTAGTTCCGAAACAATCTCATTTGAAATACCAAGGAACTTGTTGATGCTATCCAAGGAGATCCTAAATGTTTTCCCTCTCACACTCACCAAGGCATTTTCAAAGGTTGTGCTCTCTTTATACTTAAAATACAACTCTCTTATAAGGCTCTCATTAACAACCCCAATAGAAAATATATGGTTTTGAGGCGGATTTAAAGAATTTTCATCTTAACTATGAGAGAGAAAGGAAGTATGAGAGGCTCTGGTTATGCAAACTTGGATAGGAAGAGGGATATCCGGGACAATCTACACTCAGTTTTCGTGGACAACTTGAGCCCAAAAGTGGATTTGGTGAGCTTGTGGGGGATTTTCAAACCGTTTGGAAGAGTACGGAATGTATATCTCTCCCCCAACAATGGACAGCGGAAAATGAGCTTTGCCTTTATTCGATTTCACACTATGGAAGAGGCAAACAAAGTGGCCACAATGGTGAATGGAATGCTTGTGTATAGCTGGCCGATAACGACGAAGATTGCATCCTATGGTTAGAGCAAAATAAGATCAGGCCCAGTGAGGAACGACGACGTGAGCAGAAATGTTAAGGGATCAAGAAAGGAAAACAAAGGGGAAGCTAAGGGTGTCAATTTCAACAAGCATGGAAACCATAACAGGAGGTCATTTGCAGAAGTGGTTAGAGGAAATGAGCAGAGGCAAAATGAGGAAGTATGTGGGTTTGAACGGCGCTTAGAAATGGTGTGGAAGAGATGTTCGAAAGTCGATGTATAGCTATCTAAATGTGCAGTGAGGGTGCTGAAGGAGTTTTCTGATGTTTCTAGTGTCAATAAGAGACTTCAAAACAGATTATTCTCATTCTCCTCAAAATTCCTGGGGGATAAAAGCATATCGTGGTGCTTCGAATCAAAAACAGAGACAGAATGATTCATAAGGAATAGGTTCTTTTGGGATGATGTTTTCTACTCCATGTCGAAGTCGTCTAACTCTTTTATTCCCAGATTTAGACTTGCTTGGATAAAGGTTATGGGAGCTCCACTTAGTTGCTGGGATGAGGATTTTTTCAAGGAAACAGGAGGTATGATAATTGAGACTTTGGTGGTAGAAAAGGCAACTCCTTGTAGGCGCAAATTAAATAGTGGCAGGATCTTAGCTCTGGTTCCGAGAGACAAGAATGGATCGTGTACAATCAAGGTGCACGTGGAGTCAAATTTGTTCTCGGTGAAGTTGGAGGAAGAACCAAACTCAGTATCCTATAGGTGGATTACAGATTTTTTGGGCCTTCGGGACAAGGAAGAACGGGGAAGTTTGAATTTAGTACCGAAAAACCAGTTTGAGGGACCTCGAGACGGTAAACAAGTGCATCAAGGGGCTGATGATGGTGCAGAGGTGGTTTTACATGGCGAAAATAACAGGCCAGAAGGTAGGGGAAGAGGTCAGCGGAACAGTAGCCTGGAGGATCAAAGTTTTCATAATAAGGGGAAAAGAAAAGACAACAAGAATAAGAAGGAAGTCAAACGTTTCTATATAAAACTCAAAGGTGACAAAGTATATGTTGAAGGAGGTGATAAGAACTTTGTTAATAAAGGGAAAGGATAATGGGTTGGTAGACCTAAGATAAAGCCTATGTTTCACCAAAAACAGAATGCTAAGTTGATCATTGATGAGAAAAAAGGGTGCATGGATAGCTCTCTCAGTGATGGAGGATACAGCTCATCTTCATCGAATACTGAGCAGAGGCTGCCAAATTTCATGTGGAAAGGTGAGTGTTCCTCTAAAATAAATCTGAGAAGGACATGTTTAATAATGAAAGGTGGGCATGATGGGCCTATAAACAGCCCAGTTTAAAGGGTTATAGCTAAGGTTGATGGTTCAAGTTTGGAGGGCTTTGGGGACTTTTCCTCATGTGAGCCAAATGACAAACTGGTGGACAAGGAATCAGAATTCGAAACAGGGGAATGTTATAGTATGGCATGTAAGGCTTGGAATGACACATTGACAGATAATGGCATACATCTTCAAGTGGTGCTGGAAGGCCCAAAGAGTCTCCCCTCAAGGGATGGAGGCCTAGAGAGACTAAGTGACCAGGCTTATGATCCTCTAGTGGAGAGATTAAGCAGCCTTTCTAGCCAAGGAAAAGGTGGCAATGGCAAAAATGCACAGAACAGAGATTCTGGCCACTTGGAGAAGGAGGATGTTGTTCAGATTGCACCCAAAAACAGATGTGTTTATAAGAAAATGAGGAATAAATGAGTGAGCTCGACGCAAAAGAATCATGCAATGGTGACAAGGAGTTCCAATTGCAACACAAAGAACACACACAGTAGCCTTAACAAAGTCAGTAGTGGTGACTCATCCACAAAGTTTGTCTGGAATATTGAAGAAGGAATTGCTAAGGTAATTAAGAAGGGTGTCTGTATGAGTATTGACATGAAGACAAATAGCAAGGAAGGAGACTATGCAACTAGTAATAAGGAGGCATGGAATCTTGAGGAAGAAGTGACTAAAGTAATTGAAATGGGTGTAGCTTTGGGATTCGACTTCAATGGTAAAGAGAATGAAATGATTGAAATTATAGCTTCAATAGAGGAAGAGGATGAAGCTAGGATGATAGAATTGGCGGAATAGTTGTTTCGTCTAATGGATGGGTTACGGATTCTCTATTTTTTCATGTTAGCGATGACGTGGAACGTTAGAGGTTTGGGGAATAGAGAGAAGAGAATAATTGTAAGAGGTCTGGTGTCAAAGCATAGACCGATTGTTTTTTTCATTCAAGAAACCAAATTTTCCTCATGTGAAAATTGAGTAATAAGGTCTCTTGGTGGACCAGTACTGTTTAGAGGGTTTGTGTAGATGCTGTGAGAACAGCTGGTGGACTAATAACTTTGTGGGACGAAGAAATATTCTTGGCTAAAGCTTGCATCTCTAACCAAAGATACATAATTCTAATGGGCGAATTGGTAATGATTAAGAGAGATGGTGTGTTTTGCAACGTATATGCGGCGAATGTGGAGAGTGAAAGGAAGGAGCTTTAGGAGTTTTTAGAGATCACTCGAAATTCTTTTCCCATGCCATGGGTTTTAGGGGGAGACTTTAACACGGTTTTAGATCCGTCCGAGAGAAAATGAGGGGGTTGCAATGCGACTTCTATGAGTAACTTCAGCTCTTTCATTTTAAAAATGGAGGTGATGAACATTATGTTACGTGGAATATCTTTTACTTGGACAACCCATAGGGAGAGGGCCTCATGGGCAAGATTGGACCGTTTCTTGATATCGCCATTGCTTCTTTCATGGATGCCGAATATTGTTCAAGTAGGGCTGCCCGAGACAATTTCAGACCATAATGTAGTGATGATAAGGGAAAAGCAGGAAGATTGGGGCCCTAACCCTTTTCGGTTTTACAACGGTTGGCTTGATGAGAAGGAATTGATGAAGGCAGCAATCAAAGGGTGGGTTGAATGCAAGGTAGCTGGCAGCAAGGGTTATGCTTTGTCTTCAAAAATAAAGGCGTCCAAAGTAGGAATTAAAAGGTGGCTATCTTTGAAAAATAAGCCAATTTCTTCCACTAAGAGAGTTGAGGACAAACTGGTAGAAGTGGAAAGGAAGGCATCCGTAGAGGGATGAACTGAGGGGTTGAGAAGTGAAAGAATTTGTCAACTTTCAGATTTTTGGAAAAGCCTTCGGAAAGAATGACAAATGTGGAGGCAAAAGTCTAGAGTGAAATGGTTGAAGGAAGGGACACAAATTCAAAATTTTTCCACAATATGGCAAATGGAAGAAGGTGAAATAATTATATTGGAGACATTTTTATAATGGTGTTAGGTGCTCGGATCCTAAAAGGATTAGGGAGGGTGTTGTCCAATTTTTTGAAAATCATTATAAGAACGTGGAGTGGTGAAGACCAAAAATGAGAGGATTGGTGTTAAAGCAACTAGTTCAATCGGAGAAGGAAATGTTGGAGGCGAATTTAATAGAGAAGAATTTTGGGCTGCGGTTTGTTCTTGCGATGACAACAAAGCTCCCGTTCCTGATGGATTGAATTTAAGTTTCGTTCAACACAATTGGGATGTGATTAAAGAATATTTTATGATGTTTATTCATGAATTTCATAAAGATAGTTCGATTGTTAAAGAGTTGAATAATACTTTTATAGCTCTTATTCCCAAATGCGTCAAACCGGATTCCTTGAAGGATTTTCGGCTTATAAGGTTAGTGGGATCTATGTACAAGGTGCTATCCAAAATTCTAGCTAATAGGTTGAAAAAAGTGATGAACTCGGTGATAGGGGAAAGCCAAATGGAATTTAAGGATGTTGATCGGAATTTTCACCAAGAGCGAATTTTCCCGTCAACAGATAGTTTCGTTGTAGCGGAATAAATTGTTCATAAGTGGAAAAGGGACAAAGTGGGTGGCCTTCTTGTTAGGTTAGACTTCGAAAAAGCTTACGATAGCGTTGATCATTTGTTTATGGATGAGATGATGTCTAGTATGGGGTTTGGAATGAGACGGAGAAAGTGGATGAGAGATTGTATCACCTCCCCAACTCTATCGGTGTTAGTTAATGGTAGCCCAACCTCTCAATTTCATATTGAAAGAGGTCTTCGGCAAGGGGATCCATTATCACCATTTCTCTTCAACTTAGTCGTGGAAGGGCTAAACGCATGTTTGTCAAAAGCTCATGAGCTGAAGTTGATCGAAGGTGTTACTTTTAGCGAAAATGCGGTTCATATCTCACACCTACAATTTACGGATGACACAATTCTTTTCTTGGAACCCAAAATGGTGGGGCTTTTGAATGCAAAGAGGTTGCTAAGGTGTTTTGAGTTGGCATCCGGATTGAGAATTAATTTTCACAAATCATACATTGTTAGAGTGGGGAAACGAAGGATTGGCGAGGAAGAGTGGGCTAGGGGCTTTAAGTGCAAGGAAGCCACTCTTCCAATTACCTATCTAGGATGGTCGTTAGGTGGTATACTGAATAAGGTTGATTTTTAAAGGCCGGTTCTTAGTAGAATTGAAATTCGATTGGCGTCGTGGAAGAAAAAATTTATAAATAAAGGTGGTAGGTTGATGTTGATCAAGGCGGTCCTAGCTAGTATCCCGATTTGCTACATGTCGGTCCTTAGAATTCCGGTGGGGGTAGCAAAAAAAATTGAATGGATTAAACGAAGTTTCTTTTGGGGTGATGGAGTGGAGAAAAGGAAAATTCATTTGGTTTGTGGGGATTCGATTTGTAAAAGCAAGAAAAATGGTGGTCTTGGGGTTGTTAGGATCTTGGATATGAACAAGAGCCTTTTGGCTAAATGGGTTTGGAGGTATGATAATGGTGATAATGCGTTATGGAGGCAGGTGATTAATGCAAAGTATGGTAATGGGGATAAGGATTTAAGGTGGAGTTGGGTGGGAGGCGCCACTCCATAGCCTTTCATTAAAACTGTCTGAAACTTGTTTGAGGAGGGATCCAAAACAGGAAAACTTCTTCTTCATGGTATGAGAGTAATTGTTTGCAGAGGGGACAAGGCTCAGCTGTGGAACGATATAAAGTGGGATGATATTCTGTTTTGTAGTGCTTTTCCAAGAATTTTTGTATTAGCTAACAACAAGAATGGGACTTTGTAGGAGTATGGAAGGTGGTTAGATTCTAAATGGACTTGGAATATGGGGTTGAGAAGACCTCTCTTTGGATGGGAGACAGATCAATGGAATGTTTTCATGGCGGCATTGGAGTGTATCTCTATCCATGATAAAGTCTCTGATGCTTTAGCATGGGAGTATAATTCAAATGGGTTATTTTCGGTACGATCGGTCCGAAGATGTTTATAGGATGACAATCCTACACTATCAGAGGTCTCAAACTTGATGTGGAAAGGCATTTATCCACCGAAAGTTGAAGTTTTTGTTTGGCAAATGATCAAAGGTCGAGTCATGGTTAAGGAACTGGTACAGCGCTTCGACAACGGTAGTCTTGAGAATATGTCATGTTCTCTGTGCAACAGGGAAGCTGAATCATTGGATCACCTTTTTTTGTACTGTCAGTGGTCTTGGAAACTATGGCTTCAATGAATGAGCTGGTGGATTGTGTCATGCCGTCATCCCAAGACTGTGGACGACTAGTTAAGAGGGTGGTCGGGGCTATGTCCGAAAAAAAACCAAACTAGAGCTTGGAATTCGCTTTTTTTCACAATTGTACAAACTAGGGGTGGGCATTAAGTTCGGAACCGAACCGAACCGAACCGAAAAAAGGGTGTTCGGTTCGGTTCATATAATTAATTCGGTTTAAACCGGTTTAAAAATTCAAAACCGAAAAAGTTTTCGGTTCAAACCGGTTTGCTTTTCTAAAAACCGGTTTGAAGCGATTAAACCCCCTATAAAACTATTAAAAAAAAACCATAACATTTATAGTGTTCTTTCTCTTACACAACCACGCAACATCTCAGTTCATTATTTTTGGGGAGGTATTAGTATGTAATGTACTATTATTAACAGATTTTGAACTTTTATTTACGAGTTCGGATTTTGGAATGTATTAATATGTTTTTAATATTTTGGAATGGATTTGTTATTAACTTATTATTATGTATTAATATGTTTTGGAATGTATTAATATGTTTTTTATATTATGTAATATATTGTTTTGGCTTTGGGCTATTCAAATGGCCAATATTAGGCCAATTAAGCTATTCATTAATTTTAAAACAAATTAAAAAGACTCATTATGCTATCCAGCCCATTATGCCCAAAACCAAATTGAACCGAACAGAACCGAACCGATTAAAATCAGTTCAGTTCAATTAGGTTCTTATTTCTTATTCGGTTTAAACCGGTTTAATTTTGGATGAACCGAAATATATTCGATTCAGTTCGGTTTTACCCAAAACCGAACCGAACCGAACCGTGCCCACCCCTAGTACGAACAGTCTGGGAAGTTAGAAATGGAGTGGTGTTTAGAGGAAAAGAGGCTGATCTTTCTCTTGCTGCTGACATGGTGAAGTTTAGAGTTGTGTGGTGGTTTAAACACTATGGGAAATGGTCGACGGAGTCAATGACGACGATTCTTCTCAACATCAAAGACTGTTGCACCAAAAGTTTAAAAAGAGCAGTCTGGAAACTTGGATCCCTCATTTGCTTGATATGCTGAAATTCAACGTGGATGGAACGGCAAGAGGCTCTCCGGGGCCAACGGGTATGGGCGGGGTGCTGAGGAACTCCAGCGGGAGAATTCTATGCCTTTTCTCCAATCATTTGGGGATTTCAGATTCCAACTCGGCAGAGTTTATGGCGATTCATAAAGCCTATGAAATTTGCGTATCCAATCCAGACTTTATTGGAAGAGATATTGTTATAGTAAGTGATTCTATGATTGCGGAAGCATGGGTAAATGATGGAAGATTCGGAAGTATCAAACACGCCAATCTCATCTACGAGATTCGTGGCAACCTAGTTAAGTTAAGGAATACGATGGTTATATATAATTATAGAGCTTCGAACTCCTTCGCGGACATGCTTGTTAAAAAAGGTTCGAACAGAGAAGGGGATATTCTTGTCTAGGGGGATGTTTAATGTGACTCGTTTAGATCAGGTATGCTTTGTTTTGTCGTCTATGTTGGGGGTGTGGGGAGTTGGGTTTCCTTGCTGTTAACAGAGTGCTTTCCTCTGTTTTTCTTGTGCTGTGTGGAGTGTAAGAATTGTGGATGGGTGCTCTTGTTTAGTGTTTGTTTGTTCGCAGTGTTCTGCCTAATAAAATTCACTTTATTGTTTAAAAAAAAAAAAATTCCCCCAATAAAATTTATCCATGTATCCCAATGTCTTGGAAATATTTTGGATGGCAGTAGCACCGCCCTTAATTAAATAGTATATGTTATGATTTCATTTGAAATTGAGCCAGGCCCAAACCGGCCCGTTCAGTTTGAATCGGTTCTCTCTCTCATATTTGATGTGTTCGGCTTTCATTTGAAAATGAAAATGAACGCCTATCGTATCTCCATTTGGTTAAAGCCAAAAACCGATAATTCAAATCCACTCTTATGGATGTAATGTAAATGTGATAGGTGTGATGTACCTACCGCTGAGCCCACACAGATAGTCAAATGTTGTGAGCGAAATAAGAATTAACAAAAATAGTTTAGGAAATATAAAATTGACATATAATTAAGTATTACTATTTTTTTGTTTAGTGAAAAATGGAAAATTCACTTTTTCAATAGGCCATTGGCCAGTTGCTCCTTGTCTAAACAATTCTGGATAAATTATAATGGAGTAATGATGACAGTAAACAAGACCAAGGCTATACCAAATAACCAAAACATTCAACACTGATCAAAAAACAAAAATTGTTTATAAAAATCTCCAAATGGAGACCTGACAAACTGGGTACAGTTCACCTTATTACGCCATTTGTAAAAAAAATTGTACCCTCACCTACAACGAAAATTTTTAAAAATTAAAAGCATAAAGTTAAGACAAAACTAAAGCAAATTTTTGTTGCAAAGTTGACTCTGGCCACATTTCACTGTTCTGGCTGGAAAAGAGATGGATCACTCCTAATTTATAACTTAAACTCATCTTATAATTAAAACCCCGCCTGTTGATTTGTATCTTAATTTACCTCCTGAGTCCTGAGTCCTGAGTCTAATTGTAATCATCGGCGGCCGCCAGTCTTTTTAACTGGAGGTACTGTGTCCTCATCGTCTGACTGGACATCTCCGTATTGCCACATCCCCAGCCTAGCAGTCCTAGCTTCATCCTGGAACTTTTCCAGGTTCTCAAGGGCCACCTGTCTATCCTTGGGCTCCCATTTCTTCCTTCTCTCTACTCTAGCAAGTCCTTCCTGAAAGATATGCACGTAATCAGATGAGAACCAAAAATGAATGAGAGAGAGAGAGAGAGAGAGAGAGAGAGAGAGAGAGAGTACAAAGTAAACCAAGAGGGGATATTAATCAAACCTGTAGCATCAAAGCATTTATGCTAATCTCAGCATCCACAGCAACCAGAGTTACGATAAGAGCTGTCCCAGTTCCCTGTCCTTTAGCTTTTCCTCCAGAAGCATCCCTTTCCTCTACTTTGGCCCTAAATTCTTTTGAACTGCTTAGTGTGTGCTCACTCAAGAACTCAGCTGCTTCATGACCATACTCATCTTCCACTCCAGGAACCTTTATGTAAGCAAGACTGCATAGCTGAGCAAGAGCAGGTGTCGATGATAAAGAAGGTTCAAGAGGCCTTAGTTGACTGTATGGAACAACCTCTTGATTTCCATAATCAATGTAGAACACTTCAAACTGATCTTTAGCAGATTCAACAGGTCCCCGAGGTGCATTGACAATCTATACATGTCAACAACAACAAAAAAGCAAAGCAAATTTATATGTTGGAATTAACTTGAACACAGAAGAATTATAGGTTCTTGTGTTCATGTAAAAACGTAAAATGCATCACCATATAAAATAGGAGCTTTAATTTTATAAATATGTATAATAAGCCAATACGCACTGGAACTCAACAATCAGAAAGTATTAGGGATCAACAACTATTGAGTTATGCATAAAACATGTCAAATCCTTTCTATCCTTTCTATCCTTTCTCAATAAGACACAATTTCCAACCCAGAACCTTTCATATCTACCATGTCCTAGAAAACTGATTGACAAGGATACTGTCAAATCAGAAATGTTGTGTTCATCTTAAAAGAAATTAAGTAAATTCCATATGTATATACTTGTACACAAGCTTCCTAGTTCATAAAATGGCCCTCACGTTCCTATCATGCTTTGATTCACTCTTCCATTGCTTTCTACCTCATCATTCTCATACTTCTTCCAACCAAACTTGGCATTCATTGTGAGATTTTCCCAGATGACACAAAAACTAATATACTAAATTTGCAAAACCAGTGGACGAGTCCTACATAATATATATGACCAAAGTTTTGGCCGTAGCAATCCGTAATAAAGGTGAAAGATGGTACTCACCATAGCTCTATTCCATGAATTATCTGCGGTAAATTGAGCAAGGACAATATCGCCTTTTTTAGGATTGAAAGCACCCATTACAGGAGCTTCCTGGAGATTCAGAGAAGCAAGTTGTTGCTGGATTGAGGCAACTTTCTGATCCCCAACTTGCTGGACATAGAACTTGCCACCACCCAGAACTTCTGTAACTACTACCTGGAAAATAAGCCAAGTAGAATAAGTGAATCAAATTAAGAAACACAAACAAGACAGTAAATAAGAAATAGTATCTTGAGCACCTTTAGCACTTCTTTCTGTTTGCTTTCAACTGCTTTATCATTGGATACTTCCTCTCCTTCAACATAATTCTCCCAAATCTGTAACAATATTTCAAAATTAGCATAAAAAGCTGTAGACTAATAAAAATAATGCAGATACGCCCCGATACTTGCTTTCAATTTCTGTGATTTAGCAGATCGCTCAGCCTGTTCAAGAATATGAGCATCTGGGATCCTGTCACTGCCAAAAGAAGTTTGTAGCTTTGCCAGGCCAGCTTCAAGAAGCGTTGCTGCCACATTGGTCCTCGACTCCCACAAGGATCCCAAGAAAGTTCCAGTTCTATCAACAGTTTCCACTTCAATCTATATAAAAGAATACATAAATAGATTAGTTCAAGTACATAAACCAACCAATAGGTAAACTATCAGGTAGAAAGAAGCATAATACCTCAACATCTCTCTGCAAAATCTTTCTTCTCATTAAGTGCAATTGCTTCATCAGAATAGGGCTCATCACGACCAGGACATCGCACACCAGAGAATGAAAAGGCAATACTGCATGTTTCCTTGGGAATCAACAACTTAAAGCGGTGGCCACTGAAGACATATTCCACAACAGCAGGAAATCTTCTACTCCGCTGAAGGAATGGCAAGAAATCTCTAGCTTTCTTGGCTGATGCCTGCAAAAGACATTTCAATAAAACAAATAACGATCAATAGATATGAAGGGGAGGGCAGGGTAAAGAATGGAGCTAGATGGATGCTTGCATTAGCGGTGTATAAAGCTGGACAATATAGTCAGTAAAAAGTATTATGATTATGATTCTACCGTAATCAGGTCAGTTATGTGCATGACTGGGGAATCCTTGTTAGAATGAATCCCTTTCTTCCCAGTAGTAGCACGTGATTCAGCAGCAAGAAGGGCATCGTAATAATTTGATCTTTCCTCAAAATCTCGATGCCTTATCACATTGCCAAAGCCACGTGCAAGCACCAGCTCAGCAATATTTATTCCAGCCGGCTGGCCGGTAACAGTAGATGGAGCAACTGATGATGCATCATCACCCTCAACTTTAATGGGCGAAGAGAGAAAGACTGATCCAAAATCCATTATTCTTGAATCTGCAGCCCCGGCTACGCCCGGGGTTCCATCTCCCATAGGGACCTTCCTGGAATATTCCATTTGAACGTTCACCTGAAAAATATATATATCTCAAAAACATAAAACAAAATTTCTATTATCACCCAAATCATCTCAATAAATAATTGTTCATACTTGTCGGCCAATCAGACGTGTCCTCAAAAACTCCTTTGCTTCCCTGGCATAGGCAGCTGGCTTCTCATCTCTGCGAGGATTGCCCATTTTTGGACACCTAATACTTGAAAGATTGACTCGTCGCTCAGCCAATGGACTACCATATGGGACAGAATCATCAGCCACAACGATGCAGTCCCCACTGACAACCTCCACAACCTGGGAAACAAATGTAGGTAGATTAAAAACCAGTAGCATAAAACAATTATTTACATTGGCAAAACTTGAAGCAGCTTTAGTCTCTTACCTTCCCTGTGAAATTCTGATTGTGAATTGCCTTCGAATTTGATGTTGGTGGCACATAGTTTGTCCAGATTTTCAATCGGGTTTTCTTGGCCTGAAGCTCTGCAGCCTTGAGCCGCCGCTTGGCTTCTTCTTCCATCATATTTGCACTCCATTCAACATATTTTGCTAAGCCCTAAAGAGCAAAGGAGAGTTGATCAGAATCACCAAATACATATGATATGACACACAAACACATAAGATGTATTAAATAAAAAATTACAATAAAGCAGCACAAAGAACAGGGGCGTTTCATTTTGTAGAGTACAAGTCGAGAAATTTACTGAAACTGTACAGCGGCTATAATACAATTTCACAAACCACAACTTTATCAATTCGAAACCACAATTCATATTCAAATCCACAAAAAAGTTGCACAAGTACACTTTAACATTTCCTGAAATGTGCCATTTCAACAAGGTACAATAACGGACACAGCAGTACACATAAAATAGTTTAGAAATATTTGAACCAAACAAACCTGCCATCACTCCAAACTTCGTCCAGTAAATTAATTCATCAATAGAGGGAAAATTTTCAAGAATTGACATATATGATATATTTGCAAAGGTTTTCAAGTCCGTAGTATCTCACTAGCATATTACAAAATCTGATTACATTTACATACACATTCACCGGTTAAAAATCTAAAGAAATTTATCCAAGCCTCATAAGGAAAGGTAATTAACAATGTTTCAGTTTTTCACCAGTTACATTAACAGCAAAAGTAGCAGATATTTCTTTTTCTTTTTTGCTAAAAAAAGTGGCAGATAGTTTCTTCTATGAATATTGTCATGTATAATGTATTAGACAAAAATTTGTGCAGGAGTGCAGGATCCCGCACGAATTTTCGTGCGGTTCACGAATTAGTGAGTCCGCACACCCTGCACTTGAAAGTTATTATATATATCAGCATTGTAAAATAAAAAATCAATACACATACATTTTCCACAAGCTCCAGTGCTAGGTCCTTCGCTGTCTCCCCGTCAGGATAATACACCGAACCAATCAAATTACTGAATTTGTCAACTCCTTCCAGGACAATACGGACCTATACAACAGTTCATCATGAATTCAGCCCATCTAAGGAGAATGCATATGAAGAAAATAACTTCAACAACACACTTACATCTCTACTCAAAACACGCATCTCTGTAAAATATTTGGCATCCCCTGCATATGGATCATCAGTGGTTGATCCTGCTGAGGCCAAAAGTTTCTGAGCAGAATTCAGAGGAGCTTGAGTTCCAGCTGAAACATCTCCATTGGTATCATCAGAGGGGATATCTACTTCCACGGCAGCAGCTGCAGGCTTTCTACCCACTGCTGGGGACTTAATTCAGGAAGGGAAAACATCAAATATACAGAAACGTTATCAACACTGGTGAATGAGACATCATAGTACAAATTTGCTTGTAGTAAAAAGATAAGAAAAATAGTGACTGTAAAATATCAACCTGGATTCCCGCAACAAAAACTTGGACAAACTGAAATTCCGGAAGCAGGTAGACCCGAATTGTGCTTCCATCACGAACCTGCTCGACAATGCATTGCATGGGTCGCCCCTTGTTTGCATTTAACAGACCCATGGCATCCAAGTTACTAGGATCACCAATGGCAGAGGGAGGCAGCTTTCTGATGGAAGCCTCGGCAGAACCTGGCACCTATAACCAGGAAGGCATAAAACATTCATTCATTAGATAGTCATTCATAACACTTTTATTCCTAAGCCAGCAGTAATTTACAACACTTTCTTTTTCCTAATCCAGACAGTCATTAACAACACTCTTTTTGCTAGCCCAGACAGTTACAGCTAATCTTTTTGTAGACCTGTCATGCAAAGTATATAATCAAATAGTAGAATAGCTAAGCATCATCGAAGCATATAAAGTGAATAACCAAGAACAATAAAATAGAACTTCCAAATGATTGGCCCCAGAAAAGGAAATGTCCAAAGAGTTGTCTAAAATAGCCTAAAAATGCTAATAATAATACACTCACTTATGTATACGTGACCATATGCACCTCAAGATACATGCATTATTTTATTTGTTAAAACCTAAATTATTAGCTTAAAATGTATACTCAAAGGTCATTATAAAATAAATAATTTAGATTATAATATAAGAAAAGAAGACAACCTTGCTCCAGCGACCAAGACCTTCTTGCTTTGCTTGCTCTTCAAGACGTAGCAGTTCAGCAAGGTAAGGACTTGCCTCTCCTTTTTGCTGAGTCTGCTCCTTGACCTGCAAACAATAGGTTCAGCCCAAAAACACCCAGGGCAAGAGACAAAGGACAAAACTTCAATCTACTGCAACAAAAGAGAAAACCTTTGCCCAGCCATCAGAAACAACAAGCATTGCAACATTTTTATCACCAAGGATAACTGTGCCAAATTCTCGGTTTATCGAGGCTACAGTGTAATCCACTCTGAAAGTGATCTCCTGTGTATTGCAAATTTGAGTTAGGAGAGAGAAGCTCGTTCCAAACATATTCATGTGACTAGTCACTAGCCAGCAACAAGCAAAAGGGTATAATAGTGAGAACCTTTCCTATGCAGAGCTTCCTCAAAAATTCTCTGCTTTCCCATGCAAATGGCTCATCTACACCTCCTCTACGCGCCTGGGAATAAGAGTCAGAAATCAAGACAAAACAAGTTATGTTAGAAGTCTAACTGTCCAACATTGATGCAGAGAAAAATTTGCTCACCCAAATAATTTTGAATAAATCCACCCAGACTTCTCACTATCATATCATCACCACTTTTTACATTAAAATCACAAAGACTAACCAAGATTAAGAGGGGGCAAAATAATTCATGATAAGAGAAAAAGGAATCTAACATAAACGAGACCCTGGGCTCGTAGAATTCCACATTCACATATTAAAATTGATAGCAATCAAGAGATATAGAATCGACTAAACAACTCCACCACAAACATTTAACCTTAAGAAAAGCTTGATATAATAAAACACATCATATTGCTTAAATATTACATAATCTGGAAAACAACATCTGCATTAAATATCATTGTGAAAAAAAATTCAAAACAAATAAAGAAAATACCATGGGCCCTTAATGTGAAGAAGGATTACCAGTCTAGGAGCGATAATAGATGATAAAGTGATCGTTTTCTCACGTGGAGGTCCAGAGTTGGGGCTAGACAAGGACGTTATTACCAAGCTGTCCCCTGACGGAACAGCTTTCACCTTTGCTCTGTACCACAGTCCCCCAGCTGCTGTTGCCATCTGAACAGCTTAAGATCTGCAACCAAAACATATAATATATGTTTTAGGGAAAAAAAAGTGTTCATTCGTTACAATTGATAATTTGTTTTTGCATCCTCTTTATACGCAGCTTGAACTTGTCAATGATTCAATAATACATATTCATGTATATTAAATCAACAATAACGAAATGATTAAAAAAATATATTAACAAATGAATCAAATAACTTACCTTAAAAAAACGCATACATATGAAATCAAACTTTAAATTACAGTCATACGAGGAGGAAAACAGTAGATCTGTCACATTTAATTCATCGAAACTCCAAAAATCATATAAAATCAACCTTAAAACGAACAAATCAAGACATGCAAGAACAGAACACATAAATTGATCACAACAGCTACTGAAAAACAACTCGATCTATGATCCGATCAAGCAAATCGATTAAAAACAAACACTTTTCGAATAAAAAACCGAAGAATTCCGAACAAAAACGCAAAACCTGAAAATCAAAATTCAACTAAAGGTTGATTCAAATTGCATGCAAATCTGTAAACGCACATTCATCGCATACAAAACACAAACAAAGATAATCTTCCAAAAAAAATCTATCTAATAAGCTCCTGAAAAACGAAACAAACAAAGATCTATCGATAAAATATCCGAGAAAAACTCATTAAAAAAATCGGATGAAAAGCCTGTTCTACGATGATACCTGAATCAGATAAAAGGTGCCGGAATGGATCTAAAACAAAGCGAAAAATGAAGATCAATCCGATAATGAGAGCAAATTCGAATTGACGGAAGAAGAGAAGAGACGGATTTATAGAGGACCGGACGGCGGATCAAAGAAGAGTAAGGGGATGAGACAATGCGCTAAACAGGGGCATATATAAATAAGCGAAAAAAAAAGTAGGTGGATGCTAAACTGCCCTCGTAATTGCCATTTAATTACGTAGGATGCCACAAGATACACTTCTGTTCCTTTTCAAAAACTAGCTACTGCATTCTCTCTGCAGTATCCAAATCTAACTATATCTATTATCTAATATCTTAAATAAAAATAATAATAATTAAAATATCCCTTTTTTAGTTAAACAAGGTACGGACAGCGAAACTGCCCCCCAAATAATGACGTCAATTTTAATTTTATTTTGACTTTTTTGGGAAATCAATGCCTATCATAATACCCACTTTTTTTTTTCTTTTGTCATTGTTTTCTAAAGGCTTAATTGCACAAACATTCCCTAATTTTAGATGAAATTGCACTCATATACAACTTTTCCGTTATTGCACAAACATCCTCTGTAAAGCGTTGATCAAAAGTTGACCAAAATGGAATGACCAATTTACCCTTACATGAAATTATCAATTCTGGTCCCTCTATTTTCTATAATATAATGTCAACCACTTAAAACCTTTGACATTTAATTAAAAAAATAAGTTGACTTCAACAAGTATTGAACCTCCAACTTGTAATTAGAAACCATATGCCTTAACCACCTGAGATACTCAAACACACTGATGAAATTGTGTTGATTTAAATATATATATCTAGTTATATAATGTATACATGTATATGTATATATATGTATGTAAATATATGTATATGTATATATTTATATAATTATATATTTATATAATTATATTTTAAAGCTTAGTTGACAAAATAATTTAAATCTATTTCTTTCCAAAATTTTAACAGATTTAAAATAATTATTTCCTTTTGTAAAGAGCCTATTTTTTTCATTTTAATAAATCTATTTTATATATATATTATTATTAAATATGAGTTTATTTTAAATATATATTATATGTATGAGTTCATTTTAAATTATATAAATATATTTAAATTATTTTAAACAAGTTATTTAACTATATATACATTTAAAATAAACTCATATATATAAGAAACATATTTAAATTATTTTAATTAATTTAAGAAACAGATTTAGACAATTGAAAAAATATTTATCAATTTAAAAAACATATTATTATATAATATTTAGGTGAGGGAGATACGATCTCTCCCATCTTTTTTTAATAAAAAATTAATAAATATTTTATAAATAAATAATAATAATTTTATCCATTGACCATCAAATTAATATAATAAATTAAGCCTTAAAATAATTTAAATTTATTTATATATTTTAAATAAATTCATATTTAATAATAATATAAAAAACAGATTTATGAAAAAGAAAAAGATAATAAGAAAAAAAAGGAAAATAATTATTTTAAATCTGTTAAAATTATGGAAAGAAATAGATTTAAATTATTTTGTCAGTTAAGCTTTAAAATATAATTATATAACTATATACATATACATATATTTACATATATATATATACATATACATATACATGTATACAGTATATAACTCGATATATATATATATATATATATATATATATATTTAAATCAACACAATTCTATCAATGTATTTAAGTAGCTCAGGTAGTAAATGCTTGTGGTCACAAGTTGGAGCTTCAATACTTGTTGAAAGCAACTTATTTTTTTAATTAAATGTCAAAGGTTTTAAGTGGTTGACCTGCTATTATAGACAATAGAAGGACCATAATTGATAATTTTGTGTAAGGGTAAATTGATCATTCCATTTTGATCAACTTTTGGTCAACTCTTTACGGGTGATATTTATGCAATAAACGGAAAAGTTGCATATGAATGCAATTTCATCTAAACCTATGGGATGTTTGTGCAATTAAGCCTTTTCTAAATGACTAAAAATACTCTATTTTTAGTATAATGTCGGATATAGTGCCTTATATTTTCATAACAATTAATGCCATTTAATTTTAGATTATTAAGAGCTGATTCTGTACCCTTAACTGAGTTGTGCTTACCAAATTTGTGTAATTGGATGTTTATTTGGTTGACATATTAGTATATTTGGTGTTTCATTGATTTATTTTATTGATCAAAGTCAATCAAAAGAACAATGTACTCAAAATGACAGTTCGATATTATAAACCGTAACTAGTTAAGTAAAGTTATATTCTATAAATGAGATCAAATATTTATTTCGTTAAGTTGAATAATTTGAATGACATTATATTTATATGAAAAAATTGAAAGTACAATTAGCTACTGTTATTAACTATAATTTAAATTTGAACAGCGGTAAATAACGAATTAAATCATTTTCTCATTTCATAATCGTGGTTTGAATAAGTAAACTAACATATAATTAATATTTATTAATGAATTGGACTTTAGAATCGATCGTTTGATTTTTTTTTCAGGTCAATAATTCTAAACTGGCATATATCGTTAAATTTTATAATTAATTACTATAACAAAAAGTATATATATAATAAAATAAAAAATAAAAAATTATTTCTTCTAAATACTTTTTCATAAGGAGTAATGCTGCATAATTTTAAAAATAATTAAATTATGTGACAAGTAATTTATCATTACTATATAAATTATGTGATGAATGACACCATAAATACAAATTACTTGTCATAATATTTATGTTAATTTTTGAATTAATTCTTTAAGTTGTATAACAATATTGACTTTAAACTCAAAAGAGTAATAAATTTAAATTTAATTAAATGAATAATATTAATAACAAGAAAGAAGGGTTATTTAATACAGAAAAGGTTATTGGGTGAAAAAAGTTGACAATAAATTTGTTTTGCTTTTGAATTTGATGATACAGTACTACATTGATGAGGTGTGAAAAATAGTTTTTAGTACTAATTTGTGAATAGAAGAGGTGGAGACTGGTGAGTGGTGAGTGGTGAGTGGTGAGTGGTGAGTGGTGAGAGTTAAAGTGTGCAGGAGGCAGCAACAAACAACGACACGCGCGAAAGAGAGGGTTGGATAGGATTAGATGTCAACTATAATGACAAGCAAGTGCAAGTACAGTATAGGAGGATCACCCATCTGATTCTTCTTTTACCGTTATCTTACTATTTTTGATCAAAAGTATCACTACTAGATACTCCTTGGATTTACGCTTTACTATTTTACTTTTCTCTTCTTTGCCATTTTTAACACTCACTTTTATAACTAGTACAAGTAGTAATATCAATCAATTTTGGTAATACGATTGGTTGACACTGTTGAGTTCAGTCTGTCCAATTAATTATATGTCCCAAACAACAAAAAAACAAAACTTTTATATTTATGATTTTTAGGAAATAAAAAAATATATGTTGGTCTAAAATTTTATTTAATACATATATTCTTTTAATAAAAAACTTGGTTCACATAAAGTCAAAATGTCACATGGGTTTATTGGATGGTTAATCTTACATGAAAGATGGTCAATAATCAATAATTCAGGAGAGGGCTCCTCACATTTTAGATTTAATAGCAAAATGTGAGACGATATTTATATGCATATCAATGCTTGACATATCAATGCTTGAACCTTGGTGGTGGAACCGCAATCGGGAGATTCCAACCACCAAGGCAATAGGCCTTTGATAATATCAATGAATCATTTGAAAGCAAATAACAATATGAAAGAAATAGAATCTTCAAGAGTGTCCCAAGTGGTTACAATGGCTCTTAGCGACTGGTTCCTTCTTACTATTAAAATTTTAAAAACTTGCAAAATAAGCAAACCGTTAAAACCGTCGGCTAGTGACCGACATTTATACTCCAACGGTTATGCTATCAAGTAGTTTTCTGAAAGAAAGAGAGAATCCATAATAATTTTTATAGAGTTACTACTAAAACACATATAGTGTATCTATCAGGAGGTCAATGCGTATTTATATGAAAGGGGTGATTAAGTAATCGTAACCCGTCGTTAATATATACCTCAACAATTATTGGTTAGTAAAAGACAATGATTACTTTGTCAGTGATATTTGACCGTTGAGAATGTACATTAAAATTATATTTAGGTAGTTATGAGAGCATTGATGGTGTCTCAATCGTATTTATTACAATCACTAGACCTGACAATGAGTCATGTTATTATCGTGTTAAAATTTGTCTAGCCCGAATTTGATCGTAAACTTAATGGGCATAAGTATAAAAACTCAACGTTTATGAGTATTTGAGTAAACAAGGTTATAATGAATTAACGGTTATTTTATCTTGGACTTGTTATATTAACAGGTTATAACGAATTAACGGTTTTTTAAATGTTAAACTAAATCCGATCCATTATATTATAGGTTTTATGGGTTGACCCAACAAACATTTTTATCAAATGAGTTTAGATCGTGTTAACGTGTCGTGTGAAATTTTGCCATGTATAATGATCACAATTTCTCTCTTTAGTCTAGGAGCATCTGACCACATATTAAATATATTATGGGCGGACATTGATATTATGTTGGTTTATTTTCGTGTTAAAACATATGTTTGCTTGTATACTTTTAGTTGCAAAGGTCTTCCTTTAGGAATTAAACTTCTATTTTCAAGCATTATTGGCATCTTCAAGAGGATCGTTCCTTCATGGCAAGTGTTTTGCACGTCTTTTACTCAAGGGGAGAATAGTAGATAGATTTGCACACACTCACATTATTCATGCATTGTATCTTTATGCTTTTGCATTCGTAATTCGTTTCCTGTGTCATGTGATGGGAATGTTTGCGCTTGTATGTCTTATTGATGCTGTCTAGGCACACCTCAGAATTCTTGAGGAGTTGAGGTCACGTCGCTTAAGCAAGTTACTACTCTCTATTGTGACGTGTTGATGCGACATGGTCGTTGCAATGAGTGGTTGGGAGACAAAAAAGTTTATGCTTCATTTCGCGACGTGGTGACATGATTTAGTCGTTGCGGAAACCAGAAGAAATTTTCCGGTCCCTAGTGCAATGAGAGGTAAATCGATGTGGTCGTCATAAAGAGAGCTCGTGAAACTAAAGGAAGTTCGCCCTTAACTAGAGGAGACATCATCATCCTCCATCGTCGACCGCTCTAGCGATGGAGCACGAATAAGGAGAGTCGATCTCAACTCTCTTTCATGGACAGAGGTTTTCTCACCGGAGAAGTCTTTGTCGCCTCCTCCGACGAAGACTTTTCCCCATAGCTATCGATTGTTTTTCAATTTTTAATTTATTTAAGAAAGTAAATAAAATTTTCAAAATACCAATATTTTTATTTAAAAATAAATAATATTTTAACTTATTACTAACTATAACTTTAATTACAATTAGCTTAAATAAATTAATAATAAAACTTATTAGTATCATTATTTTTTTTGGTGGCTCTATTGCCACCAAAAACAGTTCTCACCACACCTAAATTTTAATAGAATATTTTATTACTAAAATACTCTAAAAGAAAATAATTTGAAGGTTTTTTTATTGAAAAATTAAGGATTTTTTTCACCTATTAAAGTTTTGATAATATGAGGTTGATCTGGTGATATGTCTCTCACACCTACACTAATAGATTATGGGTTCGAGTCTCTCCTCAATTTCCAAACCCCGAATTATTGTAATATTGAAAAGAAAAAAAAAGTTCAGATGCTTAAAACATCCATTAAGAACCTTTATCAAACAATTTTTTTATTCCAAAACAAAAATGTTTATTTAGGAGAACAAAGTTGTTCATAAATTATACCAAAAACAGATTCCTTGACAAGATAAAGCTTTTTCAGTCGGTTAATACAAGTGCTGCCACAACAGATTCAAAATTCTCCCACTTGAAAATATGAACAAACATTTGTGCAACACTTAATTCAGAACTCTTCTTTTTTTTTTTATAAAAAAAAAATATTCAGAACTCTTCCCCCAGAAAAACAAAGCCCTAATAAACTGTACTTATCCCTTGGTGAAAAAGAAAATCATAATTATTAAATAATTGATCCGAGATCTTATAGTAAATCAATTCAATAATTTTACAAAACAACTGTGGCAGACAATCAAAATCGTATAAACCGGTTGTTTGATTTATTTGAATTAGGTTTAAATAGTTATTTACAGAATATTGCCTGGGTTCCAAAAATAATAGAATGGGTTTAGGGTGAAAGATAATTGAATTAAATGATAATTAAAATTTAAGGTTAGTTTTGACATTTTGAAGGGTGTAAAGAGTGAATTATTAATTTTTGGGGAAATTTCACTTAAGTTTTTACCTTTTTGTGAAATGTCATATTTTTAAATATGTTTGTCTTAGTAGTAACTTTAGTTTCCTTATTTTTTTTAAATACATCACTTTAGTCCATTTGACTAAATTATTAACGGTAAACTGTAACAGAACTTATTAAAATACAATTTTGCCCTTTTATCATTTAATTAAGATAGATTGACGATTTTATCCTTAAGAACATGTTACAATACTACATCTTAATCCTCACGTGTATTGTCCAAAATATCATTATAAAAAATAACATGAGAAAAACTTTACTAGAAAATAAAATAAAATATTAAATTATTTTTAACAAAAAAAAATGTATTAATGAACCATATACAACAATTTTAATATCAGAACTAATCTAATAATAAAACATTAAATAAATAAAAAGTTAGAAAGTCGGAGGAGGCACATCCGCCGGTTCTTACTTCTATTATTTTTTTTCACATTTTTTTCATAGTTTTTTACATTAATATTTTTGGTTTATATATTTTATAATTATATAAATTAAAACACATTTTACAATTAAATAAAATCTAAAAAAATTTAAAAAATATAATAAATAAAAGATGAAAATAAAATAACGAAAAACAAAGGTGGAGGAAAGTAGATCTCCAGTATACCCATTTCTCCCATTCAATCCCCATTTCTAACTTCATCCAATCTCCTATACTCATCAACAAAATCATGAACATCAACCCAACAAAGTATTAAAAAAAATAACAAACAAAAAATGTAAATACAGAAAAATGAAATCGATACATGTTGATCTGGAGATTTGAGATCCATGGAAGGAAATAGATTTTGAATCCATGGAAGGGAAGAGTTGAGATTTGAGATTTGAAATTCATAAAAGGGAATAGATTTGAAAGATTATGGAAGGTAAGGAAAAAGAAATGGAGGGCCCATGTATCTCCATTCTCCTCCATGTAGGAGATGCTACAAATCTGGTGCATTCGAGCTAGATTAATGGAGATGTTCTTTGTTCATGGGTCTCATCTCATGTTTATTTTTTTATTATATACTTTTTAATATTTTGTATTTATTTAACATTTTTTTATAAAAAAATTATTTTAATTATTATATTTTCTGACATGTGGCACATTTTGAAAAGTGCTATATTTTAAGCCAAAAATACCCCTAACTCTATTAGTCAAAATTAACGGTTGACTAAGGGATGAACTAAAGTGATGTATTTTAGAAAAATGAGAGATTAAATTTACTAATATGACAAAGACGTTTAAAATGTGACATTTCATAAAAAAAATAGAAACTTTAATGAAATTACCTTTTATTTTTCAATTTAAAAGACGGGTGTAAAAAGTAAATAAGCCATAGGTGGAGGGAGAAATTTTTTGAGCGGCAATAAAGCCACCCTTTTTTGTTTAGTATAGATAAAGAGTATGGATAAATAACACTACTAAATCTAACTTGACTCTTGAATCTAACACTACATTAATAACTAATGTTTTATTGGTACTGAAGGTAGGTGGTGGGACTAAAATACCTCCATTTATTCTTTTACTTTCTTTTTCTATTTTTTAATTTTCTTTTTGTTTTTCTCTTTCTTAACTCCTCTATTTATTTTTTTCTAAAACCCCTACAATGAATGTTGATAAAGAAGAAAAAAAAATGGCAATAAGTCTCGATTGGGCACCCGAGACTTATTGCCCCAAATATATATATATTTAAAAAATGTTCTTCATCGACCTCCTATGAAGCTTGTTTCAACGCCTCCTTTCGACCTCTATTGGAGGTTTGTTAAATTTCCATTGATGGAGTGGAAGGTTTTTGAAAAAGAAAAAAGATAGAAAAAAGAATGAACGTAAAAATATGGGCATTTTTATCCATCACTATACTTTGGTGTCATTTAAACTCAAATTATTAACTTTGTGATAATCACACAACTGGAGAAGAAAATAGTACTATAAATTTAAGGGAGAATTGTAAATAACCCCTTACTTTTGATCAAATGCCAAATGGAACTCTCTAGTTTGAATAATCAACAAAAAACCTGTACCATTAGTTGACCTCTCATACCGTTAGTCAAACTTGGTCTAACTTTAGATGTATAGTGGAGATCCATTTAAAAAAAAAAAACTGTTTATTTTTTAAATTAAGAATTTTCAGGGGTATTTATATAGTTTAACATTTAAACTTGATAAATAGTTAAGTTTGATCAAGTTTGACTAACGGTATAGAAGGTCAACTAATGGTAGGGTTTTTTGCTGATTGTTCAAACATCGGAGGATTATTTACAATTCTCCCTAAATGTAAAGAACCCGTACATATATTTAATGTAATTTTTTTTTTGTTAAATACAATATCAAAGTTAGTTAAAAAAAATCAAATTTAGGAGGGGACAATTTTGTCAAAATATAAATCCGCCTAGGAATTGGACTCATTTTAAGGATTCTATTTTTATTCTATAACATAGGTGGATTCCTTTCGCTATGTTATTTCGTTTTTGTGATCAATCCCTATTGTCATATTCTAATTGTATACATTATAATATTAATGTGCAAATATTACATGGAAGTAAATTTCGATTTCTTTAGGAAGATATTGAAAAATATTGTTTATATGGGGATATTTTTGATATTGGTACTTCAAAATCTAAAAAACATCATAAATATATCAATATATATTTGCTAATGTTACTAGGTGTAAGAGCATTCATTCAGACTCTTCTAACAAAACTAAAAGTTCGAATCGCTGCAACACAATATTAAAAAAAATATATCTATTAAAAACCTCACTGACTTTGAAATTAACCAAAAATATTCTTCTTGTTTTTTCTTTGTTTGAAAAAACCAAAATTATTCTTCTAATAACTGAGAATTGATTTTTTTTTTCTTTGAAACAGAAAACTGAGAATTGTTATTAACCTTTATCAAGGACTTCTTCTACAGTCTAAGAAAAGCTATAGAAATTTCTCCTTTAGGGGAAACTTTCTATTTTCAAACTACAGTAAATTATGTCATCAAAGATTAGAGGCAAGTTGATCCCATTTCTGAAAAGTTCCATACCTTTTGTGGGAACCAAAAGAGAAAATTATCATATTCTCACCCAGAAAGTAAGTTAACTGTAAACATTATAAAGAGATAAGGACAAAAAAAAAACATCACTTTCTGTTAGGATTTTTATTCTCTCATCGTTTAGAAATTAGAAACCAAATGACGAAGCTGACTATTTTCAAAACAATATAAATTATATTATTATAATATTATAATAATAAACCATATCTCATATCTATAATCTAATATTCAAAGCATAGGATGGTCCCCAACAACAATCAGTGATAAGAAAATAAAATAAGAGATTTGTTTATACAATAAAATGTATACAAGAAGTTTGAATACACTAAAAACTTAATATTTTAATATAGAAAAAAATTACTGTGATTGAATAACAACTGTTTCGCTAGAATACAACTATCTGTATTCTAATTTCTAGCACTAAAAATTCTTTTGTCAAACTCGTAATCAAACTTCTGTATTTTGGAATAAATTTCATTCAAATATATAGATTCATATGTGTCTCTTGGTAAAGACACATTTTTTGGAAAGAATTACATCTCTTTAATACAGAAACGCAACTTTCTGAAGAAAATACATGACTTATTGATTGTATCCGTTTCGAACAGACACGACCAAAAATCGCATCCCTAGAATTTCATTCAAAAATCCAACACCCCATTCATCTATCATCAACTTATTATTATGTCCTGAATGCCTCTATGTCTCTATGGATGGAGAGAGGCCGCTGATTATGCCTAAAAGAGATCTCTAGGCATTGCTTTTGCTTGTGGAATCTTGTTGCCAACCATTTATGGATAAAACAGGAATAAAGTGTTGTTTTAGAAACTAGTCTTGAAAAATCTTAAAGTTGTGCATATGTAGACTAGACCCACTAAAGTGTTATTAATTCTCTGTTAAATGTGTTCAATGCCTAAAGATTTCTTGGATCAAAGATGCAAGCGTCTGGGAGGGATGAGAACTGGGGTGTCAGTTGGTCCAAGATCATCGATAGGCGGTCGCTGCTTGTGGTGAACTGTGACTGATTGATAAGCAATTGACAATGCCAAAGCCTGCAAACAAGAAAAGAGCAAAAAATAAAAAATTTAAAATCAATTAATTCATTATAATTGAAACAACTTCATAAATCTTCCAATTTGAAAGTGTGGATCGGAGCAGGATTAGATTGAGGTCAATGTGGAGCTTACAATGTGATCGTGGTTAGGAGGAGCGTAAATGCCTGTATTGATGGTGGTTCTTCTTCGAGTGCCACTGGAAGGTGGATTGGATATGCTTTTTAATCCAGTAGGAACAACAATTACTGGCAGACCTACAAGATTTCCCAGGCAAACCTTCTCCCAATCAGTTGCATTTCCGATGAAGGCATCGACTGTAAAACTTTCTTTCACTTCTCTAATTAATTTTCCCCGAGCTCTTTGTGCCTGTGGACAATCATCAAAACGTGATACTTAATACACATGTGAAGAAAAGAGTATAAATATGATACTTCTCAGTTGTGCTCCAATTAAGCATTTCTTATGTAGCATATAGTAGAGTAATTACCAAGTCCAATACAAATGTAACAGCCAATCAAATTGAACATCAAACCTGCACATAATCTACTGCTGGAATTACGCGGGAACGACTCAATTCTAGAGGCCATTGCTCTTGAGCTTCATAAACATCATCCTGGCCAGAGCGTTGCCACTCATCAAAGTGAGCCAACATCTCAATATCCATTGTGAAGTTGAGGATTCCTTGAACAGAGTCAACAGTGTAATTCAATTTAAAAGGAACCATGTTAACGCCCTTTGCTGCCAGAACTTTAACAACCTAGCATTCACATCCCAAAAGAAATTAAAATTGAACTTTAGGCTCTACATTAAATTAAATTAGTCTTACACTAAATAAACAAATAGCTCTTCTAACCTCCATCTCAGCATCCTCAAGATATCCAACTGTAAGCTTTGTGATGTCAACAGAGAATGGATCTCCAAAGGGAATGTCTTTTGATGAGAGATCATCTGGATCCTTCCCTCGAATAGCATCCAAAACAATTGCACAATCTGCAGCACTTCTGCAGAATGGGCCAAGCTTATCCTGTAAAACACAGGATGTGGAGAATTCAATATCCATTGGAATCAGGAAAAAAAAAATACTTGGAAAGAGAATATAGGAATATTACCAAGCTTTCTGCTATACTCATCACACCAGTTCTACCGACAGTACCAAATGTTGGGCGCAGTGCTGTCACGCCACAACGAGATGCAGGGTAGGTAATAGAGCCAGCTGATTCTGAACCAATTGCAAATGGAACCATACCTGTTGAAAAGAATGTAGCTTTTTAGTTTAAGCAATTGAAGGTTGGTAACTTCAATCACATGAGGCGGCCTTGAAACATAGATAGTTGTGCAACATATATGGAAGATGAAAGACTCAAGCGTGCTACAAAGCTCTGATACTATGTTAGTAACCAACAGAATTGACCCAAACATTAGTATTTTAACACATGCAACTTCAACATCATCCCACACAGTACATATTGTGCGATCAAACATTTATGAGGCTTGTTCAAATCCATGATAAATGGCATGAAAATGCAAACAAGTGAACACAATGAAAACAGAAGATTACCAGCTGAAGTGCAGGCAGCAGGCCCAGCTGATGAACCTGTTGAGAATTCCTCAATATTCCATGGGTTCCTTGTCCTACCCCCAAACCAGATATCATCATATGCCAGAGACCCAGTAACAAGTTTTGCAACAAGAACGGCGCCTGCAGACTTCAACCTGTGTTATGCAGGTTCAAAATTCAAGTAGCCAAATATGACTTACATGTACTTTCTTCATGCAGTTATATAATTTCAAATATGTCCAGTACCTCTTGTAAACCCATGCTTCAATATTGAGAACTTGATTTTTGAAAGTTGTTGAACCCCAAGTTGTTTTATATTTTGGTACATCAACTATATCTTTCAACCCATAAGGAATCCCATGAAGAGGTCCTATATATAAACAGTTCAATATTAAATTACGAAGCAATTCACGAGTAAATACATAAAAATAAAAAAAACACTTGCTAGTTGCTACTAGTTTCAAATTGATGTTAAATAACATGAATGACAAAAACAAAATATAAGACATACCCAAATATTTTCCTTGTGCAAGCAACTCATCAGCTTCTTTCGCTTGCTTGTAAGCTAGTTCTTCGGTGTAAGTAACCACAGCTTTAAGAACAGGATTGTACCTGGTCTTATTTCCCCATTGCATTACTATCATTAGCAATAAAGAAATTGATGAATACCAGAAAGTACAAGCTGATAGTATATTTTTCATGCTCTTTACCTCTTCAATCTCCGGAGAAAAATCCGTGTTAGCTCCTGAGATGTAATTTGCTTTGTTTTGATGAGTGTCCCTAATTCAAGAACCTGGTGAAGAGTGAAGACCCCCCAATTTAATACATAAGAAGAGAGACAGTGCCACAGGTCATATAGACTGCTACTATAAACTGACTAGCTTACACTCATAAAGGCAATGTCTTCTTCATTCTTCGGCTTCTTTACGTTAGAGAGAGAAGGATAATTAAATGTTTTGATCATTCCTTGTGCTTGTTCTCTGTCCCAATCAGAATCAAAAATCAAAACAGTTGGGTTATGCAACCCTCCATTCTTGGAAGCAACTTGTTTCCGGTTGGCTTTGATTATTGGTATATTGAACTCTGTTGCACCTTTTGTAATCTCCAACACCTAAATAAAAAAGGCTTGGCATATATTACAAGGAGAGATTTTAAATGAAGTATGTTGAATCATATCTAACAGCTTTTAAATGAATTCAGTAGTCACCTTTCTTTCATTGAAGAAATTGGAATCAAGCAGTTTAAACGTGCGCACAGCTTCCATGAGTTTTTCTGAACATTCAGTAGTGTTTTTACTGCCCTGATCAATCATATAAAAAGAAGATGATATACAATAATCAAATAATATATAGATATATTCTTCATAGTTCATACTTCACATTAGCTACTGATGGGTTTTACCTGGACATAACATCACTCGAATGAATCAAAACTTTCTGAGACAACATTAACTCCAAGATTTTCTTAAAAGTTCTCACATGTTTTGCAAGTGCCAGGGGTCAATGGCAAACAAAAGGGATCACATTTTTTTTAACTGTGAGATCATGGTACATATGAATATTTCATGCTACATTACTCTATCTTCATGAATTTTAATGTATTATTTAATTATTTTTTGACATGATATATATCTTCATGAGTTACTTGAGTGCAAATATCCCAAAATTAATTTTAAAATACCGGTGTATCATGAGATGATTTATACTAGGTATTTTAAATTGGAGCTACAAGCCCATGACTATTTCAATCCCTCAACAATTCGATTCAGACTAGGGTTTAGTAAATTGTCGATATAAAAATAATGTATACTTAGAGGAGGAAAAGAAAATTTAGTTAAATTTTTTAGGAGAAAAAAATAATTATTTTTTAATAAATAATGTATTATTTATTAGGAGAAAAATAATGCCCGAAAAAGCTTCTCTAATAAATAAGTCTGCATCTGCAACAACAACATTGTTGTTGTGTTGTGTGGATCCCCAAAGTTTCTTTTATTTCAGAAAATATTTTTGTGAGTGATGATATATGCACTCATCAAAAATTGTATATACATCATAAATTAGTATCATTTTGAAAATTCAATGTTACCCTTTAATAAAATACTAAATAACTAAATAGTTTGTAATTATACCCACATATTATTAGCTAATTTCTTTTTATTTTAAGATAAAATTATCATTCGAAAATCAAAACAAGTTTCATCGGACTACTAATTAATATCTCTCGATGAGAAATCACGATGGGAAATCCATAATTGAGAACAAGTCATCGGCCGTTTTATAAAAAAAAAGTTATCTGATTCCCCAGCTACCTTGGCCAGAGAATGAGTCATCAACATTGTAAAATTTTTTGGATTTTTTTTATGGATATTTAAGTTTATATATCTGCAATATTTATTAAGTTCAATTTTTTTTTTCGGATATATAATTTAAGGTGTCTACGTTATTTAATTTTGTGTACAGAATATTTTCTACAAGTATTATATATTTATATAGCTCAAAACCATTTCATTTGGGTATGCTTTATGTATTTAGAAATCATAAATTATTTATTTGAATAAAATGAAATAAATAAAAGTATTTAAATAATAATAAATTTTTTTAGGTGATAAAATAGGCGTAAATGGATGTACTTACCAAAATACAATATAATAGAATTATTTAAAAGGTATTTTTAACATTAAATGAGATTTATTTACAAATTAAAGATTTTTTAAAAATTTTAATAGAATATATTAAAAAAAAAGGTGTACATATAGTTTTTAAAGTTGTAAATATTTTCACTCTATTTTTATTTATTATTACACTCACCACAATCTTTATTCTAATTTCTAAACTACAAAACATGTGTCACTATGTCAAGGAATGACATCGTTCGCGAAAGAAAATAATACGATATATTTTTACAGATTTTTTATATAAGTAAACAATAAAAAATAAGAAATTGTAGATTTTTTTAAAATTAAACTCTTAAAGAAAATTTGAAAAAAGGGTTGAATGAAGTAAAGAAAAAGGATAATTATATAACAAAATGGAGTGCCCTTATTATTTTTTTTTAAAAATTAAGTTGTTAGAATGAATTATATTTAGAAAATGAGTATGAAAAGATAAAATTAGATTGTAAGGAGAAAATCCCAATCTAATTATGAGCTTCGGATTAATGGTTAATTATGTAGTTATTATATATTGGTATAAGACCAAGAACAAATCCAATTTTAATTTTAAATACTGTTAATTAAAAAGACTTTATATTATAATATGAGTTTCTGAAGTTCAACTTTAAGGCCTTTAGTGGAATAGTTGAGACTTAATTTGACAGGTGACGATATTTGCACTCTACTAAAACCATATGTACATCTCAAAATTATATATTTTGCAAATTCTAATATTGTCCTTAAATTAAATTATTAATACTTTTTTCTTTAAAAAAAGATTAATAATTTAATAAAAGATATTATTAATAATTTTTAGCTATTTTATTTTTTCAAAATAGTAATAATTAAATTAAAAATAAAAGACGAAGAAATAATAAACAAAAATAAAATCTCAGACCGAAATTCGGGTGGAGGCAAGTGCCTTCTCCTAAGCTTGAAAGAAGGAGGAGTAATAGGCTCATCCATCAAAAATTAAGAAGAAGGCTAATGATCCTCCCATATTTATTATTTTATAATTTATTAATTTGTGATATTTTTAAATTAATTCTGTCATAGATGTGATGATCGTTTGGAAACTCTAGCTCATACACTTTAAATTAATATAGTGCAAATGTTTTGTATCATGTTGAATTGTATAACATTAATACACTATACTTTTGTAAAAAAAAAAAAACGATTGAATGTGATTTTTATTGTTATATATTTTGATTTTATGTTAGAATAGATAAATAAAATAAAATATTAACCGAAATCATTTTTTTTTAAAACCTAACAAAACTACTTACAAGGGAAAATATAAGGCAAACATTTTGAAGACTAGAGCGAAATCATTTTCTTTTATTATATAAGGTAATTCATATATATTTTTCTCAGAGAGCCAGCCCGAGTTAGCACTGTCATATATGCGTCCGCTAGCTTCCTGCTAATTATGGGTGTAGATAATATATTAATATATATTACGTTCACATGCATATGCATATATACAGAGCTAGAAAAAGAAAGAAAATACCATTTTAGTGCAAGTGCTAACAAGAAGACGATGAGTATTGTTGTTGGAGTGATGCAGCTGGGACACAGAAGCAGACGAAGATCCGACAGAAAGTGAAGAGAAAAACACAAAGACAAAGAAACGTGTCCATGTCAAAGGAAGATCAGACGACATGATCACAACCACGTTGTTGTTGTTGCTGCTGCTGCTTCTGTCTTCAGAGGTTGATGATCTAATTAACTAGTTTTGGCTTTCTCATCATATATATAATCCTTTAATGTTTCTGGTTTGGTATCACAGGACGGCACTCAAATCCTGCGTCAACGCCTTGATTCTGTCAAACCCGCAAGTAGAGGGTGTTCATTTTCAAATGTTCAAACCATTTTTAGTTTAAAATACAAATAGGGAAAATTAATGTTACTCCAATTACATAAACCTTGACTGTTTTCTTGTAATTACGTGGACCTTATCCGCTGAGTACAATCAATCTATTGGCAAGAAACCGTGGGCAAATTGAACTAAGTTTCCTCAATTTTTATCATAAACTCATAGCCTAATTATTTTATTTAAGTTGAAAAAGAGAACTAAAAATAAATAGTAGCAATTAACCTGTACGTATTTGGCTGTCACTTGTCGGTGATCAGGACTTCAAGCCGTATTTTATATTAAATTGTTATAAATAGATCTTCTTTATATTAAATGTGTTCGCCAAACTGCTTTTCAGCATATATACAAAAGGGATTTTTGACATAATTGTTAATCAAATTACGTTGACTTTGAGTGGGGTAATTGCATAAATGTGTTAATATAGAGTTTCAAAAGGGCAAATTAGACCACACCTTTTATTATTTTGTTTTGCATGCTTTGATAACCCACACTCACATAAAAATCCTCACACACAACATTTCTAACACAGTAACCATTCACAAAGCCTTCTCTGTTCACAGGCTTTCCTGCATGTCACTACCAATATGGGACGTGGTAAAAGATATTCATTCAGTTTGACGGTACTTCATATTTGAATTGTCATGCTGTATATCACAAAATAAATAAATAAATAAATAAGGACTGTTAGAACATCTTCAATGTAATGTTTAATCATTGAGCAAATGATATAATTTAGCACAAAGGAAAAAAAAAAGCATACTTCAATACAGTATCAAAAGATGTGCCAAATTTGACATAATATAACATATGTCAAATTTGATACAGCAAAAAATATAGTCGTATTTGTTGATTTTTTAAATTTTAAATAATAAAAATTTAACCAATTTGGTACGAAAAATTGAAATTGAAACAATTTTTAAATAATATTCAATGCATTCATTGAATACATCGGTTGTAGTTGTTGATTTTTATAATTTTAAATAATAAGAAAAATAAAAAATAATATATCAAATTGAATTTTACATTAGAGTACAATACTAAAATGATGTGCCAAATATAACATTGGAGTATTATCACTAAAGTCCCTACTTTTTCATAAATTGTCACATTTTTAAACATCTTTACTATGTTAGTCACTTTAGTCCATTGTTTTTTCAAAATACATCACTTTAGTCCATTTGACCAAAAACTAACAGTAAACTATAACATAATATATAAAAATACAATTTTACCCTTTATTGTTATTTTTAAAATTTTTCCTTTTAATCCCTCTAGTTTCAATAATAGCCGGTCAACCCCTAACAAATTAAAATGCTTCCATAAGGGATTGAACCTTCAACTAGTGGTGTAAATATAGGCCGGGCCAAAAGGGTCTGGCACGCATGGCCTGCCAAGGAAGGCAGACCGTTCTAGGCACGACCCAAAAAATGGGGGTGCCGTGCCGACCCGACACGTTGGTGGGCCGCGTGCCGGACCTTAGTAGGCCCGTCCGCCATGCCTACCCGGCACGGCCTGCCTACCCCGGCATGCCGAGAAACTGTTGGACCGCAGTGCCGATTAGGCGGGCCGGCACGGTAGGCAGACTGTTTCGCCCGCCAAAATTTTTTTTTTAAGAATTTCCAACGGTTGAATTTTAAACATTCAACCATTGGTGTTCAAAAAAATTACTATTTAACCCCTAAAAAAATTATATTTTGACATGCAATTCAATTTTTCCTATAAATACTCCTACTAATTCCAATTTTTATTCACTTTCTCTCATTCTCTCAATTTCTCAATCTCTCATTCTCTCCAATTCTTTACACACTACACAATTTCATTCTTACTCTCTCCCTCTATACAATTTCTAATACTTAGTTATTAATTTCCTATTATCTATCTATTATTCCCTAAATGTTCCACCAACACATCAAAGTTCAAAGGTACATTTTTCTTTAAATGTTATTATTTAATTTTATGTTTAGACTTTAGTTATTAATTTTAATGTTTTTGTTTAGTTACAAAATTACTCATTATATGTTTATACCTAGTTATTAATTTTAATATTATTGTTTAGTTAGTAAATCAATTTAAAATTTTTTGGTTAGTTAATTAAAAATATATTTTTTAGTAAATTAAGCATTTTATATGTAGTAGTGAATTTGAATATATTTTGTTAGTAAATTAATAATTTATATATGTAGTAGTTAATTTAATATGTTTTGTTAGTAAATTAATAATTTATACTTGTAGTAGTTAATTTAATATGTTTTGATAGTAAATTAATAATTTATAGATGTAGAAGTTAATTTAATATGTTTTGTTAGTAAATTAATAATTTATACTTGTAGTAGTTAATTTAATATGTTTTGTTAGTAAAGTAATAATATATACTTGTAGTAGTTAATTTAATATATTTTGTTAGTAAATTAATAATTTTATATTTAGTTATTATTTATTAATGACTAATGAGTTAATATTTGTATTTTAGGAAATGGATCCTAATCACCCTTCTTTTCCCGACGATTTGAACATGCTGAACGAGGATTTGGATCTTTCTCGACCGACTGGAACCGAAACCACGTCCCAAAAGGTTTACATCAAATATCTGGCAGTGTTTTGATATAGTAGAAATGACACTCCCAGACGGTACGACCGGCTCCAGAGTTAAATGTAAGTTTTGTCTTAAGGACTATGCTACGAGTAGGCAGGGAACCGGTCATTTGAGAATGTATATGGAGAAATGACTGTCTATACATGGACAGGTAGACACTACAACCCAGGCACAACTACAACGGCATCTAGACGGGTCCGTTACGACGTGAATTTACGACCCCAACCATGCTAGAAATTCCTTGGCACGATACATTGCACAAACTGATCAACCGATTAATTTTGGTGACAATGTTTTTTTTCAAGAATTTATTAATGATTCATTCAACCCCCAATTTCAAACTGTTTCTAGAACCACCACTAAGAACGATTTGATAAGAATGTTTCAAACCCAACGAGATGAATTGATGGTTGAATTACAGCATCTACGTGTCTCTATTGCATTAACTTCTGATATTTGGAACGTATGTTCCAAACATGACAATTTATGTGTCACGGGACACTATTTAGATTCTGATTGGAGGTTAACAAAAAAAATTCTTGGTTTTCATCCTATGGATTGTGCACATACCATAGAAATTTTTTTTAATGTCATTATTGATGTTTTAGAAACTTATGGAATAACTAAACACATCATTTCTATCACATTAGATAATGCATCTATAAATATTAGCCTTGTTGTATTGTTTACAGAAAGAAAAATCCTGCAAGCTGGGGGTTACTTCTTCCATCAACGGTGTACATGTCACATCATAAATTGAATTGTACATTCTGGTATGAATGAAGTAAGTGCTCGTATAGATCGCATCAGATCTGCCATTTCTTGGATTAGGAGCTCTAATCCAAGATTTCGAGAATTCGGCAGACACTATACATTAAACGGTCTATGACCCCGATGATTCCAAACTTATATGCCGGTAAGGTGGAACTCTACTTATTTAATGCTGCAAAATTGTTTGGACTACGATACAATTATTACATGTTTTTTTTAATATGAAATTGGCCGAAATTGGTTCTTCACAAGCACAAGCATACGCACTTACCTCAGACAATTGGTATGTGGCAAGGGTTTTTGTTGAATTTTTAAAGATTTTTAACAATGTCACTGTAACTCTTTTCGGGATCTATTACCCCACATCTTCCCAGGTAATCCATCAGATAGTGGAAGTGTCTGAAGTGTTAAACACTTATCGTGAAGATGCCATCTTAGGCACTGCACTTGTTGCCCTGGAGACAAAGTTGAAAAAATATTGGTCTACGATTCCTTTTCTTTATGCCTTAGGTCTTATAGTAGATCATATGGTTAAATTATCTGGTTTAAACTTTTTGCTTGAGTTTATTGGAACTAATTTGACAATAGATTATTCATAACAGATTATTGACATTGGAAACAAGTTGTTCGAAGTTTTTAGTATTTGTGAGCGCGGGTTTGGCATCGTTGACACGTAGCCATCAACAGAACCGGAGACACAACCGATGCAGACAAGTTGGAGTATTCTAAAACGGCGTAAAAAATCATCAAATTCTTCTTCAACACAACGATCTGCTACATCTTCTGGAGCCGAACTAAATAGATACCTTGAAGCACAGTTCGATGCATGCGAAGACACGGAGAAATTTGATTTGTTGTTATGGTGGAAGACTTATAGTTACAGGTATCCAGTCATGTCACACCTAGCACGTGACGTACTGGTTATCCCCATGTCCACTGTGTCTTCAGAACAAGTATTCAGCACGAGCGGAAGAATTATTGAACCAAGAAGAAGTTGTTTGACTCCGGAGATGGTGGAGGTATTAACATGCGTTCGGGATTGGGAGCATTCTCGAAAGATGTTGCAAAATGAAACGGTAGACGAAGAATTTATTCAAAATTTCTCCAATTTATTTGTTGATGAGAGTTCTAGTAGTAAGCAGGTCCATAACTAGGTTATACGTGTGCATTTACTTGTAATACGATTGCACTATTTTTTCCTTACCAAGTTTTTATCCCACTGGGTGTTTCCTGGTAAGGTTTTTAATGAGGCAATCCTGTAAATATGTAATACTTAATTCCGAAAGTCAAAAATAATTAAATATTTCTTCATTTCATATGTTCATAACATCATGTCTTCATCTATTTTTTATTTTCTTTAATACTTTATTAACAAACATAATAAATCTATCTATTAACAACAATTTTTTATTACACTAAAATAATAATTAAGATAAACAAATTGTTATCAAAATTAGATTATTACATTGTTAAAACAATATTATATATCTTGACACATTTACATTAACATAATTAAATTTTTAAAAATAAATAAATAAATAAAATTTGCCCGGTCCGGCTCGTTTGACACGCCGAGACCGTTCGGCAGTACCTGTTTTTACACTACTACCTTCAACCTTGAGATTAAAAGCCAAAAGCTCTAACCAGATGAGCTACTCTAGCTCATTGTTGATGATTTGTTGATTGAAATGTATATATATTTGCAACTTCAGCGGTGATACATCTGATAATCCAACTTCCAAAATAAACTAATGGGTATCAGATTATTAAGTTCACAAAAAAAAAAAAATCAATGGACCATATTGTCATTTGCTAGAGAGTTTATCTTGATTTTTTCCCTATATGTCTATTTCACATATATAGATAAACATGCCTATATCGAATTTCCGTATATACAAGTCAAACTTGTTGAATTCCAAGATTTTATTTATTTATTTATAGCTTTGTTTATAAGATAAAAGAGAATCTTTAAGTCTTATTATATTCTTCCCACATTTGATTAGATCCAATAACAGTGAAATATTAGGTGAACAGTACAAGAGCAACATAAAAGTCAAATTAGGGATCCTATTTATATGAATATTATCTCACCAAGTACTTTTTTTTTATTTAAAAAAACAATCAATTAACTAACAAACATGTGAACTATAATAATTTTATATCTCTGTAGGTTAGTGATAAAGAGAAACATCAAAATCAAAACCCATCAAAGAAAAGTAAAACAAAAACGCAATTAAACATGTGTTTTTTTATTCATCAAATTTCAATCTAGTCTCAGAACCCTAATTACTAACCCAAATTAATCACAAATTTATGAGAAAGAGAAATTACTAAGAAAGAAACGTTGGCTTCGTCCCTGGCTCCCTACTGTAACGTTGCCGTTAGAAAAGTGATGAATGTACGTATTTTTTTTTCTCAAGAGAGTCTTCAAAAGTCTCTTGGGAGAATGTGAGAGAAATTTGGAGAAATTGTGAGGTTTGATATTTATATTTCCAACACAAAAGTCTATAAAAGTCATGATATGTTGAATTCCATAAAAAGTCATTGACAATTTGAATACTGTTAAACTTTTATAGACTTTTAAAAAGTATTGATTGAATACCCCATGACATTTATAGATTTTTTAAAAGTCTAAAAAAGTCTATATTGAATACCCCATAATTTTCAAAGAGTCATAAAAGTCTAGATTGAATATACCTAAACTTTTTAATTTTATAAAAGTCATTAAAAGTCTTTCCAAATCCTAATTGAATACACTCCCTTAACTTTTATTTATATGATAATATATATATATATATATAGTCCTTTTCTCCTCAGTGCGCACTGATATAACTTATATCAGTGTGTTGCATATGGACCACTAATTATTGAGAAGTTTTGACAAGTGCATACACTTTGAGTCAAAGTATGTAAATCTAATGGTCCACATCCAACGCACTGATGAAGTTATATCAGTGCGTATTGACTTGAAAATTTCTGTATATGTATATATATATATATATATATATATATTGAAGTATGTAATGGTTTGAGTTGGGTTATGTTGGTTGATAAAACACAACCCACAAACCAATCGGGTTACTTAAAAATAACCCAATCGGTTTTTTTCTTTAACAAAATCAAACCAACCCACTTAAATTGGTTTGGTTTGGGTGGATTGATCTTTTGACGGTTTGGGTGCCCACCCCTAACAACAGCTAATTGAAAATCCAAGTCTGCCGAAGTTAAAATTCCTTTTTCAAGTTTTGTTAACCAAAACAAACATGATAAAGATACCAAAATATGTCACAACAATAATCAATCCAAAATTACCTTTTTAACTACTAAAATGTTTCCTAAAAAAACAATAAACAAAAAGATGAGAAAATGTCACCTAAGAAATATGTAAGGCTTTTTACAAGAGGCATTTGACAAACATCATAACAAAAAAAAATTAAAGATTAAAATTATTCAACCAAATATTAAAAAAAATCTACATAAATTACTCTCACCTCCAAATGCCATCCAATACCGCATCTTTTGGGTGTTTTTGAGATAATCTGTGAGGAAGAGTCATTGGAATTTGATGAGAAAAGTGTGAGATTTTGGGTGGTTTTTATAGAGGTAGATAAGAAGGCTTTTGGTTATTATAATTATGTGGTTTAATTGAATAAACTTAAAGTTTGATTTAAGGAGAATATGATGGGGTTTTGATGTTTTATTATTGATCATGATAGTAATCATTAAGAGAATATATTTTTAAAATTTTTAAATAACTGAATTATTGTTTTTATTAATTGTAATCATGTTTTGATGCGAATGATTTAAAAAGATGATATAGGAAGAGTTTAAATAATAGTTAAATTGTTTCATAATTGTAATCAAATTATCTATTCATCTTACCCTATTAATATATATATATATATATATATATATATATATATACAGTCATTTTCTCCTCAGTGCGTACTGATATAACTTAGATCAGTACGTTGCATATAGACCACTGATTATGGAGAAATTTTGACAAGTGCAAACGCTTTGAGTCAAAGTATGTAAATCTAATGGTCCACATCACTGATGAAGTTATGTCAGTGCGTACTGACTTGAAAACTTTCATATATATATATATATATATATTTATATATATATATATATATATATATATATATATATATAAATGAATACATCTACATTTAAAAAAAGATAGTTCCCATCAGCAGTATACATACAAAACTATCAAATTAACAAACTCAAATAAATTATTTTTTAACTCTTGAAAAAAAAAAAAATCGGATAACAATTTAATGTTTACATGTTGAACAAGCATAGACCGTTATGGTGGAAAAAACTACAATCCATAAACTTGGAGTTCACCACTCATATAACCACAAAACTGTACCTGTTCTCCATTTCTTGCAAGTTCAACAATCCTTTGTTGTCACTACCACTCGTTCATGTCGATTAAGGAGAAGATAACGCCTAGTTGAGCCAACGAAACCCTAGATGGTGGTTCCATGTCTGCTGCGACGATTTCGCGAAATTGAGAGATTGATTTCGTGAGAGAAAGACGATACTAGAGATAAAGAGATCTGAGATAGATATAGAGATTAGAGATGAGGTGTATTGAGTTTGAAAAATAATTAAATATAGCAGTTTTGGAAAAAATAAAATAAATAATAAAACCATTTAACTTTATTTAATTAAATCAAATATTTAAAAAGTGGGACATAAATAGGCTAGTAGTGGGTGTGTCAATGTCACCACTAGATCTAATAATGCCCAAGTTTTTAAAATTAAAAAAATTACTTGATTTATTTCCTAAACTGCTATTTTTAATTATCTTCCAAAGTTAACTCATCCCATAAACTCTATATATTTTCAACAACAAAAAAAACTTATCTTTCTCTCTCTCTCTAATATAGATAGAGTAATTTTCCAATGGGGACTTTTACAATGCACACTTTAATCACCTTTGACGAAATTGCATGTAATTAAATGTTTTTCGATGAGATTTTTTGTAAGCATCCTAAGAAAATTAAAATACACATTTGGTAAAAATTTGATTTTTTTTTTGAATTTGAGAACTATGTTTTCTTATATTTTCCTATTTTTAAATGTTTTATCTTCAAAAAAAATCAGAAAAAATTAGTTCTTGCACCCGAATTTTTTTTAATTTTTTTCTATAAATGTATTTCAATGTTTTCAACAACCATACGAAAAATAAAATCAAGATTCAATATATTACATTCAATTTCATAAAAGTGCTTAAAGTGTGCATCGTAAAAATCCTCATTGGAAAATTACTCTATATATATATATAATAAGTTATGTACATTTTCCTTCATTTCTTTTACTCTCATTCATCTCCTCTTCATTGTATTTTTTTTCATTCATGATGTTTCTCATACAAGGAAGATAAAAATAAAAAAAATAAAAATTTATTTGATCATATTGTGTTCATTAGAGAGCAAACAAAAAAAACACTTAGTGACAATGAAAAGAAAAAAATAATAATACAAGTAACTTCAAACTTACTTTTAAATAATGATTGCTTTGAAATGCATAATGTTATCGGTTTCTTCAATAATATAAATTGTATGCAATAAAATAAGCAAATAAAATTAGGGTTTCGTAGATGTGAGGTTTTATTAGAATTTAATTTGAACATGTTGAGATAAACGAAATGAAGGGAAAAAAATACGATGGATGGGTGCTGGATGTGTGTGTATGTAAGAGACCAGTTTTTTTTTTTTTTGAAAATATATAAAGAGCATTTATAGGGTGAGTTAAGTTTGCAAGATAATTAAAAAGGGCAGTTTATGAAATAAATCAAGTAAATTTTGAATTTTAAAAACCGGAGCATGATTAGACCATTAGTGGGTTGCCAATAGCACCACTCAAATTATTTACTCTTTGCAACTATTTAAAAACCAAAAGTAACCATAGGGCATTTTTGTTAACTGAGATATGATTGGATACGACTAATTTTAGTCATATTTCCTATGTTTGTTGCTTGTATGGAATGAGATTATTTCCTATGTGACTAATTAGCCCAACCAATGTCCTTGGAGAAATGCTGTTTTTAATAGGAACTTATTACTTGTTAGCCTTTTCTTTTAACGTCAGGTAATTGGGAGAGAAGGTTTTTCACAATGTGTTTATGGCTATTGTTTCATTTTTTTTTACGGTTGTCAATCTTCTCAACTGTCTAATAGTGTAAGGAGTTTCTAATGATCATTAGCTGGGCTGATTGGATTCGTCATACACTGATTTATTCTAATTTGTTTTTTCTTGAACTTGCTAGACCAAGTGAAGAAATAGCATCTGTGTCGTAGGATTCTTCATCCTATCTATCTCACATGCTGAAGGTACCAGATCATCAAGTTGCAGGTCACACTGCCCGTCATGGAAAGCTTGGGCCCCTTATAGATGATTTGGGGCGTTTCTACAAGCCCCTTCAGGATGATGAACGTGACTTCAAAGAGTTGTCTTTCTACACTTCTTTCACTACTAGTATAAGGATTCCGTATCACATCCACATATTCTTCCCTGTCTTTTATGGAAGGCAACTTTTAAAGGCATCTAATGGATCTGGCCTTCGTCCCCATCTTGTCTTGCAAGATCTTGTCTCAGACCGCCTCAATCTTTCCATCATAGACATTAAGATTGCTTCCCGAACATGGTATCCCTAAGCATCTGAAGATTATGTCTAGAGATGTATGAAGAAAGACAAAGAAACCACTAGCTTGTTATTGGGTTTTAGGATATCTGGGTTGCAGATATATGGAAACAACGAATCAGGATTCTGGAAGCTAGAGAAGGAGCATGTTCAAGGATTTACTCCAGAGGATGTCAGATTAGTTATACGGAAATTTGTTTCATCTAACTCACCCTACATATTCAAATTCAGTCCCAGACTGTTGTTTCGCACCATGTGTTTATGGTGGTTCTGCTGGGATCTTGGCACAATTGTTGGAGCCGAAGGCATGGTTTTGTTGTGAAGTTGGCTCAATGCCACCATTATCTTCCAGTAGCTATTACTGACTTCTTGCCACCATCATCAGTCAGCAGCCATTTGGTAATGTGCAGCAGTATTTGTTGACAAATGGGGAAGCCATTTTTGTTGTCAATTGAGACTTGATTGTCTTAGATATTTCTTATATAAAAGAAACCTTCAGCAAAAAGAGAAAATAAGGCAGAGTTAGGCAAGGCAAGAAGCAATTCATATTTGAGCTTCTAGAGAGAGTTCTTGAGAGTTTTAGAGAAAAAACTCTGTTTTTGTAATTCTGAAATATATTAGTTTGCTGCCTCCCGTGGACATAGGCAATTGCCGAACCATATAAATATCTGCGTAGTTGTGTTGTGTGCATTTTTCTGTTTAATTTCTAGCCATTTCCGTAACAAATTGGTATCAGAGCTTTGGTTTTTGGTAAAGTTTAGAAATTTCAAAGTCCTCGAATCGCTGTTCGGAGGGTACCGTTGTGTTCCTCTCTAAAATACGATTCCAACAGCTGTGACCGCATCTCAAACGGAGCTCAAACGATCTCTCTAGCTTCGGTCAAAGTTCGGTCAACTCTGAAAAAAAAAATTTCTAGAAATTTTCTGCAGATTTTTTTTAAGGAAGAAGACGACATTGTAGCACCATGTCATCTACTACATCAGCACTGAGACATCAGCGCTGAGTCATCCGCCATATCAGCGCACAGTCATCGACACGTCAGCAGCGATTCATTGCCACGTCATCAATAAGCCATGTCACATGTTAGGGAATATTCTGTTACCATCAGAGAATATTCTGTTATCTGCAGAATATTCTATAACAGAATATTCTGTTACACTAACGGAATATTCCTGAGTCAACTGGATCCAAAAGTGTTTTTGCTTAACTCAATGTAATTTTCACCCGTTTTCGACTGAGTCGGACTTGTTTTCAGCTATTTCGACTGTTCAGGACGCAACTGTGCCATCCGCTTCAGCTAATTTCGCTTGTAAGTACTAGTTTTACTTAGTCAAGCTTTATTAACTCTATTTTTGGGCACGATGGAAGATCCAAAAGCTGGAGAAATCTTGGAACAGTCAACTAAACCTCAGACCTCGGCATCAACCAGCAGTTCTTGGCAAAGAAGCTCGATATCAAATGCGAAGTTTGATATTGAGAAGTTTGACGGCACCAACAACTTCGGCATGTGGCAATCCGAAGTTCTAGATCTGTTATTTTGGGAAGGATCCGATATTGCCTTGAGTTCCAAACCCGAGAATATTTCAAATGAAGATTGGAAGTATGTAAATCGTCAAGCATGCGGCACAATTCAGTTGTGTTAAGCGAAGGACTAGAAGTACTTTGTCATGAAGGAGACTATGGCATCAAGTCTCTGGAAAAAGTTGGAGGACAAGTACATAACGAAAAGCATAGAGAACCGACTCTACCTGAAGAAGAAGCTCTTTCGTTTCCAGTATAAGAAATGTATTTCTATGATTGAGCATTTGGATTATTACAATAAAATTTCTCGCCGATTTACAAAATTTAGATGTTGAAATTAGCAATGAAGATAAGGCACTACTGTTGTTAAATTCATTGCCTGATACCTATGAACACTTAACCACAACTCTGTTATATGGTAACGATGATGTTAAATTCATAGACGTATCTAATGCTCTGGTGAATAATGAGTATTGGAAGAAAGATCAGCTTGATCATAGAGAATCAACATCAGAAGAGCTGACTGTTGCCCGAGGCAGGGCAAACAACAGAAGATCTGAAGTATCTAATGAGCGTGGTAAATCTCACTCAAAATCAAGAGGAGCATCCCGCTCGAAGCCAAGTGGAGAATCATCATACAGACGTCCTGCGAAGGACGAGTGTGCCTACTGTCACCAGAAAGGGCACTGGAAGAAAGATTGTCCAAACAAGGACAAATCTAATGTGAATGTTGCAGATAAAGCCGATGATGGGGAGGATTCAGCTTTTACAGTTTCATCATCAGACAACCATTCTGATCGGTGGATTATGGATTTCGGTTGTTCTTATCATATGTGTCCCAACAGGCAGTGGTTCTCAAGCTTCCGGGAGCTTGACGGAGGAGTTGTCCTTATGGGCAATGACAACACCTGCCAGACGAAAGGGATATGAACTATCCGCCTGAAGATGCACGATGGTACAATCAGACGACTGACAGACGTCAGATATGTTTATGATCTAAAGAAGAACCTCATTTCACTAGGGGTCTTAGACTCCAGCGGTTACAATGTAACCATGGAAGATAGAGTCCTGAAGGTTGTACGAGGTGCATTCTTGGCAATGAAAGGTACTCGACAGAGAAATCTATATTTTCTGGATGGGTACACAGTCACAGGGAGAGCAGCCGTTTCCAGCAGTTCAGTCGATGAGTCATCTAATACTTCCCGACTCTGGCATATGCGTTTAGGGCATGTCGGTGAGAAGGCTTTGTAAGGTTTGGTGAAACAAGGTCTCCTGAAAGGTGCAAAGACATGTAAACTTGATTTCTGCTAGCATTGTGTCATGGGCAAGCAGACAGGAGTGAAGTTCAGCACTGCCATTCATCTTACAAAAGCAACACTGGATTACGTTCACACTGATGTTTAGGGGCCTTCCAAAAATGCTTCATTGGGAGGTAAACATTTATTGATGATTTCTCCAGGTATGTTTGGGTATACACCATGAAGCATAAATATAAAGTTCTGGATATCTTTCTTCAATAGAAGAAGATGATTGAAAACCAGACATGCAGAAAAATTAAAAGGCTCAGATCAGACAATGGAGGGGAATACAAATTAGATCCTTTCATGAAATTTTGTCAGGATGAAGGGATAATCAGACACTTTACAGTTCCCGGCATGCCACAGCAGAACGGTGTAGCAGAACAGATGAACCGTATTTTGGTGGAGAAAGTTCGATGTATGCTTTCTCAATCCGGCCTGAGCAAGACATTCTGGGCAGAGGCTTTGGTGTATGCCTCTCATATAGTCAATAGACTACCTGCTACCGCACTTGATGGGAAAACTTCCAAGGAGGTATGGTCTAGACAACCTGTTTCGGATTATGATAGATTGCATATATTCGGATGTCCATCATACTTTCATGTTACAGAATCCAAACTGGATTCTAGGGCCAAAAAAGTTGTTTTCTTGGGCTTTAGTGAAGGAGTTAAGGGATTCAGACTATGGAATTCCGAGTCAAAAAAGATTGTTTTAAGCAGAGATGTTACCTTTGATGAATCTGTAATGCTGAAACAAATACCTCCCGACACAGAGAATGAGAATCCAAATTCTCTACGACAGGTGGAGTTTGAGACTCCTAAGAAGTCAGAAAAGGCTTCTCCGACAGTCAACCATCCTGATGATGATTCTGATAGTGAGGATGAGATATCAGTTGAGGTGGAGGCTTCAGAACCATTATTTGAGATCAGACAACAGCCAAAATCCATTGCCACCGGCAAACCGAAACGAGACATTCGGATGCCCGCCCGTTACACAGACATGGTAGCATACGCTCTTCCAGTAACTGACGATGATGTTTCGTACACCTATAGAGAGGTTGTGCACAGTACAGACAATGTCAAGTGAAAAAAGGCGATGGATGAGGAGATGCAATCACTTTATCATAATGAAACATGGAAATTGACACAACTTCCAAAGGGAAAGAGAGCTATAGGGTGCAAATGGGTATATGCCAAGAAGGAAGGTACTCCTGGCAAAGACAACATTAGATACAAAGCTAAATCAGTAGCGAAAGGCTACGCACAGAAGGAAGGAATAGACTACAATGAGGTATTCTCACCTGTTGTCAAGCATTCGACTATTCGGATTCTATTGGCTTTGGTTGCAATTTTGATCTAGATTTAGCTCAACTCGACGTGAAGACTGCATTCCTCCATGGTATTTTGAATGAGGAAATCTATATGTCTCAGCCAGAAGGGTTCAGAGGTTTGGCATTGATAGCAAGACTAAACCTGTAAGTACACCGTTAGCTCCACATTTCAAACTGAGTGCACTGATGTCACCGACTACTGATGATGCAAAAAGGCAAATGGATCATGTTCCATATGCAAATGCTGTTGGTGCCTTAATGTATGCAATGGTGTGTACGAGACCCGACATTTCACACGCCGTAAGTATGGTGAGCCGTTACATGCACAATCCTGGTAAAGGCCACCGGTAAGCAGTGAAATGGATTCTACGGTACATTCAAGGTACTGTAGATGTTGGTATGAAGTTCGAGAGAGATCAAACAATTGATAAACATATCGTAGGATATGTTGATTCTGATTATGCTGGTGATCTTGACAAACGCCGATCTACTACTGGTTATGTGTTCACTATTGTAGGAGGACCAGTAAGTTAGAGATAAACTTTACAGTCAACAGTGGCTTCATCTACAATTGAGGCAGAATATATAGCTGTAACAGAAGCTTTCAAAGAAGCCATTTGGTTTCGTGGTTTGATCAGGGACTTGGGTATTGCTCAGGAAAACATGGAGATTTTCTGCGATAGCCAGAGTGCCATTTGTTTGGCAAAGAACCAGATCCATCATAGTCGCACCAAGCATATAGACGTTCGTTACCACTTTATTCAGTGAAATAGTAGATGAAGGGAATATTCTACTTCAGAAGATCGGAACTGCAGACAATCCTGTAAATATGTTAACAAAAGTGGTAACTGGGATCAAGTTCCAACATTGTTTGGGCTTGATCAATATCTCTCGAGCTCGTAGCGCCTAAGGGCGAAATGAAGGTAGCATTGATTGGTGGATTCTCGCCAAGGTTGAGATTGTTGTCAAGTTGGCTCAATGCCACCATTATCTTCCAGTAGCTACTACTGACTTCTTGCCACCATCATCATTCAGCAGCCATTTGGCAATATGCAGCATCTATTTGGTAATGTGCAGCAGTATTTGTTGACAAATGGGGAAGCCATTTTTGTTGACAATTGAGGCTTGATTGTCTTAGATATTTCTTCTATAAAAGAAACCTTCAGCAAGAAGAGAAAATAAGGCAGAGTTAGGCAAGACAAGAATCAATTCGTATTTGAGCTTCCAGAGAGAGTTCTTGAGAGTTTTAGAGAAAAAACTCTGTTTTTGTAATTCTGAAATATATTAGTTTGATGCCTCCCATGGACGTAGGCAATTGCCGAACCAAGTAAATATTTGTGTCGTTGTGTTGTGTGCATTTTTCTGTTTAATTTCTGCTCATTTCCGCAACAGGTTTGAGGATCAGACTATTTATCATTTCAATTCTTGTCCAGTTCTTATGCTTTACGAAAAGGAGTCGGTGATGAAAGGAAAGAGTTCAGGTACTGAAGTAAAACTTATTGATTTTGCACATGTCTTGGAGGGAAAAGGTGTTATTGATCCTAACTTCCTGGGTGGGCTCTGTTCTTTCATAAAGTTTGTCTCTGAGATCCTTATCGGTCCGGATGAACACTCAACTGAAGCATGTTCTCCAGACTCAGAGATGAAATGCATTTCAACTGAGAATGGCATAACAGAATAAACATCCACACCATAAAAGTGAATTTTCTGAAATCCTCTCCACAAACTGAATTTGCAATTGTATCTATGATTGAATTTGGGTACTTCTGTAATTTAGTTTCCCTTAAGCACAGACTAATTTCTATCAGATATGGTCTTTGACTCATATACTGAGATTAATGAGGTCGTCCCGATACATTTCCATGTCTATATTAAGTAATTTCTAGTCGACTACTGTTCCAGTATTGGCTGGGAAGAGAAACAAAACTAATGCATCTTATTTTCACATTCTGACCCTATTTTATTTTCATTCTCTGAATCTTCTTGTCTTGCTATTGCTAGTTGACTCTTATTGATTTGATTCTAGTCCCTGGGATTAGAAACGGTAAAATTTCATATAAGTCCTATTTTTTGGTGATTTGTCACCTTTGTAAATATCTTTTACAATTTATCACTTTAGTTCTAATTTTTTCAAAACTCATCACTTTAGTCCATTTGATCAAATATGCGAAAATTAAGTATTTTAAAACTTATGAAAGTACATTTTTGCCCTTATTATTATTTAATTTAGCTAAAATGATTATATTAGTTTTAAATTAAAATGAAAAATAATAAAATTCTCAATAATAAAATCTTAAATAAATATGTTACGAAAAAATCTTAAATAAATAATAATAATAAAATCCATTAATTTTTTCTTTTTTTGTATTTTTGTCATAATGGATATTTATTTAGCTAAAATGATTATCTTAGTTTTAAATGATTTTTTTTCATAATTTTTTTTGTAATCTATTTATTTAAGATTTTATTATTGAGAATTTTATTGTTTTTCATTTTAATTTAAAGTTAAGGTAATCATTTTAGCTAAATAAAATTCCATTATGTAAAAAATACAAAATAAGACAGAATTAATGGATTTTTTAATTATTTATTTAAGTTTTTTTTTTGTAATATATTTATTTAAGATTTTATTATTGAGAATTTTATAGTTTTTCTTTTTAATTAAAACTAAGATAATCAATTTAGATAAATTAAATAGTAATACGGGTAAAGATGTACTTTAACAGGTTTTAAAATAATTGACTTTCACATATTTGGTCAAATAGACAAAAGTGATGAGTTTTGATAAAAGTTAGGACTAAAGTGATGAATTTAGAAAAACATTTATAAATGTGACAAATCGCCAAAAAGGTAGAACTTATGTGAAATTCTGCCGATTAGAAACTGTACTAGTTATGTTTAGGTGCTTTTTTCTCTAGTGATCATAGTCTATTACCACACCCAGAAAATTAATGAATTTTTATGTATTTGGATGTAGCGAATTAGGATTTAAGAGACAGAGTACATTCTTATTTTCTAGTTATTATCTTCCCAAAAGGGAGTATGTTTATGGTGTCATTATATAGCTGCTGTGTTTTTTTGTCAGAACATCACCTTGAGTCGATGATTTTAGTTATTGTATTCAAACAATTGCTGAATCAGTGAATCTAGCTGCTAAGTTTTTCTTACTAGTTGTTTGTTATGGGTGAAATATAGGGCTAAGTTGTTATCGGGAAGTTGTGTAGCATAATTTTTTTACTCAAGTTTCCAAATCTAATACATAAATCACCCCTCTGCAGAGAAACAGAGTTTCTAATAATTGACAGCAGACCTTATTTGAATTATCTTACTAAAATCTTTACATTTATCATGGGTTATTTGTGCCAACCAATTCTTCAAGTTATTAGATTCTTCAAGTTATTAGTCTCTAATGACTTAGTTAAATCTAGCAGCAACAAGCACTTGCTTTCCTGTAATGGCAAGAAACCTTCAGGTTAGGAAAACGTGTAATTGGTGTTAAAATACATGCTAATTTTCTGGGGTCCAGTACGGAAACTGTTGAGAGATTAAATAGCAGCATCATCCAAACTAATTTGAGATTATCTTTCTTTAAAGCAATGCTCTTCTCACAATATAATTAATTTGTAATCCAGTAGTGAACTCCAAGCCTAAAATATAACTTCAATTTCTTGCAACCTCTAAACATTACATATTTATATACATCTAAATTATAAACAAAGGCATTTATCACTTGAAAGAAGTGCAAATTTTTACCAAAATGAATTCCTCTCTTGTATTTTGCATTTTCTGCTTCACTACACTTTACCTCAAAATCTGCTTGGCAGATCCTGATAACCTCCAGGATGCATGCCCGGCGGCTCCAACGGGTAAAGACAACATTTTCATCAACGGCCTCCCATGCAAGAATCCAGCCAACATCACTGCTTCGGATTTCAAGACCTCCAAACTGAAGAATGCTGGCGATACTGACAACTTTCTCCGATTCTCAATGATCCTCGTTACTGCTTTCGATTTTCCAGGGCTCAATACTCTTGGCCTTTCGGTTGCCAGAACCGACATTGATGTGGATGGTATTGTGCCGCCTCACTCCCACCCAAGAGCCTCTGAGATATTGTTTGTCTTTGAAGGTGTTGTGATAGCTGGTTTTATTGACACCAATAGCAAGGTGTTCCAAAAAGTTCTTAAAGCAGGAGATGTCTTTGTGTTCCCCAAAGGTCTGCTCCATTTCTGTTTTAATTCTGGTTTTGATTCTTCTATTGTTTTCTCTGTGCTTAGCAGTCAGAATCCTGGAGTGATCAGTATCAATGATGCCATGTTCCAGCCAGATTTCAACGTCATCAATAAGCTTGTGAGGAAATTTATCTCACTTTCTGCCGATAATCACATCCCAAATGTTACATTTCAAAGTTTCAACAATCCATGAATGATAGAACATTATGTTTGAGACATTAAATATATCATTAAAAATTATGTGTTTATAATTTATCAAAAACATATTGTATTTATTTGAGTATCTGATATGTTCAAAGCCATGCAAAGTCGTGCAACATTTCCGCACTCCATCATGCATGCCGGTTTGGTGATGAAGACCAAGTCAAGAGTAGTTGTTGAAGTTGTTTATTGGCTTAGTTGTTGAATTCAATAAGTTAGCACAACGTGCTGCTTGTCTCTTGCACCCATTTTCTACTTTGTTCCTATTATTTGGTTTATTAATTGTCAGTTTAGTATCTATGTAGTTAGTTGTCAGTTAAGTACCGATGTATGGCCTATAAATTGCAAACAGTGTTTAGAATGGAATTTATGTTGAATATTAATGAAAATATTTCTCAATCTCCCTGCTTTTCTCTTCTTTTCTCTCTAAATTTTTCTATGTAATTTCCAGGATCGGAAAAATACATAACATTTGGTATCAGAGCTGTTCGGTTCTTATGGATACTGAATTCCGTAAAGAAGTTTATGAAATTTTGGCTCGTCATGAGTCCAAATTTGACCAAATTCAAAATACCCTCCACACCATTAGGAACGAACTTCGATCTCTACATGTCTTTCACAAAGAGAGTTCATTTCAAAAAAAACACCAATCCACCACCACCCATGATCACAGCCACCATATCACTCCTACCACTACCCATATCTCTCCAACCTAAACAACCATTTCCAACCCAAATTTTGATCGAAACCACACCTAACACAAACTATTCTTTCCTTAACTTGGTAGAGACGATCTCACTGGATGAATTTAAGGTGGAACCAATTTTTGACTTCAAAAATATCGCTCCTACTTAACAGATCTAAGTAGCATCCTTTCATTTAGAAGGAATTGCTTTCCGATGGCACGGATGGTTAACCAAATTCTGAGACCCTCTCATTTTGGGCAAATCTAACAGATTGGATTTGGAACTCCCTACCGACCTATTCGGAATTTATCCTTGCAGACAAGGATAATTTGAGATGAGAGGAATGATATATTCAAAGCCATGCAAAGTCGTGCAACATTTCCACACTCCATCATGCATGCTGGTTCGGTGATGAAGAACAAGTCAAGAGTAGTTGTTGAAGTTGTTTATTGGCTTAGTTGTTGAATTCAATAAGTTAGCACAACGTGCTGCTTGTCTCTTGCACCCATTTCCTATTTTGTTCCTATTATTTGGGTTATTAGTTGTCAGTTTAGTATCCATGTAGTTAGTTGTCAGTTGTCAGTTAAGTATCGATGTATGGCTTATAAATTGCAAACAGTGTTTAGAATGGAATTTATGTTGAATATTAATGAAAATATTTCCCAATCTCCCTGCTTTTCTCTTCTTTTCTCTCTAAATTCTTCTATGTAATTTCCAGGATCGGAAAAATACATAACAATATCTTCTTGTTCTTGTAGACTTGTATTTAGCTTGAATTTGTGAGAAACAAGATTGTAAAAATCTAATCTTTTTTTTTAGTAATAATCTTGTTTTTAAAAGTATTATATCTCTCTGTATATTACATAATTACCCTTGGGTACTTTATTTGTTACTCTTGTAGAAAGACCAGGAAATTTTGTGATTTTAAAAACTAACGGGCCATAATATCAATATATGAAAAGATAAAACGGGGATTATATAAGACTGGGACGTTCGATTAAAAATATTCAAATCAAATAATTTCGCGCCAAACAAAGGAACGAGAGAGAGAGAGAGAGAGAGAGAGAGAGAGAGAGAGAGAGAAGAAAAATGGTAGCGCTGTGTTTCGTGTTGGATTTGCGAAGCCTCTCGTCTCCACTACTTGCAGAGTTAAAGCAGGTATAATCGATTCGATCAACTCTAATACTATATCATAACAGCTTCTTTATCGGTTGATTGATTCAATTTTCGATTTTGGCTTCGATTTGTCAGTTGTTGTTACAGTTGGCTAATTTCTACGCCATCTCACTGCCTTTGCATCAATCGAATTCAAATCCTCTCAGTGACAGAATCGGCTTGTGCTACCTCTTCAAAAATCGCATTTCTTCTTCTGACGAGGTACTTTAAGTTCTGCTCTCATGCATAATTTTTAAAATTTTATTAAACATTCAGGTGATGAGGTTATATGTTTTGTGTGATTGTGTCTGCTATTAATTTTTTTTTTGTTGCTAATATTTAATTCAAAAACTCGCAATGTATGTGATGTATTCGTATAATTGTCTCTTAAGAAATAATGAAAGAATCGAGTATGTTTGAAACAGCTAAAGATCGCATACAGACCAAGAGGAAACTTGAGTCTCCGTGATTTTCACCATGCAGTTAACAACTTGCCAACTGATGCGTTTTTGCCTGAAGTAAAAGATTCCGGAGCTATCTACTGTTGCGGTTATCTGTCTCGTTCTACCTTTTTTGTGGTTATTTTTATCAATTTTTTGTTTGTTGTGTTAATTGTTCTGGTAATTAATTACAGATGTAAAGCTCTCAAGTGTTTTGAGTGATCAAGTTCTATACTCTTGGGGAAATAAAGATGTTATGAGAAAAGTGATAGTCTTGAGTTCGTGTTTACCTGAAAACATGGACTCTTCCACGAAAAATACACTCATGGTGAGTTCTTTTAAGGTTATTTCATGATTGTTGCCATGTCTGGTTGGTTGTGTCTTACTGTGATAATATTGAAACTAATCTTCTCAACAGGATGCGGCAGATAAATGTGTTTCGGTCGAGTTTCTGTTGTTTGAGCAAAAATCAAGCCATCTCTTCGATATTCAAGAGCATATAAACACTTTCCTCAGATGCATCTCTGATCTTGATAACTGCTCGTTTCAAACAATTCTTCCAGGTTAAGCACTCAACACATGATATACAGGAATTAGGACACAATTTTGATTAAGAAAGATCCCTCATATCTTGATGGAAGAGATTTTCATGGACTTCGTTTAAATGGCCTTATATTGAATTATTTTTGGATGACTTAGGTCATTTTATATTTGTGAATATTACTAGAATTGTCACTGTTTTTGCATGCATAAATGCAATACCATAGTTCAGAATATCATGCCAGTTAATTTAGGCAGATCATGGCTTTAAAATGACATTGATATTTTGCATCTGATGGACCTTGGATTTTGACAATGGATGGAAGAATCTTGCTAGATAAATCTGAACATTTTCAATTCCCACCAGTATTTCTTGTATTGTCCTAACTTGGGGAATCATTCTGAAGAGGGGCGTAAGCACAAGAGAGAATTAAAGAAACTAACCCTTTGTTGCAAGCAGAAGTACACAACTCTCATGTATAATGTGTATTTAGTATTAATATTTAACATTTTGCAGATGTCAAAGTACTTCAAGGCCTGGTAAAAAGATGGCTACAGGATTTGAAGGATGACATAGAAGAACCATTACAAGCTCGTTTTGTCTTTAAGAGCAACCTTGTTGGTTCAGTGAACCAGATAACCTGCAACTTGTGTTCATCTGTCAATCAGATTGACAATGGGTTTAGTCCTTGTCAGGTATTGCCAATCTTTGCGTACCTTCAAACGCTAGCACTAATGCACTCCCACTTCATTGCATCTTGGGCAGACCTTAAGTTGAAAACACCAAACTTCTGTTGGTCACCTAAGCCAAACAGCTAAGCATCTAGATATCACATATTTTATTCACAAATAGTGATGCACTGGGTTTTAATTAATTCCAGAAATAAAGATGGCAGTCTTTTCTCCTCATCAATCTCCTGCAATACAAATGATTTAATATTTCATGATGTAACATAATATATAGACATCATGAATTATGGACTATAATTGACCGTGGGTTTAAGCCACTCATCATGGATTAGTATAATTGTTCATGATTCATTCCTTTTAAATTAAATGCAACAGCTTTTATAAGAAGACACTATGGCCCCTATGTCTGATCCAAACCAATATAATATTTTCACCATGAGTTTAATATGCTTTAAATCCTGGTTTACCGGCCTGCAAATCCAAGTATAATTATGAGCTAATCATAGGCTTATAGTTTTGAATTTTAAAACCTTATTAAATTATTTGAGGAGGATTAATATTTAATAATCTCATTAAGCTTCTACATTTCTGTAACATATTAGAGCACAAATAATGATTATGGGTTATCATGCTGACATTTGTTTTGCTGGGTCATGAATAAGTCTTTTGGCCAAACTGTGTGCTTATAATTATTTGGATTGGGATCATTTTGCGAGATTGGTCTAGGGAGCTTTGAATTATTGATTAATAGTAATAGACTGATATTTCTGTCTATGTGTCATTATGCATGTTTGTGAATATAGTACACACAGAGCAAAACAAGAGACCAAACAATGGCTACTAATTTTTTTTCTTATATTCTTTGTTCCCTGTCAATAGAAACTATATGAAACTTAGTTTATTGTCCATCCTTTAATTCTATCTAGATGATGTGTTGCTGCTATGACAATTTGAGATCTGTATGCAAGAAAGCAAAATGCTAACCTTTATTGTATCGAACTCTAGAGTGATTTTTTTGCTCCTTCCCTTGTATTTTCTGTAGACTTGTAGGTGCCATGGCATCCCATTAGGCAATACAATAAAAGATAGGGTCAAACAGCCTTCTTGCCCAATCACTGGCCATGATCTGGAAACAATTGACATTATTGAAAACTCTTTGAAGGTTGGGGAAAATACAGTCTTGTTTATGCCCTCGTTCCAGAGCTCTTTGAAATTCCAGAAAATATCTTCACCTGTTGACTTCAACGTTATTGAGAGGACGCCACTTGGGTCCCTAAATGAAGGTAAATCTCTAATATTTGTGATGGTTTAGTAAATGTCATTGGCTCGTTGTAGTTTCAGGTCTCGTTCTTATATACTAAATTTTCTGTTGTATTACTGCTTAGGGAAATTCCAGTGGGATGTGAGGAAATTCTGTTTAATGTTTTGGAGTCCATTTTATAATAGCTATCTATCATTTAACCCAAATTTTAGCTACAAAGGAACAGCTGCAATGCTTATATCTATAATATAACTGCAAATCCTCCTGTTTGATGACTAGCTTCTGTTCCTGCTTGTGTTGCACGCATCGTAAGTCAACAATGCAATACAGTTGTACAAGAGAACTGTTTTTTTTTTTTTTTTCGTGAGATGGAATACAAGAGAACTGTCACCCAGATATTCGTATACAATAATTTTTTTAAATATGTTCTTGATAGACATTCTAGTTCTTTTTCTATTCTTATTTGGATGTTATATGGTCAAACCAATCTTCAATGTAATGATAATATATTTGATGATTAAGCAACCAATTTTAATGCTACTAGATTCTTATTTCCATTGGTTCTCTTCCTTAGATTCATCATGTATTTAATATTTATTCTTCCTCTTTTGGCATTTCAATGCAGGTGTTATGATTGGGGCTTCCTTTGTCGTAACTCCAACTTGTCATGAGATGGAAACTGCTTCAGATGAAACAGATCAACCAGAGTTGAACGCTCAGTGTCAGTGGAAGGCCTTTCTTTGATTTTCTAGTTTGCAGTGTGAATGTTAAATAAAACAGCTCTCATTTATTTCTGAAATTTTCTGTGATTTCATTCTTGATTTTAATATCAGTAAACATCCTGGATAGTTTGTGAGTACTTCTTTGTGGACTCCTTTCATTTTCCTGAGTCCAGCTATAATTGGGCAGTATTTCGAGGGCTTTGCAGTGCTCTACATTCACTGGACCAGGGTTTGGTATGCTCTTCATTTTGTAATGTGGAAACTATGAGGAAGGCTGCCTTCCACTGCTATTATATCCTGCAACCCTCAGACAATGGACCAATGCTTCTCAGGGTAAATTTGAGCCTTCGCTGGTGGTGGTTAAATACGTGTTTATTGTTTTGAAAAGAATAACTGTGTAAAAATTGCCATTCTTTTAAGTTATAAATAAATCAACCTCTTTGTCTTATACTATCTCTGAGTGTATCTATGCTAATTAATTATTATTAAACTTGCAGCGTCTTGCAGGTTCCGAGGAAGTCTTGCCTGTCCCTGATGCCAACCGATTTGTTGATTCTTCTGTAGCTAAAGAGATTGAGATTTCCATTCACACATCTTTAGGAAAGGTTGAATACTGTCTTTGTGGTTGGAAACTGTTTTCTGATGCTTTATTTTGCATTTGTTTCAAGTTATTGTGCTCTCTAGTACCCCTCTTTGCATGATGTAAATGTTTGTCATGCCACAGCTACTTGTTACTATAAAGGAATACAAATCCTACTGGACAAGATAATCTAAGTTTGCAGTGGTTGGGGTAATTGGTTTGCATGAGACAAACAATAAATGTACAAGTAACCAAATAAATACTTGTGAGGAGAAAAATATGTTGCTCTTGTAAATCTGTAGTAAGGAGATTGAGTGTGGATGGATTTTTATATCATAAGAAATTCCTTAGAGAACTACTGTACATAATTTATGAGAAAACAATACACAAGTTGAGTTCATTTTTTTAATGCGTCAATTAAGACTAGTTAGATGCAAAGCATTATGGTAAACTACCGGAACAATTGCCATAAAAACCATATATTCATGGCATATGGAGGTGGGCTAATATTGTTATAGATAGGTTTGATTAGGTTATTTATAGTTGACTCGATTGGCATGAACTACTAAATCTATGCATTTCCTGTAATGAAAATAGTTTGTTTCAGTTATATTCTTTAGGGAGGAATATTATGAATTTTTGAATGCTGGCATGTTCATCGATGCTCTGTCTTTAATTTTCTCCTTTTTGAATATCTGGCAGATAGAATCAAGAGAATACGACCCAGTCCTACATGAGAGAGGCTTCCATCAAAAACTAAACTCACTTGTAAAGGAGAGCTTACAATTTGGGTAATATCCTTTCATCTACCTTGAGCTTTCTAAAACATTCAGGTTCATAAAAATGTAAATCCTGTGAGAAAGTATACTTTGTTATGCAAAAATTTAAAAACCTTTTAATATTTAGCCTCAAGGACAAAGTTAAAATTTATCCTCAGCCTTGATGAAAAGCAGTAGTCGAAGTGTTTAAAAAGTCTAATAAATTTTCCGGTGAACTTAGATAACCAAACTTAGAAACAAGAATGGTAAGCTATAGGAAAATTGACATCACCCTTAGCTGAAGAGAAGCTAAATTCAATGACAAACTCATTTGTAGAGTCTGAATATATAATTCACATTCATCTTTGTGAAATAATTTAGTTGATATCTGTTTAAATTTGAAAAGGGATGTAATTGAAGTGGTTAAATGAACAAAAAAGCATATTTTCATCTGCCTTACATAACTTGAGTTTCAAATTTCTTTTGTTTACTCTATCTATTTGCCAATTGTGAAGGAACTTATTAAGATTTGAAATGTAATTCAGTTAAGATATCCGTGAATGGCCTCATTTTCTTCCTGATCTCAATCTTGACGTCATTTTTATGCCTTGCATACTATGGAAAAAACTACAGGAAAATTCTGGTTTTGTGGATGTTAAAGCTGCTTATATATTGTTATATTTTGGGAGTTTATTCAGTGTTGATTTATGATTTCAGCTTACAACTCAATATGATTAGCTGATCCATTTAATTTTCAGATATTTGTTTCCATCACCTTTGTATATCATGATTAGCACTTTGCAACATTCGTATCCAACTTGAATGACATAAGTTTTCCGGATAATTAACCTTGTTCACATTAATATGCCAGGTCAGTACCTCCCAAATTGCCCAAAACAACACCTGAACTAAACTCAACCCAACCAAATTCTTCAGAACCGATTGCAAAGTCAAATTCATCTGTGGCCATTGTTGTCTTGGAAGATCTGACAGCTGAAGAAGAAAACAAAACCTCTGCTTGTATTGCTGAAGAATGGGAGCAGCTGGTTGTCAGTGAAATCCCCAAGAAATATTCTCCCACTTGTATATCCAAACCCATGCCGGACCAGTCAGTTCTATCGCCGAATAGGCCACTGGATGAAAAGACTTCAAAGATATTAGAAAGACTGGAGGTGCCAAGGCAGCTAAAATCAAAGGCAGTTTCTCCCATTATTACAAGCAGCAGCGTCTCAGATTCATACATGCCAAAGAAGAAGCCTCTTATCCCTTTCCAACCAAGCCAAGCTGCAGAAAGCACGACTTCAAGTCAGCTAATGAAACCCAATTTCCAGAGGCTTAAACGGAAACATCAATGAAACTAAAGGCGTTCTTTGCATAGCAGAAAGTTCCATGAGTTTCTGTGAGTTTACTTCCCTTGCAATTCTATTGATTTCACTATTCTGACAGTTTTATGCTAATAACATACTATATAGGCAAAAACCATGCATGTAAGGAATGTTGTTCATATAAAATTCTTCTATAGTAAGACTGAAAATAGAATGTCAACATGATCAAGCGTTATAGACTGAAGTTTATAATTCTCTATAATTTCTCATACTTTACGTGATGGGGCTACTAATTGTCGTATAGAATTTAAAATGATCTTGAGATGATATAATAAATGATGACAGCTTTAAGTAAGATGTCATTTTACATGCAATCTCGAATTTGGAAATTTTATTTTATTTTTTCCTTTTGAGATATAACGGATAGTTCATTTGAAAGACAATTAAGATTTACTGATTTTATCATGTCTTTTGAATTACATGAAAATGTAAGTGGTGTTCGTCAAAATTAAAGACTCAAAACTATAAGATACATGTACATAAAAATTATTAAAATTCATTTATTACATACAGAAGCACTTATGATATACTCATGCGCAAACTGATATTGATATTACAATTTTAACTAGTTAAATTAAAAAAAAATACATTTCTTCTATAAAAACTAATTAAGGATCGAGTCGGTGGAGGCTGGTATAGTGGTGTATTTTACACTTGCTCTGGATCGCACAAAAAACAGGAATGAATGAGCGTGACCTTTGCTATACCCATTCCATATTTCCAAGTCTTGTAGTAGGTTGGTGGCCAAAAAGTCAACAAACCCACCATTTGTTGCATGCATTATGTGCCTCACTTTATATTAGTGGTTGTACAGTAAAAAGCAATTATAAACTCATGATTAATACTGTTATGGGCCAGGCTGGGTTCCATTGATCGAGTCTTGAGATCAAAAGTTTTCTTTATGGAAATCAAACTTGGTGCTTGTCTTGTGAGAGAAATCCAAAGCTAGCTGGCGCAACTCCTTTGTCAGTGCTGGTGCCCCACAATAAAACACCCCTGCATTCGTTAAAACAAACAACAAACACCCTGCTCAATTCCCCGCCTTTAATATACAAAACTCATACATCTTTCTAATTTTTTTATTATATGAAATTAAGGTTTTTGTAGAAAACTAAGAAAAAGATGAATATCCCTTTCATTCTTTTGCAAATTGCAAAGATATGACATAAAGAATGAGCAAAAGAGAGTCCAAATTGAGCAAGATAGAAATGAGAGTCATGAAAAGATGAGAGCAACATTCAACAAAGTTATCCAACAGAAGCTCGATTAAAAAAACAAAGATGAATAAGACAGAGACAATCAAACAAATAAAAAGCATCAAAAAAGAAGTCAAGGAACTTACCAACTCTTGAATCAATGTGGTTGAGAGCAATCTGCTTGTAGACGTTCCTCCAATTAGGCTTGGCAAAATGGGACTTGACACGAGTACCAGACACAATATCAACGCCATTCTTGGCGTGATTGAGGGACTGGAGCATCGCGATGAGGGCGGACCGAGCGTCCCCTTCTTCGTAAACGCTGGTGCAGTAGTTGTGAAGCTCGATGACATTGTTATGGTCCAATTCGGCCACCTCGTTCATGACCCCTTTAAACCAATCGAAGGAGCCCTGTTCTCTGGTGACCCAGTAGAAGTAGGCCCTTCTTGTTTTGAAATGGTCTTTGATTCTTCTGGGTCCTGATGATGATGAATTGAAAGGACTCGAACTTCTTGGTGGTGTAGCTGTTGCTGTCGAGGCAGCACTGCCGTTTTCTAAGGCCAATTCTTCTTCTTCCATGGCTTTGATGTTGTTCACTATGTCCTTCACTATGCTTATCATTGGAGTCGCTCCGATTCCTAGACCCACTAGCAACACCACCTCGTATTGCTTGTAGTCTTGTGCTGGTGCTCCGTATGGTCCGTCGATTAATACTCTTGGAAAACTGTTCATTATCATCAAACAAATTTTAATAATTTATTATAAGATTTAATCAAAACATGTCACATTTTCAGGTTGAAAGAACACTATTTATTACATATTACAGATTTCTTACATAATTGAGAGGTATTTTTAAGAAGAAAACGTCACATGCAATGAGATTTACCAAAAAGTTATAAAATTATCAAAAACTATTTTACATTTCATTTTTTTTTATTTACGGTATCTATCTATCCATCTATTTAGACCAGTTATATTCGAGCCATTTACTTGGGAGTCATTTAATCAAGTCTCAAACTTGTTTGTCAAACTACATCCATGAGGCTAAAACTATTTTACATTTCAATCTGAGAGATAGAGATAGAGAAAGTTAATTTTTTTTTGCAAGATAGCTAATGTGAGAGAATCTGCAACGTCTGCAATAAGGACTTGTTGTACTTTAGTCGTGGTCCATCCGTCCATATATGCACATTAGTTATCCATCTCTATCTATTTTATTTTATATGATGTGTACCGACGTTGCAAGCAACACGACAAAATCGTTTAGATCATTCAGTATTATAAACAATATCATTGCCAAGATTTCAATATATATAATATACCAGCATTAATTATTAGATGTGTTATAAAATTTGTTTTTAAAGACATGGGGTGGCAATATGTGTCTTAACATTTAGTGCGTGATTAAGGACTTGCTATTAACAATTTTGTCTTTATAAACAATTAATATGAGAAATTTATATATAATAAAAGGAACAATATGTAGTATAAACTATGTTCCTTTCCACATTGTTTTTAGTTATTCTGTCTCTATAATAAATGATGCACCCATGTTGCCCAAAAGCGTCAACATATTTCCCATCATTATTATTTAACAAATAAAATTATTATTCGCTGTTTTCAATCATTTTTAAAGACATGGTGGTAAATTCTATATACATAAATAAATATAAATATGTATGGTTATTTTCTCGTGCACGTTTATATAAAATATATCAGTGCATTGTATGTGAACTATAGATTATGGATAAACACTGACAATGCAGACCGAGTTGTAATTAAATTTATTAATGGTCCATATGCAAGACACTGTTATATATATATATATATATTTATCGGTACGTATTGATGTGAAAAGTTTCATATATATATATATATATAATATATATGACTATATTGATTCTAACTGGTTGAAATAAGTGAAATCGTACGAAAAATTCGTACAGAATCCCGCACTAGAAAGTTATTATATATATGGATAATTTTCAACAATGCACACCGATAAATATTTATTAGTGTGTTGCATAAGGACTATTAGATTCAATTGTTTTGACCCAGTCTATATGCACTTGTTAGTGCTTATCCATAATCTATGACCCACATACAATGTACTGGTATATTTTATATCAGCGCACTGAGGATAAAAGGACATATATATATATATATCGTCATTTGGTTGAGGATAATGATGCATATCAAGACTTAAATGAAAAACTTTACACTAATTCAAATGTTTTAGAAAGTAGATGGGTATCATATGACATAACAATTGATAGTGATAATGCAATTAAGGAATTATTGGTGGGTGGATAGTGGTATAGGATATTTATGATAGAAAAGAGAAAACAAGAATGACAGTATAAAAAAGCAAAGAGATTTATAGTCATTTCCATTTCTACAATTAAGGAATTTTATTTTATTTTTCCTTCAAGTGGTCTCTCTACAACTATAAATGATTGATGATTCTCTCTTTATTTAGAAGTTTGACCCAATTAATATGATGATGTCTGGCACGTAGTTAGCATCAAACACCAAACATATGACATATCGCATATGACATATATGGAATATATCAAAACAAGATAATTATGTTTATAGAGACTATTTTTTAATGAAATGACTTACTTGGGAATGTTACTTTCTTGAACGCAATCCCAATCGGCTCTCAGAAGTCCACTTTTTCCACTAGGAGGTGGTCGGCATACCTGCAAAAACAAATACCAATGCAACCTCAATCAGTCACATATTTTAAATTACGCTTCTATTTCAACATAATTCATATTAAGTTTAACGCTAAATCTTTACACGTGTAGTGTTAATTACGCATATTAACATAAGGTTGGTCTGGAAAATTCAATATATAATGTCTAGGAAGCAAAAACAGACCTCAGAGAAAACGGTTCTGAGTTGTTGTGTCCAGTCACCAAGAGTTCTAATGTGAACACTGAGGTAGTCATCTCCTGGGGCAGAAGTTATAGAAAATGGGTGCCTGTTTGTTTACATGTCAAGTAAGTAAAACAATCAAAGAATCTGACAATAGAATATTAAAAATTAATGAAACTTTGGGGACTGTATCAATCAGGAAGATGGAAATGCCAAGCTACCACCTACCATTCAAATGGAGAAACTGCAGCACAGTTGACAAACATGTATTGCCCACTCTTGTATCTGAACCCCTGAGGCTTTGACATGTGAAGTGCCAACACATTTCCTGGATAAACAGCTACCTGCAATTAACATATAAAATAAAATCAATGAAATTAATTAATACTTTCTTAAACCTCTATAAAATAATATTTAATGGATGCTCCACGGTTCAAGCAATTCTTTACCTTTAGTATGTTAACTGGCTTGATGCTGGATCTCAGTGCTCTGATAAACCTTTCACACCCATAAAGGCATATTGGAATTGCCAGATACATCCACGTCTATATACAAGTTCACAATTAAAATGTCACTTGTTTTTTATGAATCAAACCAAGTAAAAGTGAACATTAAATTAAGGTAAGAAGGCACTAACCGTTTTCTTGTACCATTTATGAGTCAAGTAGAGGTAATATCCATGAATAATGAGCAGAGTGTAGACAATGACAAACAGATGATGGGAATACCAGAAAGCATTGAACCCAGTAAGCTTCTTCAGGGGTTTTGGCAGGCTCAGCCGATTTCGCCTGAACCATGGGGCAGCCAGCGTAAACGCTATTGCCATTAAAACAACCATCACTATCCCAGTCATTCCTTCCACTGACTTCACAAAATGCCAGTAGCTTTCAGGTTGATCCCCGAAAAACGGCTCCATTGGCTTATACTTTTCCTCACTTGCGTTAAGAAGCCTAGGGAAATCGCAAGCTAAATGAGATATAGCGTGTATCCCAACTCCAATCGAGATTCCAATTGCTATAACCTGAAAAGATCAATATACCATACCATTTGTTTTAGTTTCCATTTTGATGCCTTAAGATAAATTTTGTACAATTTATCAAATATTACCTTGTGGAAATTGAGATTGTCATCAAATGGAACAACAACACCTAGTTTGGTTTTGTTCCTGAGCCAGGTGATTGTGTTTCGACAGACTGGTAGCAAAATCAGAGCCATATTGAACTTGAGTGTCTCGGCAGCTCCCTTAGCCATACAAACACAATGTCCCATCACTTCATATGCAGCTCTATGTCGATACTGCACATACTTGTATGCAAATAAGCCTGCCATCACCCCGATCCACAGTGCCATTACCCAAACTCTTTGCCAATTGTCTAGCAAGAAGTACTTGGTGCTATGACAAAATCTCCTTATTGGGTTGTCAAAATGTGTAGGCTTCAGTTTCTGGCTCAACATTTTACTCAGGTTTCGACTCTCTCCTCCCTTAACTGATTGACTTGGTGCTTGTAACAGGAGCAATTCCAGACTGTCTATCTGAATTTCCAAATTCCAATCACAAACATGATCACCACCGAAAGAATTTTCAAAAGATCAATCTCAATATTCCAATAGATTCTTGAGATTAATCAATTATGAGTTACTTACCATGATGTATCCTTGATGCTCTGGATCTAGTTCTTCCATGATAAAAGACGCATATTCCTCTGCTTGTTTTTGGATGTTGGAGAGTTTGTTTGCAGAAGCACTGAGACTGATAATCTGTACATGTATGTTATCAGTTTTTGTTAGAATCACTACTACTTCTTACAAGCACATGCTTGATGAGTCAAACTATTTACTGCATATAATGAATTCCGTTTAAAAGAAATTAATAGAAAAACAAAATTCAAGTTCTGGGTAAGTGCTTATATGATTCAAAAAGCCATACCTCTCTGACTTCCTCTTCTGTGATTCTGCCATCTGCATCTTTATCAACCCTGCATTATATTCCCCACTTGATTAGTAAAAACGATTCACAAATTAATACTTTATTATTTATTTGCATAAATAAAACCATTACTTACATGTCAAAGAAAGTTTGAAGCCTGTTGTCGAAACTCTGGTTAGAGATCTGATCCCAGAACTCTCTAAGCTGGTCCTTGGTGACAGAATCGCCTTCAATATTGTGTCTCCTATTAAGTGCATCAAACAACTCCAGTGCAAACTCCTTTGACTCCTTATTCATCCCTGCCATTTCAAATCTTTCAAAACAACCCAGAAAAAAAAACACAGCTTTTGAGGTTTGATTATGTTGTAATATAATTTGTACCTATGCATTCACCAAAACGAGCTCTGGGCAGAGCCCCATTAGTGGAAGCAGTGATATCATCGAAGCGTTTGACAACAGCAGCCCAACCAGCACCACCATCAGTCTTGCTAATGAATTTGAGTCCTTTCAAAGCATGAGCAGCCGCAGACTTTGTCCTGTCAAAGCGAGCAGGAGGCTTCTTTGAGAAAGAAGTCAAACGCTTGAGTTCATGAGAGACCTGCTTGAATCTAGAAGAAGCACTTCTGACAACTGAAGAACCAAAAGAAGTGGTTCTCTTCTCCAAGCCTCTAGCAAGCAAAGCCAGTTCTGGGTCCTCTTGGATATCAGAACAGTTGGCCGCTCTGACGCTGTGGACGGCGACGGAATCGTCACGGACGTCGAGGGTGATCTCAACATAAGGTTCCTGATGATGACTATCACGTGGCGTTGGTGATACTGATGAGGTGGTGTTGTCAGGTGGGATATTGAACCTTGCGCTTTTTCTTCCAACTCTTTTGTTCAGAGGTCCACTTAGAGGACCACTGTGAGCTATAACCTCGCTGCCCACCATTTCTGTCTCTGACTGGAGGTGGTGGTTGTCGGGAAATGCTGCTCTTCCATCGTCTGTTCCCATGTTCTGCATCAGACGACTTCAAAAATTTCTTTTGATAATCAAACCCAAAAGAAAAGATGGTTTTTCTTTTTTGTCTTTTATCTCCTCTGATTTGGATTTTGGATCTTGATTTTTTCGTGTAAAGTTTGATAAATGAGATATATAAGATTTATAGAAGTGGCATGGTATGACGCGTTAGTGTCAAGTAGATACGTCATAAGGGTGACTACATTTGCCACCCAAGGCAGTTCCGCTTACAAGGTTACAACTATATTTTTACTGTAAATTTTTTTTATCATAAATAAATTTATTTGTAAAGATAATTTCATTTTAGTAAGTAATTAAATCCTTGAAATGGAAATGGAATATTCCTATAATATTATAGTATTGCATCTCCATCTATTTACTAATCTAATCATTCTTTGATCACTAATGTTAGACAATCCAAAAAATTAATCCAACGACCAACTTAAATGATGTGGCAAGGGATTTGTTGTTACCATATTATTTATCACATCATCTTATAATGGGTTTGGTGATGACAACTCACTTGCCATATCATTTGAATTGAATTTTGAGTTATTTTTTGGGGTCGTATACTCGTGTAGTATTACTAAAAAAAAAAAAATAGATGTGAATCAATTGAGTGAGTAAATTATTATTTAAAATAACGAAGAGAAAATAATTTTATTTAAAAAGTTTGGACAATAAGTTGTCACTAATGTTAGAGCATCTCCGGCCATCTTCCTAAATTTTAGTTAAATTTTAGCTATTTTAATTAAAAAGTTATTTTAGCTAGCCAAGTCTCATGAGATCACTTCAATCATGTTCTTTATTATATCTAATCATTAATTTTTTAATATTTTTTAAATTTAAAATATAAATAAATTTAGTTTGTTTTAAATTGTATTTACTTTTAACAAATAATAATACATAATTATATCATTTTGATATTATAAAAATATCAAAAAATTAGGAAAGAGAAGGTAGGGAGCTCCCTACAGTTGGAGAGCCACCAAGAGGCTCTCTAAAATAGGGAGCCCCTTGGAGTGCTCAAAACCTAAATTGGCTCCCTATTTTAGTTAAGGATGGGATTTAGGGAACCCTTGGAGATGCTCTTAATCAACCCAAAAATTTAATCCAAAACCAACTCAATTGTGTGTTAAATGATTTGTCCTTACCATATCATTTATCACATCACCCTATAATTTGTATGATGATGACAACTCATTTACAACATCATTTGAGTTAATTTTTTGGGTCATATAATAATACTCTTTTTTGTATACAATTCGTTGCACCTAACTATTTTTACATCTAATTATTTTGATCTAATGTTTTTAACATTTAAATTCTTTCATCTAATTTTTCACCTAATTTTCCACACATAATTTATTTTACTAAATTATTTAGAATTAATTATCATATTAAATGTTAATTACATATACATATTGATGCTTTGAAAACATTTAGTTTAAATTAAAATATTTATTAGTTCATTGATTAAATAGATGTAATAAATAAAAAAAATAAAAAAATAAAAAAAAATAAAATATATTCAATATTTACTCCGTTGAAAGATATCAACAAGATTTTTCTAATGGTATATTTTTTTTAGTAATACTATACAAGCTAAAATTCAGCCCAAATGATATGTCAATTGAATTGTTCTCACAATACAAATAATGTGATGACGTGGTGGATGACGTGGTGAATGACATTGTAAGGACACATCACTCATTCACTTGTCACATCATTTAGGTTAGTTTTTATACTAATTTTTTGGATTGTCTAACATTAGTGATAATTTTTATAGTAATTAGATTTATAAATAAAAAGTTATAATAAATTAATTGAGTTTAATTAAAATTTAGGAATTTAGGAATTTAGTTTGCATGAAGAATGAATAGAGTATAAAGTTGGAATAAACAAAATTGAAATAGTGATGGAGATGGAGATCGTAAAAACTAAAAAGCAATATCCAAATTTGGATATCAAAAATGGATCTCCAAAATTGTTCATATTAGACCATATGAAATAAAGATGGATAGAAGCTCATGCATTCTCCGGTGGAGACCCTTATTTTACTAAAAAAAAAAATTGATCACAAATACACACTTAAGGATAATTTAATTTTCGTAAACAAAAAAAAATCTTTGAATCTTTTATATTGATTTCTAGTTTTATTAAACCTAAATCCTTTTCGATATACTATTCTCATTATTATTTCTTGCAACCTGCAAAATAACAAAATTGATTCAAGCCTGGACAAATTCTATTGATGTATTTACAATTTTTTTCCTTTTCAAGTCTCATAAATCAAGAAGTATTAACACTCGAATTTCCCAAAAAAAAAATATATCTTAGTTTCTTCTACGCTTTTAACTTTGGTAATTGGCAAAAAGGAAAAGGTTTCGGCTACGATAAACTCTAATGAACAAATTTTTATATATATATTTTAAGAATTACACTATTATATAAATTCGAGATTTTTTGGAGTGGAAGGACTCGAATCTGCAAATTCGTAGTGCAAGTATAGGGTTTTACTATTGAACCAATCTCATCTTGTTTCTGATGAACAATATTAGACAAGCAATTTCTTGACAAAAGAAAGATAACAGATGATTAATTGATCTAATCATAGTGCTTCACATCCTTTTCATGGGAAACAAACGAAGAGGTTCTGCGCTTAATCCAGATCACGGGAGGTAAAAAAAAAAAAAAAAAAGTTAATGTGGCTCTTTCGTTTTAGAGAGAAATATAAAAGGAAACTTATAAAAGGGTTTTTATTTGGGGTTATTTTTAGAATTATTATGGTTGTTGAAGGCAAATTTTTGTTTTAAAAATTTGAATGGCGGGTGTAGTGAGAAAATGGGCGCACATAGAACTTTTGGGGCCAAGTCATACTCATTTTGCAATATTAAAACGAAATTTAGGAATTTATTATAATTATTATTTTTATTATTTTGAAAGAAAACAAAATAGAGGAGTTGATAATATTGCAGATAAACTGCATGAAAAAGTCATATTTATTGGAAGGCCATTCGAAGTTTCATAATTTCTCTTTTCTTCCACGTGCATCATTTCTTTGTATCAGCATTCAGCATTACAGTATCGACTGTTTCTCATTAATCAGGTTTTTAAACCAAGATAAAAAGGTTGGATCTTGATCTTTTATTTGAATCAAACCAATTCGATAATTAAATTTAGTCAAATAGAGTAAACCATGTAAGTTGAGTTTCAACTATCGGTCTTTATCAGACAAGACAGATCAACTAGGTCAACTAATACAACTACAATTTAGAAAGTAATTCTCACTATATAAGAGATGTCTTTCCACACTTATTAATTTTATAGATAATTATGAGACTTGAATCTCTATCATAAAGATAAACACAAAGTATACAATTAGTTGAGTGAATATGTAATAGTATTGTCCTTTTAAGACACTGAGAGTTTATGTAATTTTATTATTTATTTAGTTTACTCATGAATTATTTATAACATGTACCCCAAATGACCCAATCATATATATTTGACATGTGCTTTCAAATGACTCAATAATATATATCGATTTAGATATACTTTTGTTTATATATATCTACCATCATATCAATAATTCAAACTTGAAATATTATTGAATAATCATCCTTCATCACCAAACCACTTTGGACCGTGGTAAGTTAGATATACTTGACATGTGCCTAAAAATAACTTAATTGCATATACTTTATTTGTGGTTACAAACTATCTAATTAAATATACTAATAAAGTATTTATGCGTTCCATAAAATTATTTGAATCAAAACCCCCTATAAAATTTTTGAAGATAGATGGTTACCTCGTCCAGTGACGTTTAAAGTTATTACACCTAAGGTTGAGAATGGTATTTGGTTGGTTAGACAACTGCGGACTGCTTCTGGTGCTTGGAATGTCCCTCTGATTAAAAATATGTTTGTTGAAGATGATGCTAATGCAATTCTGTCCATCCTCTATAGTCTCAACCGGAGAGATGATTCTTTGTGTTGGCATTATACTCCAGATGAGAATTATAGTGTGAAGAGTGGGTATAAAATGGGAATGTCTTTGACCATAAAGGAATCTACTTCTAAGGCGTGAAGGATAGGTTTTGGTTGGAAAGGTATATGGAACCTGAATCTTCCTACCAAATAAAAATATTTTTTGTGGAAATCCTTACGTGAATGGCTTCCTACTCAAGTCAATCTTGCGAGAAGGAATATTCCGGTGGGCGGTTTGTGTCCTGTTTGCTGCAATTCTTTTGAGACCACTGTTCATGCTCTATGGGGATGTTCCCGGTTAAGGAGGTGCGAAACAGGTATAGTTTACTACGCGGGGTGAATTATGCAAGTTCTTTGTGTTTCCAAGATTTCTTTTTTTCATGTACTCAAACTCTGGGAAAAAAGGAGTTGGAATTATTGTGTGTAGTCCTTTGTCGTGTAGTGGTTCTTGAGGAACCAGTTGGTTCAAGGTGTTGGACGGCATGGTTAAGAAACTATGGTGCCTTGGTCAGAGAAGTTTCTAGTAGATTTTATGGTGGTCAATGAGGTTGTTGGTATTCAGAGAGAACAGGTGAGGCAGAATGAGATAACATGGCATCCTCCAGAGGTCGGCTTTTTAAATCTTAACACAGATGCTGCTATCGATGTGCAGAAGTGGTATGTAGGGTTAGGTATAGGTGGTCCGTGACCATTTTGGAGCAGTTAAAGCTTGTAGCACCCAAAGAATTGAGGCCAGGTATTCTGCTTCTGTTGCGGAAGCTTTGGCAATCTTGAGAGGGATATCTTTTGCAATATACTGTGGCTATGATCATTTGGTTATCGAGTCAGATGTCCTTGGGTGTGGTTAATATGATTAATTCAGGCATGAGGTTTCTGCTGATATTGGTGTGATTATTGAAGATATCAGATGTCTTCTTCAAAATATAACAGATGTCAGAGTTAAGTATGTTAGTAGGAAAGCGAATGTTGTCGCTCATTCCTTATCAAAATTGGCCTTGACTCTTGATGATGGCTAATTTTGGTTGGAATCTTTTCCTCCGGCTGTGGAGCGGTGCGTCCAGGACGACTGTCCTGGTTGATTTGTTTTTGTTGGTTTGAATAAATTACCTTTCTTTCAAAAAAAAAACCTATAAAATTAATTATTCATCAACTAGAGGATTGAATGGTTAAGTAGAACATTCCATATCATTGAGTTTCTAGCTAACATCTTTTATGAATGATTTGGATTTTTTTTAATTAATGCAACTATATATATCATATGGATTATATTATTATCCAAAACAGAATCGTCCATAGGACTAATACCCACTTTAAAATTTATATTTTCTTAATTTGTACAGGATAATGGTTGACACACAACCCTTTTATCCAATATTTGCGTCCAACTTTACATATTGACCATTTGATTTAAATGTTTTGATTTGGCTGCATGCATTTGTCAAAACATCTAATGGCCCACATGTAGGGTTGGATGCAAAGGTTGGATAAAAGTGTTGGATGTCTACCATTATCCAATTTGTAGACATAACTTACCTACCAACTAAAAGTAGGATAGTTTCATTAACTTTTCCTAAAGTTTGGTCTAAAGTTTGGTCTAATTACAAGTGGACCATTGTAATATGAAAAACATGTGAAAAATCATTTATAAGAAAGTTCTTTGATCAACCTTTTGAACTTTTAAGAAAAGTTTTAAACATATTTTAGAGAAGATTTACTATATACTTCTTTTCTTTGGATTAATTATCCCAGTGGCCATCAATTTGGGTGCACATTATCAAAATGACCTTTAAATAGGGAATTAGTTTTAAAATAGCTATTTTTTACGAACACTATGTCACTAATGACCATTCTATTATATTCCGTTAACTTTCCGTTAAATTAATGACATTTAGGTAAAGAGTGGTGCTATTGACACACCCAATGTTGAACTATTTATACCCCAACTTTTTAAATTATTTAGTATTCTTTTCTTTTCCTTTATCAAATTACTTAAAGAGACATATAATTTTTTATTACAAAAATTATGTACAAAATAAAACTAATAAAACTCCATTTTCCTTATTTCAAAACCCTAATGACAAAAATTATTTCAAATCATTGAATGTTTACTATTTTTGTTTATATTTTCTTTCAGATGTCGACCCGGTGTTTTCCATGTTTAGTATTTTTTGATTTTATTATTTCACATGTTTGTTTTGTTTTTCTTTTCAAATTCCAGATCCATGTTTGCTATTTTTGTTCTCTCGGTTTATTTTCTTTCAGATCTTCTATGCATTCTATGATTTGTATAAATTCTTTTATAGATTTTATTCTGAACTTCCAAAAGGTAGTTTAATGTTATTTACTAAACCCAAAAAAAAAAATCGCACCAATAATCGCAACCAATATAACCTAATCTCTGACGAAACGAAACAATCCAATTGACTAAAAAAAACGCATCTAATAAGGATGGTTTCACCTTGAAATAAAAAAGAAAAAACAAGTCGTGTGAATGGATGTGTGAAAACTGTATATAATGATAAGAGATGATGTGTAATTTTATTTTTATTTTTTTTAAATTGAGATAGAGTGTATTAAGTTTAAATGGGTAATCTTGGAAATAAATTAAAAAAATTAACAAAACCATTTAATTTTATATAATTAAATCAAAATTTTTAAAAATGGGGCATAAATATTTCAGTAGTGGGGGTGTCAATAGTACCACTCTTAAGTAAATAAGAGGATGACATTCCATCACAAGAGTTATTTTACATTTTTTTTCGGCTAACTAATTTTTTTTTTCAAAATTTGAAAACCTACCTCTAGAATCACATGAATGGTAACCATAATCATTTATCTCAATCATTTGACAAAAAATATCAATTTATCTTGTTCAAAAATCTTTACCCAACAACATTCAAATTTCATTGGTTCAATTTTTTACAACCCAAACCAAACCAAACTGATAAAAATCGGTTTTGTTCAGTTTGGTTCAACGATTTAAGAAAATAATTACATTATTTTTTATTTAAACAAATATAATAATATCAAAGTATCAATATAAGTAGTTAACACTAAATTTAACTTAAGTGTAGAATCATTAATCGTTAAAAAAAAAAAAAAAACTTAAGCGTAGAAAGCCTAAAACTTATAAAATAAAAGGGAAAGTATCATTTTCACCCATATATTATCACCTATCAGTAACTTTCCCCATTGTATTTTGCTTAATGGCCAATCTCCCCATTGAAACTGAAAATATTCACCATATTCCTCCCTTCCGTTAGATACACCATTAAAAAAGTTATTCTCACGTGAAAGGACAATTTTGTCCTCATAATCATAATTATTAAAAAAAACTAATGCAATTCATACTGTTCATATCCATATCTGTCAACAACAAAAAAATCAAACCCAGAAACAACCATCATCATCATCAGTCACCACCAAACCACTGTTATCACATTCCAGTCACCAACACCAAACCATTACCATCATCAAACCACCGAAGCCTAATGAAATCGAAAACCCCTAATTGAAAACCTCCAATCATAAACTCCTAACTAAAAACCCCCAACCCAAAACCCTAATCCAAACCAAAACCCACAACCAAAACCCTAATCCAAACCAAAACCCCAAACCTAGAAAGAGAAAAGGGAGAAGAAACCAAACCAGAAATCAAAACCCCAAACCCAGATTTTTTTTGAGCTAGTTGAGAGAGAGATTGAGATCGGTTGTGAGAGAGACTGAAGATTTTTTTAAATCCAAACGGAAAAATTAAAGACACAAACATCACAATTCACTCAAAATCAATAATTTTTACACTAGTGAAATCGAGTATCGGGTCGAAAACGGGTCCCGGCTTTTCTTCCCAATCCATCGCTGAATCTGCTTCTATGGTGTGCCCGCCTCGTTCGCCGGTGTACTTGCACCACACTCTCCGAGCTGTTTGCGATCTTCTCCGGCTCCGATCATTTCTCTTCCTCTCTTCTTTTTTCTCTTCTATTCTTCTTATGCTTCGTTCCATTCCGCCACCCTTCACACTGTCGCCGGACATCAGAACCAGCCGCCGGTCCCGCTGAACTCCCCCATCGATCTACCCATCCCTCCCCTCTCTCTTCCCTCTCTCTTTCCTTTCTCTTTCTTCTCCATCGTGAAAACACTGATAAGTTTTTTTTTTGTTATATTGTTGTAGTTTTAGTTTTTTTTTTGTTATATTATTTTAGTTTTAGTTTTTTTTTGAATTACAATTATATTTATTTTATTATATATATATATATAATTTTTAATTTCTTAATATTTTTATATTTATTTTATTTTAATAATAGGTTAAATAAAATTCCTTTAAATAAAGGTTAAATAATTTTAAGTTTTACTTTCCTATCAAGTTACCATTTTACCCTTACCTATTTAAATTTATAACAGAATACCTAACGGTGTAAGGGGGAAAACATGGAATATGGAAAGCTACAGGGGGCAGTTTAGCCATTAATGAAACTAAAATAGGGGAATATGATGAATATTTTCAGTTTCAGGGGGGAAATTGGCTATTAAGCAAAATACAAGGGGAAAAGTTACTAATATGTGATAATATAGGGGGAAAATGATAAAACTTATAAAATAAAATCAAGTCATTCAGGCTTCCAAAATAATAAAATTCACCACCATCCAAGCAGTCACTTTGAAGTTTTGAAGTGCACTTCTTGTTGCATTGACATCGATCCCAGTAAACTTTAGTTTTTAATTTTTTTATCCAATAATTTAATTAATTATATATATAATTAATTAATTAAATCTTGTGATGGAATATCATCTTCTTATTTACCAAAATACCACTAATTTAACAGAAAGTTAACGAAATGGCATGAAGTGGCTATTAGTGTCACAATGTTAACCAAAAAATGGTTATTTTAAAAGCAATTCCCCATCTAATAGCCATTTTAATTGTGTATATTCAAATTGATGGCCACCGGAGTAATTATCCTTATTTCTTTTACAAGATTGATGAAAATTTGGATGAATAACATAACCAACAAGATGATGAGTGATAACTGATGAGGTTGGTATGTAATTGTGGATTCGAGTCATGTCTCCCTTCCGAAACTTTGAATTATTATAGTTTTATTAAATTAAAAAAAAACATAACCAATAAGATCAACATGTATTTCAACAAAACTTCACGAGACATTAATGAAAAATTTACTAAATCAATTGAAAATCAAATCATGTGAGTCATACAAACAAAATAGAAATTAAGTTCCTACTAGAATTAGAACATAATTCTCTCACATTTAAGGAATTAATTCTTTTATTTTCATTTCAGATTAGAAAACGGATACTAATTAAAATCAATTAATTAAGACCCTATGCATAAATTTTATTTTATTTTTTTGAAAAGGACCCCAAACATCAAGTAACACGCAAATTATTGTCAAAACATCAAACTTAATTTCTACGTTACATCTTAATTTACATTATGTCTATTTCTCACATGACTATTATTTACAAAGCCTGCTGTTCGACATAAACACATTATTCAAATGAATTTAGACTAATATTTTCCTAATCTTAACATATATAAATTCACATATAATTATTAATTTTGATGTTAGTAAATCATGGCCAAAGAGACAACATTTAGATGGTTCCCTGACTACTCAATTATTTATGGTATTTTGCTGGTCAATTTTTGTGTACTTAGTGGTCCAAATCTTGAATGTTTTTTAGAATAGTGTTAACATATGCCATAAGGGCACATGATTACAACCGTATTTTTTCCATTAGTGAAAATAAAAACACACATTAATTAATGTATTTATTGTCTTATTACAATAAAAATAGTATTTTTATTTTCTTTAATGAAAACAAAGTGGTTGTTAATATGTGCCCTTACCTTAAGACACATGTTAATATTACTCTATTTTCTAAGGACACATGTTAACACTACCCTATATTTTATTCCCTATATATATATAAGTTGAGGTCCTCCCATGATCCCCAAATTGTTTAATAATCTGTTATAGATTGAGTTGCCTTCCAATTTCAATAGATGCCATTGGTGCCTTAATAAAATTTAAAAAGCATTTCTGATTTTTTTTTTCTGTGCAATGAATGTTATACTTGATTAACCTAAGCTACTTGTATTATAAATATATATAATAAAGTGGATGCACAGTGCTGCATCTTCAAGTAAATTAAGTTATGGACTTAATCATTAACTAACAAATTAATTTGAATTTTTTTTTCTTTATATTTGTTTATATTTTCTTAGAATTTATTAAAACCTCATGTGCAAGAGATTATGATGAAAGCAAGGAACATTAGAGAATCTAGCTGTTATCAATTTGGAATATTGGGATTTGGGTGGGTGAAAACTGTAACTTGATTTGGGTGAGCAATTTTGACAAGCACTGTATTGGTAACGGTTGGTGAAGTTCCACTTTTTTAGACATTGGAAACAAGAAAGAGGGTGCTAAGCTAGGGTGGTCAGAACACTAATTAATTGTATCAAAATCCAAATTTAATTAGCTGAACTCACACCAATGGTTTAATAGTACGAGCATTATAAGAGCATTCATTCAGTCTCACGATTTAAATTTCTTTATTTTTAAAAAAATGGCAGAATTCGTTTAAATGATTGTGCTGTATAAAAAATTGTTATTCCTAGTCTTTTTTATATCAATTCAAATACAACCTAACGTATTTACTTTTGAGTAGGGGTGTGCAGGATCCAATCCAATCCAATAATATCCATTGGATCAGATCCAATCCATTGGATTGGATCGGATCTGAGGGGATGATCGGATCGGATCGGATCGGATCGGATCCTAAATTCTTAAATCCATTGGATCGAATCGGATCTTGGATTTTCGTTTGAAAATCCGTCGAATCCGCCGATCCGCCTAAAATATTAGGTCTTATTTTTTATATTGGGCAATTTGCCTATTTATATAAGAACAAAACAATTAATATAAGACCAAAGCAATTTATCAATTTATAGAAGAGTATAAGACCAAAGCATGACCACAACAAGCCTAAAATGAGAAGACCGAATACATTAAAACCCAAAACAAAGTAAGACCCACACTACTGAAAATCTATACAACAAAGACCATTCATTATAGGAAATACAACGACCATAATGTTACCATGAAAATTAAGCAAGATGTTAAAGGACAATAACATGTAGGAACACCATAAATAGGTAATACAAATCTAACTAAACTTAAATTTAGTTATGTTCTTCATTAAATTACTTCACTTATTAATTTTTTATTTTATTCTTTTGCATAAATAGGGTGCTATTTCTTACCTTTTTTTGGACAACAAAGTCTGGGTGTTGTGTTGTTTCACATGTTTCTTTAGAAAACAATTCAGCAACTTGTGTTGATGTTGTTTGGACGATTTTATTTAATGTTGAACATTTGGATTATTTTAGTTGGAGCTGTTGTTTAAGAATTATAAACTTTTTGAACTATATAAGTTTACAAGCTATGTTATGTATTTTTTTAATGTTAATTTTATTTGAATTAATTATTAATGTTTGAATTATTTATTTGATTTTATTTATTTCAAATAATAATTTTTTATATATTAAGAACAACTTTATATTAATTCGATCCATTGGATCGGATCGGATCGGATCTAATAATAATTGGATCGGATCGGATCGGACCCAGTTATAAAATTGGATCGGATCGGATTGCAATTTCTTCGATCAAATCGGATCGGATCGGATCGGATCTTGGATCATGGCAAATCCATTGGATCCGATCCGCCGCACACCCCTACTTTTGAGTCGGTATTAATGAGACCCATTTATTTAATCTGTAACTACGAAATTCGCTTTTGTATTAAATGTATACAAGACTACTACTAGTAGTAGTATGAATACGACGTATCCAGCCGTAGCCGGCTTGTAGATTGTTTGAGAGCTGGCCTGGACTGCACTAAAAACGCGGATCTGATCTAATGGGTTGACAAAAATGGGAAAAGGCCAGTGCAATTCTAAAAAGATTTACTACCAATTCAATGAAGTTTTGACTTTGAATACAAAAATGATAAGTTGACCATTCAATATTTCCATTAGTGTAGATAGCTGGCAACAAAGAATGTGCCTGAAAATGTTGGTGTTGGTATCCCACCGCCCACTCTGTCCATTGACGCTATTGACACGAGGATGACTGAGCTTTGAATAGTGTGCTTTTGGATAACAACGTCTTCTACAACAAGATATCATCTAGCCATCTAGGATTATAATGTGTTTTCCATTTTCTAATACATACGACAAAATTAACACTCGCCGGTCGACCGGGCCGAGCCTAATAGTTCCGGACTGATTGGTAAGCCCAATTTTTAGGACCAAAGTCTTAAAGGGTTGAACTGGATCAGCCTCGATTGGGTCCCTTCTCTACCAAAGTAAGGTTTTGATTTACAACCGACCTACATCCAATCATCGATATTAGCGCTTCAAACTTAAGGGTGTATTCGGTTTATATTTCAAAAGATTTTGTCAGGTATTTTACGGATTTAAAAAAAAAAAATCTATAAAAGTAAGGAGGTATTTAATAATTTTTTAAAAAAAAATCTATGAAAATTCCGAATGTGTTCAAAATGTCAATGAATTTTAATTATATCAAATCTCAAAAAGAAAAAAATTATTCTTCGTAAAGACTTTGAAAAACTATTTTTTTTAATAAACAGACTTTCGCTCTATTAAAAAAAAACATAAAACTTATTGAAAAACATCAACCACCAAATATATGTTATATTTTCTAGATAAAAAAAAAGAGCACATTCATTCTTAACAAATTTCACAAATAAAATAAAATTAACAAACATTGTCATAAAAAAACATACAAACATTAGTGATCTATAACTAGATATGACTCCGGTTCCAGAGGGACTGGAACAGGAACCGGAACCGGCCTAGGGAGGTTCCGGTTCCTCCGGTTCCGGTCCGGTTCCACCGGTTCCGAACCGGAACCGCCCCCACCCACCCCTCCCCCCTTTTTTTTAAAATCATATTTCATAAAAAAATTAGTCATGTAAAAATGTAATTGGTAAATGTATTTTATTGGGTCACCCGTAAAATAAAATTAAATAAATAAATGACAAATTAAAAAATAAAATAAAATAAAACAAAACCAAAAAATATAAAATTGGCTTTGCACTTAATTTTTACCACAATTAAGTTGCCTACGTATCATCTTAAGGGTTTAGAAGAATCAAAGGTCACGTAGTTCTCTTACATTTTATTGTAGATTTGGACTTTGGAGATGGCGATCGGCGATTTGGCGTGGAGTCGTGGACTAATCGTTGCCATGATCATCCGTTCGACTTTCAGCCGGTTGATCATCTTTAAAGAAATCGTATGGTTCCTCTTGATCGATTTCTTGTTGTCTATATTGAGTCTTCGTCCAATCTTCAACACAAGCTTGTATCTGAAGTGATTTCAGACTCATAAGGGAACGTTTTGGGTCTACAATATTCTCACCGGCACTGAACTGTTGTTCTACCTCCACCGTAGAAACTGGTGTTGAAAGGATTTGTTTGGCTATCATAGCCAAGATTGGAAAGTACCTTTCAGGCTCATTCCACTAGTGTAGGATATCAAATTTTTTATCTTTGGTGTCTTCTATGAACTCAAAAGAGGTACTTAGATAAGATTCAAGTGATTGACCGTAAACTCTAAGATATTCATCATATAATTCATACAATAATGTTTTAACCTTAGCACAACACATATCAACATCATAATTTATTTTTAAACCTTGTTCATAATAAACAGAAAGATAATCAGGCAAACTTTCTAATCTACAACGTGGATCAAAACACAAGACAATCAAATAAATATTTGGAAACTCCTTATAATATTCTAACCATTTATCCTTCATATCAGTAACAGACTCATGTAATTTTGAGTCGGATTCACAATGAGCAAATGCATCAGAAATATTAAGACTCTCAATAATAAATAAATTAGTTGTAGGATAATAAACACCAGATAAATTGTTAGTAGTAGTATAATTGTTTTTTAACAAACCACAAACATTGCTACAAACATCCCAATGACTTTGATAAAGATTAATGTGACTAACATGATATTGAATAAAAGTAACTAATAAATCCCTATATTCATAACTTCTAGCAAGCAATTTATAAGTAGAATTCCAACGTCTTGGAACATCACGAGGAAATCTAATGGCACGCCTACCATTTTGTTTACAATATGCTGCCAATGATTTCATTACAGAAGAATGTTTCCATAAAAAATAGAGGGCATCTTTAATAGGTTGAATAAACTGTTCAAGAGTTTTTAATCCTTTTTGAACACATAAATTGAAAACATGACATGCACATCTTTGATAAAAAAATTTACCACCAAGATAAGGTTTGCATAATTCAATTAAAGCAGGAATAGCAGCGGTATTGTTAGAAGCATTATCAAAACCAATTGCAAAAATTTTGTTCTCAATTTTATACTCTGTAAAAATAATTCTAAGCTGTCTAAAAATATTAGCAGCAATGTGTTTATCATCAAAAACTCTAAATGCAAGAATTCTTTTTTGGATAGCCCATGCATTATCCATATAATGGCAAGTGACACCTACGTATGAATGCATTCACCAATGATCACTCTATATGTCGGCACATACGGAAACACGGCCATTATACTATTCTAAAAAATTTCCAACATTTTCTATTCTTTTTCATAAATGTTTTCAAGTGCTTATGTGAGCGTGATTCTAAGAACACGACATGCAGCAGGATTTAATGCTCGTTGACAATAATTATTAAAACCAACTTTTTCACCAAAACTAAATGATAAGTGTTCTACTGCAACCATTCTAGCTAATTCTTCTCTATTTTTTGCATCACTATATTTAAATAATTGTTGGTTAGGGGTAGCGTACCTGAGAATTTGAGCTTGTGAACTCAATTGGGCCTGTGCATCTGGATGTGAGTTCCTTATATGCTTCCGATATGTGTCATATCCTCCAGATTTGTGTCATTTAAATACTTTTTTACAGTAATTGCAAATCACTACCGTGCTTCCATCTTCTTGCGTAACTTTCTTCATATGGAGTACGAAGAGATCAGATTTGACCTGCTTCGGTAACTTTTCTTCCATCTGTGGATCAAAATCAAAATCTTGATGTGGGTTGGGATCAGGGCCATCAGGCTCATCACCATCATGGCCAAGATCAGACATATTTTCTGATTGGCTTGTCAAAAGGGGGTGACTATTGGGATCGGGTTCATAAATTCTAAGAGAGGGATGAGAATGAGATTGAGGAAAGTTTAGGCCTAAGTCTTCATCATAAACTTGGTGTTGTAGATACTCGTGATAGGTACGGTCGTCATGACCGAGATTATCCATCATACGACCCTTACCTTTCATCGAAATGGAACGTATAGGAGCATCACCACTTCCACTTGCCATTTTAAAAATTGAATTGTAAAATTCTTTGAACAAAAAATGTTAAAAAATTGATTTCAAAAATGATTAAATGGTTGGAAATAAATTTGGAAGAAAATTAGAAACAGTTAGTAATTGCAATTGGCAAATAAAATAAATTGCAAATAAAATAAATTGGATATAAGATAAATTGCAAATAAAATAAATTGGAATTTGGAAACTTAGTAATTGCAAATAAAATAAATTGGAATTTGGAAACTTAGTAATTGCAAATAAAATAAATTGCAAATAAAATAAATTGTAAATAAATGAAATTGGAAACTTAGTAATTGACTAATTGCAAATTAAATAAATTGGAAATAAGAAATATTGCAAATAAAATAAATTAGAAACTTAGTAATTGTAAATAAAATAAATTGGAAACTTACTAACTTAGTAATTGCAAATAATATAAATTGGAAACTTGGAAACTTGGAGTTGGAAAAAGAAAAAGAAAAGTACAAAATAAACAAATAAAAATTAAAGAAGTGAACCGTTGGAGGCCCAACGGTTTGCTGACGTCAGCAGGCCGTTGGGCCCAACGGTTTGTTAAAAAAAAATTAAAAAGGAGGAACCGGCTGGTTCCTCACTAAAACGAACTGGAACCGGTTTTTCCGGTTCCGGTCCCAGTTTTCTGACGTCAGTTCTGGTTCGGTTCACCGGTTCGAACCGAACCGGCGTCATGTCTATCTATAACAAAATAAAGGTTAAACAAAAAAATAATATAAAATAAAACAATTCTTCACTAGCTATGCAATTAAGGACAATAGTTTATTATTATTATTATTATTATTATATATATATATATATAAACCATTTTCAAAAAAATTAAATAACACTGAAATTAATCAAACGAACTTCACTTATGTTAATTAAAAATAATAAAAGGTAAAAATCACTACTCAACCATGCCATAATCAGAGTTGAGCATTGACGTGGTTTCATGTAAATATGATCAATATCAAACCACTCACTTTTAGGTATAGATCTTGTTCAACAACTATGTGCGATTTTTAGGTTTTGTCTTGGTAACTTAAATTAATTTTGGATAGATCTTTACCAATTGTCATACTTTTGCAGAAACATGTAAACGTCAATATTATTGTCAGTTTGCTACATTTATTCTAAAAGAAAATTTATAATATTTTGACTATTTATAAATAAAAAATGATTAATTATATTTTACATACGTATTTTGACTAATTATTAAAACTTTTAGGTGCATAATGGTATCTATGATGCAAAATATAATAAAATTTTTGAAATCGCGTGTTTATGCATGAATGCTTTCGTCGAGTTTCATAGACACTAGATATGGTTTTGTTTTTTATTCTTTAGAGAAAATATTTTTATTTACATAACAAATTTAATTTTGTTACAACAAAGTATATATTATATTTAAGTCAATGAAAATCTATAAATGTCTATGAAATTATTTTAAAATGAAAGTTTTTCATAATCCTGTAAAATCCATGGATTCTACCTACAAAAGTCATCAACTTAACAAAAAAAGTATTTTTCAAATCCAAATTGAATAAACCTCTCTTAATAAAAAAAAGTTAATTGTACAAACACCTATGAGTTTAGGTGAACTTGCACGCATATTCAAATTTTCCTTTTATTGCACAAACCCCTTAGAAAACCGTTGATAACGGTTTGACTTACGATCATTTTAATAGACAAGGACTAAGGGTAACATTGTCTTTTTACACCTAAAAAGCAATTAAACTCATAAGAACCCCTTATGTTCCAATAATTATAGAGTTACCCAAAAAATTACTATCAAATAACCCCTAAAATTTAAGAAATTACAAATACACCAAATCAAACTTCATATTTTTCTCTCTCTACTGTCGATGGTGTTGCTGCGGCGGCAAAACCTGTTGGAGGAGGTGCAGATGCTCGAGGAGACATCGCGCCTTTTCATCTTCAAATGTAGGTGCAACGAATCGCGCCTCCTCCTTCTCATGGAGGAGGTCAAAAGGCACGAAACTTGTCCAACCAGTTTCGCTATTGCCGCGACACTGATAGAGGATACAAATTAGGAAGTTGAGGTTAGGGTAAAAATTTTATGTCACAAATGTTTGCCATGTCACTCCTAAATTAAAACTGAGGGGTATTGTTTACTTTTCACGCTATAATGTTAGTCAAACAGTATGTCTACTAACGGTACTTTTTAAAGGAGTTTTGTGTAATAAAAATATATTTTAATAAAAGTGCAATTTCATCTAAATGCGGGCGTGTGTGCAATTTACCCTTAAAATAAGGAATGTGAGAATTGTTAAAAATGAGCACATTTCTTATGTGGAATTTGTTTTTGACCAAAACAGAACAAAAAGTATCGTTACATGAACATAGGGAAGGTTTGATTTTCTCACGTAGTTACGTATAAGTTTGAGAAATAGAGTTTTAAATGAAAGAGAATTATAGAATTGGTGGAACTTTTTAGTGACAATGAATGAATGACCACCCAAATCTTTATTTAGTCTCCTGCTTAAATACAAAAATTACAACTAACACAACTAACACATGGGCAATTACCAATTAGGTTATGGACGTTTTTTTTTTAAAATTCTAAGTTGTTTGTGACTTTTATAAAAGTGACCAAATTGGTTTTTACATTTTTTCCAAGTACCAAATTAGTCACTCTCACTAAGTTCCATCAGTCAACTTTAATCTTTAAGGGATAATATTGTATTTTACTCATAAACGATTTAATAATGACGCATGCACAGTTTTTTTTAACACATGTATATTTTTGTTAATTTTATTTGTGGGTTTTGATTTTTGAATAATTTGACAACCGTGCTTGTATATTATTAACAAAAAAATCAATTATATAAAAATGGTAAAAAACTAAACTGGGAATAAATAGTAATTAAGAGTATAATTGACATTGTCTTATTAAAAAGAATTTGAGATTTTTTTATAGAAAATTTTAATTAAAAAAAAGGTACAAATGGTGTTTCATTAATAATATTTTTGGATTTTGTTGTAATTATAATGGTGAATTTAATGTACAAAAGATAAAATAATTTTACTATAATATGACAAATAAATGGTATTTACGTACTTTAAATAAAATTGTTAAAGCCAAATATTATATTTAATACCGTTAAACCGTTAGAGAGACCAACTTGGTCACTTCAAAAAAGTGAGGGACTAATTTGGTAATTGAAAAAAATATGATAACCAATTTAATCACTTTTGTAAAGTCGTAAACAACTTAAAATTAAAAAAAAATCAAAGACCTAATTGGTCATTGCCCACTAACACATTCACTTCCACACTCGCGTCTACATTCTCATCCATATCCACATCCACTTGAACAATTAAACTAAAACACACATGACGGATTAGTTTTGAGATCAAAATTTTTCGTTAAAGAAATCAAACTTGGTGGTTGTCTTGAGAGAGAAATCCAAAGCTAGCTGGCGCAACTCCTTTGTCAGTGATGGTGCCCCGCAATAAAACACCCCTGCATTTGTTAAACAAGCAACACCCAGCTCAATTAATCTAAAAAACTCAAACATCTTTCTAATTTTGATAATATGAAAATTATATGTTTAGTAGAAAAGATGATTATCCATTTCATTCTTTTGCAAAGATACGACAGAATGAATGAGTAATTAAAGAAAGTCCAAATTAAGCACATAAAAATGTGAGTCATGAAAACATAGTAACATTTAACCAAGTTATCCAAAAGAAACTCGATTAACAAAAAAAAAAAAAAAAGACAATCAAACAAATAAAAATCAATGAACTTACCAACTCTTGAATCGGTGTGGACGAGAGCAATCCGCTTGTAGACATTCCTCCAATTAGGCCTGGCAAAATGGGACTTGACACTCGTGCTGGACACAATATCAACTCCATTCTTGGCGTGATTAAGGGACTGCAGCATTGCTACGAGCGCGGATCGAGCGTCCCCTTCTTCGTAAACGCTGGTGCAGTAGTTGTGAAGCTCGATGACATTGTTATGGTCCAATTCGGCAACCTCGTTCATGACTGCTTCGAAAAAATCGAAGGAGCCTTGTTCTCTGGTGACCGAGTAGAAGTAGGCCCTTCTTGTTTTGAAATGGTCTTTGATTCTTCTGGGTCCCGATGATGATGAATTGAGAGGACCCGAACTTCTTGGTGGTGTAGCTGTTGCTGTCGAGGCAGCACTGCCGTTTTCTAAGGCCAATTCTTCTTTTTCCATGGCTTTGATGTTGTTCACTATGTCCTTCACTATGCTTATCATTGGAGTCGATCCAATTCCTAGACCCACTAGCAACACCACCTCGTATTGCTTGTAGTCTTGTGCTGGTGCTCCGTATGGTCCATCGATTGATACTCTTGGAAAAGTGTTCATTATCATCAAACAAATTTTAATAATTTATGATAAGATTCAGTCGAAACAAGTAACATTTTCAGGTTGAAAGAACACTATTATTACATATCAAGGATTTCTTACATAATTTTAGTCGAATTTTAAGAAGGATTCATCAAATGCAATGAGATTTACCAAAAGTCAAAAAATTATCAAAAAATATTATATATATACCATTTTTCTATTGTCAGTTCGAACTGATATAAAATATATCAGTTTCTTATACGTGAGCCATTAAATTTAAATGCTTTGATTTGGTTGCATGTGCTTCGAACTGACAATAGAAAGACTATATATATATATATATATATATTTGACAATATCTATCTATCTAGAATATATATATTCAAGCCGTTAGCTTGAGAATAATTTATCCAAACCTCAAACTCATCCACCTACTAATAGAGCTATACTCCTAGGGCTAAAACCATTTTATATTTCAATCGTTGATAGAGAAGATTTATGTGAGAGAATCAGCAACCTCTGTAATAAGGACCTGCTGTACTTTAGTCGTGGTCCATCCGTCCATATATGCACATTAGTTATCCATCTCTATCTATTTTATTTTATATGATGTGTGTGCCCACTTTGCAAGCAACACGACAAAATCTTTTAGATCATTTTTTTTTGAGACAACATCTATTAATTGAGGACTATGTATTTTTTTGAAAGCTTTCGCCATTGATAGGATTCGAGTCGCTGACCTGGAAGTCATTTGTCCAAACCCCAAACTCGTACATCTACCAACTGAGCTACGCCCATGTTGGCATCTTTTAGATCATTCAGTATTATAAACAATATCATTGCCAAGATTTCAATATATATAATATACCAGCATTAAGTATTAGATGTGTTAAAATTTGTTTTTAAAGACATGGGATGGCAATATGTGTCTTAATATTTAGTGCGTGATTAAGGACTTGCTATTAACAATTTTGTCTTTATTAACAATCAATATGAGAAATTTATATAAAATAAAAGGAACAATATGTAGTATAAACTGTGTTCCTTTACACATTGTTTTTAGTTATTCTATCTCTAGAATGAATGATGCACCCATGTTGCCCAAAAGCGACAACATATTTTCCATCATTATTATTTAACAAATAAAATTATTATTCGTTGTTTCGATCATTTTTAAAGACATGGTGGCAAATTATATATATATAAATATTTATATTTATATATAATGTCATTTTCTCGTACGTACTGATATAAAATATATCAGTGCAATAGATAAACACTAACAATGCAGACATAGTTTAAGCAATTAAATATAATATTGGTCTACATATAAGATACTGATATATATATATATAATATATATATATATATATATATATATATATATATCAGTACGCATTGAGATGAAAAGTTTTATATATATAATTTATATATATATATATATATAACTATATTGATTCTAACCGGTTGGAATCAGTGAAATCGTACGAAAATTCGTATAGAATCCTGCATTAGAAAGTTATTATATATATATGGTTGAGGATAACGATGCATATCAAGACTTAAATGAAGAACTTTACACTAATTCAAATGTTTTAGAAAGTAGATAGGCATCCTATGACATAACAGTTGGTATTGATAATGCACAAAATAGTGATAATGCAATTATGGAATTATTGATGGGTGGATAGTGGTAATAGGATATTTATGATAGAAAAGAGAAAACAAGAATGTCAGTATAAAAAAGCAAAGAGATTTATAGTCATGTTGATTTCTACACTTAAGGAATTTTTTTTCCCTCTCAACAACAACTACTATATATGATTGATGATTCTATCTTTATTTAGAAGTTTGACCCAATTAATATTAATATATGATGATCCTTGGCACGTAGTCAGCATCAAAAACCAAACACCAAACATATGACATATATGGAATATATCAAAACAAAGATTATTATGTTGATAGAGATTATTTTTTAATTCAATGACTTACTTGAGAATGTTACTTTCTTGAACGCGATCCCAATCGGCTCTCAGAAGTCCGCTTTTTCCACTAGGAGGTGGTCGGAATACCTGCAAAAACAAATACAAATGCAACCTCAAATCAGTCACATATTTTAAATTACACTTCTATTTCAATAAAATTCATATTAAATCATATAAATTGAATGCTACATCTTTACACGTGTGGTGTTAATTATACATATGAACATAAGGTTTGGTTTGGAAAATTCAATATATAATGTCTAGGAAGCAAAAACAGACCTCAGAGAAAACAGTTCTGAGTTGTTGTGTCCAGTCACTAAGAGTTCTAATGTGAACACTGAGGTAGTCATCTCCTGGGGCAGAAGTTATAGAAAATGGGTGCCTGTTTGTTTACATGCCAAGTAAGTAAAACAATCAAAGAATCTGATAATAGAATATTAAAAATTAATGCGACTTTGGGGACTGTATCAATCAGGAAGATGGAAATGCCAAGCTACCACCTACCATTCAAATGGAGAAACTGCAGCACAGTTGACAACCATGTATTGCCCACTCTTGTATCTGAACCCTTGAGGCTTTGACATGTGAAGTGCCAACACATTTCCTTGATAAACAGTTACCTGCAATTAACATATAAAACAAAATCAATGAAATTAATTAATATTTTAATTCTTAAACCTCTATAAAATAATATTAATGGGTGTTCCACATTTCAAGCAATTCTTTACCTTTAGTATGCAAACAGGCTTGATGCTGGATCTCAGTGCTCTGATTAATCTTTCACAGCCATATAGGCATATTGGAATGACCAGATACATCCACGTCTATATATAAGTTAAATTTCACATACAGAATTATAATGTCAGTTTTTTTTTTTTTTTCTGAATCAAACAAAGTAAAAAAAACAAAAAAAGGTACAATGATAGTTGTTGACACGTAAGTTTTGTCAACTCCAATTCAAAGGGGTCAAACAACCACATAGACCCTCTGGCAATATACTTACGAGACACTGAGATAGGCTTTGTGTGGTTTTATGTGATATGTGTGTTGTCAGGCCACTCGGGCGTTGAGGTTCTCTCAAGCAAAGGTGTACCCGTAAGAGAGGAAAATACATTAGTGTTTGTATTGAGTGTGATTCTTGTCAATTGTATGTCTGGTTGACATGTATTACTCTACTATATTGTAGCATCGCTAGCTGAAAAGCACATACATCCTCCATTTGACTAGTAGGTGTGCTAGATGCCATAGGTCTATGTGAGGTTTAGAGACCCGTGATAGGATCTACATTTGATGTTTAACTTAGCCAAAAAAATTTATATAACCTGTGAGGCCTATAGGAGCAACCACAGTGGGGCAATATTGGGACTCATTTCAGTGGATCCACTTTTAAGTGGGTCTTAGGAAGGGTACAATGGGTTTTAAAGAGACCTAAATAAATAAAAAATAAAAAAAATAAAAAATAAAAAAAGCTCCAAACATTGGACTCACCCACGTTAAAATAAGGTAAGAAAAGACTAACCTTTTTTTGGTATCGAGGATCCCGGACTTTGTCTAGACACCTATCTGCATGTCCTCCCCCAACTGCGTGACTCGCAATAACTTATTTGTTGGTTGTTGAGGAGTAATACAGACAAGAAACCCCGACCCAGACCCCCGGCCCCATAAGGATGCAAACAGGTAAATCAGAATTTGAATTCACCTGGGTAAGATTCGAACTGCTGACATGGGAGTTACCCGTGCCTCAAGTTCGTGCTTTTACCGGTTGAACTAACACCCTATGGGACTTTACAGCTCATCCTTGGAATACCAAGGTTAATTGATACAGCTTTTACGTAACAACAAAAGTGAACATTAAATTAAGGTAAGAAATGACTAACCGTTTTCTTGTACCATTTATGAGTCAAGTAGAGGTAACACCCGTGAATAACGAGCACAATGTAGACGATGACAAACAGATGATGGGAATACCAGAAGGCATTGAACCCAGTAAGCTTCTTAAGGGGTTTGGGCAGGTTGGGCCAATTTCGCCTTAATCGTGGGGCAGCTAACGTAAAGGCTATTGCCATTAAAACAACCATCACAATCCCAGTCATTCCTTCCACTGACTTCACAAAATGCCAGTAGCTTTCAGGTTGATTCCCGAAAAAGGGCTCCATTGGCTTATACTTGTCTACACTTGCATTCAGAAGCCGAGGAAAATTGCAAGCTAAATGAGCTATGGTGTGCATCCCAACTCCAATCGAGATTCCAATTGCTATAACCTGAAAAGATCAATATACCATACCATTGTTTTAGTTTCCATTTTGATTTTAATTTGTACAATTTATCAAACATAAGATTTTTCTATTACCTTGTGGAAATTAAGATTGTCCTCAAATGGAACAACACCACCTAGTTTGGTTTTGTTCCTGAGCCAGGTGATTGTGTTTCGACAGAATGGTAGCAAAATCAGAGCCATATTGAACTTCAAAGTCTCGGCAGCTCCCTTAGCCATACAAACACAATGTCCCATCACTTCATATGCAGCTCTACGCCGATACTGCAAATACTTGTATGAAAATAAGCTTGCCATCACCCCGATCCACAGCGCCATTACCCAAACTCGTTGCCAATTGTCTAGCAAGAAGTACTTGGTGCTATGACAAAACCTCCTTATTGGGTTGTCAACATGTGAAGGCTTCATCTTCTGGCTCAACATTCTACTCAGGTTTCTACTTGGTCCTCGTTTAACTGGTTGACCAGGTGCATGTAACAGAAGCATTTCCAGGCTGTCTATCTAAATTTCCAATAACAAACATGATGATCATCAAATAAATAGACAAAAGATCAATCTCAATATTCCAATAGATTCTTGAGATTATTTAATCAGGAGTTATTTACCATGATGTATCCGAGATTATCAGGATCTAGCTCTTCCATGATCAAAGCTGCATATTCCTCTGCATTTTTTTGGATGTTGGAGAGTTTGTTTGCAGAAGCACTGAGACTGATAATCTGTACATGTATGTTATCAGTTTTTGTTAGAATCACTACTACATCTGACAAGCACATGCTTGATGAGTCAAACTATTTACTAAATTCAACTTCTGGGCAAGTGGTTATATGATTCAAAAAGCCATACCTCTCTGACTTCCTCTTCTGTGATTCTGCCATCTGCATCTTTATCAACCCTGAATTATATTCCCCACTTGATTAATTAACCTTACAATATCAACAAATTCACAAATTATTTTGTTAATTTTATTGGCATAAATAAAACCATTACATGTCAAAGAAAGTTTGAAGCCTGTTGTCGAAACTCTGGTTAGAGATCTGATCCCAGAACTCTCTAAGCTGGTCCTTGGTGACAGAATCACCTTCAATATTGTGTCTCCTAGTAAGTGCATCAAACAACTCCAGTGCATACTCTTTTGACTCCTTATTCATCCCTGCCATTTCAAATCTATCAGAACCCAGAAAACAACCCAGAATTTATAAATAATAAAAAAAAAAAACAACCCAGAAAACAGAGCTTTTTATGTTTGATTATGTTGTTATATAATCAGTACCTATGCATTCACCAAAACGAGCTCTGGGCAGAGCTCCATTAGTGGAAGCAGTGATATCATCAAAGCGTTTGACAACAGCAGCCCAACCAGCACCACCATCAGTCTTGCTTATGAACTTGAGTCCTTTCAAAGCATGAGCCGTCGCAGACTTTGTCCTGTCAAAGCGAGCAGGAGGTTTCTTTGAGAAAGAAGTCAAGCGCTTGAGTTCATGAGAGATCTTCTTGATTCTAGAAGAATCACTTCTCAACACTGAAGCCCCAAAAGAAGTGGACTTCAAAGCCAACTCTGGATCCTCTTGGATATCATCAGGAACGTCGAGGGTGATCTCAACGCAAGGCTCCTGATTATTATCATGTGATGATGAGGTGGAGTCAGGTGGGGTGTTGAACATGGAGTCGTTCAAATCACTTCTTTGAGGCACCTTCTGGCTGTCTACCACTTGTGTGGTTTTGTTTTCCTCGGCTTTGCATGTTGGTGTTTCCTTGTAAAGTTTGATACATGGGATTTAATGTTTTCTTTCTAATATCTATTGCTTACTCTATGAAATTATGAATTCAATGCTTGATTGATGAATCAAAATTCAATACCTTTGTTACTTCCTCTTCTGTGAATCTGCCATCTGCATCAGTCTTGTTTATAAACTCTTTTAAAGCATTAGCAGCCGGTGCACACTTTGTCCGATCAAAGCAAGCAGGAGGGTCCATTGAGAATAGGATCAAGTGCCTGAGTTCTTGATAGGCCAGATTGATTCTGCCAGAAAAAGTTCTAACCAATGACGACCCAGAAGAAGCAGATCTCTGCTCCTCCAAACCTCTGGCAAGCACGCCCAATTCTGGATGTTGCGGGAGATCAGTTTTGATGCTGCGGACGGCCACAGTATCATCGCCAACGTAATGTTCCTGGTCATCATGGGATGAAGATGAGGTCGAGTCAGGTGAACTGTTCAACCTGGCTCTTTTTCTTCCAACTCTTTTGTACAACACAGCTCTACTGTGGACCTCTAAGTGCTGGTCATCATCAGCAACTATTGCTGCTCTTCCATCTTCTGCTCCCATGTTCTGCAACTGAGGAATTCAATTTTTTATTTTACAAACAAAAACACACAAAGAATTGAATCAACCCAGAAATCCAGCTCTGTAAACAATTGAACCAAACCAATTCGATGGTTTAAGTTATTCAACAAGAGTAAACCCATGTGAGATAACTTTTAACAACATTTTCTATTACTCAAACTATTCTATGATATAAAGTTTCTCTCGATTATGATGATATCTTATGCTTATCCAATTCTTGTCTGAATAAAGTTATAAACTTCTGACAGATAAATGGTGGGAGAATACAAAAGAGAATACCTTTTGGTGATATAGCATTAATTTAAGGGCATTATCATATTCTTATTAATATACTCCCTAATAGTTTTGAATTATCAGTTTTTTAACTATATGTATCGTAATACACGTAATTGACTTAAGGAAAAAAAATAGAAATCAAAGTCCTGTGGAATATTAAAGGCAACCAGAAATAATTATAAAAATAAAAGTCTATAAAAATATTAAAGGCAATTAGAAATAATTATTAGGAGGTAACTTGTAATAAAAGTTTTCATTAGTTTCATGTTTAATGGTTTTAGCGTCAGAAACTAATTGGATTCTTTAAATATATATATATATATATTGTAATTAAATAGAATAAATACATAAAAATTGAAGAACAGAGTGAGAGATGAATAAGAGAGAGATACACGAGAGAGAGAGAGAGAGAGAGAGAGCAAGCTTTTGTATTGATATTCTGTAAAGACTCACACTTAAATGAAGAGAACAGTGTGTATATATATAGGCAAATAAGGAAGTGATTTGTGATGATGATGGCAAGTGGAGAAGCAGTGGATGATGAAGATATTTGTGTAATATAAATGGGTAATACTTGTATGTATTACACATGTGGTAAAATCCACATATTATAACACTCCCCCTTAGATTTATACCACTTGTATTAATTTTCTAGGAAAAACCCAATGGGATTAAATCGGAGAAAAATGTATACAATGATCTCTCTGGATCCAGTGGGGTTGAACATTAAAAACTATCTCATTAAAAACCTTTCAGGAAAACCCAGTGGGATAAAACCTGATCGAAGGGAAAAAGAGTATAGTGTACATATGTCCAAATTTATTGTTTTCTTCAAAACATTTCTCACATTTATACTTTGCTAGGGAAAACCCAGTGGGATAAAAACCTAATCGAAGGGAAAAAGAGTATAGTGTACATATGTCCAAATTTATTGTTTTCTTTAAAACATTTCTCACATTTATACTTTGTTAGGGAAAACCCAGTGGGATAAAAATCTAAGCAAAGATATTCATTGATCTGTCGGATCAAAGTAATATTTATGATGATTTTCTGGATCAAAGTAATGTATATACGATGATTAGCAAGATCAAAGTAATATTTACAATGATCCTTTTGATCAAGTCACCATATATACGATGATCAACTGGATAAATGTAATATTTATGGATCAAATAATTTTGGGTGTGCTTATAGAATTGTCTCATTAAAACCTTATCAGGAAAACCCAATAGGATGAAAAACCTGATTGAAAGGAAAAAGAGTACAATGCACATATGCCCCAAATAATTAATATACTTTATCTGATATGCTCCCCCTGATGGGACGCTCCCCCTGGTGGGACGCTCCCCATGATAAAAGTTCTTTTGAAGCAATCTTCTGGATTGCTAGAACTGATGTATATTGATGTTTATTTCATCAAATACAATAACATCTTAAATGATTGGTGGGAGTATGAGCTAATACTTGCTTTTGTGAAGTAATATCCATATGGAATCTTTTCAGAATCTTTTCAACATATTCTGTTTGATGGACAAGCATTCCATTTAATCTATGCTCGATCTTCAGGTCGAGACAATATATTCTTTCTCATTTCTTTATGAAGACACATGAGTATATAATATGATTATTATATTCTTATATTTAGCAGATATTAACTGAGACGGTTGTACTACATCCGTTCATATTGTTTTAATCCATATAAGGATTTTTGTATGTTCATCAAATACAGATGACGAGATCTTGATTTACATGCTTCTAGCATTTTGAATCTTTCAAGATTTATAACTTTCTGCATTGAGTGAATCATATATATAAATGATTACTACGTCTTGAAAACGTATTTTAACTCTTTTAAAGGCAACCAAATTTATCAACAACGTAGTCGTATTCATCAGTAGTGAATACCAAGTTTCTGTAAGAAACATCATACTATGAGTCGTGCATCATATCTCACGATCTCGTTTTTCTCATTACGTTTTCGTATAAAGATCCATTAGTATCCAACTAATTTGATATCTCCAGGTGTCTGGAGTACTATTGATCTAAACACTTTATTTTTTTGGCTTATGATGTCAATTCTTCTTGAATTGCTTATTTCATCTAGGCCAATCATGCATTTTATCTACAATCATTGATATTATGAATATCATAATTATCTTTTATAATTTTAGTAGCGCTACTATGTATAAAAATACATCATCAATGATTGTTTCCTTATGATTCCACATTTCTCTTATATGACTTATAGAAATTCTCTCAATTTCTATACTTTTGTATCTCTATTGAGATTTCTTCCATTTCAATGGATTTAGTCATTTCATATACTCCGTATGATTTATAGAATTTCTCTCAATTTCTATATTCTTGTATCTCTGTTGAGATTTCTTCCATTTCAATGGATTTAGTCATTTCATAAACTTGTGTCACTTTTAGATATATCAGACTCTTATAAAGTTGATTTAGAGAAATTGGATTTATTCATAACTCGAGTTTTGTTTACTCTTGGGATCCCAATAACAATACCTTTTCAAAAGGTCTATAAGTTTATGATATGCATCAGATTATTTATTTGTTGCATTTTTCTCTGATCGTTCTTCAAGAACAATCACTCGGCCGGGGTTTATGAGATGACAACTGATAAAATCTTGTTACCTTTAATATACCAGGTAACAAATTAATAATCATCGGATGATCAATTATCTTTCGTATTTGAGAGATACGAAGATTGAAATGAGACACACATATATATAGAGAACCGAACTGGTATCTCTATTTTGTATATAAGTAACTTTACATTTACTTTTCTCTTCTTGAGAAACTTTCCATTTGAAAATTAATCAATATAATAATCTGGAGATATTTGATAAGTGATTCCCTTGATCCATTTTGATTATGATTATATCTGGAAAACTGCTAACAAGTGTAAGCAATATGGAGATGTTTGATAATAAACAAACATATGATCATCTCGTAGATGCATCAATTAGAACCATATAATAATGAAATGGATCATTTAGTGGATGAATATATCCACATATATCTTCTTGAATTCTTTGTAAGAATGATGAGAATTCAAAACCAACTTTTAGAATAATATGGTTTTACTGCTAGTTTCCCCTGTGAACATGCAGTACATAAGTACTCACTGGATAAAGAATCTTCTGGTTCTTTAATAGATATCCATGAGTATTTCCAATGATTATACTCATCATTGTAGATCCTGGGTGACCAATACGGTCATGCCAAAACACAAACATTTTCGGATCTGGGAACCTTTAATTCATGATTCATAACTGCATAAATATCTACACTCTTTATAATAGTGTTTTATAATCCAGATGATAAAGCACGCAACTTTTCTATAATGAGTTTATGGCCTGAATCATGAGGAGTAATACATATATATTAAACATTCTCATTACTCATAGTTTCAATATGATATCCATTCCTTCGTATATCTTTGAAACTTGAATGATATAAAGTATCATCGATACAAAATTTAATACCATATGGTAATAAGATTGCGGCTCTTCTAGAGCCTTTAATCAGATCCCCTGGATCTGACCTGGTATTAACCTTATATGTCTTTGAACAAATAATATTTCTTTAAGTTCTGCTCGAATAATATCAAGTATCACTGATACATGATTTAGTATTGTTTGATAATAATATCATGGCTTTTCCAGAGCTTTCTATCATAGCTCTTCCAAAGCTTTCTATCAGATCCGTTGGACCTGATCCAACATTAATATTTGCTTAGATCAAAGTCCAATTCATAAAATATATCTAACTCCGCAGAATTGTATGAGTCCTTGCACTCTAGGCAAGACATATATTTCCCTTCTGGGAATTTTATGGACATTATATGTAATGCCATTTTTTATATCTCATCTGAAATGATAATAATATTTTCAATAGGTTTATTCTATAAACCTTGCCTCTTGTCATTTACAAACATCCACTCCTGGGTGTGTTTTGATATCTCATGAATATAAATATATCCAAACTTACTCTCTTGATACTGCTCCTTCATGAGCAAGTATAAAATGGATAAAATATCATTTACAATCTCATTACACGTGATATTAGGATCTTAAATCCTTTTAAGATAATAACAGCATCCTGCTGGATGTATATGAAATGGATAAAATATTATTTCCAATTTCATTATCGTTAGGATCTTAAATCTCTTCTTTATGATACTCACAACATCCTACCGGATGTGTATGAAATGGATAAAATATTAATTCCATTTTCTTTATTCGTTAGGATCTTAAATCTCTTTTATAATATTCACAACATCCTACTGGATGTGTAGATCCCTCTTTTTTTCTCAAATGAATGATACGTTAGGATCTTAAATCCCTTCTATGATACTCACAGCATCCTACTGGATGTGTAGCTCATTCTTTCAAATAAATGATATGTAAATATATCACTTGATATATATGAGATAACTTCATATAACTTCATATTATGAACGTGTTTGAAACCCCAGGTTCCAAATAATGAAGTATGACATTCATTTATATAATACTGAATCCAGAATTCCAAGTTCTCATCGGTTTTCAAAACCGTACCAACTTAAATATTATAATTTCAAAAACTTTAAGTTCTGGTTAGTTGGTCTCGCCGATCTCATATATTACGTATAAATAATATGAATATTTAACAATTTATTTGGAGACACAGCATAAGTCAGTCCTGAGACACTGCATAAGTCAGTTCCGAGATACGGCATAAGCCAGTCTCATATATTGTATAAAAATAAATGCTGAAAAATTTAAACAGTTTATTCGGAGACACAGCATAAGCCAGTCTTGAGACACTGCATAAGCCAGTCTCATATATTACATAAAAATAACAGTTTCAGAGTCATAAGATCACCTTAGACATAACATAATCCAGTCTAGAGACACAACATAAGTCAGTCTCATATATTGCATAAAAAATAAATATCAGAGTCAGAGTTAGAGTCATAGTTAGAGTTATAGTCAGTATATATATATATATATATATATATATATATATATATATGTTCCATTGACGGCATATCCATCTTGTACGTTAGGATTTTTAACCCTTTTTATGATATTCAGAGCATCCTTCTGGATGTGTATGAAATGGATAAAATATTATTCCCATTTCATTATACATTAGGATCTTAGATTATTTTTATGATGCTTACAACATCCGACTGGATGTGTATATTTCTCTGAATATTTCTTTGAATATTGCATCAACCATGTATATAATACTGGATCCAGATCTACATGTTATGGATATTCCATCGTGCCCGAAAACAGAGTTAATAAAGCTTAAATAAGTCAAAATAATACTTACAAGCTGAATTAGCTGAAACGGATGGCACGGTTACGTCCGGAACGGTTGAAATAGCTGGAAACAAGTCCGAATCGGCCGAAAACGGGCGAAAAATGCACCGAAACGGATGAAAAACATTTCTGGCTGATGTGGCGCTGACGTGGCGCGACTGCTGACGTGGAGCTGATGTGGCAGCACTGCTGACGTGGCGCTGATGTGGCATGCACAGTTCGCTGACGTGGCAGCCTGTTGATGATGTGGCGCTGACGCATGATGACGTGCGCTGGCGCTGGCGTGGCATGACATATGCGGTGACGTGGCAGTGATGTGGCGCTACAGTATCGTCTTCAACCTTGGAAAGCTACCGGAAAAACTGGAAAAAATTTCAGAGTTGACTGAACTTTGACCCTATCTAGAGAGTTCGTTAGAGCTCCATTTGAGACGCGGTCAGCGGTGTCAGGAATCGTATTTTCGAGAGGAACACAATGGTATCCTCCGAAAAGCGATTCGAGCACTTCGAAATTTCTGTAGTCAATCGAAAACTCAAAAATCAAAGCTAAAAACAGTCCAGAACTTTCTCTGGAAGTCCTAGACTAGATTCGTGCTGATAACGTGTTGTAATTAAATAGAATAAATGCAGAAAAATTGAAGAACAGAGTGAGAGATGAATAAGAGAGAGATACACGAGAGAGAGAGAGAGAGAGCAAGCTTTTGTATTGATATTCTGTAAAGACTCACACTTAAATGAAGAGAACAGTGTGTATATATATAGGCAAATAAGGAAGTGATTTGTGATGATGATGGCAAGTGGAGAGGCGGTGGATGATAAAGATATTTGTGTAATATAAATGGGTAATACTTGTATGTATTACACATGTGGTAAAATCCACATATTATAACAGTATGTTATATTTACAAAGAAAAAATAAATAAAGATTAAGCGAAGAGATGGCCGTTTGCCCTAGATACAAAGGAAGATCGGTTTGTAAGCTTCGACAATGAAGTTTGAGTAATTCTTGAGCTTCTAGAAATAAAGCGGATTCGTAAGGTAAGGGTTCGAAGTAAGTAAACTCATCCATGACTTGTTAAATATTTATATATTACATATTTAATGAGTTTTTGAAATATTGACTTACGTTATGAATTGACTAATTAGTGTTATAGTTTTCCAAGTGTTCATTTTGTCAGAAATTTGATTTATAGCTTCATGTGGTATTAAAAGTATTTGAAACGTTTTGATATATCTTTTCTAAATATTTAAAAGATACAATAAATTTATTAGTTAATATTCTGATTCTCAAATTTATGTTTTAATATGCGAAGAGAATGATTGTTTCTATTTTGGCTCATTGACTGTAGTATTCGAATTATTTGGGCCGGGTCACCGGGCTACGGGTGACACAACTTGAATTATTTGGGCCAGGTCACCGGGCTACGGGTGACACTATTCGGAATTTGTGACACTATGAGACATGAGCTTTATGTTTTTTGCTTAAAAAAATGCTTAACGTACATCGTTTTTACCCGTAAAACTATATGTTTTCATCTTTATAAAGTGATTATTCCTTATTGTTTACTTCCGTAAAAAAAAATATTGATTTAAATCATGACTATTAAATGCTTTTGATTTCATATTGTTTATACTGTTTAATGAAAAGTTTATGAGCAAGGTTTTGAACGTAAAGAATTTACGAAAGCTATTTTATTTTACATGTTTTGCATGAATCTACTTACCGAGTTGACGGCTCACCCATCGTCATCAACATTTTGTAGATTAAGTTCTTAGATATGGAAGTGATGGAGTTTGTGTTAGCAATATTGAAGATACGTATTGCGAGATAATTAAATTCCTTGTGTGTAGGTTTTGTAATGATTCAATTTATTTTATTGTTGTAATTACGTTTGTCTTGGAGATTTCATTAAAATGTGTGGTATTAGGTTTGGGTATTGTATTGTGAGGATATATTTTTGAAGATTATAATTCTGATTATATGTGAATTAAAGTTTTTTGTAAAGTCCGTATCACGTAATATTCCGGTCCGATGAGTCCCGGATTTAGGGTGTTACATGTATACATATTCTTTTTTATTATTAATAATTATACTTTTCTTAATATTAATAAAATATATATCTTAATTATAATACAAAAAACATGAAAATACATCGACAATTTTTAAATTAATTTTAGGGTTATTAGCACTAGTCCCTCTGAACTTTACACGGGTTTATATTTTACCCCTTAAACTTTTTTTAGGTATTAAACTCCCGAACTCTCATTTATTGGTAAAACGTTTGGTTTGTTGCCCCCTGAACGTCTGTTTGAAGGGTATCTACAATCAGGTTTTGCCAATAAATAAAAATTCAGGGGTTTTAATGTTTAAAAAAAAAGTTCAGGGGTAAAATGTAAACTCGCGTAAAGTTCAGGGGACTAGTGCCAATAACCCTTAATTTTATTAATCAAAGTTTTATAACTAAATTTTGAAAATTTTGTCAGCCCCTTGTATTGTTAAATGAACACATTAGACATTTGGACTATCCAGGCCCGAATCCTCGTAGGTGAGAAAGAGTAATTAATATAATGTGGGGAAATTAGGAGTTTGGGTTATGGACACTTCCATTGATTGGATTTTAAGGGGTGGCAATATGGGTTATCGTGTCGTGTTTGTATAAAGAGTGGTAATATTTATATCTTTAAAAACCGTACGTACGCACCAAATTAATATATTTTTAAAAATCCTATATTACTTTTAAGTAAAATTACTTAAATAACCAAATAGTTTATAAGTATATTCATCAATAATTATTAATCAGTTTTTTAAAAATCTTTTTTATTTTCTCAAACCCCATCTTCTCTATTGATTACTAATTTTAAATATATTTTAATTTCTTTTAAGAAATACAAATTAATTACCGAGTATGAAAAATAAAAGTAGGAAAAAGTAAGTTTTCAATTAATTTTTAGAATATGCACCGTTTCTCTGTAATATATGTATTTTTTTTTTAAATCTGTAATTTTTCTTTCTTTTAAACACGTTTTGGATTTTTTATTTTTATTTTTATGAAGAGTTCAAAAGAGCCAGCGATTTTTGACCCTTTTCATCCTAAAGAAATGCTATGATCATCCTATTGATGTCAAAATAATGGAAGGTCAACAAGAGCAAGATACAATGATTATTAATAACTCCAGTGAAGAATGCACCTGACCGAATTCTATTGAGTTCGTATTTTGAACTTAGAATTTGGTGGCTTGTCTATTATGAACAATACAATCACAAAAAAGTAGAAGAGAATTAATTGAATACATTTTATTTTTTTTTCATTTCAACCTGATCTCCTGCAAATATTTGCAAGACTACTCCATCTTCATCCCCATCCCCATCCCCAAATATGGCCGGTTAATTTTTTGTTCATCCCGAACACTGCCCGTTAAGGTTATTGTGTCAAGTGTCGAGACTCAAACACAGCCCCATTAATTTATGAATTATTCAATAAGATCCATTTAACCCATTAATTTATCAGTAATGCTATACATCCCATCTATAATCCTATATCTTTCATTCCAACACATGTGACACTTGAAATGTCAAATGGTTAGTGGATACATGAGGTAGGTGATATAAATTATCATTAATGTGTATCCACTCACAATTTGACACCTCACATACCACATGTGTTGGGATGAAAAAAGTTGGATTTTAGATGAGATGTTTAACATTATTCTTAATTTATAGGTTATGAATTTTATGATAAATTACAATTCCATTAATTCATTTCCGATTTAAAATTTAAAAGTAATTTAAATCTTTATAATTTTTTTTACATAATTCAATCTAATAAAACTCATTTAATAAATGAAAATAATCAAGAATAACAAAAATGATAATTCAAAATAAAATCCCATAAAAATATACAAGTAATATATCAATACTTTGTGTTTAAAGTTCAACTCTACGCACTCTTAAAAAAAAATTATTTTATACATGCAATATTATATACTTCACACAACATACATGAAAACATATTAAATTTCGAGGTAAAATGAGGTTGAACAAGTAATATGCCTCTCGTATCTGCACCACGACCAGGGGCGGATCGTTCGTGTGTGTGTGTGTGTGTGTGTGTGGGGGGGGGGGGGGGTTGGAGCAAAGAAATTTCAAGTTTTTGATTTGTAAGTTAAGGAAATAAGCACTAAATATAAAATAGAAAAGATTATTATTACTGTATCGCATCGTCTCAGGTATGGAAGCCTTGCAAAAAGAAGAGATTTTGATGACTTGATCTCTTTGAGAGACAAAGAAAATCAAATTGCAATTGAAAATGAAGAATAATATTTGCAGAAGAGGCAGAGAGACGAGAGGTTAGAGATGGTGAAAGACTGAAAGTAAAAGAGAACTTAATTGATAAAGAGGAGAGATAACTTTGGGTAGTGTGTTGATGACATGTGCAGTCATTTTTTTTTTTGTTTTATTTAAATAAAACTTGATTGACTTGGTTCTTTTTTGTTGGAGCATCTTCCATTCTCATGAATACACGATTTACATGGACATGCATAAAAAAAAATTAGATTAGGTTTTGCCAAAGGTAAAAAAACGATTTTCTTACTCTCTTAGATTATGTAATTGTAATGGAAATGGAAGTAAAAATTAGATAAATTTAATTATATATGATTTTGACATATAAAAGGAGAACACGTTACATCTATCTTACGTAACCGACTTGAATATTAGTTTTTGTATTGGCCCATCAAAGCTAAAATTTTGACTTCGTCTCTGATCACGAGACTGTGGGTTCGAGTCTCCCCTCTCTCAAAATCCCGAATTATTGTAATATTTTTTTTAAAAACAACCATATTATATTTATAAGCAAAAGCCTTGCAATGATACATTTTGTTTGAAGACTTTCACACTTTGACAAGTAATTATAATAAGGCCGTAAAAAGAAAATGAATAATTTAAAATATTTATGATTGATTTGTTAAAACAATATTTAGGGGTCTATATATTTGTAAATTACATATTTATCCTTGATATTTAATCGTGTTAAATGGGTTGAGTAGAGTTCATCCCAAACACTACCCGTTTATTTAACGGGTTTAACTTGTTGAGTCGTTAATGACACGAACCCAATAAAATCTAATCCAAATCCGTAAATATCGGATCATGTTCATGTTGTCACTGGATCATGGCCCGTATTGCCACCCCTTGATTTTCATATCAAATGTATTCTTTATGGAAATCAAATTTGGTGGTGGTCTTTTGAGAGAATTCCAAAGCTAGCTGTCGTAGCTCCTTAATCAGAAACGGTGTCCCACAGTAAAACACCCCTGAAACAAACCATGCATTGCTTAGCTTCAACCTTCAAAATTAATATATATATATATATATATATAATAATTCTCTAGTCAAATATGGTCCTGTAGTTTTTTGTTATAAGTCAGGATCTAAGAATTATCACATGTTATAGAGTAATTTGATATTAATGCTTAGGCCTGACGAAAAACCGGACCAGACCGGACATAGACAGAGAATTATCTTATATAGTATAATCTATTCAAAGCAGTACTATTTTATGTATGATTAAGAAGGAAACAATCTAACAAATAAAAAATCATAAAAAAAGAATAGAAACATGAATGAACTTACCAACTCTAGTATTGGTGTGTCGGAGAGAAACCCGCTTGTACATATTTTGCAAATTAGGCTTCCCAAAATGGGACTTAACGCCAGTGCCAGACACAATATCAACGCCTTTCTTGGCGTGGTAGAGGGATTGAATCATGGCAATGAACACCGAGCGAGCATCACCTTCTTCGTAAACACTTGTGCAATAGTTGTGAAGTTCAATGACATTGTTGTAGTCCAATTCCGCAACCTCGTTCATCACCCCTTTGAACCATTCAAAAGACCCCTGTTCTCTGGTTATCCAGTAGAAGTAGGCCCTTCTTGTTTTGAACTGGTCTTTGATTCTCCTGGGTCCTGAATTGAAAGTGCTCGGACTTGGTATTGAGGTGGTGCCTTTTTCTAAGGCGAATTCTTCGTCTTCCATTGCTTTGATATTGTGGACTATGTCCTTCACTACGCTGATCATCGAGGTTACTCCGATTCCTAGGCTCACTAGCAAAACCACCTTGTAATTCTTGTACTCCTGTGCCGGTGCTCCATATGGTCCGTCCATCACCACTCTTGGACAACTATCATCATCATCATTGTCATGAAGATTGTTTCAAGTGTGAACAATTTGAGACATCACATTAAACGAGTAAGCCATAAGGCATGTTGTTATTGAGACAGGAATATAAACCCTGCCTCACTGAAGTTCTTCTCATAGATTTGGAAGTGTTGGTTAACTGTCACAAGAATGATGCACATATTTCCTTTTTCTTTATAATTGAGTATTTTTAATAGCAGAAATGTGAAGAGTGGTCTCTCAAAAATTATTATAGAGCATATTAACAAAAAAAAAATTCACTTAAATGACGTACTTTGGAATGTTGCTATTTCCTTGCAAGAAATCGGCCCTCAGAAGTCCGCTTTTCCCATTACGAGGCGGCAAGCACACCTGCAAAAACAAATGCAGGGGGAAATTAATCATATTATTTGGCACATGTTATGGCACTTTGACATATTTTAGGGGTATTGATAAGGTGTTAAGAAATGTCGTATTAAACTATAAGAATTTAATATGCAACTCACCCTGTCAGATTCACGCTCAAAATGAACAGATTTTAGGTACAACTAAGATTGCATAGGGAAAATTCAATATATTGTTTGTAGTTATGTATCAGAAGCAACACCAACCTCAGAGAAAACAGTTTTGATTTGTCGTGTCCAATCACCTAACGTTCTAATGTGAACGCTAAGGTAGTCATCTCCTGGGGCCGAAGTCATCATAAATGGGTGCCTGTTTGTTTGCATGTGAATGAGCTCCCAACAAGTAAAGCATAGCAAGCAAAGAATCCAAATAAAAATGTCATGCTATTGCTAGCTACCATTCAAATGGAGAAACTGCAGGACAATTGATAAACATGTATTGCCCACTCTTGTATCTGAAGTCTTGAGGCTTTGACATGTGAAGTGCCAACACATTTCCAGGATAAACAATAACCTGCAACATAAAGACAAAATCAGATACTCTGTTAAGTAGGTACTTTCTTCAACCCTATATAAAATATTGTTATGGTGCAGTTCAAATAATTATTTACCTTTTGTATGTTAACAGGATTAATGTTGGATCTGAGTGCTCTGATTAATCTTTCACAGAAATAAAGGGAGATTGGAATGGCCAGGTACATCCAGGTCTACCGGTTTCAGAAACAAGAAGACTATGTGAGACATGTTATGAATTAACTGAGTGAAAAGAAAGTAAATCAAAGTGGGCGAAATTTTAAGGTAAGAAGGTGCTCGGTGCTCACCGTTTTCATGTACCATTTATGAGTCAGATACATATAATATCCATGAACAATGAGCAGAATGTAGACAATGACAAAGAGGTGATGGGAATACCAAAAGGCATTGAACCCAGCAAATTTCTTGACTGGATTGGGCAGGTTGAGTTTATTTCGCCGGAACCATGAGGTAGCAAGTGTAAAGGCTATTGCCATTAACACTACCATAACAATCCCAGTCATTCCTTCCACTGACTTCACTAATTGCCAGTAGCTCTTAGGTTGTTTCCCCAAAAACGGCTCCAATAGCTCATACTTCTCTTCACTTGCATTAAGAATCCGGGGAAGATTGCAAGCTAAATGAGATATCACATGTACCCCAATTCCAATTGAGATTCCAATTGCTATCACCTGAAAATATCGATGAACAAATATTTAGTTTTTGATTTTGGTCCTTTCGGATTAGGTTGCTATAATTCATTGAAAAGTAAGATTTTCTAATTGTACTACCTTGTGGAAATTTAAGTTGTCATCAAATGGAACTACAACACCTAGTTTGGTCTTATTCCTGAGCCAGGTGATTGTGTTTCGACAGACTGGTAGTAAAATCAGAGCCATATTGAACTTGAGTGTCTCAGCAGCTCCCATAGCTATGCATATACAATGTCCCATTACTTCATATGCAGCTCTACGCTGATACTGCACATATTTGTATGCAAATAAGCCTGTCATCATCCCAATCCAAAGTGCCATTACCCAAACTCTTTGCCAATTGTCAAGCAAGAAGTACTTGGTGCTATTATAACATCTCCTTATTGGGTTGTCAATTTGTGTATGCTTCAGTTTATGGCTCAATATTTTGCTAAGCTTTCGACTTGCAACTAATTGACTTGATGCTTGTAAGACAAGTTTTTTCAGACCATCTATCTGAAACACCATGTTCATCAAATCAAAATTCAGTATTCTATTTTACGTTCTTGAGATTATTTATTAAGGAGTTATTTACCGTGATGTATCCGAGATGATCAGGATCTAGTTCTTCCATGAGTAAAGCTGAGTACTCCTCTGCTTGTTCTTTGATATCTGAGAGTTTGTTTTCAGAAGCACTGAGGTAAATCATCTGTAGATGTATATTGACAGTTTTTGTTAGAATCAAAAGAATTTCTGACACGCACATGCTTAATGATTCAAACCAACTACTCCATTTGGGTAAGTGCTTCAGTCTATTATTATAACTGTGCATTCACAATTTCATACCTCTAAGACTTCCTCTTCTGTAATTCTGCCATCTCCATTTTTATCAATCCTGCATTTCTTTTCCCACTCGATCAATTTATTAAGCTTAAAACAACAAAATTCATTTATATGTCAAAAAAAGATAATAGAAACAAGATTTATTAAGCATAAATCCATTACATGTCAAAGAAAATTTGAAGCTTGGAATCAAAACTCTCATTAGAGATCTGATCCCAAAACTTTTTGAGCTGTGTCTTAGTGATAACGTCGCTTCCTATGTTGTGTCTCCGACAAAGTGCATCAAACAACTCCATTGCAAATTCCTTCGCACCTTTCATGCCTGCAAATTCCATTAATCAAAATGGGAAATTATTGAATAAAAAACTAGAGATTTGAAGTTTGATTAAGTTGTTAATTTGTTGTACCTATGCATTCGCCAAACTGATTTCTGTACAAAACTCCATCAATTCCAAGCATATAAAAACGCTTCTCAACATAATACCAGCCATCACCAGTATCATCAGTGTTGCGTACAAAATTGAGTCCTTCCAAAGCATTAGCCGCCACATAGTTTGTCGTATCAATGCGAGCGGGAGGCTTTTTTGGAAACGAAGTCAAGAGCTTGAGTTGTTGAGAGACGTGCGTGATTCTGGCAGAAACACTTCTCATCAATGACAACCCAGTAGCAGAGCTCTCATCCTCCGAACCTCTGGCCAGGAGATCAGTGCCGTTGGATGCTTCGACGCTGCCTACCACTTCTGTGTCTGTGTGTGAGTGGTGATGATGATCAGTAAATTCTGCTCTTCCATCCTCTATTTCCATCTTCTGCATCTGAGAAATACAAAATTTCTCCAGATAAAAATTGGGAAGGAGTTGAATCAACCCATAAATTCAACTCTGCAGACCCGGATCGGTTTTAAATATTAAATATTATATAATGAGACATTGGGATTAAGAAATAGATTATTGTTTTTAATAAAAAAAAAATTAATTATTGTTTTTAGGGCAACATATACTGAAACTCCTTGAGGTTTGGACAAGTTACACTTAAATGGATAAGTTTCTTTATTATAAACTAACACCCCTAAAATTTAAATTTGACTTTAAAAATACCTAAAATGCCCCTAGTTATATTATTTTACACTTTATTTTTTTTTAACTTTTAATCAAACACTTTATAAACTTTAATAAAATAAAAAAATTAAATAAAAGATATGATTCATTAAATAAATAAATAGTTTAAAAAAATAGTCTTAAAAATTAAATAAATAAATAATTTTAAAAAATTAAATGTATAAATATTTTTTTTAAAAATTAAGTAAATAAATAATTTAAAACATTAAATGAAAAGTTTTTAAAAATCAAATAAATAAATAGTTTTAAATAAATAAATAGTTTTAAAAATGAGTGAAAAAATTTAAAAAAAATTAATTTTTTTTAAGAATATCTATTAATAGGGACAATATAAGTTCTAAATATCTAAGAAGTGTTGGGAACCTTGAAGCTTCTCTCACCATCATCTTTACAGTAAAAGTTTAGATATTTAGAGTTTTTCTTGTCCCTATTAATAAATATCCTTAAAAAGTTTAATGTTTTTAAGTTTTTCACTTATTTATTTATATTTTAAATTTATTTATTTATTTATTTTAAACTAATTATTTATTTTATTTTTTAAAACTATTTATTTATTTTATTTTTAAAAACTATTCATTTATTTATTTATTTTAAAATTGTTTATTTATTCAAAATATTTATTTATTTAATTAAAAAACTATTTATTTATTTAATGAATCATATCTGTTATTTAATTTTTTTATTTTATTAAAGTTTATAAAGTGTTTGATTAAAAGGTAAAAAAATAAAGTGTAAAATAATATAACTAAGGGCATTTTAGGTATTTTTAAAGTCAAATTTAAATTTTGGGGGTGTTAGTGTATAATAAAGAAACTTATCTATCTAAGTGTAACATGTCCAAACCTCAAGGGGTTCAGTGTAATTTGCCCTTGTTTTTAACATGATGTAAGTTGTAAAGTCTAAAATACTTTTTTTTTATTTAAAAATAAATAAATTTTGTTTGTAAAAGATGTGAATTATTGTTTTTACCCGTTTTACACAATTTGTTTTCCTTTTTTGGTATAAAATACGTTTTAGAAAGTCCTAAATTTGTTTTAAAGGAATAAACACCTAAATCATAAAATTCACTCCCTTTCACAAAACATGCCATAAACCTTCAATCTCTTCATCTTAAAATTGGGTATTTCCAGCAGGGCAGCAACAACTTCGTTTTCTCCAGCAGCAGGCGACATCCTTTTCTCCGGTAATGGGTGACCTCAACATCTCCGGCGGCCGGTGATTCTCTTCTTCCTGTCATTCCTGCAACTTCTCCGTCGACTTCATCTCTCATTCACATCATCTCCTCCAACTTCTCCTTCTGTAAGTATACCAGATTACCAGTTACCAGATACTTTAATTATTACTTTTTTCAACTTCTCTTATATGCTTGTCCTCCTGTGATATAATAAATTACTTGGGAGTTGTGGTTTAAATGTCTTCTATTATTCTGTTATTGAAGTGTGTTTGAAGCACACTTAAAACATATACATGCTTAGTTGGGTCTCTTGTGGCTTTCTTTTTGTCTTTTGGGTCTGTTGGGTTCTGTTGTGTGTTGTTATGTTGTTTTGTTGGTTTTGTGTTGTTTCTGCATGTGTCCACTGGTTTTTTCATTATAGACTTCTTGTTGTTTTTCCTGTTGCTGTTTTCTTGGTTGGGTTTTGACCCTTCGTTATAAAATTTGCAATTAAAAAAAACATGCTTAATGAAACATATGCATATAATGTTGTTTCGTGCTGTCCGATTTTTCTAGTTGTGTATTGCTCTGTTTTTTGTTTTGTTTCTCTCTTCGCTTGCATTCAAACACTCGTTCATATGACAATGAAAGAAAAAGAACAAATTCTGACAATGTTAATCTAATTTTATACTTATGTGTATATAAATCAGAAAAAGACAGAACAAACAAGACCATGAGAGAATCCTAGATAGCAAATGCAACCCTATAGTCGTATAGTCCCATTGTTGGTCACTTGGTTGGTTGAAGAAGAATTCTTGTTTTATGTGTACAATAAGTCACTCCATTTATGGGTGATCATGTGTCTTTTAAACCAGATGATTAATTATTGGCAAACAAGAAAGATTTACTTTATCAATATATATATATATATATATAATAGGATGTGTACTATTAAATATTAATATCTCATTGTTGGTGTTTGTTGTTGTTGCGTTATCTTTTTATTGTTTTTTTAGGTTTAAGGTTTCTAATATTCATTTCTTGGAACGCAGATTTTGACACATTGTTGTGTATGTTCCTCTCATTGGGTGCTGTGTGAACTTAACTTGTATACGCACAAAATTGAGATTTACGACTCATTACAAGAGGGGAATGACAAGGAGAAACAACTAGAACGAGTACCTCATATTAAGTTACTCATTTCATTTTTACCTGGTATACTTCGTGCTTTGGATATTATGAGCAACGTAAATCTGATCCTAAGCCTTTGGAGGTTGATGTTGTTGAACCTTACTTGATTCCTCAGCAACATGACACAGGAGAACAATATTAATGTTTGTTTGTTTATTTTCAACATTTTATTACTATTTTCACTTATTAATATTGACAACTATTATTGGTAAATACAAGAGGAGTTACGGTGTATTCATCATGAAATATATGGAAAATATTGTTCTAGAAAATGTTACCAAATGGATTTCACATCGGACGATATGAAGGCCATTAGAAGTGAAATTGTTGAATGGTTTTTTCAAGCTTTGAAGCCATGTCAATGACATTAGATAGAAATTGTCATGTAAACAAAGAAAACTCAAACCAATTTTTTTGGTAATGTTAACAAACATAATTTCAAGTTAAAAAAGCATCCGTACAACCTAATTTTCAGTTTTTTCATCACAAAATAATAGTGCAGTTTTTTTCAAATAATGCAATTTTTTAATAGTGCAATTTTTTTGGTAATGTTAACATACAAAATTTCAAGTTAAAAAATCATCCGTACAACCTAATTTTCAGTTTTTTCATCACAAAATAATAATGCAGATTTTTAATAGTTCAATTTTTTTGATAATGTTAACAAACATAATTTCAAGTTAAAAAAGCATACGTACGACCTAATTGTCAGTTTTTTCATCACTAAATAATAGTGCAGTTTTTTAATAGTGCAATTTTTTTGTTAATATACAAACATAATTTCAAGTTAAAAAAACATCAGTACAACCTAATTGTCAATTTTTTCATCACAAAATAATAGTGCAGTTTTGTGTACACATTTTCATCATTTTAAACAATAAATAACAATCCAAATTGCAACTGAATCATGTTAAAAAAAAAAAGTTTCAACAGTTAACAACTAACACTCAACAAAAGTTGTAACGTTATAAAATAAAAGTTTCATGGTTTTGCTTCCACGTTTGAGCATGTTTGAATATTATGTCTAAGCACCCCGCATCTTCCGCATGCACGTTGTCTATGGACTGGAGGTTTTTGCCCAACTGATGATGAACTTGATTTTCTAATAGACAGTGCTTGGTGAGGTTTAGTGTAAGTGATGCGATTGTGTCCAAAATCTCCACAATTGGTACATACTCTAGTTTCAGGCCATTCTAAGGAAGAACGTATCTTAATTTTTTTCGGTCTGCCACGATGGTCTTCTCTCTTCAGGTGGATGTACAATGCAAGAACTAACATGTTCTGGAAGGACCCAACTGGAAGGATGAGGTACTGGATGTATCGAAGGTGCATATGCTGTTTGAAGCCATTGAGTTGTGAAGTAATCATGGTATAGCATAAAGTCCCAAATCGATCTTAAGTTTATGCTTATCCTCAAAAACTTGTCCCACAAAAAAATGTCCCTCTTGTGAAGTAAAGGCTGCTGGTGTGGTGCTAAAAGAATACCGACCTACACAAGGGATGATCCAGTGTGATGGAGCTGCAGGGAAAAGATCATGTGATGGACCACCAAAAGTAACCCCTCTAGCACCACCACCACAAATCTTAGTTCCTCTAATACCATCCTCAACACCGGTACCCTACTCAACTCTGACAAAAGTATCATCTGAACTACAAGGATAATCATGCTCATTCGGTTTCTTGTCCTCAGTATAGGAATATTTAGTGTAACGCCCAACATTATCGTACTTGAAAAACGATGGTGGAAGTTTGTGTACATGTCCATCTCCACCTTCATCCATTGTCTTCTCCATATCGACATAAATCTCCTTGATCGGTGAATCATCGTGAAACACAAATTCAATATCATTGTCACGTTTCACGCGATATTTTGTCCAACGTGATCGTAACTTAATCACCCCATAAAGAATGATGTCATAAATATTACTGTCAATCCCAGTCAATCTGTATGTCTTATTTACCAACTCATTGTATGACAACTTGTTTTCCACCAACTCCCCAATAAGTTCCCCATCCACGTAATCTAAATTGTCTCATCGACCGTTGTAATTGATTGCTAACCTAAAGCTTTTCATAGTTCCTGAAGAAAATAACAATTGAAAAAAAAATTAGTTCATAAAATGTCTCAAGTATAACATGTTGTGCATGAAATATCTCATGTATATCATGTTGTGCGTGAAATATCTCATATATGTTATGTTAGGCGTGATATATCCTATGTATGTCATGTTGGGTATGAAATATCCCCTTTATGTGGTATTTCATGAAAGGCATGAAATATCCTATGTATATCATGTTATGCATGAAATATCTCATGTATGTCATGTTTGGCATGAAATATCTCATGTATGTCATGTTTGGCATGAAATATCCTATATATGTCATATTGGGTATGAAATATCCCTTTTATGCAGTATTTCATACAAGGTATGAAATATCCCATATATATCAGATTGGACATGAAATATCCCATATATGTCATGTTGGGTATGAAATATTCCATGTATATCATGTTGTGCATGAAATATCTCATGTATTTCAAAAATACATGATTCCAAAATATTAGGCGATGTGTCACGTTAAATATGAAATAACCAACTTGTATCACTTTTACTGTGACATACTGCGTGAAATATAATTTCGAATCGAAATCGAAGTTTCTTCAATTTTCAACAAAAAAAAATTAAAATTGAAACAAAATAACAAAGACTCATCAACAATATAATCTAATATATACAATAATGCTAATCAAATTGAAGATTTACAAACCTTGAAGTTTTGAAGAGAGATTCAACCACAAACTCGAAATTTTCAAAAAATCTTCCCAAATCTTAGGTTTCCTTGCGATTTCCCTTCAAAATAACTTTAATTTCTTGACAAAAATTAGTTGAGAACTAAGATTTGATAAAGATATGAGTGATAAAAAGATGGGTGATAGAGATGAATTATAGTGAGAGATGAGTAATGAAGAGAAAAAAAATTAAAGGGAAAAAGAGGATAAAATGATAAGTTATGTAATTTATTGAATAAAAACAATTATGTATTATGATGATTAGTTACAAACAATAAAAAATTAGAATTTAGGTTAGAAACAATAATCCATTCTATGGTTAGGTTATTTTTTACAATTTTCACTTATATAATTTATACAATGGAGATTTATTTAAGGGGCTGAATTCATATGTAGCCAAAAAATAAAATTACGGATTTATTGTTGTGTTATTAGCACGCATTTTACCCACTAAACTTGTTTTGTAGGCGTTAAACCCCCAACTCTCACTTTCTATCATGACAAATTGCACCAAGTTGCACTAATTATATGTATAATTGCATCAAATTGAAAATAATATAATAATATAACTTAAATACTTTTCTGATCAAATTTTAAAAATAAAAATTTTAAATTTTAAATTGAAATAATAGTTAAATAATAATAATAATAAATATCTCTAATATCACTTGTTCATTCACAATAACAAGGGTATTAATAATATCAAAATAAAAATAAAAAATTAAATAATAATAATATAACATCGATAATAACAATAATATAAAATAATAATAATAGTAATATAAAAAAAATTCAATTTTAAATAATAATAAGAGAATTATCATTTAAATTATATTTTTTATTCAAATATCACTTGTTCATTTATAATAACAAAGTTTAATAATAATAATAATAATAATAATAATAATAATAATAAAGGCAATATAAATAATAATAATAAATTAAAATTTTGTTTTTTTTTTAATTTCCTTGTAATTTTTTCGTTTCCCTATTTATTTAATTTTCTTCATCAAAAAAATCAAAATTTTATTATTATTTAACCATTATTTAAATTTTAAATTTTAAATTTTAATTTTTAAAATTTGGTCAAAGGGTTATTTGGGTTATATTATTATATTGTTTTCAGTTTGATACAATTATGCATATAATCAGGGAAATTTAGTGCAATTTGCCAAGACAAAAAATGGATGGCGTGGGGATTTTGAACAAAATGCAAAGAAAAAAACTCAGATTGTCAATGCAAACTTGCGTAAAGTTTGAGGAGGACTGGTGCTAATAACTTTTTATTGATTTTTGCCACAAAAGTTTTTATTTATTTATTTATCACTTTTGACTCATTTTGGACAAGTTTGCCCCTAAATGATTTGAAATAGTAAAAAATAAAAAATTGGGGTTTTGGCTCTTGTTCGGTTTCAGGCAGTAGAAAGAGAAAAAGAAATAGAAATAGAAATAAAGAGAAAGAAAAAGAGACCACGTTATCTGCTGTCGCCGCTGCCCCCTTACCCATCGACCCCGCCACCTGCAGTGACCAGTCCTCCCTGAGTCCCTCAACGCCTGTGCCTTTGCCTTGATTGTTTTCTCTAGTTGACAATGTAGGTTGGAGCGACAGTTCAAGCTCGTCAATGCCGCTGCAAGTTTTCGATTTTTAGGTGAGTTCTTACATTATACAATAGTTAATCACTATTATCATTTAGAAAAAATAGGTTTTCTTAAAAAAAAATTATATTGTTGTGTTGGATTTGATTCGATTTCTATTTGGGGACATTTGAATGGCTCGAACCACTGTTGATGGTGTTCTCGTGTTGCGAATTTGATTTGGTGATGGTTAATTGTGAAATATGTGTTTTTTTTTATTTGTAACATGTAACGAGGATTGAGATTTTGTGACTGAATTTTAGTATTTTATTAAGTGGTCTGGATAAGCTTCCCTCTTCCTCCTCAATTAAAATATAAGTTAAGCTGTGAGAGGGTTTCTTCACAATGGAAATCATGTCATTTTTTTCCCGGTCTTAATAAGTTTCAAAATTGTTGTTTTTTTTACAGGATTATATGGCTTGGTTTAGTTGTGAATTAGGAGATTGTTTTGAGATTCCTAGTTACTACTTGGTTGCTTTGGAACAACAGGAATCGTATGGTGGAGTGGTCAAAGAGCTTGGAGATTGCTGGAGTAGGGCTGGTGAACTCATTGTATATTTCAAAACTGGTGGAAAGGTGGTTGGTTTACACAGAGGACATGTCTCAAATGACAATGTATGGTGTGTGCCTTTGCCTGGTTGCTTTAAACTCAACGTGGATGCAACTTTGGATGTTGATGGTGGACACTATGGGGATAGCATTGTGATCAGAGATAACTCAAGGTATTATAGTAAGAGCTGCTGCATTGAGTTTCAAGGGAATGGTTATAGTGGAGTTTGCAGAGGCGAAGGCAATTCTTAAGGGGCTTACTATGGCCGTTGAATTGGGTTGCTTTCCATTATGTGTTGAATCTGATGCGTTAGGAGTGGTGGATGAATGTAATATTGTAATGAGACCAGTTTCACTTGAGCAGATGTAGATAATCTAGTGTTTGATATTTTTTCTATGAAATCTAAGTGTATAAATGTGAAAATTGTTCATATTTCTAGGAATTGCAACAAAGTTGCCCACTAGGTTGCTAGGTTTGTAGTTGGTTGTGTTAGCTCTATCTGTTGGAGCAATTCATTTCCAGATTGACTTTATTTTGCCAATGATGATTTGTATTCTTTTAAGTTAGTTTCTTATTGAATGAAGATCTTTTTGTTTCAAAAAAATAAATGTCATCAAATGGCATTTTTGTTTTAAAAAAATGACATCAAATGGCATGTGACTTGTCGTAAGACTGCCATATAACTTGAAATCAATAGACATGTAATTTGATATACGACTAACATGTAATTTAACATATGATTGACATGTAACTTGAAAATCAATCGACATGTAACTTGACTAATTTTAAGTTACATGTCAATTGTAGTTCAACTTACAGGTTAGATAATTAATTTTGAAGTTACATACCATTTAGTTTCCAATTGAATTCCAAATTACATGCCAATTAGTTATCAAGTTACATGCCAGTTTTTTAACTACCCAGTGAATTTGACAAATATAACTTATCAATATCAGCCAGTAACCTAATATACCCTAATAATTTTAGATCTTCAAGAATGAGAGAATGAGAAAAATGAGCATTGATTCATTACAAGTTTTTTTAACATCAAATAGATAAATAAACTTCTCAACTGATTTGAGAGTATAATATTATAATGCTTATGAAAATTAAAACTGAACTTGCTTCCTAACTCATGGATGTTCAGCATCATACTAAAAAATACAATGAATAACATAATTCATCATTAGCAGGTTGTGCTCTCTACGACCGTTTGTGGTCCGCCAAGGTCAATGTACCAACAACAACATTGGTGTGGATTGTCTCTGGCTATGTGAGTTTCAAATCAGTCCATATTGGGTCAACCTAGAGTTGGATTCACATTTTGAATATCTACCAAGAGTTGTGATCGGTCCTGTAAACGCCCATTTCCATACTCATAGGATATTCCTTGCTTTTCACAAATCTTTATCCTGTAAACGTCCCATATCCAACATGTTCTACTTCAGATCACGAACTTCAAGGGAGGCTCTAGAGTATATGACTTGTTCTTTAGAGTAGGGGACTGATATTTGGCTATGACTACAACAATTCGTCATAAGCAAGAAAGTATAATTACTAATATCAGGGAAGAGTGCACCATCAACATTCTTGGATGAGGGAGGAGTGCACCAGAAACTTCACCCCACCAATCAGGATTGCTAACGTACAATTTGAGTGTCTTTTTAAGACCCTCCTCCCATGTAGTCTCACCAATGTCCAACAATCCCTTGCTGAAAATGTTTTAAAGCTGAGAATATTATATACAAACACTACAAAAAAGAGTATAGCACTATAGCTTGATATAGAAATTAAAGCACAACCGTTAACAATAATAAATTTATGTATTTGCAAGAGAATGCTAGCACCATAGAAGTTTCTTAGGCCTCAATAACAGCAACTATAGGTATGGCACCGAAAGTTCTAAATATCTATGTTATATTAAAGTATCAAAATCATGATATTGGTAAGGTAATTACATATTATCCATGATCTGAAAATCTCAAATTGACTAAGAACCGTATAGAAAAGTTAGATGTTTTACAAACAATTTCTTTAGGTTACCATTCCAAGCTTGCATAAAAATATGTGTGTGTCATTCATCCTATACGTTTGAGAGGCTTCATTGTTTGTGAGTACCGTAGCATGTCATCTACCCAATAAAACATAATCATTGTTTGTACGAAAATATATAACAATTACAAGCATTTTTAGAACCACACAAAATTGAAATTTATCTTTGGTTAATTGGTGTCAACATTTTCTACTATAAGTACAGTTGCCGATAAACACTATAAATAAGTAAAATAAGCAGCAAAAAAAAAATACTATCAATTAAAATAGTTACCTAGTTCTGTCATCAGAAAAGCAAAGTGAGAATAGTCCCTCAAGTGCATTGTGAAGAACATGAAACTAAGCAAGACAGATATATTTTTTGTTGGTGGAGAAGAGGAAATATTCTGATATTGAGGAATAATATCTTACTATTGAAAGGGAAATATTGATTTATTGCCAAATACAGAAAACTTCGTTATCTATAATTGCAATATTTATTGCCAGCTCTGTAATTTTTTTCTTTTTACAATGAATAAGCAAAACATCATCTCCCCCTCTCCCGTGTATGTAGGTTGCTTCACTGGCAACCGAAGCACGTAAATCCATTTGTGTTGTGTTACTTTACTGTTTATTATATTGTGCTTTGCCTCATGGTATCAAGGCCTGGTTCTTGGGATACCACCGCTTACCATCTGTTGGATTAAATGTAACTGAAGAACATTTGATCAAACTTTCAAGTGATCTCGAAGAAAGTGTGGGTTCCTCTGCGATCTATTTAGTTAATCAACTTTTTGTTCTGCTGCATCTTCTTTGAGTAAGGCTATTGTCTTTTTTTTTTCTTATCAATATGGGTGATTCAGATTCTAACCCCAGCTGTAAACTCTCATCAATTCTTTTAAATGGTTTAAACTATGTCCCTTGGTCAAGGGCTGTTACATTTTCTCTTGGTGCAAAGAAAAATTTGGTTATGTTAATGGCAAATCGGTTTGCCTTGACTCTAAAGACTTTGTAGTTGAGCAAGGAGATAAAAGCTTTAGTGCGAATTTGAGGCATCTTAAAAAATTATGGGATGAACTAAATATGTATCGTTCTCATACTACTGATGCTAAGATTATTTTACAAAGAACAGAAGAAGATAAAGTAGTTTCTCTACTTAGCAGTTTCAGGCTAGAATATGAAAAGTTAATGAGCAATATTCTCATGGGTTCTTAGGTTCCCTCATTTACCAGTGTTTGATCTACTGTTCAACGAGAAGAAACTTGTCACAAAACAATGAAAATATAGTCAAAATTCACATATGAGAAGGCTAAATATCATGCATTGTTGAATGAAAAAAAATGATAAAAGGGAAAAATGGAGGAACAATCCTCAAAGTAAAGGAAGAAAGAAAGAAAGCTTATCATTGTGATCACTGCTGGGAAAATTGGTCACACAAAAGATCGATGTTGGGAGTTGAATCCACACCTGAAGACTAATTTCACCATAAAAGATCGATGTTGGGAGTTGAATCCACACTGGAAGACTAATTTTAATAAGATTAAGAAGGATCATGTTTCTTTTACAGACACATCAATGTCAATGAATCAGCTGACTCAAATTTTACCAACAAATTAGTAAGTCTATGCTGCCTGAAACTAGTCAATCTGCCTATACTCACGTTTCAAGTAATTTCCATATTGTTCATGATTTTATTCTTAAAAAAGATAAGCATGAGATTTCTATTGCCAATGGCACCACAATTCCAGTGTCTGGGAGTGGAAAAATTATTTTTTTCCCTCAAAGTTCCACTTCTGATGTTCTTGTTGTTCCTTCGTTTCCTACTCAACTTTTATCGGTTGAAAAAATCACTAACTCTTTAAATTGTGATGTCTTTTTTTCTCTATCATCCGTTATATTTCAGGATCGAAAAATGAGGAAGACGATTGATGAAGGAATTTATTCACATGGCTTGCATTTGCTGAATGACGTCGAAAAAGCTTATCGTACAAAAAGTTCAGAAGATAGTCATGTTTTACATAAACGGCTTGGCCATCCATCAAATCAAGTTCTGTCAAGTTTTTTTCCATCTGTTTTTGTTAAATCTAGTGTTTGTAATGTCTGTCAATTTGCAAAACAAACTCGTTTACCTTTTGTTAAATATTTATTTATGTCTTCCGAGTCATTTGAGCTAATACATTTTGATTAATGAGGTCCTGCACCAATTGAGTCTTATGATGGATATAAATATTTTGCTATATTTATTGATGATAAATCTAGTGCTACTTGGATATATTTGTTGAGATCAAAAACATAGGTAATATCAATTTTTAAGAATTTCATAACTTGGTAACTAATCTGTTTGATGCTAGGATAAAAACTTTCAAGTCTAGCTACGAACTGAATACATAAATGACATGTTTCATGATTATATTTACAATCACTGAAATTATCAAATTAAAGCATAAATGTAAAAACTAAGCATAAATATTAAATTTAATAATAAGTATAAATAATACATATAAAAACTAAACATCAATAGTAAATATTAAAGTAAGTATAAATATTAAATTTAAGCATAAATATAAAACCTAAACATAAATATTAAATAGAAAAACTAAGTATAAATAATAAATATAAAAGTAAGTATAAATATAAAACCTAAGCATAAATATAAAATAGAAAAATTAAGCATAAATATTAAAATTTAAATTACCTTTGTAGTTTGTAGAAGAAATGTTGAGACTTGAGAGAATGATAGTAGAGAAATATTTGGTGAAAAGATTAGAGAGTAGATAAGTATTGAACTAATGATTATAATTTATATTAGAGACTTGAGAGAATGAATTAACTATATAATTTATAATTTATAAGATTTATATAGACATGATGAATAATTTAGCTAATACATTATATCTGATGGTATTATGTTGTTCTGTATTAGAAAAAAATACTTTTTTTTCAACAAATATGGAATATTGATAAAATATGTGTTATGTTGTTATTTTTTTTATAATTTTAAAATTATATAGGAAATATTTATTTTATTTATAAATATATTATTTATTTAAATTTGTTGTATCAATTAAAAATAAATATTTATTGATTTTTATATAAGAATATTTATTGATTTATTCATGGTAAGGATATTTATTTTAAAAAATTATATTATATTTTTATAGTATAATAAAATACAATAAAGTCATATAGAAATAACTTAATACGATATAATATAATACATCACCAAATACATGTTTGTATTAATGATAATACATTTCAATACAATCCAATACATCCAATACATTCAAATACAATCCAATACGGTATGACAAACGAGCATTGAGGTTTAATATGTATTAGAATAATACAATACAAATATACAATATTTGGCTTGTTTTGTAATATGCATTGTATTATATTAGCTTAAACATTTCAATTTCTCTAATATAATGGATGTTGTATTAGCTAATACAAATAGTGGAGGTTGCTTCAGGCTATTAGCTAATACATAGAGGAGAGAAATAATAATAAATGTATCCAAATAATAATAATAATAATAATAATAATAATAATATTGATAATAAAGTTTTAATAATAATTTTAAATATAATGTAAAAATAATATAATTTTATTGTATTAGATTAAATTTGAAATTTAATTAAATAAATATTATGTAAATTTAATTAACTAAAAATAAAAATAAAATATTATTCTAATAATATAAATCTAAAAAATTATATAAGTTAAATATTAAAAAAAATTGTCAAATATTATTGGTATTTAAAAATATTATTTATTATTTTTAAAAATATAATATAAATATATATTTTATAATATGTTTTTTTATTTTAAAAATATATCAATTTTATTAGTTAATAGAATATTGAGTAACAAAAATCACATCCAGCATTGTATAACTTAATGCAGTCTAATATTAAGGGGTCGTGTGTTTTTTCCACTTAAAACTTAATGGATCTGAATCATAATTATTAAGATTGTTTTGTTTATTTTTATAAGTGGTCAAACAACTTAAATATGCCAAAAAAAACTTAAAATAAAAGTAAAAAATCCTGACTTTTCACTTAATTGCAAATCACTGAATTGCATTAAATGCAATCCAAAATCTTTTCTTCCGATATTATCTCCTATATATAACATATTTACAATTTCATCATAATTATATATGGTACAAAAATCTTTATTTTAATATATTGTTTATTTTAAATAGCTTTAAAAATAAAAAAGAACCCTAATCACTTCTCATATTGGTGTTTAATATTAATATTTTATTATGATATTAGGGTGATATATTTATATTATTTTTTAGAGTGTTTTGTATGAGTTTTCCTGCTGCCTATTTTATTTTTTGATAAAAAAAACATTTCTTTTCTTGAGAAAAATGAAGTTTATTTGTAATTGAAGAAGAAGATCATGATCATATGTGTTTCATATATAATTATTATTTTTAGATTATTTTTATTCCATATTATATGTATAATTGTTTAACGTGAGTATAAATGTAAAATTATTTAATTTCATACAATTTTACTTTTAAAAAACAAACATGTTGACAATACATCCAGATGTGAGGAAAAAAAAAACATGTCATTCAAGTTCAGATTTCAGTCCCTATTCAGTCTTCAGAAAAATTCAGGACTATTCAGTCTTCAGACAAAAAAACAAACGACCCCTAAATATTATCAAACACATGATTATATAAGAATAATAAAGTCTAATGTAGTACAATACAATCCAACATAATACAATACAATCCAAAATAATACAATATAATCCAGTATAATGTAATACAAGTATGCCAAACGAGTACAAAAGGATTTATAGTATCAAATTAACCTGCAAGTTAAAATTGAAAATTTGGGAAGAAATTTGAATGTTGTAGAAATTAAAATTAAAAGTTCTTACAATTGAAGTGATAACTGATATTAAGGAGGGTTTAGATGAGATGAAGCCGCTATAAAAGAGAGAAGAAAATAAATAAATAGGGATATTATTAAAAATGTCTCTCTAGTTTGAGGTACTAGCCGTTTTGGTCCCTCTAGTTTGAAAAATGACTAGTTTAGTATTTTGTCAACTTTCGTTAATTTTTATTTATTGAAAATGCTAGTTTACCCTTACTAAATATTTAATTTTAACAAAACATAATACATAATTTGGGGGATTTGGTGGAGATCCAATATCTAGATTGGAACTCCACCTTTCATTTCAAATGGACGCTGGATCTCCACCAAATCCAATAATAAAAACTAAAGTGTGGATTTGGTGGCAACAAAAAAAAATTAAAAATTTAAAAAGTTTTGGTGGAGATCCAACATATTCTTCTTTTGGGTCTCCATGATTGGATCTCCAAGAATGCCACCCCTTCGCTGAAACCACGAGCCTTTCCCACCACCAAAATCAAACCCAATAGCCTTCCTATCACCAAAAATCAAACCCCAAGAACTGTCGAACAGGTGTGCGGGTGTGTGGGAAGGAAATGTAAATGAAAAGAATGCAAATAAAAACAAAGGGAATATGGAAGAGTGAGAATAGTGTTTAAAGTGACAAATACTAAAAGGGTGGATTGGAGAGATGCATGAGAATGATCACACAATGTTTAATAGGTTTACCATATATAAGTGCACAAATAGTGGTTGTTAGGCATTAAGGACATCCTATTAGTTATGTGCTCGTTCTCACGATTAAGGAGTTCCGAAACCAAATCATCTCTTGTTCAGAATTATTCGTTGATTAAGGAATACCGAAATCAAATCATCACTCCCTAATGGTCATGGATGAAACAATTGTGTCTTACGGTCAAAGACCGATTAAGCATAAGAACCTAGAGCCAACCTAAGACATTAAGCACTTCTAATTCAAGTTAAGGGCTTGTTCTCTCAATTAAGAGATTCACAAATACAAATCACTCCCCAAAGGTGATGGATAGAGCAATTGTGCTTGTTGTCTCAACTAAGGGATTCGAGTCACAAATCACTCCCTAAAGATCATGGCTAGAGCAATTGTTCCTCTAATCTCTACCATTAAGCATATGAACATATAGCCAAAACCTACTCTAGCAAAGGTCATGCATAGAACGAGTTTCGTCCATTCAATAGAGCCAAGTGATTAAGGTTATACCCGGATTAGGTCCTCCATAGGCACAACCGAAACCTACAAACACTCAATTCCCATCCATACATGGCATTTCGACATTCCAAAGACATACACACACCAATGAGATATTTGATTACAACTACTCCTATAATTAAGTTAATCTACTTCTAATACCATCCATGAATACATATCAATTTTCAATCTCCACACACATGCATATCTATATTAGAGATTATTCAATAATAGCAAGAATGAATCAAAACCTAAATGAATATACAAACATACATCACATATATTGAGCACAAAATATGTTTACAAATATTCTCAAGTGAGGGTTACACAATTAAAAAACAAGAAATACAAAGAGAATGAGTTTAAATGAGACAACCTTTGAAGAAATCCCTTCAAGTGCTCTATGAATCCTTAGCTCGAAATTAGTCATAGACCACTCTTATCTCCTTGCAACTTACTCTTAAATGTGGTGGATGATGGGTAGAAATGGTGGTGGTAAGCCTCCCATGGAGGAAAACCTTCATGGGAGCTTTGAAAGCTTCTCTCTCTACCTTGATTGATAAAGAAGATGGAGGAATTGAAGGGCTGTTATGTTCTTATCTGAAGAGAAGAGGAGAAGTGATGTATTTATAGTTAGGGAAAGTTTAGGGATGAATTGGGGTGCGAAAGGACACATTTGCCCCTTCAAAAATGGCCTAAAACCGACTTTCCATGGTCTGAAATCAGGTGTGCCGTGGTCTAGCAAGATGGTACACCAACGACAAGCAATTTTCACTCTAGCAAGACGGCGTCAGCGGCAGCGACACAGTTTTCAGCCTTGCGCACCGTTACGAAAAATGCTCATATATCTCTCTAGAAAACCCGGAATTGCAATCCGTAAAAACTGCTGAAAAGAAGACTTATGAGGCTTTCCAAATATATACATAACTCACTGTGGTTCTATATGAGGAGGGAAGATATGGCCCCCGAAAGTCGAGTGTTCTGCATAGACATTTTACAATTTTAACCCATCAACTTTTAGAAAACAGAATTGATCAGTGCCGCGGTGTCTATGTCGCGTTCTAGCTCAACAGGATAATTCACCAGCGGGAAAATGGTTTGCTTGCCGTGATTGACCATGAATCACGCTGCGGTTTGGGTCAACAACGAGGCTGCGACAACTCTGTATGGCTTCTATTCTTGACTTCTTTTTGCTCATTTTGGTTTTCCAAACTTGACTTTAAGCTCAAAACCTTATTTTAGGGAATATGTACATACACAAGGCTCAACAAACATATTATATGTAAAAATACGCTCGAAAACGAGAACAAACGCTAGGAAATGGGAACATCAAATATGTATATATGTTTTCCGATTAGGGAGATAGATAATTTTTTATATTTTTATTTTTATATATCATATGCAGTGACGACAGTTCCATATTGTCTACCTGAATGGATGTTATTTTCACTAAGACAACAGTTTTATTTATTTGTTTATTTTATTTTCTTAATACGGAAATAAAAAAATAAATATAACTGTATTTATTTATTGTTGTGAATATTTGTGCATATTTTTTTGAAATATTACAATAATTCTGGATTTGAGGATTTGTGCATACAATTTTTTTTTTGAATAAATTTGTGCATACAACGTTAACATTTTCCCTGTAATAATATATATTCAATCACTCTTTTTAAATGTATTAAAAAAAAGGGCAAATTGCAATAAAAGTACCCTGACATTTGGTGTATGTGCAACCCTAAAATTACAAAAAACGTACATTTGACTAACCAATGTACTAACCAATTGACCGTTAATTTTATTGGTTGACTGATCAATATTGCGATATGTCTTAATTACCCCAAGTGTCAATAAATATAATAATTTCAAATTTCTTTTTAAATGTTAAAAACAAAAAAAAAAATGATGCAAAAAAAAATATATTAGAGATCATCAATGATCTCCATGGAGATGAGATCAGCTATCTTCATGGATATTAACAATCTCCATCAAAAGAAAAAAAAACATCACAATTAATGGGGACTTGTGAGGAGAACCTATATATATATATATATATATATATATATATATATATATATATATATATATATATATATATATCAGGACGTTCATGACTTTATAATTTCAGGACGTCCAATCACAACCACACATTTATAGTGGACCCACAACCCCACATTAACAAATACTCACACCCAATATGAATGTGTGGCTGTGGTTAGACGTCTTTAGCTTATAATTTCATAACATTCTTATCAGAGAACCACCATATATTTATATATATATATATATATATATAAATTTTCAAGTCAGTACACACTAATATAACTTTATAAGTGCATTGGACTGTGAACCATTGAATTTACATATTTTGACTCAAAACTTATCTATAATCAGTGGTCCACATGCAATATACTAAAATAAGTTATATCAGTACGTACTGAGGAGAAAAAGACTATATATGTATTTATATATATCAATTCATCAAAACAAAAAGGCTTGGATTATTTTCGTTCGGTGTTGTTTTTAAAAACTATTTTTCTGTTTTTTGAGGTTGAAAAATGAAGAGAACATGTCCGGTAAAGTTTAGTAAAAAAAGTATTTGAAAATATTGAAATCAGTTTTTCCAATTTAATGCTGTGAAAGATAGCTTTAGAGAGAACAACAAATATTTGTTTTCCATTTATTGTTCTCGTTTTTGGTAGGACCTACGAGTTAAATCATTGCTTTTTGTTTACTTTTGTAATTAAAAAAATGGAAAGATCCATTGCCTATTAGTACAATTTTTATGTTTTCATTCTTTCAATATCGTTTTCAACAATCGTTACCAGACGCGTTTTCGAATCTAAAAAAAATATAAAAATCAATTTCTAGAAATCAAATAAAAACAAGAAAACAAAAAACGAAAAATGAAAACGTTACCAAACAACCCCTTAATATCATAGATTTTCCATCTTCAACAGTTCACCCACTTAGGTTTTGGTTTTTCGATAGGAAAACATTTTCCCATTAAAAATGAAACTCCCTTTGCTGCTAGTCTTCGAGACGCGAGATCTGGGTTACATAACAAAGTTTTTTATTTTTTATTTTTTGTCATTTTTATGAAAGGGCAAAAATCAGATTTTTTAAATCAAAATTTGGTAATTTTTCATATGAGTAATGCTAGGCTCTCCAAATTTTTTCTTAAATAGTATTAGCACGTAAGGTGTCAAAATCTTATAAATCATAAGATTATGTTGTGAGTGACGTGATGATGACACTTCACGTGCCAACACTATTTAGGAAGTAATTTAGGAAAAAAATTTAGGAAGTCTAGCATTACTCTTTATATATATTTTAAATCTGGTAAAAATCAGTGAACCGGATTTTGTTTTCATTTTTTTAATCTTTTAACAAAAATATATTCTTTTCATCTAATAAAATGACCTCATTACCCTTTTCATATCCTAACATCCGTTTACACTCATGGTCAATGAGTTAGTCAATGGTATTTAACTGTAAGTTTTGTAAAAGTATGATCTGATTGCACATACACCAAATATTAGGGTACTTGTATTGTAATTTGCCCTAAATAAAATCACTCTTTTTTAAATAAGAATACAGGAGGGAAAGACGATAGTGAATAGTCAATTTTCCTCTTCCCAAATTCCAATTTGTTCATATTTTCTACTATTCTTTCATTCATTCAATCAAATTATAATTTTTTTTTTCGATTGATATGACTGATTCAGATTTATTCTTTGTATATACCGAGAAAAATAATCGAACTGGAGAGAATCATTTAAACTCTTCCATTTCAAATCATAAGAGACCAAAAACCATTGCGAAATCGGCATTGCTTCGTATCCAAAATCTTCATCTTCCTTTAATTTCAACGGCCACCGGTTCACCACTCGACTCTCTCAGTCTCCAACCGGACCGGCCCTACACCATCGGTCGAACCAACAGTAGCTGCGACTTCATATTCAACAGCTGTCTTGTGAGTAAGCAACACTGCCAAATTTTGTTCGATAGTTTTGAGCGCAAGTTATATATTATTGATGGAGCGTTTTTGTTGCCTGATTTTAGTTGTATCGTTAATGAATTTAGAAGAAAAGGATTACTTAGTAATGGTAAATTATTGGAAGAGGAGGAGGAGGACGGTATAGAGGGGTTTTCTAGGGTTAGGGTTTCTTTAAATGGGGTGTTTGTTAATGGTGTTAGGGTTAAGAAGGGTAAGGTTAAAGAGTTGAATGCTGGTGATGAGGTTTTGCTTGTTTGTGGAAATGAAGGCGTGTGTAGAGTTCGGGTTCAAATTGGGTTTTTGGTTTTAGGCGTTGTTTTCAAGGAGGAGGTTGTTTTCAAGTCGAATGAGATTGTATTAGAAAGACCTCATTTACTTTGGACGGTGGTCTCATCAGGACAATCTCAAGGGTCTGTTTCTAGTGGGAAGAGGAGCAAACGGGTTTTTGCTTTGCAGTCAAACGACGTTAGGAACTTGGACTGCAATTTTTCAAGATTGAAATATTGTAATGCTATTGGGAGAGCAAACTTTCTTTCGAGTCAATGTCGAAGTATATTGAATAGCAATGATCCTGTATCCTGCATTCGACAATCTCCTATTTCAGATTGTGGAATGGAAGGTAGTTATGGGTGTAATACTAAATTTCCAGTCTTGATGATTAATAATAAATGCAAATCTTCAGTTGGTTGTGACTTAAAGGTGAAAACTGTTGAGCCAATTTCTGGGCAAGAGCAAAAACCATGTGATACAAGGGCTGGCTTGATACCGTCAGGCTCAATTACATTTCACAGTGAAAAAGTAGTGGCTTCAGATGCAGGCCATGAGCAAATGGATCTTTGCATTCATGGTGACCATTTAGGCCATAAAAATAGTATCAGAACCCGTTCAAAGAATGCTGTTGCAGGTGATAATTCTAATTCTAAGATATTGTCGTCAAATTCTGTGGGTGCTGATAATTCTAATTCTAAGACATTATCATCAAATTCTGTGGGTGCTGAGAATGCTCCTCACATTGATAGTGTGGATAAGAGAAAACATTGGGGATATTCTTGTTCACCTCCTGGAAAGAAGTTTTACCTGAACTGCCTTGAATTTATGGACTGTGGTTCATCTGATCGCACTTGCATATCCCTACCAGAACTTCTTCATCCTGTAGACAGCATTTCAAAAATATTTGTTGCAACATTTACAAGTGACATTTTATGGTAAAGTTCAACTTTTCATTATTCTCTTTTGTTTTGTCAATGTCCCATTGTCCACAGCTGAATAGGAATTCGGAACTTTATACCTATTTGGTACTATTAACACTTTCTATCGTGTATGTCAAAAAAATAAAAAAAATAAAACGCATTCTATTGTGTGAATTTTCTGAATGAGTATATATGCTTAATCGTGTTTGCATCTTCATGTTTGCATCAATATGAAATTAACCTGCCTATTTGTTTCTCTCTTTTCCTCATGTCTTGGCTTCTGAACTTATTTCATGTTACATTTTCATTGATGTAATTATATGTTAAATGCATATGTTTAATTCAGGTTTATATTTTCAAGTCTAAGATAGTTCTCTTGCTAGGTTTTTATCATACTGTGAGATTCCTTCCCATATCCCTGTGACAATTGCATGCCACAACACTGAAAGATGTTGGAGTTCAAGCCCCGATAAGAGAACATCTGTGCCTTTCCCTGATTTTCCGAACTTAATTGTTGTGTAAGTGATGTTTTCAAATTCTTTTATTTGTCAAAGGGTTAAAATAGGTTACATGGTTGATATAAGTTATGTTTTGAAGTTATAGTATGTGAGTATATCAATGATCAACATTTTTGTAACACATCCATTATTTTATTAGGTTTCCCCCATTCCCTGAGACTATAGCTTTTGGTGAAAATCGCAAGAAACAAGGCATTGCTTGCCACCATCCAAAATTGTTTGTTTTGCAAAGAGAAGATAGTATTCGTATCATCATTACTTCTGCAAATTTAGTGGCAAAACAGGTAATTACTTAGTTTAATGTCATGTTATTCTTGTTTTATGTGGTGTGTGTTATGTAATATTAACTTTTACATACCATGAAAGAATCTCGTGATATTTTATAGGTGATGCAGCTGCTTAGAATATATCATGTAGAAGTTGAATGTATATGCGTAAACCCTTAGGAGTTCGGGTCTGAATTTTTGGTGGTCTCCCTTTGAACTGTTAGAATATCCGTGCGTGCTTCTGTTTTGAGCAAGGTGAAGAATTTGAGTGTTGCACACCTCACCCCAAATTCTAAAACTTATCTGCATCCTGGATTTTGATTTTAGAGTCTGGAGACCAGTAGCATGACTGATTTGGTGCAGTTACTGATATCAGAAGCTTTTCATGATGGAGCTTCTGTCTTCAAATTTGCTGTCTTTGGTGTTCTTGTGATTAGTGCTGCTAACATTGTATTATGAAAATATACCATCCTGTAGTCTGACACAGAAATTCAAATGACATTGCTTTATTATGTCTTAGTTTGAGGAAAAGATCTACTGGTGCTGACAACATTCTTTTTATTTTGCTGTGTTCTTGCAGTTTTTGTTAAATTGTTATATATGATGCATCTAGCTGTGTACACACTGTTTAATGATCAATTTCATGTATAGCTTGTGTTGTAGTACTCACCAGTTATGACTTTCGCAGTGGAATAGTGTAACAAATACCATTTGGTGGCAAGATTTCCCTCGCAGAAGTGCACCTGATTATTTATCTCTTTTCATTCAAGCACCTATCGAAGAAATTAATCAAGATTCAAGGTCTGATTTCGCTGCTCAGCTGGCCAGCTTTATGGCATCTCTTGTAATTGATGTACCCAGTCAAGCCCATTGGATTCTTGAGCTGACAAAATATGACTTTGGTGGGGCAACGGGACATTTAGTTGCTTCAGTACCTGGAATTTATTCCTGTAGAACTTCCAGTGCTTCAGAATTCACATACTTCAAGCCAGTGAGTTTTTTCATTTGCTTTGCATGTGCGTGTGTTCACATGTGGATTTTTCTTGCTCGAATGGAAGCTGATTGTTAACATTTTGCTGATATAGCCACACACAGCACACTTTCTATTTATATGTTGTTTTTTTAAGGATTATGCCAAAAACCTCAAAAAATGGTGGTATTTTCATGTTTCTGTGAACCCATACCTCAGTGCGAGATACCTAGTTAAAGTTTGTTTGCATCGTTTTGGTTATCATTTTATTATCATTTATATTTACCATCAAGCTATCTTGTGGAGGCATTTACAATAATGCGGTGGAAGAGTTGGCCTTGGGTGTGTTTGCCAAGGTCCTTGTTAAAAGGATTCTCATCAATGCATCAAACTTCCATTTCAGGCTAATCATTGCGCTTCATTGTCCTTTGGCATTAATTTCCTTGGTTCAGTTGAAGCATCTGTTGTTGGTTTAAGCCACCTGTTTCGTGCTGGAGTAGACTCAAATGGTGCACAGATTAAGAAACTGGCTGCTTTCCTTGGTAGATCTTGTGAAAATGCATATGGGATGTTGGAAGTTGTTTTGAGACGAAATACCAATGTGCCTGCAGATGTCAATGCTGTGAGCGTTATTGTTTCGAACCCAGATGAGTTCTCTGGGGGAGGTAAAATTTTGATTACTTGAATTAGTTGTCTGTTGTTTGACACCTTTTTCCATATACTGGCTACCGCCTCTGGGTGTTGCTTTGCTTGTCCATATTGATATTAGATGTTATTTCTGTGAAAGTATGCATGCTGGAAATTGTTTCAGCAATATATAGGAAATCAGTAAGCCTATCACATTGTTGATATAGAACTGAAATTTATCAAGATCATCTTGTAAAATTATAAACATTCCTCTGAACACAAAGTTTAATGGTGACTTTATATGTCATCCGTTCACTGACTTATGGTATTATTCTTGCCTATAAATTGTTTTAACTTTTAAGTTGAAGCTTTGATTGACATAATTGTTGTATTGTAATGAAATTATCAGACCGTGAGGTTATAAATACATATCAGTTGGTCTTTATTAGAGATTAAATATTATTGTTGTGCCTATAAACTTAACCAACATGGTATTAGATAACTTAACCAAGAGGCTCTATTTTTTATTCCTAAAATCCTTTCATTCTATTAACTACTAAGCATTATAACACAAGCAAGATAGGCAATATTTGGTCCACATGACAAGCCCATTGACTAAATTCGACTACAGACATGTTGGAGTTTGTTGGGTCATTTCATATAAATCTAAGCTTTAAGGATTGAAGGTTATTCAACAAATATAAAGAGCATTATAACTCTACTGAAGAAGGGTCACAAAATAAAATATATAAAGGTATTATTTATATGCAGGGTAAGTTTCCTCTTAGGATTACTAAATTGACAATCTTTGCTTTACAGCATGTTCTCATAAACCCCGAGAGTACTTCCCTACAGCTCCCTTGAATTGCTTTAAAGTGTTCTCGTGTTGCTTCACTTTTCCAGAGTGTTTTTCATATTTTTCATTAATGTAATTTGTTTATTCAACTTTTGCAAAGGGATCGTTTTCTTTTTTAATGTAAGCTTCTCAAGTTTTATCTGTTCCCCACCCTCACCCCCACCCCAACCCCCACCCCCACCCTTTTTTTTTGTTTCTATTTTCCTTTTTTGTTCTCTTTCTTTTCAATGTTTGTATTTGTTCTGCATTTTGATTATTCATGTTTTGACGCGCAACAATTATATTTTTTTCATTCTTCTCGCTAGATTGCGTTCAACTTGGCTTCCTGCCTAGAAATATTGCAAAGTGGGTTTCTCCATTGTGGGATATTGGACTCTTTGGATTCTCTGGATTTGTTTCTCGTGATGAAGTCCTTGCAGCTGCTTTAGGAGGATTCAACAAAAAAATACAACTGATATTACATGTTTCAGAGGCATGGCCTTTTTGCCTTTTGTTCAATATGTTTTCCAGAAGCAGTTTGCATCTTTATGATCAATAGTTAGCATGGCCACATTTTGGATTGGGCATACTTAGATGGATGCGATTTTTGATTTGTTGTGCAGGGGGTTCACTTTCCAGATATATCAAGGATGATGCGACCTGAACATGTTGTTGCATTAAGCTATCTCATTGCTTTAATTCAGAGATGTAGAGGACTCTGGCGACTGCAAGAGGTAATGGCATTGTTGTTTTGAAGAATTTCAGCTTTCCATAGTCCAGCTACATACATTTTTAAGATATACTATGATAAACATCCTGTAGCTACTCTCCCATGATCCATCCCTTTTAACTGATAGTTTGATACATGTGTTTACTATCTGTATTTAGATGCATGCACTGGTAGATTGTTGGTACGGAGGTAATTTTTTAGCATCAGATGCTGAATTTAGTTAATGGATAAATCATGTATTGCTTATCATAGTATGTGATATTAGGATTTAAGATAGCTGTAGTTTTGAGAACTGGTGGTATAGACAACAAAAGCTACCCTAGCATTTTGCTTGATTTAGCTAGTGAAGAGAAGTGGTCCTGAATGGTGTTCTTTTATTACAATATAACGATATGTTATTTGTGAATTGTGAGAGACTAATACTATACTAATCTTTTTTTTTTGTTTTTTTTCTTCTCACAAGGTTGTAGGTCAATATAGATGGCCTGAATCACAAGAATCAGATTTTGTTTATGGTAAGTGCTTTTTGTGCACATTCAATAATTTTAGTAGAAATTTGAAAATTATATATTCTTCACACCTGTTCTTTGTTTAAGGTTCATCCTCAATTGGATCGATCAATGCACCATTCCTTGCTGCATTTGCATCAGCTGCTGGAAAGAAATCAATGAGATCCTTCGACTCTGAAGAGTCTGATCCAGAGGTAAAAGAAAATAAAAACCACTTTTGATTTGCTATAGATTGACATGCATGGAAAGTTGAAATAATATCCTTTTTTTCACGGATTCAGTAGTTCATTGTTGCTCTTGGCAGTGGGGCAGCTGGAGTGTTAGTCAAGAACTGAGAAATCCATCCATTAGAATACTTTTCCCTACTATTGAAAGAGTGAAGAATGCATGCGATGGAATCTTACCCTCAAAGCGCATGCTTTGCTTCTCAGAGGTATGCTAGTTTTGATCAGCCTTAAATAATTTATGTTATCAATTCCATGAATAAATTAAATGGGTTAAATTCAGGGTATGCCAGTTTGTTCAATGAGCTGGTATACCAATAATGGGGCTGCCTTCATTCTATGAGAAGAAAGTGTGATAAATTATATTGCAGCCTCCTTACATTTTCTTAATCTTTAATAAACAATATGATGTCTAACATTGCGAACTTTAATTTTGGAACACTTCCCCTATGGCCCGATCATGTTGGTGCCTCTATGCCTACTCATCTTCTTCTGCTAAACTGAGATGAGAGTAGACCTAACAATTCTGTTTTTATTGTCTAATACACTATATGGTGAATATAATAATTCAGATTGCTGATATGAATGGATTTCATGAATGTGTTGCACTGCAGATGTCACAGTTCATACTGGATGTGGACAATAGATTAGTTACTATTCCATAGTTTACTATACCACCATTTCTGGAGAACTAGAAAAATCTCAGAATTTCATTTTAAGAACATTATCGGTTTATATTAAAGAAACCAGAAGTTGTGCAAGCCCTTGTGGCTTACTTTTACATCTTCCAAATATATGAGTTTCTTTTTTCAAGTTTGTTGGAATTTGATTCCAGTTACACATGATGTCCAACGGAAAACCATCATCAGTTTCTCATTTGTAAAGAAGTATATATGCATGGAGGGTATAAAATGTGGTTTATGGGTTTTCAGCAGTAATATTTGTGAGTTGTGAACAGATGTCTACAGCCTACAAAAGAGAAATGTTCCTTTTCGTTATCATTTGTTTCATCAGATAAATATGCCATATGTTCTAATTTTTCTTCCTGCATATTTTCTGTTCAGAAAACATGGCAGAGGTTAAGACCTGCAGGCATTCTTCATGATGCAATTCCTCGTCCATATGATAGAGTAGGACATCCAATGCATGTCAAGGTAAGAATGTTATACTCTTTCTGAATGATTAGAAATTTCTAGAATGAAAGGTTTATTGAAGTCGGAGTTTGCTTTTGTTAATTTTGAGCATTGTGTGATATCTTTCTTTTCTTGTGATTATATAATTATGATTATCTCCCTTGCTGTTCAAATTTAAAATTTGGGTGGCTTTTTAATTTATTTTAATGAACACTACTAGAGTTAAATGTATATCAAAACTGAAAGAGAATGCCGTGAGCAGGTGGCGCGTAGACGCTTTCAGTCTACAAAAGATGGATCGTCCTTTGGTTGGGTTTACTGTGGGTCACATAATTTCAGTGCGGCTGCTTGGGGAAGATCCATTTCTAGTCCATCTGGCGTAAAAGGAAATGGACCTGAGAAAACCAACTCTTCCTCAAGTTTGAGGCTTCATATTTGTAATTATGAACTTGGAATTGTATTCATTTTTCCCCCAACAGAGACAAAAGGTAGCTCCGAAAGAAATAGGACTAAGTTGGATGATATTGTGTTGCCATATGTTGTGCCTGCTCCAAAGTACAGACCTAAAGATAGGCCAGCAACAGCTCAAGCTATGAAAGAAGCAATAGCCGAGCTTAATGAGCAACAGAGATTAAAACTTGCTGAAATAGCAGCTATAGAAGAAACAACTGAAGAGATTCCAGATGAAGAGGAGGAAATAGAAGCTACTGGTTATATTCCAGAGGAGAAGGAAGAGGAGAAGGCTTATGCTGAGATGCTATGGAGCCAGGTTGACTCGTCGCCCAGCTGTTGAACTATATATTAGGAGCGGAAGGATTTGATTACTTGGTGCAGAAACTAGAATTTGTCAAATGATAAGTCATTTGCCTAATAATCTGCTTTGCGGTTGTTTGGGTGATTGTTGTACAACAATTGTACATTATATATTGGATTTCAAGCATTAAGAGATCAGGTTCCTGGGGTGTTCCCTTGAGGGGGTTGAAGTATCACGGAGATGTTGAACTCGTACCAGGAGTGAAGGGCATCGAATTCAGTTACTCAAGACTGGAACTAGGGATGGGCGTGGGGCCCATTGGGGCGGGGGAGGTGACCCCCCCTACCTCATCCCCATTTCTGAAACCTCCCCCATCCCCGCTCCCAAACCCTATTTGGGGGAAGTGGGGATGGGGGTGTTTGGTGGGAGGTTTCCCTGCTCCCACCCCAGTCACCAATTTTCTCAATTTCTCCCATTTCCAATTCTAATATTTTTCAATCCGAAATCCGAAATTTATAAATCTGGTTTCGAAATTTGATTATTCCAATTCTACGAGTCACTATGTTTCGATATCCAATTCATATAATTGTCCAAAATTAATAGAAATAACTGAAGTAATTTAGTATTATACATAAAAGTCTAAACAAATTCATAAAAAACTAAATACATTCAACTGTTAGGTAATTAATTAATGGTGGAACCAAGAATAATAATGTTTTTTTTGAACAGTAATATTTCATTAATAAAAAGCCAACAAAGGGCCAAAGGAACAGCCACCAAAGCCAACATAAGACCCACAAACAGAACATATAGACCCACAAAACAGCAAACACTGTTTAAAGACTCAACTGAGCCTAACAGGAGAGAAAATGTGCAAAACAACAAAACAACCAGTTGAGCCTCCACAACTAGCCCTCGCCCTCCTGCAACAGACAACACAGGACACCCAATAGCAAAACAGAGCAAGATACCCAAGTACTACTGCAGAAACAGAGAGGGCCCTCTCCTAACAGCAACCAGGACAAGATCAGAGGTCTCTTACCTTGAATTTGGACACTAATTTTTTCACCAAATCTAAAAACCTATTATCATTCCCGTCATTCCTTCTAGCCATAATCACCTTCAACTCCTTATTTCTTCCATTGAAATCAAAACCCATGGCCAAACCTTTCTCCATCACCTTCGCCATTTCTTCTTCAAGGTTTCACAACTCTTTGATACCAACAACACAATCACTAGAATTTCGAAGTGTCATGATAGACTTGGGGTTTTTATTCGTCATGACATGACTTTTAACAGGAAGATAACAATTCTTGCCACTCCTCTTTATTACCGAAACCGGAGCCAAATTGGAATCCTTCCTTCCATTGATCTCCGACTTGGCATTATCAACAGAAAAGTTAGTAGACCCAATATTTAGCTTTGGAGCCATACCATCTTCAATGTGATAACCCAATCTGTGTTCAGACCCACCTTCCTTTTCGTCAACTTCATTCACTCTTCTAGACATCTCCTTCATAATCGGAATCTCACTTCCATCACCATCCTCAGACAAAGCATCAATATGAACATTGCTGAAAGGTTTACTGCTACAAGCTTTAAAAGTGGGCTCAAACCCATTAGGATCGACCGGGCCATCCCTACTAGAAATTTGAGAGGGAAGATTTGGGACCAGCCCATTATCTCTTCTACCATCAACTAGGCTCGCAGACCTGAGGTCTACAAATAATTCTGACCCCTCCAGTGAATGATTTTTTATTTCTCCAACAATATCAAAGCCTCCAATTTGATTATACACATCTGTATCTCGAGCCACGGTCTGCCAGCTACCTATCTTACTATCATTGTCAGAAGAATTTTGAATTTTGAATAAAATGGAGTTAAGACTCACACCTTTCGAAGTCTCATAGGCATTTTTGACCTGCAAACTTGGATTTGCCACCCTGATTTTGCCATTCTTGAGTTTCATATGATCCTCAACCCCCATTTTCAAAAACTTGACTTCATCTGATAGGTGTGAGCTGTCACCTTTTCTCACCTTGTCACTTTCAGTTGGACCACACCTCTTGTCAAACCGAGAGTGCTTTCCAGCCACCGGAAATCCACCGGATTTGTGTCTTCCATAATCTTTACTACGAATGACTTTGATCCATTATCAACCTTTATCATGTATGACCAAAAATTGTCTTTTGGAATTAGCACAACCATTCTTCCTCTCTCAAACGAACCCTGTTCAGCGTATCTTTCTCTACCTTCAAAGGTTCTCCGACTATCCAACCCAATTTCTTGAAGAATGCTTCATTCCTACAACTCAAAGGAATTCCTATACACTTTAACCACACTAGCCTGGATTGAGGAGTTAGAGCTTCTGACCAATTCACCATTGAAGAGAAACAATCGTCCCAAAGAAAACGATTCGTAACAAAAGCCTCCTTAATCTCTTCTGATTCAAAACTCCATAAAATGCATTTGTCCCCATAATACTTAGAAGAGAAATACCATCTTTGTTTTGAAGCCTATAGTTTACTGGGGAAACGTTCGAGAAACTTTTTAGAACTCCCACATCACATTTCTGAAACCATAGCCTGTCTTCAACTTGCTCATTCCAGTCCATAGACAAAAAATTTTCTTCCTCCACTCTTTCTCTTTCTCCCCTTTAACAGAAACCCCTACCTGAGACCCTTTCACTGTCTCCATACACGACCTCTCCCTAACCAGACCCCCTATTTGAATGTAATCACCTCTGTTCCTATTTCCTGTCACCTCTCTATTACCCATATGCGAACTTGAGACTGAAGTGGAGATTTTCCTGTTTTTCCACCCAAAAAAGGCTTCTTTCGAAACAATTGGCCATCCATTCAAATGCATGTCGTCCGTTGTTTTTGCCACCTTAGATGCTTCTTCCAAAGTCTCAAACCTAATGAAAGCGAAACAACTCCTTCTTGTGCTACTCTTTAATGACAAATAGACATCCCTTACCTTCCCAAATGGTTTGAACATAACCCATAAATCTTTCGAATTCACGGTGGGATTGATATTATCCACAAAGATTGAATGTAAGGAATCTCTAAAATCCCTTTGTTCACCATGACCAAAAACCCCAAAGCACCTTTGCACACCATTACCGAAAGCATCAACGCTCCTTCTCTGCTTTTGGCCGAAAAAATGAGTCTCTCTCTCTCTCTCTCTCTCTAAGCTTCTCTCTTATGTTTCATTTTTTCCTGCAGCAAGAATAATACAGTTAAAGTTACTTTTTAAAAAAATATAATATTAAAAAATATATATATTATATACATATGGGGAAATGGGCCCCGCCCCCATTTAAAGAAATGTCCACCCACCCCATCTCCATTTAGGTTTTGGGGCAAAATTTGCCCCAAAATGGGAGTGGGGGCAAATGGTGATGAAGCCCCGTGGGGGAAATGTCTATCCCTAAGTGGAACTTTGTGATTGTCTAGTGATATGTGTCTTACACATCTGTTACTCAGCGGTGTTAGGAAATTATTGTAAAACCAGAACAATTGTACACTGTACATTATCAATATAGTAGATTAAAGGGATATAATCATTTCCCTCATGTAGTTTACCATATTAGACACTTTACCCTATCTAGTTTCAGTAATGACTATTTTCCCCCTGGAAACTAAAATATTAAACATTTTACCCCCTCTAGTTTCAATAATGGTCATTTTCCCCATTGAAAACCAAAATATTAGACATTTTACCCCCTAACCATTATGAATTTTGTTAGTCAACCTCTTTGACCGTTAAAAAATTAATTAAATGACCATATTACCCTTGAACACATGATTTATTCCCCATAATGATACCACTAATTGTTTTTAAATAAAAAAAATCAGAATTAAAAAATAAAACTAATAAAACTATTTTAAAAAATAGAATTGAAAATAAAAGATTAAAAAAATTTATTTAAACAAAATTAATATAATGAATTAAATGTAAAAATAAAAATTTATTTTAAAAACAAAAATATAGAAAATGAAATGTAAAAATAAAAAATTTATTTAAAAACGTTAATATAAAGAATAATTAAGTAATAACATAATATAATTGTAAAAAACTAAAACAATATTAAAATTTATTTTGAAATATTGAATTGTTTGTTTTTAAATACTAAACTTTTTTGTTGCTAATTTTTTAATGTTTTATTTTCAATTATGTTTTTTAAAATAGTCTATTAGTTTTTATTTTTTTAATTCTGTTTTTTTTTCTTTAAGAACAATTAGTGGTATCATTAGGGGAATAAATCATGTATTCAAGGGTAATATAGTCATTTAATTGATTTTTTAACAGTCAAAGATGTTGACTAACAGAATTCATAATGGTTAGGGGTAGGGATGGCAACGGGTCGGGTTCGCGCGTGTTTTGCGAAATCCACACCCGCACCCACGAAAATTTACCTCACCCACACCCGACCGCGAACCCGCTTAGGCAAGCGGGTTCGGGTGCGGGTTTGCACCCGCGGGTTTAGACTGCACCCATACCCTCACCCGCGAACCCGCGAACCATGCGGGTTCGTGGGTGGATGCTTCACCAGCAGGATACCCACGAACCCGTGACCAGTGAACCCGCGACCCGCGAACCCGCTATTTGTCACTTCTAAATTTCCATATGTAATCACTAATCACATGTTTTATATTTGATTAATTGAATTGAATTTCCATCTCTAATTCCCTACTTGATACATTTACAAAACAATAATAACCAAAAAAATAAATTGACCAAAAATAATTCAAAAGTCCATAATTTAAGGGTTCATACTTCTTAATCCATAAGTAGTTAAGTACATAATCTATAAGTCCATGAAAATATCAAAAGTACATAGAACACAAATAAATAACAAGACAAGTTCACAAATCACAACCACACCAAAGACAAGTTCACAAATCACAACCACACCAAACTTTTTGATTCATCATCTCATCCTCACTTCCAAGTTTCATCACCAAATTTATCACCAAGTTTTTCACAACCTTGTTATTCCTACAATATTAAATTAAAAATCAATTAGGTATACATTCAATTAAAATCAAATAGTTATAAACTCATTAATAACGAAATTATTTTACTTCATCAATCATCATTCATTATCATCTTCTTTCTCAAATGCTTCAAATTCGCTTTCCACTGTTGAATCAAATTAGAAGCAAAATATATGAGTTCAAAAAAAATGAAATAAATAATATAAAATATTCAATAGACAATAAAATATTCATACCATTTAATTCAGTCCATAACCAATCTTGAGTACACATTAATGCCTCTATTGTCTTTGCATGCAACCTACTACGGTGAGGACTCACAAATCTACCGCCGGTGCTAAAAGCTGACTCAGATGCAACCGTAAATACAGGAATAGCCAAAATATCTCTAGCTATGCAATGCAAAGTAGGATACTTAGATGCATTTACATTCCATCATTTCAATATGTCAAAAGTATCATCTCTTGGAATGACAGGTTCATCCAAATAATAATCCAGCTCCGTCTTCATTTGAGTAGTAGTAGAAGGGGCCGAACTAAGATACTAATCAAATATAGACAAAGAATTTAATCTTGAATGAACCATTGTTGATTGAGACGATGAAACAAGTGTAGGTTCACCACTTGAGGAAGAACTTGAAGCTTTCAACTTTCCCTCATACTCTTTAACAATCCTTAACAAAATATCTTGTACCTTTTTTATCTCACCTGAAGCTCTGTCCCCATAGATAATAGGAAAATAACAGTCAATGATTTTCATCTTAAATCTCGGATCCAAAATTGTTGCCACAACCATAAGACCATGAAATTCACTCCAATAATGATCAAACTTTTGTGCCATAGCTAACGCCATTAGTCTTATTTCTTCAACCGTGGATGTACCCCAGTGACTAATGGCACACCTAATGTCACACAAGATTGGTAGATAATTGTTGGATATAGGATACTTGGTTCCTGTAAATTGTTCCGTTGCCACAAAAAACACTTCAAGCCTATCACTAATCTCTTTTGCAAACACCCAATCATTCTCGGTTGGCACACATTTATATTGTGAATCTCTTTGTCTCAAACGAGGAAAAACAGTCTTATAAATTAAAGTAGAGCGAATCATTAGAAATGTAAAGTTCCACCTCGTTTTACAATCTAGGGCCAACTTTTTAGTGCTCTCAATTTCTAATTCGCAAACAGTTTCAAGAAACTTTTCCTCTCTCTTAGATGATGCTGTCCAATAAGAGACGCTTCCTCGAATCCTATCAATACTATCATTAATGACATCCAACCCCTCTTTCACTATCAAATTTAATATATGAGCAGAACAACGCACATGAAACATTTCTCCATTTAACAAAGTCGAGTCACTAGAAAACTTGTCTAAGATAATTGGAATCATAGCATTATTAGTACTACAATTATCCACAGTTAACGCAAATACCTTTTTCTCAAGACGCCAATCTAGTATGCAATCCATCATCGCATCAGCAAGTACCACGGAAGTGTGTGGACATTGAACATGTGCAAACCTATAAAAGATAATAGCACAAGAAACTATATTAATAATTAAAAATATTAAGAAATTACAATCACAAACTATTAACAAATTACAATCAATACAAGTAAATCTATAAAATAGGTTTGATATAGTACCTTATGATTCGACTTTGTAACGCCTACTCATTGTCCACAAAATGTGTTGTAATTTCCATAAACCCCTTCCTTTGATTATTGCATGTCTACATATCAGTAGTAATTGCAATCCTCCCTTTATTTCTCTTCAATAAATCTAATGTTTTAACCCTCTCATAATCTTACATTTTCATGATATCACTTTTCAATGTATTCCTTGTGGGTATTTTAAACATTGGTTGAACCGAGATAAGAAATCTTTGAAACCCAAAATGATCTACAATACTAAGAGGGTACGCATGCAAAATGACCATATTTGCAAGCTCTCTTCTAGCAATATTTTGATCAAATTGAAAAGTACTAAGTTTTACATCTCCCTCTTTTGTTTTCGTAGCTTTTAGCATTTGTTTTACATCATGAAATATTCTGCGGGGACATCGGTCCAAATTCCCACGCAGATGAGTTGTTCCATTTCTACTCTTTGCCGATAATCTCTTCTTACAATTTTTGCAAATGGCAGCCCATACACCATCATGCTTTTCTCTATCAAAATGGAGCCACACATCCGATGTCAACTTTCTTTTCCCATTTTCAGTAACATTGCTATCACACTCAAGCGTATTAAATTCAACATCTATATTATTAATCCCGTCACTAGTTGATTGACTAAGCAACGAACATTGATGTTATTGGCCTTAGGTACAACTTCTTTCCGTTGACGGTGTTTCAGACATCTTAATTTTGATGAGAATAACTATAAAAATAAAAAATACAAACCAGCAAAAGAAAAAAAATCAAATTAATTCAACTACTTAATCAAAAATAAAAATATATAATTTGTACAAATAAACAGGTCTTGAACTAACTGCATATTGGACAACATTCAAGCATTTAGAAACTAATATTATATGTACCTAACTACCTATAGCTAATATTATAGTCATTCAAGCACTGCAATTATCATCTATGCCTATAGCTAATATTATAGTCAGTTTAAAGCATCTAGAAACCAATATTATATGTACCTATAGGCTATAGCTAATATTATAGTCATTCAAGAAACTCAAATATCAACTATACGACTGTACCTATAGCTAATATTATATGTACCTTTGTTTTCTTGTTGTTGCGTTTTCTTGTGCTCTTTCTCCCTTGTTTTTTTTTGCTTTTCTCAGCTTGGTCACCTGGCCTCCATGTTTGGCTCGGGGCTTCTTGCTCTGTTTTGTTTTAGGGTTCCTGTTCTGTCTTTAATACTAAAATAAAGAAAATGAAGAACAAATGTTGGCTCAAAATCGTAATATATCTACAACTCCACAATAATATTCTAAATTTTAAAAGTTCAACACTCCAAATAGCATGATTATTAACTACGTAATTAAACCTTGATTACTGAGTTATACATGTCAAGATTTACTTCACATACACACGATAATGGTGGTGACAATGATGACAACTAAGACAGCAAAAGTACATGCCAATCAACCATAATTGGTAAACCACATAATCTCAATTTGTTCAATCTTTATCCAGCAAGGCAATAAGGATTATTACATATATAGCGGCTGGTGGTCTGTTTGGTGGACCGGTACATACAGTATGGTACTCTAGAAAGGCTGCCTTTTTCCACAAAAAATATCTCCGCATATACACAAATGAGATGCCAGTATCTATAAGACAATTTATAACCAAAAACAGGTTCTTCTTCTACTTATTTATTTTTTTCCACCTTTGTTTCCTTGCATCTTATATTGCTCTCCTAATCACTAGGAACTGTGAAGATATTGCAATGTGAAAAAACAAGTTAATAGTTTTTTTGTTTTTACCAATTCATGGTATCTAATATTTTAAAATGTTAATTTGAACAATATATAACTACCAAAAGCTATACTGTTTTCATTTTAATGGGTTTCATCGGTTTGCCATCTTTTATCCTTGGGTTGTGGAAAAATAGATATTAACAAAGAGGAGGAGTTTGGGGTTAGCAATACAATTAGCTCACAGACCTCTTTTGGTGCAGTCACCGGTCTATATTGGAATGATAGAAATCATCTCATATGACATTTTCATATTCATTCTTGCTATCTAACGGAAGCAACTGCTTTTATTGAGTTCTATAATTTTAGCACAAGTCAGGCAGAAACAATCAACCATAATTGGTAAACCTAAGTTCTTCTCCAAAGATTAGAATAATTACTGGGTTCATCATACCTCTCATAAAAATGTAAACAGCTGATACACAAGAGCAAAAATTCAAGGGTAGATAATATCCCCCAACAAATGAATTGATTTCTTATAAAAAAAAAATGATAAATCAAATAGCAAGTAATAAGAAATCATGGGTCAAAGAAGCTCAAATTGGAAATTTTGATTAAATATTCAAAACTGGATCCGTGATGAATATGAAAAAAAGAGTAAAAAATTGTTCACAAGATCTAAATCAAAGCCATTGTTGAAAAAGAAGGAAAGAGAGAGAGAGAGAGAGAGAGAGAGAGAGAGAGAGAGAGAGAGAGAGAGATGAGACCTTCAAAGCCATTGTTGAAGTTGTGATTTTTTGGTTGAAGTTGCTCTGTTGCTGTCCTGCTGGTGAGTGGTGAAGGCTGAAGAGTGATAACAGAATGAGAAACGGCTGAGTGTGAAAAGAATAGAAAATTTGGTAGGGTTTTATTACATGATATTTTATCATGCGGGTTCACCCGCGGGTCCTTTTTTCTCGCCCGCACCCGCATCCGCCTGGTTTTTATTTAAACGGGTTCGCGGATTCACGGGTCGTAAATTCTCCACCCAAATCCGACCCTCCAGGGTCGGATTCGGGCGGGTGCCCGCGGGTGCGGGTACACATGACGCCGGTTCCGGTTCGGAACCGGCGGTTCCGGTTTTGAGGAAGTCAGAACCGAAACCGGAACCTCCTCCAAGGAGGTTCCGGTTCCGGTTTTGGTTCTCCGGTTCCGGCAGTTCCGACGGTTCGGTTCAATATTTAAAAAAAAAAACAAAATCAACACCATCCATGACAATTATGATCCATGATCCTTGATCCATCCACCCAAAATCATATTTTCATCTTTCAAAACTCAAAACTCACCCAAAATCATCCATCATCATCATTTCATCTACCCAAAATAAAAATAAAAATCAAAAAATCAAAAAATCAAAAAATCAAAAAATCAAAAAATCAAAAAGAAAGAACATAGATCAGAGATGTAAGAAGTGAAGAAGAGATCGACGAAGTGAAGTCATGCAGAAGAGTAGATCGGCCGTCAGTGAAGAGATCGGCCGCCGTCGAGACGTCGAAGGGAAGAAGAAGAAGAAAGAAAGAGAAAGAAAGAGAGGAATATGATCAGTTCGGCCGTCGTCGAGACGTCGACCGGTCGACGGGAAGAAGAAGAAGGAAGAAAGAAAGAAAGAGGAAGAAAGAGATGGAGACATGGAGTCTCATGGAGAGGTCTGATGATTATGATCATCTGTGAGAGAGAGAAAGAAGAACGTGCGGCTATGAGAGAGAAAGAAAGTGAGAGAGAGAAAGTGAAAATATATATATATATATATAGTGCGGAACCGCCTGGTTCGAACCGGAACCGCTGGTTCCAGTCTGGTTCGAACAGGAAGGTTCCGCACAATTTGGAACCGGAACCGGAACCGCCCCGGTACCGGTTCCGGTTTTTTGGTGACGATTCCGGTTCGGTTCACCGGTTCGAACCAAACCGGCGTCATGTCTAGGTGCGGGTCAAATTGACATCCCTAGTTAGGGGGTAAAGTGTCTAATATTTTGGTTTTCAAAGGGGAAAATGACCATTATTGAAACTAGAGGGGGTAAAATGTCTAATATTTTGGTTTTTAAAGGGGAAAATGACTATTACTGAAACTAGAGGGGGTAAAATGTCTAATACGGCAAACTATAGGGTGGAAAATGATTATATCCCTAGATTAAACACTGTTTTATCTGATCTGAATATACATATAATGTGGGGAGCTTCCATGAGGCTGCCTGCCACCCCTAGATTGGTTTGGTCGATGTACATGATATTGAGAAGCCTAATGAAGAAAAAGGTTGCTATGAGCTTAAATTCTTTATTTATCACATGTTATATACTTATAAATCGTCTGCCTAGAAATACGATCAAAATTTGGCACTCATTTGGTTCAAGTTTCCATTTTCTCCTTCAAGTTGCCAGACCAGGCATTGGGTCTACAACCAAGCAGTACTTTGTTTTAAAGAGAGAAAGTGACTTAAAAAAAAAAAAGAACAAACAAAAATCCTTGCATAATGCGGAAGGAATGCAACGTCTGGAAGCGTTACACAAGCGCTTCGCAGTCTCACACAAATCTCTGTTCAACTCTGCCTGCACTTTAAACTCTTGTCTTGATTCAACAGAGACCTATTACGATCAACTCTTGAAGTCCTGCAATGTCTTGGCTGCTCTCAAACAGATACACTCCTCTCTCACCACTTCAGGCGTCATCACCCAAAACCCTCATTTGGGTGCCCAACTCATCATCAAGTACACCAAGTATGGAGAACCCAACACTTCTCGCTCTCTTTTCAATAACTTGCAGAGTGATAAACCTAATTCTTTTCTTTGGAACACTATGCTTCGGGCCTATACTAATGGTGGCCATTTTGTTGAAACGCTGGGGTTGTATTCTCTTATGCGTAGATGCGGCATTTCATCGAACAACTACACCTTCCCTTTTGTACTCAAAGTGTGCGCTTCAAAATCGCTGATTTTTGAAGGGAAAGTTGTTCATGCAGATGTTATAATAACTGGGTTCCATTCAGATTTATATGTAGAGGCTGCTCTGCTTGACATGTACGCTAAATGTGGCCAAACTAATGATGGTTGCAAAGTCTTCGATGAAATGTCGATGAGGGATTTGGTTTCATGGACTACTATGATTACGGCCTATGAGCAGGCCGAGAAGCCTAAAGAGGCACTCCTGTTGTTCCAAAAGATGCAGCAAGAAGGTCTTTTAGCAGATTCAGTTACAATAGTGAGTGTTGCCTCGGCTGTTGGTCAGTTGGGAGATGCCATGAGGGCTCAAGCAGTTCATGGCTATGCCATCTGTAATGCGTTCCTTGAGGATTTATGTGTGGGTAACTCGATTGTTTCCATGTATGCTAAATGTGGTAATGTTGAACAATCACGCATGGTTTTCAATCAGATGCAAGAAAGAGATGGTATCTCATGGAATTCAATGCTTTCAGGGTACACTCAAAATGGCCAAGCTAGTGAAGCTTTGTTGCTTTTTGACGAGATGCAGGATTCTGGGTGTAAACCTAACCCTGTGACAGCATTGATTATGGTGTCTGCATGTGCTTACTTGGGATCTCGTCAACATGGAAGGAAACTCCACAATTTTATCATCAATAAAAATATCAAAATTGACGCAACTCTTTGGAACACATTGATGGACATGTATGCAAAGTGTGGAGATTTAGATACTGCAAAGTGTATGTTCAATGACATCCATCCAAGTGAACGAGATGTTAGCTCATGGAATGTACTGATCTCAGGGTATGGCATGCATGGGCAAGGGAAAAAATCTTTAGAACTCTTCACACGGATGCAAGACGAAGCAGTCGAGCCAAACCACATAACTTTCATTTCCATTCTCTCTGCTTGCAGTCATGCTGGCCTGATTGATGAAGGAAGGAAGTGTTTTGCAGACATGACGAAGCTATCCATGAAACCTGAGGCGAAACACTATGCTTGCATGGTTGATATGCTTGGCCGAGCTGGGCATTTATATGAAGCTTTTGATATGATCAAACAAATGCCATCACCACCAAATGATAGCGTATGGGGAGCATTGCTTTTGGCTTGTAGAATCCATGGTAACATGGAATTAGGTGAAATTGCGGCCAACAGTTTATTCCAGCTAGAGCCCGAACATAGTGGATATTATGTGCTGCTTTCGAATATCTACGCCGCATCAAACAATTGGCAAGAAGTTGGGAAGCTAAGACAAGCAATGAAGTACAAGGGATTGAAGAAACCTGCTGCTTTCAGTATGATTGAGTATGGTAAAGAGACCTATGGCTTCTACACAGCAGACCAAGTAAATCCATATCATAAAGAGGTTTATCAGAAAGTAGAGAGCATGGCAATAGAAATGAAAATGGCAGGACATGTGCCGGACCTATCATGCGTTTTACATGATGTGGAAGAGGAAGACAGAGAGCACATGCTCAATTATCACAGTGAGAAGCTTGCAGTGGCTTTCGGAATTATGAAGATTGACCCGGAACTAGCAATTCAGATCACCAAGAATCTCCGTGTTTGCAATGATTGCCATTCTGCCTTGAAGACCGTCTCCTACATCTACGGACGGAAGATTATTGTGAGAGATGTAAATCGGTTCCATCATTTTGAAGGCGGTACTTGCTCATGCAAGGATTATTGGTAAGCCACAGTTGGTGAAGATTATTGTCAATTCACTACTAATTTCTTTGTAGCTCCATTTGATGTACACTTGTAGGGGAATGATGTATGAAACTGTAAAGCATGCATAGTATAATCTTAAAACTTAGTTTCGAACTACTCTTTGAATTTAATTAAAACTATATTAAATCTCTAAAAGACAACTCTTAGACAGAGACAATTCTTTAGCTACCAAACATGTTTCAAATCAAAATTCTCTTTTTTTAACATTATAGAGTAGCCTAGTTACTTTCAAAAAAAAAAAAAAAATCTGACACTAATCGGGTCTGGGTTGCCGTATAGAGTGACCTAATCACTTTTTTATTTATTTATTAAATACCAATTGGGTCGGGTCTATTGGAATCTGACAAGATCAATTGCTACAAAAATTATGGAAAAATTTTCTTTTCCATACAATACGATTTTATGAGTAAATGTGAGATTCGAACCATTTTATATAAGTGCAAAGGAATTAACCAACCACTTTATTAAGAGTAATATAGTGCAATTGATGAGAGATTTCATTTGCATTAACTGGAACAAAACGAACTCCCTAACTTAAGAATTTCATCCACAAATCAAGGAAACAGATAAAATTCAATAGACATATTTATAAGCTCAAACACAAGCAGACACAAACTCCCGAAGTAGTTTCTGCTTTTTAAGACCTTTCTTTCACATGTGAAAAACATCAAGCCACCCACCAATGACCAACCTGTGAGCAGACAATAGAACAAGCCGGACAGGACAGAAACTGGAATCAGTCCAGTCTAACTCCAGAAAGCGGTTCAGACTTGTAATCCAACCTGAAACATATATTCCAATTTTAGTTATTTCACTTGCGTGCGGGTCTTAAGCTCCTTCCTCTCTCTCTCTCTCTCTCTGTGGACTTGTCTATATGTAAAGTTAAAGTAGACTTTTGGCACATAATTGAAGTCCAAGCCACCCCAAATAATTAAAGAGAGGGAAAAAACAATAAGAAATAAAAAATTAACGTGTCCTCCGACTCTTCCACTCCAATTGTCTATTCCATTCCTTCCTTCTTCAATCTCTCTTTCATTTCCACAAGCAAAGTCAGATTTCTTCTTCTTCTTCTCAAATAAAAATCGAAACTTAACCAACCCAATTCAATTTTATTTGAGTTTCTTAAAAAAAAAATCAAAAATGGAAGTATCATCAACTTGTTCACCTCTTTCGATTCATTCTCGATGCCTGTTCACCCACCAACCACCGCCGTTACGGCGGTTGCCACGTCATCATCACCTTCGGTTTCACTCTGTAAATTCCGTTTCTTCCTTCTTCAATATTTCGATTATTTCACATAGAACCCATTTGTTTCACTCCAATAACAGTTCTCTCTGCACCAGAAAACGGAAAAAAATCAACCCGATTTCTTCGGTCTTCGAGCGATTCACTGAGCGCGCTATTAAAGCTGTGATCTTTTCTCAACGAGAAGCCAAGCTGTTGGGCAGAGACATGGTTTTTACTCAGCATTTGTTGCTTGGTTTGATAGAGGAGGACCGCCATCCAAGTGGGTTTCTTGAGTCCGGGATCACGATCGACAAAGCTCGAGAAGCGGTGCGTGCCATTTGGCACAGTGAAGAAGGTGGTACTACTGATGATTTGGTTGCTGAAGAAGCTGTGTCTGTCAAGAAATCGACTTTCAAGTCGACAACGGACGTGCCGTTTTCGATCAGTACGAAACGCGTTTTTGAGGCTGCGGTGGAGTACTCGAGAACTAGGGGATATAATTTCATTGCCCCAGAACATATTGCTATTGGGTTATTCACTGTTGATGATGGCAGTGCAGCTCGGGTCCTCAAAAGGTACTTTTTGCATGTTGATATTTGTGGTTTCTAACATGCTCTAATAATGGAACTAGAAATACAGAGTAAAATAACATGAAGGTGATTTTTTTATGTAATTATTGTCACAATTAGCCAATGTGTTCTTGTTGGTTGAAGAGAAAGGGAAAAATAAGTTAATGAAATGGGTGAGTGTACCTAAGAGAGCTTCTCTGTCATTGATTATGATCATGCATGAAATTAGAACACTATGAGTTTGTAGGATCAGATTTCTGTATATTGAGTCTGTATCTATGTGGTTTTAGGTTGGGGACGAATATAAATAGCTTGGCAGCTGCTGCGGTCTCCAGGCTTCAAGGGGAGCTTGCTAAAGAAGGTAGAGAACCATCTTTGGCGTCCAAAGGGACGCGTGAAATTTCCCTTTCTGGTGGCAAAGCAGCTGGAATTAAATCCATTGAGAAGACAAGAGGTAAAAAGTTGATTTTCTGTCATTTTTTCTTTAGTATATTAATTACAATAATGGAGAGGAATATCTTGTAACCTTGGCTGTTCTTCTTAGGGAAAAGCGCACTGGCCCAATTCTGTGTAGATCTTACAGCTCGTGCTAGCGAAGGACTCATTGATCCTGTCATAGGCCGAGATACTGAAGTTCAGAGAATTGTTCAGATTCTTTGCCGCAGAACCAAAAATAATCCCATTCTTCTTGGGGAAAGTGGGGTTGGAAAAACAGCCATTGCTGAAGGACTAGCTATTCATATTGCAGAGGCAGAAGTTCCCTCTTTTCTCTTGGTGTGTATCTTGACAAGTGATTGTATCTTTTCATTGATTTAAGATTCAAATGCTATTGTCTCCCATGAAGGCCGTATATTACAAATTTGATTAGCTTTATTGTTCTATCCACAGACAAAACGTATAATGTCCTTAGATATAGGATTATTAATGGCTGGTGCAAAGGAAAGGGGTGAATTAGAGGCACGTGTAACTACATTAATAAGAGAGATACAAAAATCAGGTAACTGCAATTTTTGATACTTTTATAATCAGGAATGATTTATTTATTTATTATTATTTTTTTCTGATTAGTCTCTATATGATGGCATTGCAGGTGATGTCATTCTTTTTATCGATGAAGTCCATACACTTGTTGGTTCTGGAACAGTCGGAAGAGGAAACAAGGGAACTGGGCTTGACATCGCTAATCTGTTGAAGCCATCACTTGGGAGGGGTGAATTACAGGTGATTATTTCTCTTTTGTCATATTTTGCTTTTATGTAGACATTTTTTTTGACAGAGCTTTTATATAGACATTTAAATAACCCTAGAATGTCTTATATATGAGCTTTTTTATGCTTGAAGCTCGTCATTACAAGTTTGATGAATGATGAATCTCACTTCTGCTAAATCCCATAAATTTGTTGTGATTAGAAAATAATAATATCAGAGGACGTGGCTGAAGAGAATATAAGTTGAGGCAGCTAAAGCATATTATTCTACGATTAGATAGTTTGAGCCTACCGAGAAAAATAGGATTTATGTAGTTAACAGTTTTTGGGATCAAGACTTCTTGAATCTAGTGGAATGGGCTGTATTTATTTTATTTTGCTATTGCTCCTGAAATAATGGACTGTTTGAACTCTATTAAATAATGTTCCTTCACTGCTTGGACAATGGAATCTAGTAGCCGTTTGTTTTACAGATAAACACTGCATTTGTCTTTTATAAAAATGACACTAGCCTTTTTAGAAATCTATTTCAATGTCTATTACTCTACTTGAATCTATTGTGTTAAGAGGGATGTGTTTTAACTGAAATCTGCTTTTTTACCTATTCTTGTTATGGTTTTATAAGTCTTACATTATACCAGTGCATTAACACTCCTTTGTTTCCAGTGTATTGCATCCACAACTCTAGATGAATACAGGACCCAATTTGAAAAGGATAAAGCATTAGCACGAAGATTCCTGCCTGTGTTGATTAATGAACCGAGCCAGGTTGTTTTCAATATATATTTTAATCTATTCTTTATGTAATTACTCAGTTACTTTGCTTTCTTAATCTTCCCCTAATTTCTTACCTGGATATTTTGTGATAATTTTTAGGAGGACGCAGTTAGGATACTGTTGGGTCTGCGTGAGAAATACGAGGCCCATCACAACTGCAGATTTACTCTTGAAGCAATAAATGCCGCTGTGCACTTGTCAGCAAGATATATTACTGATAGGTATCTTCCTGATAAAGCCATTGATCTCATTGATGAGGCAGGAAGTAGAGCTCGTATTGAGTTATTCAAAAGGAGAAAGGAACAACAAACTGGCATACTTTCAAAGCCACCAGATGACTATTGGCAAGAAATTAGGACTGTTCAGGCCATGCATGAAGTGGTAATTACATCATTCCTTTGGTCTACTTGATTTTGTGATCTGCTGATAACCTCAGTTTCATATTCTTGCTATAATTAGGTTCAGACAAGTAGGCTGAAATATGATGATGATGCTACCAAAATGGATGATAGCAGTGAAATCGTTGTAGAATCCCCTTTGCCTTCCACATCAGATGATGATGAGTATGATTCTTGTCCCTAAAATACGTAGGAGGAGTTTAAGCAGTATACTTTCATCTCTCTAGGGTTGATTGCTAACTTTTTATTTACTCCTGTGATGTTTCTCAGACCTACTATAGTGGGACCTGAAGACATTGCGGCAGTTGCTTCACTTTGGTCCGGAATCCCAGTTCAGCAGCTCACTGCTGATGAAAGAAAGCTTCTAGTGGGTCTCGATGAGTTGCTTAAAAAGCGAGTTGTTGGTCAAGATGAGGCTGTTGCTGCCATTTCTCGAGCAGTTAAGAGATCCCGGGTTGGCTTGAAGGATCCAGACAGGCCTATTGCTGCAATGCTCTTTTGTGGCCCAACCGGGGTTGGCAAAACTGAATTAACAAAAGCGTTGGCAGCATGCTACTTTGGGTCGGTAAGGATTCATGCAATAATTATATTTTACCCCACTTTTTTATTCTTTCTTTTTTTGAGAATTAATTTATATTTTACCCCACTTCAAATATTCAAAAATGATAGTCCTTTCATATTAATACTTTGATAAATATGATTTATTAAAAAATCAACCAGTCTTTTACTTTTTCTATTCCCAATTGAAACTAACAACCATCCTCAGGCAAGTGCTTGATAAGGATTTATGGTTGTAGGAATATGTGGGAAATGAGAGGAAAATTATTGTGTATTTATTTAATTATATTCAGTAAAATATAACTGTATATAAAGGGCTGTAAAATTAATTGAAATATTTCATACAATAGTAAGCATGATAGAGCGTAATGGCTGAGACAAATAATACTCAACGGGAATTTGAATGTTGGAGAGTTCAAAGGGAAATTTCAGGGTTATTCAAATAATGTGATATTACAATTGCAGAGATACCAGTCTGAGCTCGAATCTGTGTATGAACATTAGTTTTCATCATCTTTTCAAGTGTTAATTGATGCCATGTGGTTTACAGAGCTATCTGTTTTTACATGGGGATGGATGGATGGTTATTTTTGTTGCTTTACGTTGATATTATTATTGCAGGAAGAAGCCATGTTAAGATTGGACATGAGTGAATATATGGAGCGGCATACTGTGAGCAAATTGATAGGATCACCCCCAGGTTATGTTGGGTATGAAGAGGGAGGTTTTCTCACAGAAGCTATTAGAAGACGGCCTTTCACACTGTTATTGCTAGACGAAATAGAGAAAGCCCACCCTGATATATTCAACATTCTCCTTCAATTGTTTGAAGATGGCCATTTAACCGATTCTCAGGTTTGTGCCTATCAGTAAATGCAAAATGACATTGAATCGCAGGCAGTGATCTTTAACTCGCACCGGGAAAAAACATGATTACCATTTAAAGACAAACTTTTTAATGAATTTTTTCATTTCTATTCATCGAATCGTTACTTAAGCTAGAATGGGTTTAATAACAGGGTCGGAGGGTATCATTTAAGAATGCTTTGATAGTGATGACGTCAAATGTGGGCTCTACTACAATTGCAAAGGGTAGTCATGGGTCAATTGGTTTCTTGATTGAAGATAGTGAGTCAGCTTCATATGCTGGAATGAAAGGTCTGGTTATGGAGGAACTCAAGGCATATTTTCGTCCAGAGTTACTCAATAGGATCGATGAAGTGGTTGTGTTCCAGCCCCTACAGAAGACTCAGGTTTGTTACGCTCTTTATTGATATTCTTCAGCTCCAATCATGTTAGTACTCAAAGATGTTACACTAGCCGTTCAAATCTTGTCTGCATTTTTTTTTCGGTTGAATCTCATCAAGTATCTCAGATTGTTTTAAAGTCCGAACTAGAAAAGTTTGATCATGTTGGATTAGTGACATAATATTAGACTTGAAAGGCCATTAACATAATCTGTTTATATTTTCAGATGCTTGAGATTTTAAATCTGATGCTGCAAGAGGTGAAGGCAAGGCTCATATCACTGGGAATTGGTTTGGAGGTTTCTGAGTCAATCAAAGACCTCATATGCCAGCAAGGTTATGACAAGACTTACGGTGCCCGCCCTCTTCGGAGGGCAGTTACCTCAATAATTGAAGATCTCTTGAGTGAAGCTGTTCTTGCCGGAGATTACAAGCCTGGCGACACTGCTATTATTGATTTGGATGCTTCCGGAAACCCATACGTTTCGAATGGATCGGACAGGAGTGTTCAGTTGTCTGATACAACGTCCATCTTCTAGTGATTCAATGAATAATTTCATGATGTAATGTAATATTATTGTGTACATAATTTGACATTTTGTTTCTAGTATAGGTGATTGATTGATTCAAGTGTAATATGTGTAAATGAGTATAGCTTCTAATTATTCTTTGAAGCTTTACCTTAGATATAACAGAGGAATAGCATCATCAAATCAAACACTTCAAATCCATCAAATCCCAACACAACACTAATTATCCTAATCTATCATGTGAAGGAGGCAATGCCGGTGGAGGATTCCGCCGAAGAGTATGGTGTCGGCCAGTGGAGGAGGCGGGGCTGGCGGCTGCACCGGCACCGTTCGTGGATGGAGAGATGGTTGTGTTTGGTGAGATGTTAGGGTTTGCTAATAATTTCATATTTTATTAAATTAATTAATTATTTTATATTTTATAAATAAAAATGGAAAGACTAAAGTAACCTTCCACTGTTAGATAATAACAGTGAGCTCTGGGCCTCTGGGCTGTTAAAATCTTTGGGGTGTTTACCGTGTTTGTGTAGAATACAAAATCTTCTCCGTCTAGGTGTACGAAACCGGGTCTTGTGTAATTTCCCCTAAAAAAAAAAAGAAAACAAATAAAATATAAGTACTGTATAGAGAATAGCACAGACTTCTGTTCAGTTTTGTGCGTGTCTGGAAATCTCAAAGTTTGAGAGGCGAGTGTCGTCAATGGCGCAATCAGACGACCCTCTCTTCATGAAATCCTTCAACGAACTCGGCGGTGTCGCCACCACCGTACAACTCTTCAAAAGCATATACGACGATTTAAAGCAACATCTCGATGTCACCCGAAACGCTTTCAACTTTCTCACCTCAAAACAACAACAAGAAATACTACTGTTACTCCAAACGAGCGCCGAACAACTGCAATCGCAGTTGCCGCCTCCAATTGTCCCCGAAACGACGCCGGTTCAACCTCAATCTGTCGCGCCAGCGAAGGCCGAAGCGGAAACGGCGACGAAGAAGAATCAACCCTCCCAGCTTTCAGAGTTTCACGATCTTTGCAAAACCATGTGCAGCCGCAGCCTCAGGAAGTATGTAGTCTCGCATTTGTCGGATATCGACAACATCCGCCGAGGAGCAGCTTCGGCGCTGAAATCGGCGCCGGAACCGGCCAAACTGGTGTTAGAATGCGTCGGAAGGTTCTTTCTACAAGGCAGCAAGGCATACGTGAAGGATTCTCCGATGATTTCTTCTCGACAAGCGTCGGTTTTGATGTTGGAGTTTTTTCTGAGACTGATTGGAGAGAGCGAGGCGGATATTGAGATTGCAGAGTCGGTCAAACAGGAGGCCGATACAGCTTCGGCTCTGTGGAGGAATCGAATTCAAAGCGAAGGCGGTCCCACTAAAGTTTGTGAAATTGATGCCAGAGGCTTGCTTCTGTTTATCGCTTGTTTTGGGATTCCAGGAGTTTTTAAAGATGAAGACATCAGGGATTTGATTAGAGTCAGTAATATCACCGAAATCGGCCATTTGCTTACACGTTGTCGGATGCTTGCTGCAAGGATTCCAGGTTTTTTGCTAGTCATCAATATGCATTGCATTACATGTTATGTTACAATGGTCATTGCTATTGCCTACTTTTGTTGTAATTCGTAATGTTGCTATTATGTCTCTCACTTGTTTAACTTGTTTAATCATTATGCACAAACTACTTGTTAGTGTTCTTGGCAATTTTTCTTGCTCCTGTCCTATGCAATTGATAACTAGAGTTTCCAAAATTTTATCTATAGGAGATACATTAAGTCAACAAAAAAGGTTTAAGCATCTACTGAAATGGAATTCCTAGAGTGATTAAATTGGTTTTTATCAATTCCACAGTGAATCCAATTTTAAGGATACTTTAACCGTGGTCAGAATACAGAGTCGAGATAGTTTATTTAGATTCCCACACTTTTTTAAGTCTTCCATTAAAAAGTCTACCCCTTTTAGAGTTTATCTAGTTATTGAAGATACAAACTCAATATGGAGGAGCGCAAGCGACACTTGCTGGCCTCATTCAAACAACATATATGCATCAGGTCTCCAGCTCATTTAATGTAATGAAAGCCTATTTCTTGATTCTCGATTACATGGATTGTCATTGCCTTGGTTAGTCAAGATTACAAATATTATCCTCAGTTGCTGGTATTTTGTCAAGTCCTTATTATTCCTTCTTTCTTTGCCATTTTATCAGAAGAAACCTGAGTTTGACCACCAGACTTAAAACCTGACTTTCATTTTCCAGATATTGCTATACAAAGATGCAATTTTATTTTGAATATTTTAGATTCAAAGCAAAAACCAGTGAAAGAGAGAATTTTCTGGTTAAAAAATCAATTGTTGCAGCCTCTCTTCTCCTTCCTGTATATAACTCAGAACTTGGATATTCACAATTTCTTACTGTTTCCCCTCTGCTTTGCTTTTACTTGTGATTGCAATTGTGTTTTTCTTATTTTCTTTTTGACATTGATTATTTCAATTCTACTTTAGAAGGGATGAGGTTTTCAATTAGGAGGTAAGGGTGCTTTTTGTTTTGGGAAGGGCATGGTGATCAGGAATTTAGCAGTAAATTTTGAACTGTTGAATGCGAGAGTTATATACTCTTTTAAAAAAAAAAATTGATGCTTTAATTTACCGAGAGATGCAGTCAATAGGTATGGAATTTAAGTCGGGATGATTAATTTCAGAAAGAACTCTGGTTTTTAAGGTGTTTTCAATTTTAATACTTACATTTTATGTAATTGATCCTCTCATTAGTGGGTTGTTGCAGATTTTGTTTTAATTTTTGTAATCTTGACCAACTCAAGACAACGGCAATTAGTGTAATTAAATTTGAAGGAAAGGCTTCTAGTTACATTATGTGAGCTGGAATCTTAAATCAAATAAAAAGTCACGTGTTATACGAGGAAGCCAGCGAACTGTGCTGGCAAGTGAGGCCAGCAAGTGTTGTTAGCACTCCTCCACTTGTCAATATGCATGGACATGTATACATATTTAACCGTACTCAAGAACAGAAAACATGATTCATAAATAACGAAATTTGAGGTTACAAACAACTTTTGAGAAGATCTAGGAGAGAGAGAAGATATTGATGGATTTTTTTGAATATACTGTTACTTCAACTGCTTTCGGTGATCGTTTAGAGATGATTTTTATTCGTACACATATTGGAATTCATTATAGTATAGGGCCCCTTTCTGCTCATGAATTCTCATTTTCACATGCTTTGGCCACTTAAATGTATTTTTTTTAGAAACAAAATTGCTTTACAATGCTATCTTTTATATTTTGTTTTCTTATTAACTGTTCTCCATTATTTACAGAAAGTTATTGTATGATCAATTAGAGTTCTCTTCACTTGAAATCACAAGAGAGAGCTTTTAGGTTGGCATCGTTCCTCGTAATTAGATACTTGGAGACCTGGTTTATGTCTTCGAGTAGAGGAGAATGTGTTGTTGCTAGATTTAACAGTTGATTTTAGAGAAAATCTTGGGTGGGGCAGGCACACATCAACACCACACCCTGATGCCGGCAGGCCACATGACACAAATTCTGAAAATTCTGAAATTTTAAACCTCTTACTCTTCACTGTCACTTTCTCTTTCAATCTTCTCTCCAATTTTTTTCACTGCCCAACTTCCAACTTTGTTCTCTTCCTTTTTCGCTCTTTCTTGCATATATGCACTTGATGCTCAAGGTGTTTTAGTTGTAAGAATCCTTAACAGCAAAAGAGTGAGAAGGCCAAACACATATCTCTAGCCAACATACTTACATTTTCAACCACTCGAACCCATTCTCTATTAACATAACCTCATTTCCAGCGAATCTATTTTCAGTCAACACTCATTTCCAGCGAACACAATATAATTTTTTAACCAAGCTACATAAGTTGAAACACAGGAAATATCAGAGACAAATTGATTAAGATTCCCAACTAAATGCCAAGAAACAACTGAGATTAGAGCATTTAAATTAATTTTAAAGAGATTGAACATATAGAAGACATAAATCCAAGAAAATATAGACACTTGTCCCTATTTTTGCCTTCACCAAAAACCTAAAAACATAATATATATATATATATATATGAAAAATGGGATATCAATCCCTCATCCCCTCCCAGTCGTTCCTTTGTTTTTTATCAGACTCCAGCCCTCCTAATAAGCCCAAACTGGGTATACCTTCCACAACCTTTGTATTACTCTTTTGACCTTTGTACACTTCTCCAGATCTTTTGTAGAAAACAAGGTGGTCCTTTTGTTTTTGCGGTCTTCTCACTTATTTATTGTCAAGGAGTCTTGTAAAGTACCTTATTTCTTCAAGTTCAAATATGAGGAAAGAGAAGAAAAAGGATGAAGTTGGGTTGTGAAGAAATTGGAGAGGGAATATAGAAAAAGAAAGCGAGTCTTTTGTCAAAAAAATAAAAAAGAAAAGAAAAAGAAGGTGACTCTGAAAAGGGTTAAAAGAAGGTTCTAAATATGATGGGCAATTTTAATTTCAACATTATTTCAGCCACATGACTTGTGGTGTGCTCGCCTAACCTAAGATTTTCTCATGATTTTATCTGTCTTTGGTCTATGTCTATTTGTGTATCTGTATATCTTTAATTCTGTTAGTTGAGACGATAATGTAGGTGCATTTGGCAAAGTTATTAATTTCTTATAATTTTTTTTTTGTTTATATCAATTCCATAAATAAGTTGCGCCTGATCTTAATGTTGTGGCTTAGGCTGTTAGACATCATTGACATTTCAAGTTGCAATTAGTTTCAGGATATGCGGATGAATTTTTTTCTTATATGATATACTTATCTAGTTATCTTCTATAACAGATATAATAGGAAATATGAAAAAGAATGGAATGCATGTTGAAGCTGTTGATGTTGTGTATACCTTTGGCATTGAGGATAAGTTCTCTCCTCAAACACTTTTGACTTCATTCTTACAAGATTCCAAGGAAGCATGGCACAGATCAAGACGAAATGGACCTACTATGCAGGTATGTCCTATTCTACAGCTCCTGTAATATTTTCATCTTTATTTTTATTTTTATTAATGGTGCAGTTTTGTTTTGTTGTTTCTCAGAAAGAAGCTAGTGTAAAGCATCTAGCTGCCCTCAAATCTGTGATCAAATGTTTGGAAGATAGGAAAATGGACCCTGTTGAGCTGCTTCCTGGATTTGAATTTAAAGAAAACATAGTTAAGTTGGAGAAAGATATTGCCAATCTCAATAAACAAATAATGGAGAGTAATAAGATTCCAAAGAGAAAAGCAGGTGGAATTGAGCCCTCAAAAAAATTTAAAGGCCAACAAATAAAACGATCCCGGTTTACAGCCCAGGAATCATCCCTGATGGCACCTCCCTCAATTATCAGCCTGAATAATACAAGGGCTTCTAATTATGCAATTGGGATGAGCCCATATGATGGTTTGATGCCAAATTTGTTGGATCGTGGTGTTTCTGGTCGTGTCCAAAGTTATCCTGCTGCTTCAGCTGTAATGCATGGATATGATGTTCGGACTTCGCTTAACGTTTTTGGCAATCCAGTTGGAGGTGGGGGTAGAGTGCATGGAGCTGGAGTTGATGTCGGCATGGCCGCTAGAGCTGGTGTCCTCCCCATGGGTTCATTTTCTGGTGTTGGCAGGGATATGGCACTTGACAATGTTGGGCAAACGGTATATGGCAATGATTCATCTTACAGATGGAACAGAGTTGGGGAGACAGCTTATGGTGACAGGTTTACTGTGCAACACTTTGGTGGAAAACCTGAAGGCTCTGGGGTTGATAGTTTATTCAGGCCATCATTGTCTGTAGATCGTTTTGCAGGTCTGACAGACCCTCAATCTATGGCTGTTGATAATAGCAATCCGTCCTCCGATTTGTATAGCTTTGCTGATGCTGTAGTGTAGAGTGTCATAAGTCATAACCACAGCCGTAGTTCTCGTATTGTTGGCATCTCTGCCTTTTGTTGTAGCCATTTTAAATTTATCCTCCCCTAAAAATAATTTTTAAGCCAAGGGTTGGAGCTGCATAGAATTCTCTACCATTTTCAGGAATATTTTGAATATTTATATAAACTGTCTTTGATAGGCTATGTTATTTTTTCCATCCATTAGCAATTTTATGATTTTATGAAATATCAATAGGGTTCAGGAACTTATGGTGATCCTCACCGCACTTGATCAGTCTGCAAGGTGTGCAATACAATAAACAAAATGAAGCTGCACAAAGAATACCGTGCCTAGAAAACGTGTGGGCATTTATAAAGCAGGAAATGATAAAGACACTTGAATTGGATCCACTTTCTACTACAACTTTTCTCTTGATGCCCATATAAGAGAAAAGCTTTAGTAAATGGTTTCTCAAGTAAGCACAGGATTTTGATTTCCCTTTTCTTCCCATAAAAATGAGAGAGAGAGAAATCACCACGTTACATAATATAGAAGATGATGGTCAGGGAAGGTGTTACATTGATCCTAATTGAGCTCATTTTAGCAATAAACTTGGCAACTTTGTCTAATGGTGAATTACATCTAGGGTTTTACAGAGGAAAATTTGGGTTAGCAGATGTTGAGATCATAGTGGCTGGTGTCGTCACCGCACGCTTTATCAGGGATCCCACCATTGTGGCTGCCCTGTTACGCTTGCATTTCCATGATTGTTTTGTCAATGTAAGCTTCCATTTTACATTAACTACTTTTTCATTCCAAGGTTGTCTTGTTATGTGACTATCTAGGTGCTCATTCTGTTGGGGTTGTAAACTGCTCATTCATCAAAGATCGTCTATACAATTTCAGAAACACGGGCATACCCGATCTAACCATGAAACCATTCTTGGCAAATGAGCTTAGAATCAGGTGCCCTTCAAATACAACAGTAGACAGCACAGTTAAGCTTGATCAGAATCCATTTCCATTTCTGGACAACTCCTACTACATGCAAATATTGTCAAACAGAGGAGTTCTCCGAATCGATCAGGAGTTGGCAATGCACCCATTAACAAGGCCAATTGTTATGAACTTGGCCAGAGGCTTTGATTTCCCCACCAAATTTGGTGCTGCCATGCTCAAAATGGGCGCCATTCAAGTTCTTACTGGCACTCAAGGAGAGATCAGAACTTCTTGTAGAGCCACTAATAGACCCCCATTTCCCTAACTAATTAGAATTATATTAGATTAGCTTGTCCGGGTGCTTTGGAATAGTAGTTGAAAAATGAATATATGTTTCAATCTATTTACATCCATTTTGTCCTAGTTTTAATAGTCTTTACAATTGTACCTTAAAAAATAACTAGGTTATATATTAACACTTAAAGCAAATAAGAAGATGCAAGCAGCAAGCTTTGTGTGTGCCTCTAAAACTAATTAACTAATTAGTATTTTAATTAATAAAAGAAAAATCAATTGAATCTATTCTTTCTGCTGATTTGTCCAATGCAAAATGGATGAAAAAGCAAATTTAAGTTAAACCTCGAAATCAAATGGCTAGGCAATCTCCCCAGCTCTTGCCTTTGCTTGGTCTCCGCAAGTTGAACAGCTTGCATTTCAATCTTCCTCATGGAGGCCTCAATGTTACGCATCCTTTGGTTGGGCTTGTGTATTGCTTTGGAATGTTTGGGAATTTTGAATGAGCGACTCTATCGCTTCTTTTCAAGGTTACTTCCGAGGTGGGTAATTTGAACTTGAGGAGGTTTGGTTGAAACGACCTCTATTGTTGTTGTTTTTCCATTGTTGGTTGTTGTTGTGGTGGTGCCTTTGATGGTTTCCTGGTTGATTGACTTGTTGAGGGAGTTATTGTTGGACCAAGAGAAGTTGGGATGATTCCTCCACCCGGATTGTAAGAGTTGGATTACAGATCATTCCGCGGTCTTTGATTGTTTTGGTACATAGCTTCTTCCCTCTCTTGTGATCCATTCATCTCAAAGTCTTCTCCACTACCCACTTAATTGACACCGGCTTGCTTGTGTTGTCAAAAGTTAGACATAAATGTGGGCATATCACATATGCTTGGTGAGGTTGGCCACTTGATTTGTCAACTCCTTGTTGGAATTACTCTCGTTTCGGCTTGTTCTTCTGTCACTTGCATTCCGTTGTTGAGAATTTTGACTCAACATCTCGAAGACTCGAACCACCTCCCTTACGGTTTACTCACTCATTGCCCCTCCTTATCTACAATGACTTGAGCCATCGTAGAAAGATTGTGCCTTGTACTCCTCCGTGAACATATGTTCCAAAAGTTGTTTGAACCTCTCCCATGACTCATGGAATGACTCTCCTTCTTCTTCCAAAAAATCCGCAATCTTGATTCGGATTTCCTTTGCCTTTTTCGCCTGAAAAAACTTGGTGAAGAATTTCTTACAAACCCCATCCTATGTTGTTAGCGTACCTGGCGGTAGAGACATAAGCCACTGTTTGGCCTTCTCCTTCAAACGGGTACGGGAAACACCGCATTCATAGATGATCTTCGATTATTTGAGCTACAGGGAATGTCTCCAAGACGGTGTAGTACTCCTTTATGAATTGGAGTGCGTTTTTATTGGAATGCTCATGGTGGGAAGTGAGCATGTTCAAATGGATACTCTTCAACTCGTAATTCCTTACCCTTTGGTAAAGAAGAATGGCGGACGGACGGTTGTTGTCCGACGGTGGGAAAAGCGTAGTTCTTCATGGTTCTCGGTTGGTCCACCTATGATGTTCCAGTTCAAGTAGGTGACAAGGGTGGATCCATGGTCTTTGGGTGAGTAGAGTCGCTTCCGATTTCTATCACAATTTCGGGCCTTTCTCTGGCCATCCACGGTCTTCCAAGACGGTGTAATTTTTGAGACTTTTCAAGTGGTTTATAAAACTTTTTGGTAATTTTTAAGACCTTCTACGTAAAAATGTAATTATTTGAGACTTTTGGTCATTTCTGAGACTTTTTATTAATTTCTAAGACTTTTAGTAATTTCCGAGACCTTCTAGCAAAAATGAAAATTTTCTAGACTTTTGATAATTTCCGAGACTTTTTGGTAATTTTTGAAATTTTTAGTCATTTCTGAGATGTTCTTGGCAAAAATGAAAATTTTCAAGACTTTTGGATTTGGTCATCTCGAAAATTTTGGTCATCTCGAAAATTTTGTTTATACCCAGAAAGTCTTGAAAATTACCGAAAGTCTCAAATATTACCAAAAAGCCTCGGAAATGATAAAAAGTCTCAGAAATTACCAAAATTCTCGAATATTACCAAAAAGTCTCGAAAACTATCTGAAAAGTCTCGAAAATTACCTTAAAAGTCTTGGAAATTCTTAAAAGTCTCGGAAATACATGAAAAGTCTCAAAAATTACTTAAAAAGTCTCAAAAATTATCTGAAAAATCTCAAAAATATCCGAAAAGTCTTGGAAATTACATGAAATTTTTTTCCAATTTTTTTTAATCTTCTTCTTAATCAACCTCCATTGGAGGCTAATTTCGACCTCCATTGGGGGCCGATTTCGACCTCCATTGGAGGTCCAACTAACGTCCAATGAAGGTCTTTCAACTCCATTGATAGAGATCATCCATTGATGGAGGATTTTGAAAAGAAAAAAAAACCAAGATTGTGAAAAAGTTAATGTAGGGGCATTTTTATTTGTTCATCATAATATGTGTCATTTAAACTTATCTTATTAAAGGAATGATAGTCTTAAAATACCACATCAAAAATGTGTTATATAATTTTTTAACCCTCAAAATTAAGGTCCAAGAAACCTATAAAAGCACGCACTTAAAAATTAAATATTTTGCCAAAAGTTAGGAATTAAAATGTAAATCCTCCTTATTTTTATTGTCAAACTTTTCTTATATTTTGTTCTTGTTGAATACTTTGATGAGGAGAGCTAAGCTAAACACATTTTAACGCTGTTATATCAATTCTCTGGAAATCTTGATATTGGAGCAAATATCAAAATTTTGAAAGAACACAAAAGGTGAAATCATGGTACACCTTTCTATTATAAAACTTGAGGCTGAAGTATTGTTTAGAAAAGCATGGTACAGTTCAAAAGAGTAATTTTGTATTGTCAGATCTCCAAGAAATATTGAAGGGAAGTATCAAAAAGGGCAGGGAAACTTGCAGGAAAATTCGCATTTTCCAGGACATATAGATGTAGATATACTACACACATGATATAAGAAAAAGAAAATAATGGTGGAGCTGTATTACATTACTAAAACCAGAACATAGAACTCCAATACAAAAATGGCTTGTATATGAATAATTGTTGACTTGGCAACAATATCAAGAGACTTGCTTCCTATGTGCCATAAATATTTGATAGACAATCAACTTAAAATTTGGTTTCTAATGCTTCCGTTTAAAACACATTTTGTTTTAATGAAGTGTCCAATTTTATTTCCTAATTTCTTTTTTATTTTATTTCCTTACCAAAAATAGATGAAAAATTAATATCAATTTTAAATGTTTGCTAAGTCAACCTAAAAAAGGCTATGCAACAAGCCGTCTGAAAGTGGACGGTCATATTGAGAGCATCTCAGATGCAAACGTGGCTTGTGAAAAAAAAGAGATGTCACGTAAGATAAATAGACATTCTGAAAATAATTGTGTCTCCAATGCAACCGTGCATATCCAACCTCAAGCTGATGTGGCAAAAAAATTAATAGACATTGTCAACATGACTGTCTACTTTCAGACGGTCTATTGCACAACCCTTTTTTAGGTTGACTCAGCAAACATTTAAAATTGACATTAATTTTTCATCTATTTTTGGTAAGGAAATAAAATAAAAAAGAAAATAAGAAATAAAATTGGACACGTCATTAAAACAAAATGTGTTTTAAACAGAAGCATTGGACACGTCATCTCCAATGTGTTGTCTATTAAGTCCATATTTATGCCACATAGGACGTAAGTTTCTTGACATTGTTCTCATGTCAACAATTATTCATATCCAAGTCATTTTTACATTGGAGATGCTCTGACAATGTCTATTCTTTTTTGCCACGTCAGCTTGAGGTTGAATATGCACGGTTGCATTTGAGATACAATTATTAACAGAATGTCATCTCTTTTTTTCACAAGCCACGCTTGCATTGGAGATTTATTAACAGAATGTCATCTTTTTTTTTCACAAGTCACGCTTGCATTGGAGATGCTCTAAAACTTGTCCTTATATTTAGCTATGTACTTGGCAAAATCAAACCAACCTCTAAATTTTTGCCTAATTGCATAAGCAAAGCTTGATTTACGTAAGAAACTAAGACTATGTTTGTGAATGTGTTTACTTGAGAAATAATCACTTATTTATCAAATTTTGAGCAAATTGTGTTTGGTAAACTTCCCAAAAGTAACTTATTTTACAATTTGCTTCTCCATTAATCAGCTTTTGAAAAGCTGGGTGGGGGTTGCTTTTGGAAGCAGAAACTAGCTTATTGTTTATGTAATGTCTAGAATACCCCCGTTATTTTAATAAAAGACAATATTACCCTTATATTTAATAATATAATAAAAAATAAAAAGTAAAAATATGAAGAAAAAAAAGAGATCAGGATTGGGCCACCACCGGAATACCTCCCCAGCCACCACCTCCACCGACGCCGCCTCGCCTCTGTCGCAGCCACCGCCTCCGTGCGACAAGGCACCATCAGCTCCACATCGCCGATCTCGCCAAGCTGACCATCCTCGCCTCCGCCAGCGGCAGATTCAAGTTCCTGGTGAAAAACCGTCGCCGATTTGACTGGGGAGTTGAGCGATGCCAGTTCTACTGCATAGTTGATCGTCGCCGGTTTCCTGGTGGATCGGTCCACCTCCGGCAGGCATGCGCGAAGTTGAATGAGCTGCGGTTAGGAATGGTGCGGCGGCGGGGAGGTTTCAAGCAAACCGGGTCAGGTAGGTGTCAAACAAACCGTGTCGAAACAACGGGTCGGGTGTTTTAGGCCTGGTCTGCAATGAGTCCCCAAAAGCTATTTGAAAAGCCTAAAAACTATTTGAAAAGCCCAAAATTGCTTAGCAATGTTAATACAAACATATTAAAATGATGTCTATTTTTGTCATTTCATCAAATAAATATTCCACATTTTCAAAAGCAAAACAATTTTAAAATTTTGTTTACCAAACACCTACCCATTTTTTTATTAAGCAAATTATTTCTAAAGTTAAGCTAAAAGGAGATTTTTTTTATATGCAAAGCAATCTTAAACACAGCCTAAGAATCTTTTCGGTAACCTTTTTTGTTTAAACGATTTTCATTTGAAAATAAGAAATTAAATTTTATATTTTCATAATATGAAAATACATGCCTTAAAGAAGTATTATAAAAAGGAAATCATTAAAATGTGTCCGGCAACAAAACTTTAAAATGAAAAAAATATTGAGAAATACTATAATAATCAATAAAAAAACTAATACTATAATATAGGATCCAATTTTTTTTTCTCTTTTTCTCTCTAATTATTATTTTGTGCAACCAATAAAAAATAGATATTATATGATATAAACATTATAATATTATTTTATTTAACTTTTTCAATTTAATACTATATAAAAAAAATTACTTCTTTAATATATAATAATTTACATCTTTACATTTTTCTATTTTACTACATGGAAAACGGTATTGATGTGAGCATGAGATTTACTCCCGTTCTGTAGACCGTTTCGCTTCCAATGCCTCCCTCAGTGTCCATCCCAATGCAAATGCCAAAGGAGGCGGAACTGCATTCCCAATCTGCCTATGCTTGTTGTGAATGTTCCCTGCGAATTTGTAGCCATCCGAAAACCCCTGCAGGCACAAGAATAATCGTATTACTTCACTAAACATGCGCCGCAAAATTCATTTTGTTTAACACCATAGTTAGCTAATCATATTTAAATAACTCCTTGCCAAGTTTCTAAAAAAAAATAAAATTGAGAATACTTACTTGAGAACGTGCACATTCTCGTACTGTGATAATCCTATCTTGATCAGGGTGGAAGCACATTCCAACCTTACCCATTGGTTGGGGGTCAGTAATGGAGGTAGGAAAGTTTCCCTCCCAGTCCAACCTTCCAAACAGACCCTTCCATTGATTGTGCCTCTTAGCCGTGTTTGGCAGGCACCAAGGTATTAGATCAACTATTTGTCCCGTGGACAACTGAATCTGTAGGGGTAAAAACGAAACTCATAAAAATGTATAAAATATCCATCAAGATGCAAAATAAACTTCAGGACCACACCCCACAGAAAGAAGCATTGCATACCTTTTCCTCTCGGAGATCACGCCAATCAGCACCGGGACGCTTTGGAATTTTTCGACACCTAATGACATTCAGCTCATTCATTTCCTTTGAGATATGATCAGTTAAGACCAGCATATCTCCTCGAATTTTCTTTTGGAACCATGATACAGGTTCATTTTTGTACTGTGAATTAAAATACAAGCAATAAGGCAATAAAATAGATCGAGTAATAATAAAGGATTTAAAAAAAATGGTATGAAATAGTATTATAGGAAGAAACAGTATGAAAGATAACAGGGAGAATCTCACTTCCATAGTTGTTACAGAAGCCCCATTTCCAACAGCTGGTAGGTCCCCAATTGTATCTCTAACGGTTATGGAACGGAAAGGAGCACCATTAGCTGTACTTCGAACAGCAGCATAATGGGTGTCTTCAGATAATTTGACCTTTAGCTCAGGACTAGCAAAGACATGCATTGGCTCGGGCCATTCAGGGAGTTGTTCCTCAGGAGAAGCAGCCCATATGAATGCACGTTTACGAGATTGTGAAACACCATAGGTTCCAGCTTCCAGTATCCCAAACCTCACCTACAATAATTGAAAAAAATTAGTATGCAAATTGAGGCATTCATCATCACATATACAACAGTTTCCTGGATTAGCCTGATACTAAGAGGTAGATACTAACAACCTTGGAAACACAATTATTAGGTGATAAGAATAAACACCAATTTCATGTTTTGCTCAACTTGCAAAGAAACACAAGATAGAGCTACTTTGTTCACTAACAAACTTATTTAAACCACAAACCAGATTTCCACGATTTCCAACCAAAACTTAACCATGATATGGAGAAAAAGGTCCAGGAAAATTTAATATGCACCCTTCTTCGGGTGATCCAATTAATCAAATTTATCTGAAGCTATAATGACTTCTTTTGACCACTGATGCAATGGATTTGCAAAAGATGTACTTACTTTTTTCCACAGGATGACAAAGGAAAAACAAAAACAAAAAAACATCTACCTGATAGCCCATCTGGAGGAGAGAAGCGAGAGTTAAACGGAACGTATGGCCTTTGTTAAATGACACAAAGTTCCTCACATTCTCTAGAAGAAAAAATCTAGGGCGGAAGTACTCAGCAAAAGATAAGAATGCCAAGATCATCTCACATTGAACTCTACTCCAAGTCCCTTGATTAAATCTATTCATTCCGGAAAAACCCTGCCAATGAAAAAAAAAATGGAAAATAAAATTAGTTAACCAGGTTATACACATTATTTAGAATTGCCTACACAATCAAATCCAGGAAGAAGGAAGAATGCTTGATGTACCTGACAAGGAGGTCCTCCATTGATGAAGTCCACTTGTCCTGGCCGTGGCAAATTATTGATCTCCTTTTCATCGAATTTCTCTGCTAACTCAGCAGCTTCCGGAGTTGAAATACAGTCATCAACATCCCCACATGCTGACATTATTGCCCTGCATTCAGTTTATTAATTTACTGATGAGATGAGAGTTGACAAAAGAAATACCACTAATAATAACATAAATAAGAATTGGAGACTGAGATATACAGTAGACTCAAAGCCAACGAACTAGAAACATTTTGAAAGAGTAAAAAATAGAATCAAGGAAAGGTCTAATTACTTTCATTACTTCCAAGAAAGAGAGTAAAATAGGAGTAAACTGAAACTAGATTTTACAGGAATTATTTTTTATAAATTAACACTGCAGTAACCATTGAACATTGAGCATAACTAATGACTTAAACACATTTCATATTAAAGCTCGCATCTACCTGAGGATCACATTGCAGTTATTCACAAACATCAATGCCTCTGGATGATTAAGCTTAAATGCTTCTCCTGCAGGCTCTTCATATTCTATTGCCCACTTAGTCAGTGAGACACCTGTGTGTAAGGAAGCTTGTACTGTTATTGAGCAGTTCATAATAGACTTTATTTAGCTTCTAATTATAGATGAAACTGCCCAAAAAAAAAACGAAAAGAAAAATTAAAAGAAAAAGAAGCACACCTGCTCGTTCTAAACCATCTGATAAGCCTCCACAACCCGCAAAAATATCTAAGGTGGCTAGACGTTTCTGATGGATTTCTTCTGCAATTTCATCTTGGAGCTCTCCCTCTTTACTTTTACCCTTATTCTTTCTTTTAAAGGCATCATCGACCACCCTTTCTTTTAGCAGAATTAGCTTGATGTTAGCTGGTAACTGATCATCAAGATTTATCGAAGTCACTAAAAGAAGAAACTATAGTTCTATAACATAAAAATAAAAATAATAAAAAGAAAGAGAAAAATAATCAGACTAATAAGCAAACCAACAATGAGGAGGTTAGACCACTTTATATTAATTATTGGACAATGAAAAAAATATAAACTACCTGCTTAATGGCTCCCATAGCAGGATCATATAAGTGTTCACAAAAGAAAATGTGATCAAAGATTACTGGACTATCCAGAGATGGAAGATCATGCTTCTTCACAATATCACACTTTCCTTCTATTCCATTAATAGGAACTGTCAATACTTGCTCACTGTAATAAACCTGGAAATTCAATCACAAAACATGCTACATAAGGCTCACAATAACCTGATAACATGAACAATTCAAATAGAGAATTTCAACAACAGAAGATAATATTCCATTTAAAAATATTCCTTACCTCTCGAATGTCAGAGAAGTATGCTTTCTCTGCTGATATGTCCTCCGGTCTGAAAAATCTTTGGACTTTAACCTTGGTAGATTTGACAGAACCTTGTTCCTTTGGTACTTCAATCTCAAGCAATTGGCAAACAACATATGCTTTCAATCCTACATTCCTCCCGCCCTTAAATGTTTCCTGATCCTTTTCTTCAGCTGCAAAATGAGCCGGCGATAGGTACACAAAGTCATGAACACGGTATTCAATCCCTTTGAAAGTGAAACCTTTCTCACACAAATCTAACTTAAGAGCTTCTTTCTCCCTCTCAGTTTCCTTAATTTGACAAGAGTGGCAGACTCCACTCCCAAGTCCCATGGTTTCTGTTGGAAGACGAAAGAATGCACCTCTCTCATGGCCAGTATAAACTCTTGCAATAATATTCTATGGAAAGACCTTCAACTTTCCTATCTCTTGCTCTCTCCCTGTCAACCTTATCTTCGTAAGCATTTGCCTTCCGATGCTGGTGTCCCCAAGGAATCGATCGAATTTGAACCACAACAATTTCCTTCACATCTCCGAGCTCAAATTCCAGACAGTGATTAGTCAAAAACACCTCTCTTTCATCAGCAGTGTTAGCAAGAACAGTTTGTGAGCCTCTTTGCATCAGCCTGCCGTGAACCATCTTTCTTGCATCCGATCTTTCAAACATATACTCTAAATAATAAATAGGAGGCAGTTGATCTGAATCTGCAGTTCCCAACAGCACAGAATCGCCTACCGCAACCAATTTGCCACAAACCATGGCCTTGTTTGTACAGAGAATCACCAGAACATGATTTTCCTATCAACTCCCCATCCCATTTGATATCTTCGAGAGAATGTGGAGATTTAATTGGTGTCCACAACTGAATGATGTTTCTCTTGTGTCTCATCAACTTGCATCTGTTCCCGTTCAAACTCTTCAGGATCCTTCCTCTCCATTTTCTTCAGGTTCTTCCTCAACTTCGTCATCTTGTTTTACTTCATGAATTTCTGCCTCCTTTGGATCTTCAGGCAAGTAATTGGAGTAAAATTGTCCCCAAATCCTATTTATGAACTTTGTCGTTGTTGCTGGCATTGCTTTCCTCTTGGATACCGATATCCACAGGTTCCATTGTTGCTCTTGGATTCAAATTAGCTTCCTTCTTCAGGACCACTTTCTTCTTTACCAGCCACTTAGTATGGTGCCTTTCTTCCATTTTAACACGAAGACCAGTCACAAAAGCACACTTCCTGATTGTTTCATCAGGAAACTCGGAAAATTGTTGCAATATTATCTGTCCATGAACAACCACATGCCTTTCAACTGTGGATGGATTGGAAGAAATGTAAGCGGGATCATTCGGATTGAACTCGGAAACTCTTTTAATTACATCTGTAAACGATAGTCGTGATGCTCTGGCCTGATCCTTCAATAAGGTAATTATAGCAACAGCCAACCGTGCAGTTTTTAGAACCTGGTTCGTACCATGGGGCATACTGTGTTGATGGCTTTCCAAGTCGATACCTTAAGAAACAAAATAATTAGATAACAAATCATTTCATATAGATATTTTTCCTTTTTTAGGCAACCTTGACAGCACAAGGAAAGTTTATTAATGCAAAGAAAATATGTATAGGTTGTAATTAATTTTTCTATACCGCCCGTGTAGAGAGGCATATTAGTTCCATGAGAAACACTTAAATGATTAACTTTCCTAGATCAACTTTTAAAAAAAGAAAAATGACATGCAAAGCACAATAAGAGAGGCCAAAAAGGAGGCAGAAAAAATAATGCTACCGCAGAACCTCTTGAAAAATGAAAATAAACACTTGGTTACTTACCAGGCCGTATCAGTTCGAAATGATATGAGGATCATCGAATATCCAAATTCAACAACCCATTCCTTTATCGCACTCAGATATACCGGAATTCCGTCCACATTTGGTGCTCCTGAAGAGGAAGACTCACTAGGATCAACATCAAGACAAAATCCACTTCCGTCATCAGTCGTCATAACGCCTGACCCATAGATTGTCACATCAATTTCAGCACAAGGCTTCAATGGAAGGAGCTCTAAAGAAATCAACCGAAAGTCTGAGTTGTAAAGTGACCAATTGTGAAGCAAGGTTCGAGGAAGCTCATCTGGATTTTTAACGTCACCAGTCAAAAATAACAAGCTCACTAGTTTCTCCAGCAGTGGGCTTGTAATATGCAGGCAGAGGATAGTCATTCGCAATTTCATCTTCTTCAATTTTAACATACAATTTATTTGATGCAGCTCGTCTTGGCATCTTCTCACCAGAAGATGCTGTAAATGCATTCTCCGACCTGACCCTCTTCTCTTTTGGTTTAGTATTCACATCAGAATTGCAGTCTGTTTTATTAGCACGCGGTCTTCCTCTAGGCATTCTACAATCCCCAGAAAACATATGTCCAGTCAAAACACAGGTAAAAAATAAAAGAACATTCTATTTACATTTATGAATTTGTGGTTACTTTATTAGAAGTAATGGATAGATATGGACCACAAAGGAATAGAGAATGATAAATCAGGAAATGAGAATGAGTAGCCAATGTTAGAACTCCAATTTATTAAAACAGATTATGCAATAGATGAAAATGACCAAAATATATGAAGAAACTAGCGTAAGGCACTAGTATTAGGAATCTGAATTAAGAGAAAGTAACAAGGCCTGCAATCGATAAGAGATCCACAAATCGGTCAAAACCAACAAAAGAATAATTGGTAATTATGCATCAAAATCTTGAGAGATCTATAAACACCGAAATGCAACCACTTGAGGCAGTCTTTATGCCAGTGCATCTCAAGGAAGGAAATTCGATGCCTGTCTTATATGTGTAAGTACTAAAGCAAGTCCAAAGATATGGCAAAAGGCAAGCTAAATTCATCATTACATATGCAAAATGCTCTTAAAGGAGCTAATTCACTACATAGTTGCTGATGATTTCTACTTAGAATGTTATCGAAGGGTCTTCCCTTAAATTCTCTACATGACACCCGTACTAAGCATACAAGTTGAAGCAAATGTTACGATATTCATTAACATGTTAAGACATGCAGAGATGCACATAGATATCACACAACTACTCACTGAACCTGATAGCATTTCCATCCCTTCATACAAGTTCATGCCCTAGCTTTAAAACAATTTTTTGTAGAGTACTAAAATAAATATTATCTATACACACAATAAGCCACATGTATGTTCATAGATGAAAAAAATGCTTAAAACAGAAACCCAAATTGTGCAGTCACGTTGTATGAATCCAAGAACGAGCATGGTGGAAATATTTTTTAAAAAATCCGAAGATCAGGCCAAATATACCAACTAAAGAAATTAAAATAAATATGGAAATGTAGATAGATCAAATAGCTTCCGCAAAATTATAACAAAAAGAGTACTGTCACTAGTTATCTTCATAACAAAGATGTGAGCATCTAAAATAGTTAAATTATCTACTTCAATACTTCAATATTTATACAGGAGAACACAGGAGATTCGATCTATGGTAATAAATAAATGTTATCCATGATATGGAAATCAAAACAGGAAATTAAAGGTGTTAAACGCTATAATAAGCAATTATATCAAATGACTCCATGCATATTGAACGTGAACCACTATATAGGTAAAATAAAAGTGACATGTACAAAATAAAGACTATAAGGCCTAAGAAAAGGAAAACTGAAAGTATAATTATCATCTATGACAAACAAGAAGCCTAGATCTAAAATATCCAAAAGCATGTCAACATGCGTGTGTAGGGGTAGATCTATAGATACATTCATGGCTTAATTTAAATCTACTTTATTTCCAATCTCATCAAGCTGGGTGATTTAAACGTGTTATACAAACAATTTGACAAACAGAACATAACACCCTAAGGAAAAATGAAAATTTGTGGTTCATATAATCACAAATATCAAAAAACAACAGATTCACCAAATGAACCATCAAAGAACAAACTTTTATTCTACTACCAACATCAATAATCAGAATCACAATCCAAAAAGCATAAAATTGTCAAACATAAATATAAAAAAAAAGAATTGCAATTACAGCTAATACTACACACAAAAATTTAGATTCAACCCTAATTGAATCATCATAAAAAATGCTTTACTTACTTTACTTTCTACTAGCACAAGAAATATCGTCACTCTCTAGACCTTCAATTGCTCTCTCTCTCTCTCTATATCTCGAACTAAATCTCTATCTAGTGTGTTCACTTGCTCCTCTAAATCTGTATATTTATACACACGAAATGCCCTAAAACCTAACTAGACCTGTGACACCCGTCTCTCCCTAAAAGGTATGCACACGCATTGGCTCACTATACACGCATGCATATTAGTTAATTTATTGCAATTTTTAGATAGAGCAAAAAAAGGAAAAAAAAATATCTGACCTGGATTCTTGTTGTTTTCTTCGCTCTCATTCAATACATTTGGTGACCCCATTTAACTTTTTACCATCTAAAGATAACACCACGCAAATTCGCGCCGCAATCCCCCTCCTCCCAAAAAAGAAAAAAAAAATCCACTTTTGGCAACCACGACATCAAAGGCAACAAAAACAACCCACATAGGTTTTTCCCTTGATTTCCCTTGTTTTTTATTTTTCTCTTCAATTTTTTGACAGTATGTTTAAATACATAAAACATGTGGCATGAATACAATTTTTATCAATCCTTGCAGTTCTTTTCGATCCCGCATAGTATGTTATATCGATTCCGAATTTGCACCGATACAATTTTATTAAAAGATGAACTTCATTTTGAAATTTTTGTGACTTTTGTCTTTAGCAAACTATACTTAGTCGGACTCATATACGTAAAATCCCTTAAAAGAGGTAGAAATATCAACTAGACATCGTACCCGGACTTGTCTGCAAAGAAACTTCCCAGTAAGCCTAAGAGATAAGCCCTAGCATAGCACTGTAAAGTAACATCATCTGCATATGATGGAAGTTGCTGAAATGGGCTTGTAACCATGAAGAGCGTTAGGATTTTGTCTCAACCATAACAACTCCTCACAAGGGTCATCCCACTGCAGAGCAACACCACCGGTCACCGCAGAACCATGTACACGAAGACCTAACAACACTGCTACATCTTGCAGAGTGACAGTACTCTCACCCACAGCAAAATGAAAGGAGAGTGTCTCCTGTCTCCATCTCTCAACCAATGCAGTGATCAGTGGCCAGTCAAGTTGTATAAATCTGATTCTGTACATCCCATAAAATCCTGACAGGATGACAAACTGACGAATACGCTGATCTACTTGCCACTCCCTCGTCATTGTACCTAATCTCTGTCTACATGTTAAGACACCAGGATCCTGCAATTCAAAAGAAAACATTAGATTAGAAAATTCTTGTTTTTCTCAGATTTTGTTCCTCTTAAATCATTACACCAGGCGCAGTTTAACTTCATGAGGAAAAAAAAAACACTCAGTCATACTAACACTCAGTTTAATAATGCATAGAGGCTGCCTGTCAAACCCGGTACTTCTACACATCTTTTCCAGCAAGTCATTATGTATTGTGTCATTGCTGACCCTGATAGGCCTCGGCGTTGCACCTTCATAAGAAATGCCATTTGGTCCACTTGTTATATTCCCATTCCAGCAACACATTAGTGTAACACCCTGTCTTGCCATTCACTAAGTCCACCAAAACAATACATAACCATCAGCTAGGCGTTTATCAAGCCTCAAGGATACATCATGTATATAATAAACAGAACAAAGTGGAATTTATTAATTCTACATAACATTAACATATAAGATTAATACAGATGCAATCTATATTTCAATCTTCTATACTTCACAGTCTTTCTACTCAGTACCATCTTCTAGAAATGAAGAACATTCAAAATATTTGAAATATAAAACTGTTACAATAGATATAAGCAAACTCTAATAACCAAAAACTTCTTATAAAGCGATAAAATACCTTATCAGCTAATAAAGCTAGTAGGGTCAGGAGCAAGTTTGAATTGAATGAAAAATCTGAATTGAAATTATAGCTTTTTCTTTATAAAGGGCAATTAGCATTAAAAATAAATAAATAAATAACTAAAAGGGTTTGGTTTCTAAATGAGGCATTTTAACAGACAATTAGTGCGCAAGCGATAAACCCAAAAAAAACACCTGGACTGTAGTCACAGCATGTATTTTGATTCTGCTGTCGTGTGTGATGTTTTAGCTGTCTTTGTCGACCTCCATTGAACTCCATCAATGGAGGATAGAAGTCTGTGAAAATTATACACGCAACATTTAATTTTTCCTTTGTAATTTTCTTTCAATTATACGTTCTAAAATTTTTGGAATATGGACGCTAATATTTTTTAAAAAAAAATTATATTATACACCGTTGTTCTCTCATGATTTTTTTTTATTTTTAGAAAATCAAATATATCACTCTAAACTTATCATTATTTTGTTTATTACACAGGCTAACTTAGCATGTAAAAAAAAAATTACAAAAAATAAAAAACCATAAATTTATTCGGCTATTTTTAGCAATTTCATATTTAAAAATTGTTCAAATTATTTTATTTTTATTTAAATTTATGAGACATATGTAAACAAAAAATACTTTTATTTATGTGGAATGTATTAACGTACTTCAAAATTCATATTAGCAGAACTTCAATTTATTAATTATGTGCAAGATTATTAAAACATGTACAAAGTAAAAGAGGTCATTTAAAATATGTGCAAGATTATTAATTAATTTAATCTAAATACCGGACGATAAAAAATCTACATTATATTTGAATAAACAAAAGTCACACAAAAAAAGTGAAATTTACGATTCACTTTGTAACTTGTAAGTTCTTGGATGACAAGTCATGTCATGTTTTCCTTACATAATGGGGTCCAAGTTCGACTTAAATAAAAATTCTAAAATTTGAGGCGGATTCAAAAGTTTTAATAAGTCCTCAATTTAACTTCTATAACCTTTTCGACTACTATAATTCGCATTAATGAGAATTAATAAAATAGTAAACTTAGCACTTGGAATGTTAATCTTTAGGGGTATTATCAATTTAATCCTTAAATTTTAGTGAAACATCAACTTTTAAGACGTGTTTGTTTTTTTAGAATACGTGGATTACTTTTCATAAATAAAGAGTCTATTATTTATGGACTTATGATGCTCTCCTAGTCTCCTCTCCTCTCCTCACCTCACATCATCCTCAAATCATTTAATCTACATGACACATAAGTATTATAATGAATGAATGGTTAAGATGTGATTACTTTTCACTTACACTTTCTGGACAACCAATTACTTTTCTTTAAAAGATGAGGTGTTGAGAGAATCCCGGTCCATTATTTATTCTATATACAATACTTGTACGTCTATCATTTATTTATTTTTCCTTTTTATATAAGCTAAGCAATAAAAGAAATAATGTAGTTAATAAAGAGTCCACTATAATTGAAGTTGAATTTAGCTGGATGATCAAGGATGTAAAAAAAAAACCCAAATCTGATGTAAAAAAAAAACCCAAATCTGCATGAGCCCACCCCACACGAGGCATGATTTTACCAAAATAAATATAAATGGGGTCGAGGTGGGTTTGAGGCTGATACCTATTCCCCATATTAGGAACGGGGTATGGTTGAGAGAATCCTGGTCCATTATTTATTATAAATACAGTACTTGTACGTCTATTATTTATTTATGTTTCTTTATATATATATATATATATATATATATATATATATATATATATATAAACTAAACAATAAAAGAAATGATATAGTTAATAAAAAATCCACTATAATTGAAGTTGAATTTAGCTCAGTGATCAAGGATGTCAAAAAAACCCGAATCTACGGGACCCCGCCCCACACGAGGCATGATTTTACCAAAATAAATGTTAATGGGGTCGGGGTGGGTTTGAGGCTGATACATATTCCCTATATTAGGAACGAGGTATGATTAGGATTTTTCGTCCTATCCTGGTCCTGTTTATTATTTATTTATTTACAATATTAATGTTTAATTAATAAAAACTAAGATATATTCTTTTAATTAATAAAATAATATATATATATATTTTATTAGTGATAACATGAATTCTTTTTATCCAATTTAAACATAATTTTTATTCAAATTAAAAAAAAAAAACTAGTTATCCCCCAACCCTGCCCAAGCCAACTATTGGAGATCAAGGCTAGGGTTGGAGAATTTTTAGGGTGTAGTTATCCCCCAACCCTACCCAACCCAACTATTGGAGATCAAGGCTAGGGTTGGGGAATTTTTAGGGTGGGGAGGGGAATTTTTAGGGTGGCTCCCCTCCCCACCCTAAAAATTCCCCAACCCTAGCCTTGATCTCCAATAGTTGGGTTGGGCAGGGTTGGGGGAAATATTTTTGTTAGGATTAGAGTTAAGATTTATTGTTCCCACTCGATGACATTCATATCATTGGTAAACCTTTATACCCATGTCAATAAATATATCGCATATTCCAAGTCTCAAATTTATAATAATTCAAAAAAATAATTTTTAAATTCCATTTTCATTTTCTTTATGAGAACGAGAAATCATAATTTTTCATACTCAAAATAACCAGAGGGGTGCTAAAATCACTCTCTCAACCCACTCTCTCAACTCATTCTCTCTTCATATAATAGCATGTGGATAGTATTAATTGTTACACATTAATCATGGAACCTTTATAAATTGCCTCATTTATCTTTTTATTTACAAAGAAGACCAATACTTAACTTCCAAGATTATCCTTCATCTTTAACTTCAACAAATTATTATTAATATCATCCTTAAAAAAAAAAATCTCAGGTCTACAACTCTACAACTTTCTTTAAATAAAAATTTCCTTTCTTTTTTTTCAATAGTATATTTTTTTTAAAAAAATATACTATTTGTACTATAATAGTATATTTTTTTTTCAATTAAGTGTACATCTTTTCATTTGAAAAACTACTTGGACTTTTGAATACCTACAAAACATATATAAGAAAAATTAGTGAATTTTAATATGAAATGAGAAATATTTTCCTACGTTACTCACTGTTCATGTTAAAAAAACAATTCATGTATCCATACGGTTTTAATAATTTATACATTTAAAACAATCAAATAATTAAAAACACACATATATATATATATATATTGATAATCGTGATTTTTTTTCTTCTGTTTTTTAGGTTTTACTGATCACATTTGATTTTCCACAACTTTGCTTTTTGGACTTCCTCCTCAATCGTTTTTCTCGATTCATGGTCTTGCACTCTTGCTATGATACATCATTGTGGTGGTTTGATTTGTATAGAGCATAGTGATGTAGTATTTATATATATTTGATATATTTTAAAATGATATTAAATGACAATTTATTAAAGTTAAAGATGAAGGACAATTTTGGAAGTTAGTTGTTGGTTTGTATTGTAAATAAAAAAAATAAATAATGGCATTTATAAAGACCCAATGTTTAATGTGCAAAATTTAATAATGTCCACATGTCAACACATGAAGAGAGAGTAGGTTGAGAGAGTGGATTGAGAGAGTGAATCTAGCATTCCTCAAAATAACTAATAAAAAGATTTTGTTATTGTACATTACTTGTGTAGTTGAGTCTTTTTTAGGTATTAAATCATAAATACCATACATACCCATAATTTGACCCAAAATGGTCCAAACCCAAACCGACTTAGCCCTAAATTTGAAATACTGTACATACCACATTAGGGCCAAAATTGGACCGTTATAAATCCTAACCCGAACCGACTTTCAACACCATAAATGATAAATCACAACGGTTAGTCTTTTGGCGGGACTTCAAACCATTCCCGGAAAACCTTTTGTTCTCTCTAACTTTTTTTTTTCTTTTGTTCTTGAATCTTTACGACCAAGCAAACTCCTGGAAGAAGGCTTTAATTTTTGTTTCAGATTTGGTTGCCATTTAGATTTCGATTTCTCTCGATGGATCACGAAAGCAGACTACAGAGACTGGTGGAGACAGACTGGTACTCTCCAAGAAGACTCCTTAGCAGTCCCATCCAATACGATTTTCCGGTAAAAACAAGAAATTAGTATTTATTTACTTAACTTTTTTTGTTGAAGAATTTTTCATCTTCTTGTCATATTTTATGTTTCAAACTATTAATGTTTTCTTGTTCATTGGTTTCAGGGGGACCGGTTTATACCGAACCGAAGTTTGATGAATCTCGATCAAGCTCACGGTTTGTTGACTGCCAAACCCAAGGAATACTACAATCCAAAATTTAATGTAAATTTCTTCTGTTTTTCTTTTCATTTGGTTGATTTTTATTTTTTATTTTTGTTCTAATTCTTGTGTTTTCTTGATGGGGATTTTTTTTTTTTTGGTTGAAAATTCATGGATGATTAGCTGTTATTTTTTTGGGTTTTTGATTTGAAAGTCAAATTCATGATTTAGGGTTTCTTTTTTTCTTTTAGAATTCAAAATTGTGTATGGGTTATTTTAATTGTGTTTGGTTGGTCTAGGTTTTGACAAGAAGAATACGTTGAAATTTGAATTTAGGTTTTGATTTTGGGATTTATGTGGTGTTTCTTAATTAGGTCATTATCAGGATGTTAGACTTGGAAGATATAAAATTTCACAACAATTTGGTTCATGGGTTGTGTTTTGTTGTGGTGACAGGATGCATATCGACAGAAAATAGCAGAGAATTTGACTTTGGATTCAGAAGGGAGGCCCTTTAGGATGCTGGTATTTAGGGGAAGCCCTAAATCCTAGTAGAAAGTCATGTCGTCGTATCGATGAGATCAGAAGGGAGGATGCTGAGGCATTGAAAAATACTACCAAGCAGTCTCCACGTCGAAAGTTACCTAAGGTACTCCTCTCGGATTTGAACCTCTCATATAATTTCACATTAATTATCAGTAGCTGTGGCAACCATGTTTCTTTTTTATGGTTCTATGATCATATCATATGACCTGCCTTTGAGTTTATGATATGAGAAGCACAATTGCATTATAGTGTTGTCTGCTTGATGAATACTTTAGCATGCTTTTATTTTTTTAGAACTAATTTTTAACAGATTGAGAAGGAAGAAAGCTGTCAAGTTCATAACATTTGGGATATTTTTACTTTATACATTTGTCTTCTTCTGCTGTGAGCTCAACAGCAGGAATTTTATGGTGATTACTCATAATCATATAATGTGATTCGTGGTTTGTGCAGCAAGAAGCTCGGGTTCTGGATGCACCAAATCTAATAGACAACTATTATCATAAAAACCTGGATTGGGGAAATAACAACATTCTAGCTGTTGCTTTGGGTTCAGCAGTATATCTATGGAACTCTAAGAATAGAAATGTTCAAAAGTTGTTGCAAGTTGTTGAGGAGGACAATTACCCCACAAGTGTAGCCTGGTCTGGGAGTGCTAGAAATTTGGTTGTTGGATATGCCAACTCCAAACTTGAGCTCTGGGATGCCGAGACTTCAAAACTTGTAAACTTCTCTCTCTCTCTCTCTCTCTCTCTCTCTCTCTCTCTCTCTCTCTCTTCTCCCTCAAACTGTCTTCCATATTCTTTCAATTTTTCTAGTTTTCTATGGTTGATTGAAAGCATAATATTAATTTTCACATGCAGGTCAGAACCCTAAAAGGTCATAAAAGAAGAGTGGGTACTGTATCATGGAACAACCGGAACAGTCATGTTTTAACTTCAGGAAGCCTGGACAAATCCATTATTAATCATGATGGTACTTAAATTACATTTTTTTTTTCACCTTTAGCAATTATAAATCACTAAACCATGTACTGACTTTTGTTTATTTGGTTCATGTGTTTTGCTACTGGCAGTTAGAGTATCAAATAACGTGACTTCTCGCATAAGAGCACACACTGCAGAAGTGTGTGGACTGAAGTGGTCTAATGAAGGCCATCTACTGGCAAGTGGTGGCAACGAAAATCTTATATGCATATGGGAACCTTCCAAGATGAGTTCATCGAATTACTTGCATCGATTCAATGATCATTCTGCTGCTGTCAAGGCTCTTGCATGGTGCCCTCATCAGTTTAATGTACTTGCCTCTGGTGGAGGCACAAAAGATGGGTGTATTAAGATATGGAATGCACAAAAGGGAAAATGTCTGCACAGTGTAGACTACCAAAGCACAGGCAAGTGAAATAATTCATTCCTTTTCTTATAAGTTTTTCATAGATCGAAATTAGAAACCATTTTCATCCTAATTAAAATACATATTCATTTATTGTAACATTTTTGTATAAACTGAGGACCTGCCTTATTGTAACACTGTCTATACATGTATAACTGTCCTGTGTCTGTGTCCGGTTCTCATCTTATGGAAATTTGATGTTCATGTGCAGATATGTGGACTAGAATGGAACAGGCATCACAAAGAGATTTTGAGTGGCCACGGCTTTAGTGTAAGTGGGGATGACAACAAACTGTGCTTGTGGGAATACCCTAGCATGACTAAAATCGGAGAATTAAAATCTCATCGTTCCAGAGTCATGGAACTTTGTCAGGTTTGACTATTCAAGAACTCAAGTTTTAAATTTTGTAGAGTGTAAGCTTAAAAATAAATGAATCTAAATTGTTTATATCATCAATGTGTTGCAGAGCACTGATGGCCAAACTGTGGTGTCAGCTGGAGCAGATCAAACTCTTACCTTGTGGGATGTTTTTGGACCACCTAACAATCAAGAATCAAAGGTTTCATATCTTGACGGCCTTCTATCTCTCAAGATATCCCCTATAAGATGATGAGAACTGAAAGAATGTTTTTGCTACAAGCTTGTTTTCTTCTCCAAATGTCAATCATCTTGTTCTGATTCACAAGTGTTATTGGATATTGTAATTACTGTTACTGTAAAGGAAACTAATGAAAGTAAAACACCACTATATTAATGAAGAAAATTACTACTTCTATCCCATTCTTGGTGCAAAGATTGTCTCAACTTTTCTTTCCACTTTTTAATTCTTCTTACAAATATCATGGGAATACACAATCTAAGTTCTAGACTGTGCCGCGCAGGCTGACCTCTATAATAACATATTCAGAGTTATAAAATGAAATAAAGGCAAAAACAAAGGAAAATTCTCTCTAGGCTACTGATACTGCAAACTGCAACACGATTTGATTTCACTCTGTCTCTGATTCATCAGCATCACTATCCAAGTACATCTGTACACCTTCACCATCTGACTCTTGCTCTTCCTCCTCTTCTCGTTTCCTCCTCTCTTCTTCCACTTCCCTCTCAGTAGCTCGAGCCTTTGCAATTTCAAGTCTATAACTGACTGCTTCCCATGATACAAGCTTATCCATAAAAACTGAGATGTAGTCGGGTCTTCGATTCTGAGAAGAAACAATGAGGCAGTTGTTAGACCATACCTACAATAGTAACAAGTAAACTTCCCAAAAGAAACTGAATGCTAAGCTCACCTGAAAATCGAGGTAATAAGCATGCTGTTCAAACCAAACAAATCCCATAGTAGAATTAGTAACTAGCTGTTTAAGATAATTCTCAAAAAGAAATTCAAAAATTGAATTTAAGCTGCCCAATAATAGTATATATTTACCTCCCAGACATCAATAGTAAGGAGCGGCTGCAAAAAACAACAACAATCATCAGATATGTAGGAAAACAAAATACTGTAACATGCATAGAAAGTTCGCTTGCCACTGTAATATGACATTAGAGATATGCACATAAAACATGAATTAGGAATCCTTTAATCTTTCAAAAGAACTCACAGAGTAATCCCAGACAAGTGGATTCACAGCATTGGGACTCTTCACCACTACAAGCTTTTTATCATCATCAGATGGAAGAGGATTTACCGCGTTTTCAACATCAAGTCTGTTTGCTTTGTCTGGATTAAACAAACAACATGAAGAACATGTCAACACAATGTACAAACAATATAAAAACAGAAAAGGTAGAGAAAAAGGTCACTCACAGCAAAGCCAAGCCCAACCAGAACCAAACTGTGTGGATGCAGCTGACTTGAATTCGCTCAGGAATATTTCAAAAGAACCAAAATCTCTTTCAATCAGTTCTAGAAGATCACCAGATGGCTTTCCTCCCCCACCAGGTTTCATGGATTCCCAGAAGAAGCCATGGTTCCAGGCCTGAAAACAGACATCAAGTACTAAATACATGTCTATGGACTTCAAAACTGAAATTGTAGAAAATAAATTTTAATAGGAAAGGCAGTATGCAGTTGACTATGTACCATCAAGCAAATTATGAAATAATCACATTAGATATTAGTACAACAAACAAAAACGATCATTTTGTTTTTCATTCCTCAGGTCATTTATTTCTAAGACTGTGACAATAAGTCGCCTACGGTGGACAAAAACGTTAGGCATTGTGTAAATCTTCATAAAAATGTAATAAGATCTTGCGAAATGGATGTATAATAATTCAGCTCAGAGATAAATGATGATATGATGCATATCCTACTTGTGCAGCATTATTGAAAGGTGGAAGGATGTCACCCCTGTTGTAGGAAACAAGTATGACGTCTTCCAGTGACATTCCATCTAGCTCTGTTCCTGCAATTTGATTGTTCAGGTTTTCCACATAAGTTCTGTGGTGCTTTCCCCAATGATACTCCAGCGTGTCCCGGCTCATATGCGGCTCCAATGCATTCTGCCAGCCACACATATATTTGATAAGCACACCATGACACCAACAAGATGATTCTTTCAAGCGGCTTCAAGAAATCTCTTTCAAAAGTTTTTTTTTAAGGACAAAAAGAACACCCTCTAGTCAATAACCAAGTAACCAACACGCAACGGTAGCTTTCAATTTATACAATCGATATAAGAAGGCAAAGGTGGAATGGAAATAAAAAATGTCAAGTTAATCTAAGTTATTATTCACCAAATTCTAACATTTTCAAGTCTGAGAACAAAGTTTAATTCATGTTTACCAGTGGGTAAGGCGGCGGCTTCAACTCAAACTTGGCAGAAATTGTAGCGGGACGAGCCTTTCTTGTACATCTTGTCTGCACCATCTGATAACACTCGAAACAGTAACATTCTTTTAAGGGGAAAAAAAAAAACATTTCATCGAACACCATGTATACATTTCCTTCTCTACTTTGTTTCTCAAAGAATACTCAAAACAAGACCAGACCTGTTTGTTTCCCCGGTGGAATTGCAAGCCTGGAGTCCGTCCACCAAGTCCTGGAATCAAACCCATTAAAACCAATTCAATAAGAGAAGAAAAAGTGAAATGCTTTAGAATGGGTACCTTGGCATGGGAATGTCAACCAAACAGGGTTGGCCGCTGCAGCAACCATTTTGATATCTTTAACCCAATTTGGAAACAAGCAAGTCTATATAGCTTAATATCATAAACTAATTCAAACGCATGAGATAGACTAAGACACTCATTTGGTGGCGAGTTCAACTGTTCAAGTACCAGATTTTAGGTCAAGTGTTGTTGTTGTACCAAGTTAGTGTGTGTAGTACACAAAAGTGTAGTACGCTTATCAGTTTGTGAGATGGGATCCTTTTGATTCTTGAATAATCTAGTCAAGTATTTCCTCATATGTTGACATTTTTTTATTTGTCTATTATTATGTCATCTGGTTGTTGCACAAGTATTAACAAGCCGACAAAACAAGCTTGTTCTTGTATGGTGGGCTGCCAATTTGACGAGTCTATTTATGTCACCATTTCAATTGTTGAGTTCAATTTCTATGCTTTATCTGTAATTGAGAAAGTTAGAATAGGCAGATTGAAATATGATGATATGAACTATTCAGAAGATACAACTTTTTTCGATAGTTAACAAGATAATCCCATCAACAAGCTCTGCTTGCTTCAACAATAATGAGTATGAGAAACCACATAAAAGGAATGAAAAGGATCCAAGTAATAAAATTGAGAGATTTGAAAATAATAATAATGATTGATCCATATACACAATTGGAGAGAGACAACAAGGATGATAAAATTGTAGCAGCATGAGCCTTTCTAGCTGTTGAGTGCTGAAAACAACTTCATGCGCAGAAACATTTGTGTCTCTTAGGATAGATGAAAAGAATGAATATACTGTCCAGCACTCCAGTTATGCCCAAACCCTTTTTCTGGGAACAAGATCTGATGTTCTTATTTCATCTATTTTGGCAGCTACAATAAAATCATTCATGCTCAAGCCTCCTGCACAAATAAATGAAAACCTTGTAAAGGGCAAAAGATGAAATTAACAAGCATCGCGGCAGCTCCTTTGCGAAAACAAATAGCATAATGTAATTAAAATTGGAAACTGAAAGTTGGGTAAAAGTTTACCAATGGAAGAAGTCCATAGTTCAGCTCTGACTTGATTAGGCTGTTCCAAGTGCAGATTTGGAAAATGGCCAGTAGCTTCTGTAACCTTATAAATTCTATTGACGAGCTCAACCCCACATTTGAAATCTCTTAACTTCCACAAGCATTGTAATTTAAGTCCACCTTCTTCATCCAAAAGCCTCCAGCCAACAACCTAAGCAGATATCATTATCAAAACCGTAGTCATGAGAAAATGAAGATCGGATGTTGCTCACTTAAGTTCACAATTTCCAACAGTTACAGTCTTTCAGATATGGAAAAACCAAAAATTCTATAACATCACAAATGCCACCCTTACTAATAATGTTATATATAAGCAGAGTAACTAACCAGAGGGAAAGAGATAATAATAAGAAAATTAAAGCTAAAAAGTTCACATCTTTCAAATAACAAAGCGTAATTATGAACCCAATTGAAAGTTGTACATGAACATGATTAACTCTAGCATAAAAGTGTCACAATTTATAAGGAAACAAAGAACATTATCCAACTAGAGGGTAGTGTTAAATAATTTATTCCAAAATCATAATCATATGTGAAAATAGTACATGTAAAGGGAAATATACCTTCCTGAGCAACTTGTGTGCATCGTCCACAGACATAGGAGTGTGAAAAGGAGAGAGAGGAGAGCAGTCTTGTGCAGCAAGAGAAAGAGCAGACACATTGGGAATCAGAATCTTATGTTCAGTGTCAACATTTCCCAACACTTTTTCACCAAACCCACTTTCTACTTCAGCTGGAAAAGGCTCTCTGGCTCCAAAATCACCCAACTTGTCACTGCCAAAAGCCTTAGTTGTTGCTTTTCTCGGAGGTCGAAGGGTGAGGCTGTGGCGGTGACGTGGAGGAGAGAGGCAGGGGGAAGAAGTGAGAAAAGGTGAGGTGAGTGGTGGTGGTGGTAGCCATAGAAGAGTGGGTCTACTTCAGCTGAGAACGATAAAATTTTGTGTCTGTGAGCTTATCTGGTGGTGTAGACACTCCCGATGTTGAACCGGTTTATTTATCGGTTCGGTAAAAATTGGCGGCCGGTTTAATATCCACTCAAACCATTAGTGGTGGGCCGTTGCCACGTCATTTGTTGAACCATTGATTAAAAGACTTTTGGACTCATCACTCATGTCGGATTTGAAATTATTTTTAAAAAGTTAAAATAAGATTTAGTACGAGTTCAGAGGAAATTTCCAACTTTCATCAAGCAAGATCAGTCAACTGGATGGGGTGTCTATGTAATTAAAGGGAAAAGTCGATTATTATACCATAAGTAGAAAATTATGGGTAAATTCGTACATTTTTCCTAAATTTAAAAGAAACAAAAATGTCTATTTTAAAAGTGAATATATATATATATATATATATATATATATATAAAATGAGATTGATCCAATGATAAAATCAATCATACCCACACTTTGAAGTTATATGTTCGAGTCTCTTCCCCCTCCCAAAAACTTTATATTATTGTAATTTTTTTTTTAAAAATGATTGCACATTGAAAGCTCACGTAAGAGCATCTTCTATATAAAAACGGTTTGCATCACAATAAATGTTAATATGTAAACAATCTTAAAAAACTTGCTTGTTAAGTGATATAAAAATATATATATTTTTAAATATTACAATAATTTAAAAAAAATAAAAATATTTAAAGGGAGATTCGAACCCAACGACTGTATAGGATAGATGTGAAAAAAAACATCTCCGGTACTCGCATTGAAAATACAACTTAATAGTTATTTTATTCTTTTTAATTTTTAACCAAACAAATTGTTAAACAGTTATCCAACTTAGACTAGCTTTGACATTCAACATCAATAATCGATTGATTGGAGATGCATATTTAAATACGATATCTATGTGATAAATAAAATTTTCACAATCCAGTTATAGTATCGGAGATATACTACCGTACCGTTAGATTCAAGTGTAGTTCAATGATAAATGAGGATAAGATCAAAAGATTTTTTTTAATCAATCCCCGGTATTTGATCAGATATGCTCTGCACATGTGATCTTGTTGGATAAATAACATAATCTTTGAATTTTCGGTTAATATCTGTTTAGCAGAACAGCAAAAGGAAACATTATCAATCAATACTTCATCCATTGTTCCCAGAATATATAGACGAGAAGATAAAAAGAACAACACCAGTACAGAATATTGGACAAATATATCAGATGAAGGAATCCACAACTCTCAAATAACTGTACACCTCGCTAGAAATTAGAATATGCTTTAAAAGAAATAACAGCCTCCAAGATATTTATATTGCTGTACTAACTATAGAGAGAAAGGCTTTGTGTACACATCGAATGGTTCGTTTGCAGTCAGCTGCGGCTCCTGCATCACACACACCACCAATGTTCAGAGACAATTGCATCATGCATATTTACAGGCAATACATACAAACTTTAACAAATTTAGGTGCTTTTATCTGGATAAAATATGAATAGTCTTGATCAATTAAGAAAAAGTCTTGAGCAAGACTTCCAAAACTTAATTCAAAACTCTTACTTCATTGATCAAGACTAATCAAATCTAGAATTTGTCAGCCTATATTTATCCGCACCTCAAAATAATTAATAACAAGATTATATAAATATTAAAATATACGTTACATCTTTTATGCACAAAATAGACCAGAAGTATTCTCATGATGAATAAACCAAGTCGCATCAATCATACGGAACTACAATCAATGGAACAAGTGTCTACATATGCACAAAAATAGATATCCGAGCACAAATTATATACCTAAATGTTTCCACTAAAACATTGCCAAGCCATCAAGCATCTTTTTAATATTTATTCTTTCATTTCATCAAATGTGTAGTCTCATAAATGCTGCACTGTTTTACTACTGCAATGTTCTGCTTTAAGTTATATTATTACACTATGTATTTCCAACTTTTGAATACCTCAGTTATCCATCTTTATCACAGACAATGCAACATCTAACCTCTGCAGATACTAATAGAAATAATGGCACTAAGTCACAGATATGAGGAGAACAGAAAACAAATGTTCTTCAAAAAAAATTGCACATCATGCAACTGTTTTACAGTGTCAACTTCGTTGAATTAAGAAAGAAAATGGTTAAAACGACTTCTAGCACTGATGTCAATTACAGAAAAAGAAAACGCCAGTTTTAAACTAAAGAGTGTAAACATAATATGGTGCAGAAGGGATAAATAACAAACACCCTACAGCGCTCCATTTTCACATCCTCCTATGTGATCCTATAGATTAGATGTTTGAATATTGAGGAATGCCCAAGGGGTGTTTTAAAATTGCACTCTTAACAATTTAGAGTGCTGATCCATAAGTAGGATAGAGGTGCTTTCATTTCCAAAATTCAAATCAATTCTTTTGTTTTACCAAATATATTGAAATCTTCAAATAGAAACAACTACTAATAACTAGTCGCTTGGTGTGTTAGTGTGTTACGACATCTTCCATTTTTTAAGTTTTTATTTTTTGCATCAATTTGTTAATACAGCATTTAACAGAATCCGTGCCATGCAATACAGCTCTTATTTATTTCTTCTATTTCTTCTTCAGTAACCTCTAGTACATTCATCCGCCGCCTCATGCAGATGACACCAACTAAGTGGTTCGAGAGGAAAGAAAGAGAGGAGAGATAATCGGGGTGCCACCGGCAATGCATAGCAGATGAATGTACTAGACCATTAATTGAGGAAGAGAGTAATGCAGGCAAAATCTATGAAGTACATACTGACAAAAATCATGTTCATAATAAATAATAGAGTTCCAGATAAACTGACCTGTCTCAACCCACCAACACTCCCTCCAGTCAAAAGCATGCCAATCAGAGTTGTTACAAGACCACCATCAATTTCACTGTCTGTGTTACGAATTGTAGAACGCATTGCATTTAGTATATGCCCATATGTATTTCCATGTCCACGCTCAATGGCTTGAATGAAAGCATATGTCATTGCACCGGTTGATGTGATCTTTGATAGAGCCTGTCCACAAAGTATTAGATTGAATACCATGTTAAATAATATAGTTTATGAGACGGTTGATATGATGGCCACTCTTAACTGTAACATTCATATGTTCAGTATTATAGTTTATAGAAAGGTTGATATGAATGGCCAAGTCTTTACCGAAGTATCAGCAGATGTCTGATTATCATCACAGCCACTGAAGGAAACAGCTTCTCCGCCACTGGTTCCTTTCCACGTGCCTGATCGAGGGCGATGGTCCTCCCATACATACTTTCCATACCTACATCCTCAAAGAAAGAATGCATAAGCAAAGATGAGCACCAGATAGCTAGGTTAAGTGAATTATAATTGAGTAACAGAAAGCGACCAACCTGTCCATCCGACAGAGAAATGGTAAATCTAACACAGTCCCACTATGACAAGCATCTATAATTGCATGAAGCTTGGCCCCACGAGGAAGAGGTTTGACAATAGTTGCATTGATCTCATCATCGACAATCATTCCTTGGGTTTCAAAATCCAGTGGACAAAGAGTTTCATCAAATCCATCAACCTCATCACCAGTGTAGTTCCTCTGTTGAGAACCATGACCAGAAAAATGAAACACCAGCGAATCTCCTGGTTGACAACCTTGTACAAGCCAATACAAAGCCATTCTCATGTTGTGTTTGGTAGGGCGCTTGTACGGATCAACTTCTTCTTCTGCAAATAAATTTTCAGAAAGGAACTTAGGATATCAAATAATAAGTTGTAGTTCATAAATCAAATTAAAACCTGCCATTACAAATTACAATGAGTGGAGTTAGTCATTTCCACATTAAATAACCCCTGAACAATCTTTTAGGAATCATCATAATGTTAATGTTAAACACATTCTTTCAGGCCCTCTCAAATTCGATGTTTATCCAATTGCCAACAAATAATCAATCTCATTATCACTAATTAAGAGCTTCTGCTTGCACATCAGATATTCCAATACACATTACAATGATTTACAATACACATAACCTTCAAGATCTAAACTTGATTAAGACAATTATACTACTTGAAGCAAAAAAGGGGCAAACTTTCTTCGAGTACCGTCACGTAATCTTGCATAAAAATAATCAGCAACTCAATGGATAAGCTAAGCGCAGAAACAATTCAATTAACATATACAACACAAACAAACAACTGGCCATAAAAATCAAAACTTGAAACCCATATGCATATAATCAGAGAGAAAAAAGAAGAAGAAACTGTACCATTGAGCATAACAATGGAAGACTCAGGAAACTTGAATCGGTTCATCAACATAAACTTCATACACTTAGCATCGTTAATACAACCCTTCAGCTCGTTTACAGAATTCTTATAGGAGACGCCGCATATCAAGGCCCTTTTACGGCCGTGGGGGTTGGGAGGGGGACCAGGCGGCGCGTGGTTATAAGGGGAGGGAGGAGCAGCGGCGTTGGGAGGTGGAGGCTGATTATAGTTGTGGGAGGAGGTCTGGGCGGAGGAGTGGTGGGAGGAAGAAGGCGGGTGAGGGACTGATCGTGGGTCGGCGATCCGGGTGATTGCGTGGCAGATGGCGCAGCGGATCGAATTAGCCCCCGGCGGCAGCTGCAGCGGCGTGCGACAGTTTGAACAGTCGACGAGCATTAACATGGTGGTGGTGGGTTGTTTATCAGAGAAGAGAAAGAAACCCAGTTTTGGTAGGAATCGAGAATGATAGATAGTATATACAGCGTTTTTTTTGAAAGTCAATGTTTTTGTGAAATTGAGGAATTGAAAGTGTTTTTATATCATTATGCTGTATGCAGAGAGATGGCGGATGTTACCGGCGGGTTTGAGGAAGGTGAGAAGGAAAGACAGATTTTCAAAGGAAAGGAACTTTTTACTCTTTAGCCCATTTTTCCACGTATATTTATTATTTATTATTTAAAGCAGCCTAATATAAATAAGAAACACAGGGTAAACTAATATACATTATTACATTTGCAACACATGATAAAGTGTTATATACCCAATAACCCAAATCTAAGCTTAATAAAGTTTTGTTTATTAATTAATTTTAAAATCACATATATATATACATAAATAATGTTAGGATTTCTAAATTTTATCTTAAATTCTTTTTCAAATATGTATATCCCGTGAGGTATCAACATCTTATAAATTATAAAATTATGTGGTGAGTGATGTGATGTTGACACCATATATACTATACACATTTGAAAAAAAAATTAAAAAATCTAGCATTATTCAAATATATATACCAATCGCAGTTATAACGATACGAACCTAAGATAAAAACCGGTCATAGCTATAACGATACCAACCTGAGATAAAAAAAATTGATAGTTATTTAGCCTAAACGAGTAAACTAATCACTATCTGTCTATCTTTACCATTACTCACACTTCATATTATTATTATTGGTGAGTGTCATTTTGGGAAGGAGTCCTTCTCTAGCAACCCACCCAATCATATTGGAAGCTAAGTGGGGCTGGGTGGTTGATATAAATAAGCAAATATATATATATATATATATATATATATATATACACATACATATACACATACGAAGATTTTCACATAAGTACGTATTAATGTAAATATATAAAGACATTGAATGTGAACCACTCATTTTACATGTTTTGACTTGGTGCATATGCACTTGTCAAAGTTCATTTATAAATGAATGGTTCACATTCGATATCATCATATATTTCTATCAGTGTGCACTAACCAGATCAAGACCGTAAATGTATGTATATATATATATAATAGTTTTTACTTTGATACGAATTGATGTATATTTATACTCTGTCCCGTTGAGAAAGTATAAAGAATGTTAACCGAATCAAAGTATTTGAATCTAATGATTAATATATTAGGAAACTGAAATATATATATATATATATATATATATATATATATATCACTATACACCGAAAAGAAAATGATTAATATATAATAGTTTTCGATTCGATCCACACCGATGGATTTATATTAGTGAATTAAGGAATATATATATATATATATATATATTAAAATCTCAATGGATGCAGTCAATTATTGAATTGGAATCCTACTAATCTGTCAATATATTAAAGTTTTTGCTTAAACGTGATAAATTCATGTTCGAGTGCGTATTTTTTATTTAGATGGTCTGTATCTCAATTTTTAAATCCAATCCATGTAATCCAATTTAATAAAAGCATGTTTAACTTTTAAACCAAATATGCTATTTTAAAATAAAAAAATAAATTAATGTTCCACTTTACATTGATTTAAAAGTGCAATTACAATTTGGTTATATTTACAACCACATTAAAATAAGATATTCATCCATTAATCTAATATTCTGTTCATGCAAAAAAAAAAAACACCAAATTTATGAAATACTTATAAAAAAATACTATGTTCATGCTTAAAGTAAACAAAAGTCAATGTGTTTTCTTAAAATTTCCTACAAACAATTAATCAAGACACTTGCTTAATTCAAGCTTTCACTCTTTTATTTAATCTTATAAATGTTTTACATAAATAATCTTGATATATGGCTATGGACAAAAATACCCTTATTTTTACTTTTATTCTTTCATGTATCTTTTTTTTTCTTTCTAAAAACCTTCACTGACCTCCATCAATGGAGGTAAAACAGACGACCTCCATTGGAGGTCGACAAAGGAGATCTAAAAAAATATTGTGCCTAACATTTATTTTTGGTGCTAAAAAAACATAGAATTATAAACTTGGTGATATTCCTACAAGGTCAATTTGGTGCTATTTCCCTATATTCCCTCTCCGATGCATTTAAGCTGATGCACAACCAAAGTGAGGTTAAATTTGTAATAATTTTATATTTCCCAACAGATTGTCCAAATTACATACCGATTAATGTACCAATTTATATCTCAACAAATGATATGTCAATTACTAAATGGAGAAATATTGTTTTACGTATACAACATGTCGTGACAGTGATTCGAACATGTGATATTACCGGGAAGAATACGTATTGTTCGTCAATGTGACTTTATACTAAATGACGTTCATTTAGCTTAATTGTAGAAAAAAAAAATCATAACTACATTTGAAATAAAAAATTTAGAATATCCTTTGAGAAGTGCAGTGTTGAAATTAATATGTTATATATTAATCTTATGCCTATTATATCAATGATTAAGATAAGAATATAACATTTATAAAGTCATTAAACGTTTATAAGATTCTTACTGTCTCAAATAATTTCTCTAGAAAGCAATAGATTTATGATTGACATATTCTTTGAAAGAAAAACATGTATGTTGTTGGGTGGAGGGGAGAAATTTTCAAATTCCAAGCATCAAAATACACGGCTTTATTTGAAGAATATTGACGTACACATATATCTACTTTATTAAAATCTTTGATGTGAAGCGATATTGTGGTAGTCAATTTTATTTTTATTTTTTTAGTTTTCTTATTTTGAAAAAAAAAAAAACAAATCAATAAAGTGTATCAATTTGCCTTCCTTTTTTTTTTTTTTTTTTTTTAGAGAAGTATATCAATTTGCCTAACAAGTGGAGACCGGAGAACTAGATAAAAAAATTTAATAAAAAAATTATACAATTATTATTATATTTTAAAAAATTAAAAAGGTATACAAATTACAAATTACGACTGGGTATATAAGGGGGATCCACCACGGCACCATATGGACCAGTACTAAAGAAAAGATACATAAAGCAACCACGTAAGCAGTTGCCAGCACCTAATTTATTTATGCGGATATTATAGATATTGCTTTATATGATTTATATATCTATTTTATAAGTATATTCATTACTAAAATTTAAAAATTAAATCATTTTTATAAATACTCGTTATAATGCCAATAGTTCTCTTACAATGAAATGAATATGTTTATTTTAATATATTTTATTTATAATCCATCTTAAATTATTAATTCACCCAATTAAAAAAAACGTATTATTTTTCTCAAAGCAAATAACAATATACATGATTTTTCTTAAAAAATAAACTCATGAATACATCTATCTACGCCTATCATTTTTTTTAAACTGCATCTCACTTTTTGTTTATTGATTCATTTCATAATTAAACATAAAAGAAAGACAATTTTTTTATATAGAAATAAACACCTTTGTATGATCAGAATCATTTGAAAATTCGTTTTCCATTACTTTGTTATATGATAATCATATAATGATGATAAATCTTGATACTTGAAATAGTATCAGGATTCGATTAGAATTAGGTTTTATCATAATTTTTTTTAATAAAAAGAAATAGTTGTAGATTCGATGGGTGTAATTAATAAGTTTATATAGTATTTGATTTATTTTTCATTAAAGTAATTTGTCTTATTAGTAAATTTATATTGAGCTATTTTTGTAATTAAATTTTTAAATAAAATGAGAGTGTACAAGTCATATTTATGGATGACAATATATGCACCTCTAATTTATGAAAAATGTTAGGGTACTGACCGGTCAGTATCCAAAATACTGACATCATCAATGAGGGTGTAACACATGACTTTTTTTATTTTACTTTTTACATTTATTTCACAAATTGAGCTACGTGCTACACTCACATTGATGGAGTCAGTATTTTAGATACTGACTGGTCAGTACCCAAGCATCGTTCTTAATTTATTCAAAATTTGACATGAAACAAAAAATTCATTTTCTTTTAAATTTCAAATCACAACTATATTCTATTATTTACTTTGTTTAAATTTTAGCACATGAAAATATTAATGTTGTTCCTCACATTTCACTTAGCGGAATCGCATATTAAAATTTAATGAGGATAATTGCATTGTATTGGATGTGATGTTTGTACTTCATATTTTTAATTAATTCAATATTTTTTTTTCTTAAGAACAAAATGTTGGATAACTTCACCTTTGCTCAATGTATCATAATGGTAAAAGCACTGGTTTAATTTGAAAATGTTTTATATTCGAGTCATTATCATTAGAAGTTTATATATATATATATATATATATATATATTTATATATAATTAAAAATCAGATAACTTTGATCTCATATCAACATTTAGCCCGAGTGTCCCACGGTGGCAAATTAAGGACTAAGGAGTCCTCCAAGATAGTAATCCATTTTTATCGATCATTTTATATTTTATAAATTAATCTATTCAATAGATTTTATTATAGATTTTTTAATAAAAAAAATCTATATTTTTCCGTATCAACTAAAAACTAATCTTAAATAATATTATATTAATTATAAATATTTAAAATAATTTTATTTTCCTTGAAATTGATTTAAAATAATTGAATTATATTAAAAATTCATCCAATCCTAATTTATCCCATCTAATATCACACTATATGAAACACAATATATAATTATTTTTAATCTAATTCATACCACACCAAATAAGGAACCTCATTAATTTAATTTCATGAAATGTAATTCCAATTTCCAAATAATAATTCTATCCAATTTAGCGCAACAAATCATTAATGCCTATATTTTTTTTACACAACTAGAAGTGATTTTATGTTTGTCAATGTGACCAGAAAGATTAGAATTATTGGAAATAAAGAAGAATAAAATCAGATGTATAGCGACATTTTGAGGTCGCCGGTAAGCTTGCTACTGGTCACATTCATTGTTTTGTTGCTTGGTGTATTTATCTAAACAGATTAAACTTACCTTTCATCAGAAAAAAAATAATGATATAGACATCTGTCTGGCCCAATACTAGTTATACAACCTGATAGAAACCCATTTGGTACAAGAAGTTGGGTCCATATTGAATCCAATGGGAGGCCCCAAAGTATTTATCCCAAAGTCTAAAGCTTAGGTGATTTTTTTTTTCAAGTGTTGCAAATTACAATTTTGGGTTTGGGGGAAGTAACGTGACTTGAACCCTCAACCTTATTAGTGTGACTGTGTTAACCTCGTCTCATCGGTAGATAAACTTTTAAGGGTGCGTTTGTTTCATGGGATTGGATTGAGATTGAACTATTTTGAGTCAAAACCCATGTTTGATGAGTTCAGTCAATCGAGATTATTTTTATCCTAAGCTTCATTTATCCTGCTAAAGGAGGATAAAATAATCCCCTCCAAATCCATTGGATTATTTTATCTCCTCCAATTTCCAATTTTTACTGTTCTTCATCTTCGATCATTAAAAAAAAAAAAACAATCTCAGATCCAAACATATATTCATCAATCTTCAATCTGTTTCTAGAAAAAAAAATCAATTTTTTCGAAACAAACCGATAAAACCTAGAAAATCCAATAAACCGATAAAACCCAGAATAAATAAATAAATTTTTGTTTCATCAATTTTCGTAACAAACCGATAAACACATAGAAAACAAAATCAATTTTTTTGAAACAAACCGATAAATAAAATCAAACAAACAATAAAAAACCAAGAAAAAGGAACAAACACAAAGAATCAAACAAACCCACACAATCACTCAAACCCGAAAAATCATTCAAACCCAATCAAACCCATAAAATCATTCAAACACATTCAAACCAAGAAAATCATCAAAACCCATTAAAACCCAGAAAATCAAACCAAAACATGGGTCACAAAGCAATAACAACATACCACTATCGTCCTCTTTACCACCATAAATGTTTTTTAGAAAGAAAAACAAAAAATTTAGATATGAAGTTGGATCTCCACCAGATCCATCCCTGTATCAAAAATTAAAGAAAAAGACAAAGAGAGAGAAGGGGGAACGAGAGAGAGAGAGAGAGTTGGTCTCCTCTCAGTGGAGGAGAAAAACTTGCCGGCGGCCAAGAGATCGGAGAGATGGGGAGTGAAAATAGAGAGAGATGAGAGAGAGGGTTGTTTGGGAAGAGAGAGAGAGAGAGAGAGAGAGAGAGAGAGAGAGTCTATGAAAGAAAAGAAAGTTGTTGGGGAAAGAGAGAGAGTATGAGAAAGATGAGAAAGAAAAGAAGGTTAAATGAATTATATTAAAATGATTTTATTTATTTAATAGAATTAAATTATTTTTTATCCAATCCCATCACATACCAAGAACATGATTGAATTATTTTTAGTCTACTCCCATGTTGCACCAAATATGGGAAACACAATAATTAATCCAATCCAATCCAATCCTATTTATTAAAAATAATCCAATCTCATCCCGTGCACCAAACGCACCCCTAAAAGTATACGATATAAGTTGTTATTTATTTATTTTTATTTTGTTGAGAAGGGAAAATTCATTCAAGAAAAAGATTACAAAGATGCATCAAAAATTCAGCCAGAGTAACATTAACAAGACAACTAGGGAGATTTTCGAGCGAATGTGGCCTAACAATGAGACACAACATTGGCAGTTATATAGGAGCAAAAGACCACACTCTAGACAACCCGAGGATCAAAGTTACTGATTGACTATGTCGGAGATGACAAACCTGATGATTAGCAATGATCCATCGAGACGATATATATTTTTTGAGCAAGTCTAATAATGTTGAATGTGTGTTCGATATGGCTTTTGAAAGGATCAAAAACGTTTTTTTTAATGCTAGAAGCTATTTTGAAGTTTTTGTTTTTAGTTGTTTGGTAAAACTCAAAACAAGTTTTTTAATATATGAATTGTCTTAATTACCCTTTATAAAAGTTATTTTATACCTATTTGGAGAAGTCCAAAATTTGGACTTTTCCAAAAAGCATTTTTAAGCTTTTAAAAAATATAAAAATTGTCTCAACTACCCTTTAAAAATTTTAAATATTCAACTGTAACGCTTTCATTATAGATACTTTGTCATCATCTTTTTTGTAATTCACTCAACCCAAAGCTATTTTTAAAAATATATTGTCAACATCTTTTTGTAATTTACACAACCAAAAACTTTTTTTGTTAGAAGCTCTACTACGAAAAGATCTATTCTAGAAGCTCTACTTGAAAAGCCATACCAAATACACCATTAGGATGTGTTTGAGATGATTTTTCAAGTAGAGTTTCTAGAGTTGATATTTTACAAACAGAACTTTTATTGAGTATATTGTTTGGTATTCATTTAAAAAACGCTTTTAAGTTAGTAGATTGATTGGTAAAATATATCTAAAAGAGTTTTTGTTGCTTAAAATGAAAAAAAAATGTATACTAACAAAGTATTTGTAATAGAATGATATACAGTGAGATATCTAAAGTTTATGGAATGTAGTTGAGACTATTTATTTCTTTTGAAGATCTCAAAAAGAGTTTATTAGGAGAATCTTAAATTTTGGACTTATCCCAATAGAGATAAAATAATTTTTTTAATATTAAAAAACACTTCTTTAGTGTTAAAAAGAAACCATTAAAAGAGCTTTAATTTGAGTAGTAAAAAAGCCATCCCGAACACAATTTTAGTATAGCACAAGGTTCAAAATTGTCAACCGAGATTTCCGATTTGAAATTCTCAGCACAAACAACACAACAAATGCTAATCCTTCGTGGTTTCTAATAACTACTTTCAGAACCTCTCCGCCTTTGGAAATTATTTAAGGCAGCATCAATGTTAATTTTATAAATGTTAGACGTAATTTTATTTTTCAAGACCATGTAATGTTATATTTTTATACATTTAAAACAACGATTGTAATAACACTTTTTTTTATTTTTATGATTTAATAAAAGCGTGTTTTGTTCACATATTTGAACATAGATTATACACGGTGGGGATCTAAGGGTAAAAGAAAATTTAAAATGAGGCATCAGATGTGGATAAATTTAAACTACCCATAATTTAAATGCTACTTTACATTATCTACTTGAATCGAATTTATATAATCAAGATAGTCGGGATAAGAAAATGAAGTTTTTACTGTCAAAAAAAAAGAAAAAAGAAAAAAAAAGAGAGGAAGCAAGGTCAGGGCCTGTGTTAGATAAACAATATATTACTTAAAAATGTTTTTACGATGGGCCCTTATATGCCCTTGATGGATAACTTTTATATATATTTGAAAGCAAATAAATGTACATATGGTGGAAAATTTTAACCTTAGTATGTACCGATAAATATTTATTAGTGTGTTGTATGTGAACCATTAGATTAAATTGCTTTGATCTAGTTTGTATGCACTTGCCAGTGCTTATTCATAATCTATGGTCTGCATACAATGCGCTGATGTTATTTATATCAGTACGCACCGAGGAGAAAAAGACTGTATATATGTTGACTATAATTTTTATTTTTCTTTCAAAAAAAGTTATAGTTTTTATTTTATGCAAATAAATATATCCGGTATAAGTTGTAAGAAGAGTGTAGCAGATTATCCGCCATGCATCTGGTAGCTTAAAACATAAATATAGTTTAATTACAATAAAATTATCGTTAAAGATTAATTGTACATGTTACTGTAATAAATATATTGAGTAGCTAACTTCTCGCTTAAAACAATGATAACGTGTAACAATGTTAATGTCAATATTCATAATTATCCCTTATATTATAGGCAATTATAAATTTAGTCATTCCAATGTTTTTTGTCAATATTTCTGTTTTGTGGACAAAAATGATATTAAATGAGTTGTAGCATGTAAAATTCAAAGACAGATATAGAAAGTAACAAGAACAAGAGAGAGAAAACAGATTTCCAGATAAAGAGAGAAAGAGAGAAAGGGAGAAAGAATGTTAGAGATGGACATTAAGAAAAGAATGCAACTTGATTTCAAATTTTACACGTTGAATCTTACATGCCGAATTTTACACATTGTATTTTATAAGCTAAATTTTACACGTAGAGTATAAATAGATTGATATTTTTACGTGATAATATAATTTTTTGGGAATCGAAACGAACGAATTCGTTAGTTTCTCTCTCTATTTTTTAATTTATGATAAAGTTATGGAGTGAATTGTAAGAAAGAGAAAGTTAGAATTTAGAGAAAGAAATTGAAGAATTCGTTCTTTATTTCTAGCGACAACACTGAAGTGTAAAATTTCAGTTTATAACTAGCATGTAAAATTTCATTTATAAATTAATGTCACATAAAATTCAATTTATAACAAGAGTTTAAAATTTCAATTTTAACTTGTGTCGCAAAATTTCATTTATAACTGACGTGTAAACTTCCATTTATAAGGGGTGTATAAAATTCCATTTATAACTTTGCATATAAAATTTCATTTAATCTTGGTGTGTAAAATTCCTATTCCATAGTGTAAAATTCCATTTATAATAGGTGTGTAAAATTCAATTTATAACTTGGCGTATAAAATTCAACCTATAAAATTGTTGGAAATTGAAATCAAGTTTCGGTATTCAAAAGACTTCATCTTTCTTCCAATTCTCAGAGTGTCTTTCTCTCCCTTCCGATTATCTTTCTGTCAATTCAAGATGTACCTAATTCAAGATGGCGAAAGCTTTAAAATAAAAATAACTGAATTAATAAATATATTATCCAAAAAAAAAGTCAAGATGTACCACTGACTTTTTTTGTTCATCCAATTTTCTCTGTAACTCTCTCTTTTTTTTCCTGTCTTTCTATTTTTCTGTCTTTCTATCTCCTTTCTTCTCTCTTTATCTCGAAATCTACTTTGTCTCTCTCTCCCTCTCTCTTATGCCAGTTTCTTTCTCTTTCTATTCAAGGGCATTTTTGTCCACGAATGGAAATGTTGACAAGAACAATACAATTATTGAGAGTATAAATTTAAACTTCCCCAATTTAAAAGCTTACTTATGAAAAGACGCCATGTAAAAACATAAGAGTGGTATTTGAGTCACACCCCGATTAAAGTTGACAGAAAAAGAAAAGTTATTGGGGATGGTAAATTTAAAAGAGTAATGTTAGGTTTTCTAAATTTTTTTCCATTAATTAAAAGGCTAAAAATCGAAATTTCCTCTAATTAAAGTCAAACTAATTAAGTCAAAAGATGCAAGGAATAGGAAGAGTAATTGTAACACTACTAGGATTTTGTACATCGCACGTCTACAAAAAAATCCTTATATATCTTTTCAAAAAAAAAAATAAAAAAAATCCTTATATATAATAAAAACCAATCAACAACTTCGATCTGAAACTTACAGGAGAGTGGCGATCACCAAACAAGTCCCAATCGAAATCCACTAAATTAAACAACCTTTTAATATATCTCCTTAAAAAACACACACCCATGATTAACACCAAATTCCAAATCAATCACGTCGCAATTTATACTCTCGTTTTACTTGGTTTAATCTTTGTTTTCGTCCTCTCCACCCTCAGCTCCAAGCCCTTGTTTGCGTTCCGAAACTACCCATGTCAACAACCCTCATCCACAGTAAGTTTAAATTGCTGCATGCTAAATTGTTTAAGCTTTTCCGTGTCTAATTGTGTGGTTTTTTTTGTATGGTAGAGTACTCCTGCTGACCCGACCATCGTCGGAGATGAGCTTGAAACAGCCCTGGCCGGAGCGTCCACAGAGAACAAGACTGTAATTATAGCGGTCGTAAACAAAGCCTATGTGGAGGGTGATGGTGATAATAAGCCGTTGCTTGATCTGTTCTTGGACAGCTTATGGCTCGGCGAAGGCACTCAGGGGTTGGTTGATCACCTCTTGCTTGTCACCGTCGATCAAACCTCTTACGAGAGGTGCAGGTTTCTCCGGCTGCATTGCTACAAACTGAAGACGGACGGCGTAGAATTCGACGGAGAGCAGCTGTACATGTCCCAGGATTTTATCAACATGATGTGGAGGAGAACTCTGTTTCTTCTTGACGTGCTCAAACGAGGTTACAGTTTCATCTTCACGGTACGTTATTTATTTATTCTTGTTCTCGGCTTCAATTAATCAATTTTATGATATATAACTGTTCTATTAGTAATTAATTTTATCTGAACAAAGGTGTAAGTTATATTGTTGTTTTTGCATTTTAGTGAATTTGTAAATTTCCTGTTTCGCTTATGTTTGTGCATTACAGTGAACCTTTAGCGTTATAGTTTCTTCTTTTAAGAACTTTTAGAACTTACAAAAATAAAATAATTAAACTCTTTAATTAATTAATTAATTACTTTTTTTTATATTGTCTAAAAGACTTAGGAATATGAGTGAAAATTTAACATTATAAACAAATTTATCATTCTATTTTATATTTGTCAGAAAAAAAAATTGTAGTTTTTATTGATATTTCCAAGTTACAAAATCTTGACGACTGACGAGAGAGGAATGTTCACGATCCATCAAATTATTCCATGAATATATTTGTATGTAATTCTCGCGGATTGAAAATGATTTATTTTGGCAATGATGATTTGATTTTTTTAATGCATTTTTATAATTATCTGTTCATTCTGTTGTATCAAAATGTGATGTTAAAATAGTCTACTATGTGAAGTCTTGACTACTCCAGATTTATATTATGATAAACCATTATTATTTTTGACAACGATAAACCATTATTTTAAGCTTCTAATTAATGACATTGTAGTTTCATTACATTATTGTCTTAGTTGTCAAATTAGCTATTTAAGATTCAAAGTCCTTTTCTTTAACAAAACTAGTATTTATTATTTTATTCACATGTGCTACCTTATATCCTTTTCATTAGATCATGCCTAAAAATCCGTAAGATTATTGTTATAAAATTCATAAGAAAAATAATAATAATAAGATATTCATATCTTCATTCACCATGAGGTTGTGGTCTAGTGGATTCGAGTCCCCCTAAAAAACCCGAATTGATTTAGTACTTAATACAATCATATTATTTATCGATCAAAGTTTCCATTGTTACAAATTATTTTGATAAATTATTAGGATGCGGATGTGATGTGGCTAAGGAACCCATTTCCAAGGCTTAACAATTTGAGTGTCAACGAAACCATAGATCTCCAGATCAGTACGGACCAATTCAACGGCAACGATCGATCGGAAACCAACAACATCAACACAGGCATCTATATGATAAAATCCAACAATAGGACCGTATCTTTATTCGAATCGTGGTACGACAGAAGGATCAACTCAACCGGGTTAAAAGAGCAGGACGTTTTGGTTAATATGTTGCATGAAGGTGTCTTCAGAGAGCTTGGCCTTAATGTGAGGTTCTTGAACACCCTCTATTTCAGTGGCTTCTGTCAGGACAGCAGAGACATCAAGGCTGTAACCACCGTCCACGCCAACTGTTGCCGTACCATATCGGCCAAGGTGGCTGATCTGACGGCTGTTATTCAGCACTGGAAGAGGTTCCAGAACTCAGCGACCAATGAGACTGCTGCCGCAACCTATGGAATGTTGAAGCATGATGCATGTAGTGGTTCCTGGAAGGATTTTAAATTCAGCAAATGAGATTGAAAATCAATAGACAGAAAATGTCATGATTTTCTATAAACGTTTATATATATATATAAAAGAGAAAATACCACTTTTTAGTCAAAAATTTAGGGGGTTTATTAAATTCACCTAGAATTAGTAAATTTATTGTTCTTACCAAACAATTCACTATGAAGACTAAAATACCCTTCATTTTTCCATTACCCATGTTTTCCCTTTTTTTCTTTCTTTGATCGACCATTTTGTTATTTTGCTTCTCTCTCTTCTCTCTACTCCTCTCTCTTCTTTTTCTCCCATAACTATTCTTCTTCTCTAAATTTGTTTTTCTTCTCCAAATTTATTATTCTTCTTAATTAATATTTTATTTTTTTTGGTCGGCGATCTTCTTCTTCTCCAGATCTGTTCTTCTTCACAATTTTTTATTTATTTTTGTTGTTTGGCCGGCAATCTCCATTGGAGGTCACCTCCAATCATTAAAAAAAGTTTTTTTTTTTTTTTTTTTATTTTTTTATGAAGAAGAACAAATTTGGAGATAGGGCTTGTGGTGGTGGTGTTGGTTATGGGTTTGATGATGATCGGGTTTGTGGTGGTGGTGTTGGTTTTGAGTTTGTGGTGGTGATGTACTGATGTGGTTTGAATTAAAATTGATTTTGGTGAATGATACTGATTTTGGTGTTGGTTCTGGGTATGTGTTGGTGATGTACTGATTTTGGTTTGAATTAAAATTGATTTTGGTGAATGGTTTGATTTTGTTCAAAGCCTTTTTAGTTTTTAGTTTTTTATTTAGTTTTTTTATTTTATTTGAAGAGATATGAAAATCCATCCAGATATCTTCAAAGCTTTTATAATTTTTTTTGGCATTTGGAAATCTGGAAAATTTCCAAACCTATTCAAATATAGAAAAATTTTCAGATTTCTTTAAACACACCAGACCACCAATTAAACACACAACGACAACCCAATTAAATACACCGGGACAAACTAATTAAACATACAAGGCAGAGCAGACCAATTAAACACACAAAGTGTAAACCAATTAAACACGTCAAGGTAAACCAATTAAACACACCAGGGCAGACCAATTAAACACACCAGACCACCAATTAGACACACAAAGGCAGACCAATTAAACTTACAAGGTGTAAACCAATTAAACACACCAGGGCAGACCAAATAAACACACAAGGACACCAATTAAAGACACAATGGCAGACCATACAATTAAACACACCAGAGCAACTCAATTAAACACACCAGGGCAAGACCATGGAAAATCAATTAAACACATTAGGGCAAGACCAAATTAAACACACCAAGTCTAAAATAATTAAACACACAAGGGTAAAAAAAATTGTAGAAGAAGAAGATGGAGGTCCGGAAAGAAGAAGAAGGAGATGGAGGTCTGGGAAGAAGAAGAAAAAGAAAAAAAAATAGAGAAATTTTTTTTTTATAAAGAAAATTAGTCTTTAAAAATAAAAATCAATAAAAAGAAGGGAAATTTTGTCCAAAAAGTTGATTTTTTGGTAGAAACAATAAAAATACTAATCTTGGGTAAAAATAATAAACCTCATAATTTTTTGGTTACTTACGAATTTTACTCTATGTATAAATATACATAAATTTTCAAGTCAGTATATATGTACTGATATAACTTCATCAGTGCGTTGGATGTGAACCATTAGATGTACATACTTTGACTCAAAGTGTATGCACTTGTCAAAACTTCTCCATAATGAGTAGTCTACATGCAACGCACTGATATAAGTTATATCGGTGCGCACCGAGGAGAAAAGGACTGTATATATATATATATATATATATATATATATATAAATATCAGTCTTTCTACAGTCAGTTCGTCCTGATATAAAATATATCAGGACGAAGAATGTGGACCACAAATTATGGAGAAGTTTTGACAAGTGCATACACTTTGAGTCAAAGTACGTAAATCTAATGGTCAACATTCTTCGTCATGATACATTTTATATCAGGACGAACTGACAATAGAAAAATTGTATAAAAAATATATAAACTTACTTAATTTCTAATGAAAAAAATATTAATCTTGCATAATTTAATTTAGGCAATAAATTACATGATTAACTGAGTTGATGTGTGCTTGGCTGCTGACTTGCCTATTGCCATTAATTATAAAATTATTAAAAGCACCTTTTTTTTAAGTATCACATTAATTCGAGTTTTTTTGGGAGGAGGAGAACTCGAACCTCTAACTTCGTGGTACAGATGTGAGGAGTTTACCACTTGATCAACCTCATTAAATTTAAGTTTATAGGATGAAGTTTTTTTAACAAAAAAAAATAGTGAATCTCTTAAACAATAATGTGCCTAGTTTTGTTTTTCGTTTATAAATAAAATACAGTGCCTCTCATTTTCATTAAGGTTACAAAAAAAATTGGAAGTAAGAAACTACATTTTTGAATCTTTGGAGCTTATTAATTAGCAATTTCCTAGTAAAAACATAAAACTGTGGGACCTGTTGAAATTGAGACAGAAATGAAGTAAAAAGTTGAGCTGAGAGACCAACTTGAGCCAGTTATATACATGCTATTTCGGCTCATTGTCACGGATTTAGCTACTATACAAGAACTATATAGTTGATGGATAGTTATGTGAGAGAGTTAAATTTTTTTTTTAATTTTCAAATATTTGATTTTTGTAGACCATTGAATTGAAATCCAATGACTATAAACTAATCCAACAACTATATACTATATAGTAGTAGTTGAACCCCATTATCACCTATAAAAATAATTATAAACATTTGATATATAAAATACCAAAAAACAATTTATTTACAAAAGAGTGAAATAGGTGGTTGCTAGGTTGAGATTTAATCGTCAAGGTTTGTGGTTTGTGAATCTCATTTGTCTTTAACTTGGTGTTTAGCCTAATTTATTGTTTGTGAATCTCATTTGTAGTTTTAATTAGGTATAGCCTAATTTCTTTTGTTGGGATGTATATATTGCCGAAAAGTTTATCCGAATAAAATTATATATGAAATTGTGAGAAAGAAATCCCCAAAGACTCTTAAAATAGCTAATTCATCTACCAACGTGCCAAAGTTTGAATTATCATATGCATATATTCTCCTTCTTATTAGTAAGGGTTTTTATGATTTTAGTCCCTCTAGTTAGCGTTAATCTGGGTTTGGTCCACTAGTTTTTGAAATTGCTAAGTTTAGTCCAGTAGTTCTCTGATAATCCATATTCAAGTCCCTACCGTCCAATTCCGTTAGATTTTCGTTGACTTTCATTAGGTCAACAAGGGCATTATGGAAAATTTGATAAAAGCTTCTAGAAACTGCTTTGGAAGAAGGGTAAATTTGGAATTTAATAATGTAAAAATTTTAAAAATTAAAAAATTTATATTAAAATAATTAATATTACAAATAATTAAAATGTCCGTAATGCCCCTGATGTATTAATTAAATTAAATAATAAAAACAACCTCAAGAACAAAATTAATTAAAACAAATAATTTTCTCTCTCTCTCTCTCTCTTTCTCTTTTCTTTTCCTTCGATTTCTTCTTTATTTGAAAATCAATCTCTCTCACTCAATCTAATCTCACCCAATTCACCACACAAACCTAAACAATCAACCCTGAATCAATCCCCAGAAATATATTTTCTTCTCCCTGTCTCTTCTCGCTCTGTCTCACCAACACACCAATGGTGTGGGTATGCTGGTGTGTTTGTTCTGGTATGGTGTGGTTGTAGGCGTCGATGTGGGGTACAGATGGTTGTGATCGTTTAGGTGTTGGGTTAGGTTAGTGTGCTAGTTTGAACCCAAAACTGGGTGTGTGTGCTAATTTAAATTAGTTAGAACCTAGAACTGGGTTGAGTTGGTGTGCTAGTTTGAACCTAGAACTAGGGTTGGGTATTCCAGATATGGGTGTGTGTGTTTGTGGGTGTTTGTGTGTATGTGAGAAAGAGAGAGGGAAATTTGGGTATTCCAGATCTGGGTATTTTCGATTTTTAATTCTTTTTAAGATCAGTTTTTGGTTTTTCTGGGTTGATGAAGTCTAGTGTTGGGTGTTGTATTTGGGTTGATTTTTGGGTATTCCAAATCTGGGTATTTTCGATTTTTTTTCTTTTTAAAATCGATTTATGTTTTTTCTGGGTTGATGAAGTCTGTTGGGTGTTGTATTTGGGTTGATTTTTTGGGTTGCTGAAGTTTGGTTTATGGTATATTGATGAATTCCGGTTTTTGGTATGAATGGGGTTTTGGTGGTGTTGTGGATGAATTATTATGGATTTTGTTCTTGGAATTGATGGCGTTTGGGGGCCAAGAAAATGTAAGCACATGGAGTATTTTTTTTCTAGATTAAAAAGAAATATGTTGTTTGAAATTGATGGTGTTTGATCAAAGTTGAATTTTTTTTTGAAATATTTGTTTGAAAGTTTTTTTTTTTTGAAAAATTGAAAGTTTTTTTTTTGAAAAATTTGTTAGAAAGTTTTTTTTTTAATGAAAAAAGGTTAATTTTTAATGAAAAAAAGGTTATTTTTTTAAGAAAATATTCTATTTGATCTCCACCATCCATTTTTGATTTTTCAGAAAGATGGAGGGTGGGGATCCAGTTAAAAATATATATTTGTTTTTCATTTTTAAATATTCTTTTTTATTTTTTTATTTTATTTTTTAAAATTATTTTTGTATATTTAAATAAATATCTATTTGTTTTAATGGATTTCGAAATTAATTCATTTAATAATAATAATAATAATTTTTTAATTAGTTTTTTATATATTCTAATTTTAAATTTAAATTTTTTTAATTTTTTTAATTTTTTAATTTAATTAAATACGAAATTACGATACTGCCCTTCATCAGAAACTTTCATTAAAGATATTTTGGTCATTGTACCCTCTGAAAATGGTATTCTGTTTGTTTTTATGGAATTCTTAACAGAAGGACTAAACTTAGTAATTCCAAAAATTAGTGGATCAAACCCAAATAAACGCAAACTAGAGGGACTAAAATCTTAATATCTCTATTAGTAATTATAGTTATGGATATGTAAAGCTTTGAATAATTTATATTTTATACTTTTAGTAAAATGATCCGAAAGAGTAGCTCAATAATGTTTGTTGTTAGAAGAAAAGAAATTGGTAATTGCTAGGGAATACGTGAGCAGTTCTTTCGTGAGCTAGTTCGTTTACATGGAGTCCCCCAGTCTATAACTTCTGATAGGGATTAGAAGTTTCTTAGCCATTTTTGGGTTACATTGTGGCGGCGGATGGATACTACTCTAAAGTTTAGTAGCACTGCGCACCCACAAACTGATGGGCAGATTGAGAATCTGAATCGAACACTGAGTGATTTAATTCGAAGCATTTGTAGTGATAAGCTTAAACAATGGGACGTGGCACTGACACAAGTTGAGTTTGCGTATAATAATGTAGTTCACATTGCTACTGGTAAATCTCCTTTTGCTTTAGTGTATCTGTAGCCTCCTAAGCATGAGTTAGACCTAACTCGTCTTCCTAAAATTGCTGGAACAAGTGTTGCTTCCGAGAACATGGCTGAACAGGTTCGCGATGTTCAGGCTAAGGTGAAACCCGGGTTGGAGGAGAAGAATGCGAAGTATAAAACCGCAGCTGATGTCAAGAGGCAAGAGAAATTGTTTACTGAGGGTGATCAGGTTATGTTGTTTCTGCTTAAGGAAAGGTTCCCAGTCGGTTCTTATAACAAGTTGAAACCAAGGAAGTATGGGCCGTACAATGTGATCAAGAAGATCAATGATAACGCCTACTTGATCAACTTGTCTGCTGATATGAACATCTCTCGTACTTTCAATGTAGCTAATCTTTACGAGTTTTGTGACGATGTTCCGCTGTATCCAGATTATAACTTGAGGTCGAGTTCTTTGCAAGTGGAGGGGACTGATGTAGGACAATTGGCTTTGGAGTTCGAAGAATAGTTGGATAGGAAATTGGGTAAAAGAGCTGGTCCGAAAAAACGGGCTTAACTTTTAGTTCGGTTGTCTGATTGCCTACTATGATATGTTTTCAGAAAGGGTTTTCAGTGCTCCATACTGTCCCAACCCGAGTTCCCCGGTTGAGGTCGTTTTCGTCCTCAAATTTGCTGTTTTAGATAGGCTGTCGGGCGATTGAAGTTTTATTGCAATTGTTTTTTTTGGTGTTTCGTTTTTAGTTGTTATTTGTTTAGAAAATGTCTATTTTGGTCTTTTTGCTTTATTTAGGGTTTTCAGAGACTATTTAAGCTCATGGTTATTTGTTTTAGCATCATCTTATTGAATTTTAATAAAAACTTAGGTTTTCTCTAGCGGATTCCAGTTTTGTGTGTTGTTAGAGCTTACGTTGGTAAACTCTTTTACTTCCATTCTGCATCAGAAAGAAATCCCTAAAGATTCTTAAAATAGCTAATTCATCTAACAACGTGCCAAAGTTTGAATTATCATATGCATATATTCTCCTTCTTATTAGTAATTATAGTTATGGATATGTAAAGCTTTGAGTAATTTATATTTTATACTTTTAGTAAAATAATCCGAAAGAGTAGCTCAATAATGTTGTTGTTAGAAGAAAAGAAATTGGTAATTGCTAAGAAAACATGAAGGTGGTGTTGGTCCCTTCTCCGACGGTTATTGATGTACCACATACTGTTAATACTAAAATCCGACTATTCAGAGCCTTCCGCCTTATAAATTGTCACATTTTTTACAGTAGAAAAAAAACACTCACTACCGAAAATATAAACCAAAAAAATATTTCACATTACAATAATAAAAAAGAACATAAAAAAAAGAATAAAACATGTTCTGTTCAAATAATGGGATCAGACGATCACCCAGCAGCAGCGCCAATATTATTCATTTGGCGAGCTTGCTGTTAATGGCAATAATATTCCTGAGCGGGCACGTGGTGTTCTGCGACGACACAACACCCATCCCGGCTGATGCTGGAGGGGTGAACGGGTGGTTTAGCGCAAACGTGAAGCCGGTGGCAGATAGTAAGGGGTCCCTGGACCCTGCACTGGTGGCGGCGGAGGAAAGTCCTCAAGTGATAAAGGTGAGGAAAGATGGAAGCGGTGATTTTAGTAAAATATGTGATGCCATCAACAGCGTTCCCTCAGGGAACACGAAGCGAGTCATTATATGGATAGGTGCTGGTGAATATGTTGAGAAAATCAAAATCGAAAGAGCTAAGCCCTTCATTACGTTTTATGGGTCGCCCGATGCCATGCCCACTATAAGTTATTCGGGCACGGCGTTTGAGTACGGAACCGTGGACAGCGCCAGCCTCATTGTGGAATCTGACTATTTCATGGCTGCTAATATTATTATTAAGAATGGTGCTCCAAGGCCGGACGGCGTAAGGAAGGGAGCTCAGGCTGTGGCATTGAGGATCTCCGGAACAAAAGCGGCTTTCTACAACGTGAGAATGATCGGGTTCCAGGACACGTTGTGCGACGACAAGGGGTACCATTTCTACAAGGATTGCTACATTGAAGGCACGGTTGATTTCATTTTCGGAAGGGCAAAGTCCTTGTATGTTAACACGCAGCTACATGTGCTCGCGGATACCGGCATGACGGTGATAACCGCACAAGCAAGGGATACTGCCACAGAGGACTGCGGTTACTCGTTTGTGCATGGCCAGATTACCGGAGTCGGAACTGGAGCCTACTTGGGCAGGGCTTGGATGGCCAGTCCTAGAGTCATTTTTGCATACACCAACATGGGCTCAATCGTCAATCCCGCTGGATGGGACAATAACTTCAAGCCTGAACGCGAGAAGTAAGTCAAATATACATATATGCTAAATATGTTACCCATTATTATTATTATTAGATCATTGCGACTAACTCATAAATATTGCACTGCAGGACTGTTTACTTTGCAGAATACAAGTGTTCTGGATCTGGAGCAAATCCAGCTGGGCGTGTTAAATTCACAAAGCAGCTCTCAGAAGCAGAAGTCCGACCCTTCCTTACCCTTGGTTACATTGAAGGCTCTAAATGGGTCCTTCCTCCTCCAACCCTCTAAATTCATCATTTTGCAGTACTGCATGCAGCACAGGAGAGCTAGCTTTAATGATTTGGCCACTGTTTTGCTGCTCACATATCTAAAGCTTCCTAACGCTGTTGTTTTCTGCTAATACACAACAGTCATATGCACATTATTTTGTGCCCATTTAACCACTTAGTTAATTAGAGATAGAGATGTCACCAAATTGGTGTAAGAAATCCTATATAATATCACAAATTTTTTTTTGTATTTTGTTCATCAGGTTGGATTTTCTTTTCTTCTTTTTTTACTTTGCTTTATGCAATGTTTTTATTTGAATTTTTTTTACTTGAAATGCTTTACTATATATATATATTCAATACATCTGATTATCTTTATTTTTAAATTAATGCTTTATGTTGATGATAACTCATTTGTAACCTTATTTGGGTGGTATAATATTACTCTTATTTTTAATTTGAAAAAAAAATAAAAAAAATACCAAAATGAACAGCTACGCCGTTTGAAAATTCAAATTATCCTTAATTCTCCTCCCTCTCTCTCTCTCTCTCTCTCTGAAAGAAAGAGCGGATCGAGAGGACTAATGTTGCAATTGGATTAGTACATTAGTTTCAGACATTGTTTTTATGAAATTGGACTGACCTAAGGGGAAAAATCATCACAAGCGATCATATACTGAAAACCCCCTAGGAAATATCCAGAAATATATTAATAAAGAAAAATAATAACAAAAGTAATAGCTATACATCACAAACCAGAAGATGCAGCCCCAAAATAACCAGAGGCACGCGAGCCACATAAGAAAAACAAAGCTAGGAAAATCTAAACAATTCTCTACCCATACAGTTATTACCAACAAGCGAAGAACAAAACGAAGGAGTGGAAACCACCAGGAATCAGAAGAAAGACCCAAAGCGTGTTTAGAGAGAGCATCTGCCACCTGATTACCTTCCTTGAACATATGAGAAACCTGGAACTCCATATGCGAGATCTGATGAATGCAGCGCTGCCAAGCTTGACTAACACGCCAGGTAACCTAATCAGACCTAATCGAAAGAAGCTGCACAACATAAGAAGAATCACTCTCGAGCCAGATCTTATGCCAACCTAAATTCCAAGCATAACTGATGGCTAAAGAAGCCGTAAGGAGCTCAGCCTCAAAAGCAAAAATCTGACCAAGGGGGATCGCGAAACATGCCTTAACAAAAGATCTACAAGTCCGAAAAACACCCCAACAACCTCCATCCACCCCGCAGCCGGGGGCGACCAAACCACACTCTTAATAACCAGAGCTTTACCAGGTTGACCACTGAGACCAAACCGACGAAGAATCATCAGATCATCAACACAGTTACGCATACAGCCGATCCCCAAACGATTTGCGACATAAACAGAGCACCACACTAGAGATAAAGCAGCATTGAAATCAACATATTTTCCTTCAAAAATCCAATGGTTACGGGAATGCCACACACTCCAAACCACCGCATGAATAGCAGCTTTCCATAAAACCCTAATATGATCAGTGAAAGAAACAGACATGACCTGTCTGAAAAAAGAACCCCAAGTGTCAGCGGAGACACGCCTCTGAAATGCGGAGAAAACCGCCTCCCAAAGAACTGTAGCAAGAGGACACTTCAAAAAAAGATGATCCACTAATTCCGAACTAGTACCACAACACTACACCTAGAAGCTAATTGAAATCCGGACCTGCACAAACGATCTTCGGTGGGGAGCCTATCAATCAAAAGTCGCCAAGACGGAACTGAACAGGGGGGGGGGGATATAGCGAGACCATACGTCCCTCCACCAGAGGACCTGCGGGATGTCATGAAACATCTTAGAGTATGCCGCCTTACAAGAAACACTACCTTCCCTAGAGTGAGGCCACACCAAATAATTGGTCACCAGAGAATTTCAAAATGAATAAAATCAAACAAAGAAAATTCATCCAATTTTGAACACAATGAAATGCTGTTTGCTATATACACTACAAGAAAAAAAATGGCTTTTTAGCAACGTTAGAATGATAGCATAACATTCTTCTTTTATTATTATTTTTTTTTGCCATTTTTTGGTTTGATTTTTTTTCTTCTCAAAAGCCTCCGTTGATCTAGTTAATAGGTGTTTTTTTTGCCACTGATGCGACTTTACGCAATTAAGTAGCTTTGGTTTGTTTATTTTACAAACTTAAATATTAAATTAAGAAAAAAAAAAGTAATTTTTTTACCCTTCACTTAAAAATTAAGCTTAAAAAAAAACTTAAAAATGAAGTTACAATTAATAAACTAAAGGGTTGTTTGTTTTTTTGTCTAAAGACTGAACAGTCCTGAATTTTTCTAAAGACTAAATGATATGTTTTTTTCCTCACATTTGAATGTACTGTCAACATGTTTGTTTTTAAAAAATAAAATGTCTGAAGACAAGTAGTTTTACATTTATACCCATGCTAATTAAAAGAAGTAATTTAACATGCATATTCTTGTGCAAACATAGTTCAATTTAACAAAATAAAAAATTCATCAAAGAATAACATTTTGCATGTTCTGCAAACAAAGTTCAAGTTCAATTTATTGTAAAAAAAAGGTTCAAGTTATTTTGCATGCTATTCATGTTTTCAACATATATAATTGAAGAAACCAGTTTTTTTTTGGTTTCCTAATTCATATATATGCACTGAAAAAAAAGGTTATTGATTTTTTTTTTTGAAATAGGTTCTTGAATTATATGCATTGGTCTCTATGAGAAGTGATTATTTTTTTTTTCTTTCTAAAAGACATTTAAAATAAGAAATATGTTAAAAGAAAGATCTCTACACACTACAAAAAAATTGGGCTATATGGACTTAATATGAGTTGACATCTAAATCTAAATGACATGTTTTTTTTTTCTCACATCTGAATGTACTGTCAACATGTTTGTTTTTTAAAAATAAAATTGTCTGAAGACAAGTAGTTTTACATTTATACCCATGCTAATTAAAAGAAGTAATTTAACATGCATATTCTTGTGCAAACATAGTTCAATTTAACAAAACAAAATTTTTGCATGTTCTGCAAACAAAGTTCATGTTCAATTTATTGTAAAAAAAATGTTCAAGTTATTTTGCATGCTGTTCATGTTTTCAACATATATAATTGAAGAAACCAGTTTTGTTTTTTTTTTTTGGTTTCCTAGTTCATATATATGCACCGAAAAAAAAGGTTATTGATTTTTTTTTGAAATAAGTTCTTGAATTATATGCATTGGTCTCTATGAGAAGTGATTAGTTTTTTTTTTCTTTCTGAAAGACATTTAAAATAAGAAATATGTTAAAAGAAAGATATCTCTACACACTACAAAAAAATTGGGCTATATGGAAGAAATTTTTTTGGGACGAATTTTATTTGTCCCAATAGAACATCTATTGGGACGTAATAACACATTCGTCCATAAAAACTGTAAACCTGAAAACACCTTTCGTGACGAAAAAATTCGTCCCAACAGAACGTCTATTGGGACGAATAAAATTATTCGTCCCTTAAAAGTGCAAAAGTGACGAGACTTTTACGGACGAAAAATATTTGTCCAAATAGAATGTCTATTGAGACGAAAAAATTATTTGTCCTTTAAAAGTGCAAAAGTGATGAGACTGTTATGGACGAAAAATATTTGTCCCAATAGGATGTGTATTGGGACGAAATAAATTATTCGTCCCTAAAAAGTTTGAATTGTTTTTTAAAAAAGGAAAAAAAGTTTGAGATTTGAGGACTTTTTAGGACAAAAGTAACATATTTTTTTCATAAATTTAATAAAAATAATCTAAACTGCAAAAACATTTTTTAAAAACATTGTTTTATATTTCTCCTTCCATTTTGTGATAGAGATTCAAATTTTACATTTTTCTGTTAAATTGAAAAATGTAAAGAAGTCTCACTATTCTTAGTACGATTAACAATAAACCCTTTAATCTGACAAATATATGATTTTAACAAAATAGTTAATTAAATGCTAGAATAAATGTTTTTTATTATCAATTTGTTTATCATATAAAAATAAAATTTAAATTATTGGAATTAATCTACAAATAAAATTTTGTTTGAGAAATAAACAATAAAAATTTAATAACATGTAAATGTTATATATAAAACGTATGCTTTTATTAACACATTCAAAGCAGCAGCAAAGCGGATAAGGCTTGCTTTCTCATGACTTGTGTGACAGGTTCTCCACCCACTGGAGAGCAAAACGTTGATTGTGAGGGGGTTTGATGAGGTGGAGCTCATGGGGTGTGATGGGTGGGGTAGGAAGGGGTGTCCTTCGAGGCCACTAATCAAAATTTTGTCCCTATAGGTAGTCTTTGGGGACAAATTTCAAATTTCGTCTCAAAGAAGCTATTGCGACTTTCATCCCAATAGATCAATAGAGACGAATTTTGGGCTATTGGGGATAAATTTGGAAATATATCTTCTTTGGGAGGAGTGTCCTTCGAGGCCACTAATCAGAATTTCGTCATGTTATTGGTATAATTTGAAGAGATGACATGTTAGCATAAACATCGTGTTACATGGGGACAACTAGTGATGTCAACAAATGTAATCTAAATTGAACCAAACTAAAATGATCAGAAAATAACCCTACAGTACTGATCAAAGTTACTTAGATGGTCGGGTTTGGAATTCCTGACCAAAGTAATTAGATTGATCGGGTATAATTACTTGATCAGGTAAAGATCCTTGATCGGGAGTAAAAGAGATCTGGTCGGGTTTGGAAGACGGTCGGCTAAACGACACGTGGACAATGTCTAAATACGATCAGATGCTCGTATTGATAACACAATTACGACTTAAACACATAAAGAAGAATCCTCTTCAAATAAGATATCACGAAGTAAACTCTGATAAGGAAATAAACTTCCTTATAGATATCAGAGTCCCAATCAGGCAATAAGTCTAATTCATTCAATTCGTGGAAGGCGCAAGACAGGAAAGAGGATAAAGACGACTTCAATAAGTAATCAGTCCTAATTAAACACTACTACCTCTTCTTTGTTGTATACCAAGATTTGGGGTTCTATACATGTATAAATAGACCTAAAAAATACCCAAGGGTTCTGGAATCATTATGTATTCAAGAGGGCAAGTAAGATTGAGTGTGTAATCATAATATTATAGTGATTTTTCCTCTCGCGTCATTGGCAACCGTGGTTTTTTCCCTCTTGGGTTTTCCACGTAAAATCTTGCTTGCATGATACCTTTTATCTCTTCATGATTTCATTATACGATTGCAAACTTTATATATTTTGTGTGACGTGTGATTGAATTCATACAATCCAAAAATCGCCGTCAACACGTCACTATATATTTTCAATTGGGACGAAATTTCGTCCCTATAGGTAGTCTTTGGGGACAAATTTCAAATTTCGTCTCAAAGAAGCTATTGCGACTTTCGTCCCAATAGATCAATAGGGACGAATTTTGGGCTATTGGGGATAAATTTGAAAATATATCTTTTTTGGGAGGATAGACTTGGAAGAGAATATTTTGATTGTATTCTAGTGATTTTGAATTAAATTAAAAGTCATGATTTCTTACTTTATTTTTTAAGTTTTTTTTTATTGATATTTTTAATTTGTTTGACCACTTAAAAAAACAAATAAACAACTAAACTAATAAGTTCAATTCAGACCCATTAAGTTTTAAGTAGAAAAAACAAACGACCCCTAAATTTTTTTTTTTACACACTTGTATGTCTAGGAACCCGCTCTGATACCAATTGAAAATAACTCTAAATGTGTCTAAACAATTTAGAGGGGGCGAATGAGTTGTTAATCGATTATATTACCAAGTTTTTAGATTAAGCAATATTAAACTCAAGAACCAATTACACAAACAGTAAAAATCAAGTAAATTGCGGAATATAATCACACTTGACTTTTGCGTTGGCAACTCTCTAACCGGAAAAAACCCATGGGACTAGTCTCGATAGCCACTTAGTCACAGAAATCCACTATTTGAATATTTGATTACATCCTAAGTTGACATCTCTCGTCACTCTTCTCAAAGATCATAACTCAACATATTCTACCCGTAGGCCTTTAATAGTGGGTCTTGACAATGCTTGCCAACCAATCATTGGTTGCAAGACTTCTTTTGCTTGTACAGCTACCATATGTGTCCACAAGACTTGAATTCAATGGAGAGAATTAAAGTCTAAATGAACAATCAATGAATGCTTAATGCAAATGAGTACTTGACTAGCATTAAATGCTTAACTAGGTGTTAATATGCAAACCCAACAACCCTAGTTATTAGCTAACCATTACAATCACCAAAGCCTTAATGAAAAAACACTAAAGATGATGTCTTGGTAAATAAAAGGAAGAACAATAAATGACATGGGATTTTGTTCTTACCTACCGCAAGTGATGATGCAAGCAAAAACCATGCTTGATGATGTCCTAGGTGCAAATGAATGGGGCTTTGGAGAGTCACAAATGATTGCTTGAACCTTTATCTCTCTAAGAACTCAATAGTGCTCACAATGTATGAAGGATTCAGAGTTCTTGATGAACAAAAAAGTGTCATGGGCATAAACAGGGATCTTGCAAAACTATATCGTTTTGGTAAAAATCTGTTTTCGCAATCCTCTTTTCACGGTCGACCATGACGAAAAACAACCACGAAAAAGGCAACTCAATTGTCGCCAGAGAATTGCGGTCCTATTTCGCAATGGTTCATGACGAAGCCACAACTGCGAAAATTATTGGAGAAAACTTCGCGCCACTTTGTCGCGGTTTTCCATGACTATACAAAGACAGTGAAAACCTTTGGAAGGTTTTTTACGGTGCTCTAATATGACACTTGAACCGCAAGATCCTTTGGAAAGAATGTCTCGGCAATTTTTTACGGTGGTCTATGAGGACATTTAGACCACGAAATCCACTGGAATGGTTTTTGCGGTTCATGACGATGACACCAAGACCGCGACAATGAGAAGAAAATGTATCTCATGCAATTTAACACACTAACCTATTATTATTTTATTATTTGGTTTAAAAACACTAATATTTGATTAAAAAAACTAATTTTGTAACTAAATATAATAAATTGATTTTGAAATAATTTTGATTATATAAATTTATATATGTATGATTTTGAAAAAAAAAATCTACATTATCTTTAATAATCTCAACCAAATTGATCTATCTTTGTATGGCACTGACGCACTGTTGAGCTAAAAGCCTGAAAATAGTCGAAGTTATCCAACTCCATATAGTCACCCTCCATTTAAGGATTGACCAAGTCTATAATTTACAGTCCCAATGTGACTCACCTATTTTTATGTCAATTAACCATCCTAAATTAGTCCAAACATAATTACTTCTAATTGAGCATTACACGCGAGTCTGCCAAAATTTTCCATATACAAGAAAGCACCAAGCAACTTCTTCGCGAACCCAGACACGCTCCCCTCCCTCATTTTTTGTTTCTTTTTAAAACATATGATTGGTTATTGATAAATTGATTAAGGAAATTGTTAGGAATTTAAACCGATGAATACATAAACGACATGTCTAAAATTCACCAAAAACTCATAGCAATTAACGTTTACAGCAGAAAAATAAGATGAGAGAAAACAAACAAACAATCACATAACACAAGACATACGTGAAAACTTTAAACAGGGAAAAAATCACGGGCCGTCAGGACAACAAAGTAAGTTCTACTATATGATAAATTGTTACAACCATATACTCTTGGATTCTCTCTCTAACCTCAACCCCAAACCACAGAGCCTTACCAAGTCCCCAAGCTTACAACTGAGCTTTATTTCATGACTCTCAGCTCACAAAGCTTACAAGATCCTCACAAAGAACCCCCCGACCCTCCGACCCCCCCCCCAAATATCCTCTAGGTCTCCTCTGAATATCACCCACGGATCTCTAACTTGATCCGCTGATATTCCCTAGGGTCTCCTCAGGATCTCACCACTCTCTGATGTTATAGGTGTTCTTTTACTCCACACAAAATAACCTAGTTACAAGATTCTATTTATACTAGTTACATGGAGCTTAGACCAACAAGGAAATCCATCTCCTACACGTATAAGACTTTCTTGTTTCAAATAAATATTATTATTTCCTTTTATTCACTAGTCTTATTACAAAGAGAAATCCTTTTCTTCAAGCACAATAATTTCCAGAAACAAACTACTTTCTTTTCCGCTAAAGATTTCCCGTTCCACGCATGCTTATGATTGACTACGATTCGAGTCACGGTTGCGCACCCGCTTCCTATACCGTTACAAGTCACTTGAAATTACATTGCTCAGCAAACCGCGATCCATTCGCTGAAACGAGCCCGAAACCGCTGTCCAGCCGTCATACCGCTGTCCAACCCACAACGCAATGGACAACGCTTTTAATTGGAATAAAACTGTTGTCCTTACCGCTGTGCAATTGCCCAGTGCAAGGCACAGCGTAATGGACCGCTGTGGGAAATGCTGTCCATCCCACAGCGTTACCCACAATGGTTGTCAACCATCTTCGTTTCTTCAGTTCTTCTTGGTCTTCAAACCTCCCTCAAACACTATATCTAACTTCTAAACGTTTCCCACGACTCCAGGAACTAGCACATCAGTTGGGTCTTGTTTTGTTCACATTGGGTTCACTTGAGAATACGAGACAAAACTTAACAATTCTCCTATTTGGCTTAAGTTCTCAAGACCGTTGTTCACAACAACGACTCTCCATACCGAAAATGACCATACCCTACCACAAGGTATAACCATTTAGGAACCAACCATCCTAAGATTTTTTCTTGTTCCGGCACCATGCCGAAATAACCTTCTGAAATTGTGGTGCAACTCCTCATATCAAATTTCAAGGGACTTCGTCAGCCATCGACATCCTTGTCCACCTGCACACCTTGCATCACCTTCTGACCGATGCCAATGTGCAAAACTTGTGGACCATTAACAACAACATATCCTCTTCCATGACCAGTGGAGAAACCTGTCAAAAGGATAAACGTGTCCTTGCATCACCCAATCCGGTTAAAGACTTGCTATTAGTACGGGGAAAGCTTTGCCGGATAAGCTCCACACAACACCAGAGTTTTTTTTTTAAATTTTTTTATTTTGTCTTCGGGAGTTTTTTTTAATCGTATTGTGTAACCCAGATTAGATCTCTATGACTTATACCTGCCACCACAAGCAAAACTTCTCATTTATCAAATTCTTCTTTTCATCAAGACCTACTGAGTTCGAAACCGCTTTCAAGACATATCTCCATTGCTAAATCCATACTAGGCAACTGTGAATCATCATCTCAATGCCACCAAGTACTCCATACAATCTCCCGTAAAGACTTGACACCGCTATCACTAACCGTGGCTCTGATACCAGTTTTTGGAAATTTGAATCGATGAACGCGGAAACAACATGTCTAACATTCGTCCATAACTCATATCAATTAACGTTTATAGCATGAACATAAGATGAGAGAAAATAGACAATCACATAACACAAGATATCCGTGAAACCCTTAAATAGGGAAAAAACCATGGGCCGCCAGGACGACAGAGAATGTTCCACTATATGATAAATTGTTACAACCATATACTCTATGATTCTCTCTCTAACCTCAACCCTAAACCATAGAGCCTTACCAAATCCCTAAGCTCACAACCGAGCTTTACATCATGACTCTCAGCTCACAATGCTCATAAGGATCCTCACCAAGAACCCCCTAATATCCCTTATATCTCCCCTGAATATCACCCACGGATCTTTAAATTGATCCACTGATATTCCCCGGATCCCTCCCCAGATCTCACCACTCGCTAATGTTACAAGTGTTCTTTTACTCCACACAAAATAACCTAGTTATAATGTTCTATTTATACTAGTTACAAGGAGTTTAGACAAACAAGAAAATCCATCTCCTACACGTACAAGACTTTCTTGTTTTAAATAAATACTATTTCATTTTATGCACAAGTTTTCTTGCAAAGAGAAATCATTTTCCTTCAAGCACAAATAACTTTTAGAAACAAATTACTTCCTTTTCCGCTGAAGATTTCCCGTTCTATGCATGCTTATGATTGACTACGATTCGGGTCACGGTTGTGCACCCGCTTCCTAAACTGTTACAAGTCACTTGAAATTACATCGCTCAACAACCCGCGATCCATACACTGAAACAAACCTGAAACTGCTATCAGTCGTCGTACCATTGTCAAACCCACAACACAATGGACACCGTTTCATTGGAATAAACTTGTTGTCCTTACGCAAGGCACATCGCATTGGACCGCTGTGAGAACCGCTATCCATCCCATAGAGTTACCCATAACGGTTGTCAACCATCTTCGTTTCTTCATTTCTTCTTAGTCTTCAAACCCCCCTCAAACACCATATCTAACTTCTAAACGTTTCCCATATCTCCAGGAAGTAGTACATCAGTTGAGTCTTGTTTGGTTCACATTGGATTTACTTGAGAATACTAGCCAAAATCTAACAATTCTCCCATTTGACTTGAACTCTCAAGACCTTTGTTCACATCAACGACTCTATATACCGAGAATTACCATACCCCACCACAAAGTATAACCACTTAGGAACGAACCATCCTAAGATTTTTTCTTGTTCCGGCACCATGTCTAAATATTCTTATTAAAATGTGGTGCAACTCTTCACGTCAAATTTCCAGGGAGTTTGTCAGCCATCTACATCTTTATCCACCTACACACCTTGCATCACCTTCTGACCGATGCCCATGTGCAAAATTTATGGACTACTAGCAACAACATATCTTCTTTTATGACTAGTGGAGAAACCAGTCAAAAGGATAAACGTGTTCTTACATCATCCAATCCGGTGAAAGACTTGCCATTAGGACAAGGAATGCTTTGCTAGATAAGCTCCACATCACACCAGAGTTTTCTTGATTTTTTTTAATGTTCATGAGTTTTTTTTTCGTCTTGTGTAACCCAGATTGGAATTCTATGGCTCATACCTGCCACTTCAAGCCAAACTTCTCATTTATCGAAATCTTCTTTTCATCAAACCTTATTGAGTTTGAAACCGCTTTCAAGACGTATATCTATTGATAAATCCATACTAGGAAACCGTGAATCATCATCCCAATGCCACGAAGTCCTCCATACGATCTTTTGTAAAGGCTTGACACCGCCATCACCAACCGTGGCTCTGATACCAGTTGTTGGGAATTTGAACTGATGAATGCGGAAACGACAAGTCTAATATTCATCCATAACTCATAGCAATTAACGTTTATAGCAAAAAAATAAGATAGAGAAAATAAACAATCACATAACACAAGATATACGTGAAAACCCTAAACAGGGAAAAAACCATAGGCCGTCAGGACGATAGAAAAAGTTCCACTATATGATAGATTGTTACAACAATATACTCTAGGATTCTCTCTCTAACCTCAACCCCAAACCATAGAGCCTTAGGAAGTCCCCAAGCTCACAACCGAGCTTTACATCATGACTTTAAACTAACAACGCTCACAAGATCCTTACCAAGAACCCCCAAATATCCCTTAGGTCTCCTTTGAATATCACCCACAGATCTCTAACTTAATCCATTGATATTCCCCAGATATTCCCTAGGGTCTCCCATGGATCTCACCACTTTTTTGTTTATGCAACAATCAAAGTCCGAAAAAGTTGTTGAAATTAGATCCAACCCATCCCCCCCCTCCCATAGGTTGCTAAATATCCATCTTAGAAAATTTCAAAAAAACGCTTCTTAAAAACAAACACCAAAAAGCTTCACAAGATGATTAGTAGTAACAGTACAACAAATATAGCAATATAAAGTAACTACTACAATGTAAGGTAAATACATTCAATAAAAGAAAAGATCATCACAAAGATTGTTTTAACGCGGTAGAACCTCACAGATTGAAGAAACATTCATGAGTTGATTCCACAACCATAACCAACATTATCTTTCACTAGTTGGTAGAATGTACACACTCAAGCGATCAATACACATGATCCACCCTATTGGATCATCATAAACTAACATACCCTCAGGCCTTTTATTAGTGAGAGACTTGCCTCTTTCTATCCAAGACATTCATGTGCCTCTAGAAAGTTCCTTGCTCAACTTTCCGGATCTCACCAATCTATGTCACGACTTCCTTACTTAAGTTAGAGCTTCACACTCCAACAAGATATTTTCTCCTTTTACAAGGCAATGATTTAAGTGTAATGCAAACATGCAAACATGATGCAAACACAAACAAATAGTGTATATAGATCAAACACACTCTATGAAAAATTAGTTATCACAATTTAACCCACAAACATATGAAACTACTCCTTATGAACATGTAATAGAAAATCTAGAATATGCAATTCAATTCCTACACAAAATATATTTAGAAACCTAAACATGTCAATCAAAGTTAGAATAATAGATTTGCAACAAAAAGCACAAAACTAGCTTTGAAATCAAGTGGACAAATCAACACTTGAAATCCACAACAGATTCACTAAAAAGAGAACTAGATTTAAAACAAATGAAATCACAATCAAAATATTATAGTTCTAGAACATGTGACTAAAACCTAGAAATCAACAATCAAGAACAGACAAAAAGTTTTCTAGATTCAAGTTCATGTTCATCAAAAGTAGCTAGAAAGATATTCAATTAAAAAGAAAAAAAGATAATTAAGAAAATAAATCAAACAAGTCGAAAAATAGAATCCAAATCATTCTAAACACATTCCATATTCAAATCAAGAGATTCAAGACATTGATCATAAGAAAAGTGTAGAGAATATGATTTACTTACAAAATGATGATCACTTTATGACGATCAAAGTAAATCAGAACATATGGACTCCAATTAGCTTTGAAAACACTTGAAAGTTCTTCTCCTTTGAAAGATAATGAATTTTGGCTTTTACATCACCAAAATCGGATCTAAAATGACTGAGATATCACAAAAACAAAAACGGACAAGTTTTTTAAAATTTTTGCACAACTTTGAATGTAAATGAGAGTGAAAAGATATTATGTGTGAGGGACCACAAGAAGGAGATGGGGGCACGCCACCTCATCACCTCGTGGAGGCACGTGGCCTCCACGGGGGAAGATGGGTGCCTTTCCCGTGGAGGCCACGCGCCTCGCTAGCTACTTAGTCACAAAAATTGACTATTTGAATATTTGATTACATCCTAAGTTGACATCTCTTGTCAGTCTTCTCAAGGATCAAAACTCAACCTATTCTACCCGCAGGCCTTTAATAGTGGGTCTTGACAGTGCTTGCCAACCAACTCTTGGTTGCAAGATTTCTCTTACTTGTGCAACTACGACTTGTAGCCATAAGACTTATGGGTCGTTTGTTTTTTCCACTTAAAACTTAATGAGTCTGAATCATAATTATTAAGTTGTTTTGTTTGTTTTTATAAGTGGTCAAACAACTTAAAAATGCTAAAAAACAACTTAAAATAAAAAGTAAAAAATATTGACTTTTCACTTAAGCAAATCACTGAGTTGCATTAAATGCAATCCAAAATCTTTTCTTCCGATACTATCCCCTATATATAACATATTTCCAATTTCATCATAATTATATATGGTACAAAAATGTTTATTTTAATATATTTTTTATTTTAAATAGTTTTAAAAATAAACAAGAATCCTAATTGCTTCTCATATTGGTGTTTAATATCAATACTTTATTATGATATTAGGGTGATGTATATATATATTATTATTTTATAGTATTTTGTGTGAGTTTTCCTGCTACCCCTTTTATTTTTTGAAAAAAAAAACCTTTCTTTTCGTAATAAAAATGAAGTTTATTTGTAATTGAAGAAGAAGATCATGATAATATGTGTTCATATATAATTATTATTTTTGGATTGTTTTTATTCCATATTATATGTATAATTGTTTAACGTGGGTATAAATGTAAAATTACTTAATTTCAGACAATTTTACTTTTAAAAAATAAACATGTTGACAATACATTCAGACGTGAGGAAAAAAAAACAGACATGTCATTCAAGTTCAGATTTCAAACTTTATCAGTCTTCAGAAAAATTCAGGACTGTTCAATTTTCAGACAAAAAAACAAACGACCCCTTAGACTCAATGAAGAGAATTAAAGCACAAGACTTGGACTCAATGAAGATAATTAAATTCTAGGTGAACAATCAATGAATGCTCAATGCAAATGAGTGTAAGACTAACACTAAATGCTTAACTATGTGTGAATATGCAAACCCAACAACCCTAGTTATTTGCCGACCCATACAATGACCAAAGCCTTAATAAAAAAGCACTAAAGATGATGTCTTGGTAAATAAAAAGAAGAACAATAAATGATATGGGATTTTGTTCTTACTTACCAAGTGACGATGCAAGCAAGAACCCTGCTTGATGATGTCCTAGAAGCACATGAATGGGGATTTGGAGAGTCACAAATGGTCGCTTGAACATTCCTCTATTTAAGTACTCAATAGTGCTCACAATGTATGAAGAATTCAGAATTCTTGGTGAAAAAAAAATGTCATGGGCTGTAAATAAGGATCTTGTTTAACTACATCGTTTTGGTAAAAGTAAGTTTTTTGCGGTCCCGTTTTCACGGTCGACCATGATGAAAAACAACCGAGACAAAGGTAACTCAATCATCGCCTGAGAATCGCGGTCCTATTTCGAGGTGGTTCATGACGAAGCCACAACTGTGAAAATCACTGGAGATGCCTTTGTGCCACTTTGTTGCGGTTCTCATGACGATACAAAGACAACAAAAACCTCTAGAAGATTTTTCACGGTGCTCTAAGACGATATTTGAACATTGTAATCCTTTGGAAAGAATGTCGTGGCCATTATTCGCTGTGGTCCATGACGATATTTAGATTGTAAAATCCACTGGAATGGTTTTTACGGTTCACCACGATGACACCAAGATCGCGACAATGATAAGAAGAGGTATCTCATGCGATCTAAAACACTAACCTATATGCAATATGTGCAAGTGTGAGAATGATTTAATACAAACTTAAATGAAAATAAAAGAACACAATTGAATCAGTTGTGTGTGTGTGTGTGTGTGTGTGTGTGTGTGTGTGTGCACCTAATCTCTTTAAGAGAACAAGTCAAATGATATACCTTTGAGGCTCTTGGTCTTGAAGCACTCGGGATGCTGGGAAATTTTCCAAACACGATCACGAACTTGGTGATCACATGAAGAACTTAATTTACCCTTATAAAATATCCCATTGTGGTTTGTCAATGAAATAAGACAATCATAAAATAATAGGACTAACAAAGGAGGCCAATAGCCTCCTTCAATAGAAAGAAGGAGGTCGCCGGTCTTGTCCAACATCAACTATCAAATATGAGGCCGATGGGTTCCTATAATAGTACAAATGTGGCCGTGGTCTCCCCTGCCATCAAGGAGGAGGTCGTCAACCTCTTCCAACATCAAGAATGAGGTCGATTACCCTTATAAAATATCCCATTATGGTTTGTCTTTATTATTTAGTAATTTGAATAGTTGTTGAAATTGATTATATTCAAGTTTTATTATATACAAGTGATTTCTCCTATAAACATCTGACTTGAGTGCCGGAGAGTCCCCTAAATGGACCACCCTAACTACGTGTTCTCTTTTTTGTTTTGTAGGATTGTCAATTCCCTCCGCTCTATCAAATTTAACTATGGATTTTTAGGGTCTACAGTTTGGCGCCCACCGTGGGCCCCGACAATCATTTTTGTATAACTACTATTGAAAATACCTACAAGGTTATACTAAACAACCTAGAAAAGGGGGGAAGGGGGGGGGGGGGGGGGGGGGGGGGGGTGAATAGGTTGACACTCTATTTTTAAAACTCTTTCGAGACTTTTGTCAAAACCTTGGTGAGCATAGAAATTAACCTTTAACATGATTGTTATGAGAAAACAATTAACACATGTATGCTCAATCCACCACCATTAGTCTACAAAACATATACCAAGAGACAATGTATCTTATAAACAAATATGTTCAATGCAAAGCAAATTCCACAAGATGTACTTTGAATATTATAATGTAAATTCACTAAGTGGAACTTTACAACTTGATATAGAATATCACAAGATACAATGTTCAAACACTTACAAAGATATTATAGACAAATGTTGATTCAACAAATAATGTGTGCATCTTTTTCTCTACAAAAATCTTCTTTACAAAAATGTGAAGAAATAAAGATATTAAACAAGATATATTGATCATACATACCAATATAAAGAGATAGAGATAGAGACATTTGACACATTAGACACATTATTTTTTACGTGGTAAAACCTCCTAAGAAGAAACATCCACGAGTTGATACCACAACCACCGGCAAAACAACTTTCACTAGTATGATAAAAGTACAGCCTCATAAGTGACCAATACACATGATACACTTCCTATCGGATATCCCTTCTATCCTACCCTTATGAAAGCATTGCCTACTCCCTAACCATAGCACTTCACATGCCACTAGAGAGCAACTCTCTATCTAAGACACTTCACATGCCTCTAGGAAGATTTTCTTGCTTGACTATCTAGATCTTCACAATCCTAGCCAAGACTTCCTTGCTCAACTTGAAGTTTAACACTCCAAATGAGACTTCCTTGCTCAAGTTAAAGCTTTACACCTTAACAAGAGACTTCCCTGCTCAAATTGAAGCTTCACACTCCAAATGAGACTTCCTACCTCTTGCAAGACAAACGATCTAAGTGTAATGCAAATGATGCAAACACATGCAACATAGAATATATGATCAATATATCCTATGGAAACCAGAAATGAACAATAAGCACATAATGCATGATTTTTCTAGTTTACAATCCTAAAATCATGTCATCGCACAAATGATGCATGTACATATTAAATGTATAGATCAATTACATTCCATGAAGAACTAGACTTAATCAAAAAAATGCACAAAACAAGTTTATCTAGATCTTATAACATGGACAAACAACCTAGAGTATGTGAAACACCTAACACACACCAAAAACCTAGATGTTGTTCAAACAACTAAAAATGCTAGAATCAATTAACATGTTCAATATAAATATCTAGCAAACATTTAGAGCATATATTCACAAGCTAATTAATTAAATCCTAATAGGCTCTAAATATACAAACAAATGTGTTATTCCTACAAAAGTTCAATTAATTAGTTCTAGCACATATAAAGACTATCAATCATCAAAATAAGATCAATCAACATACAAATAGCCCTAGATTAAAAGCTAGCACAATACAACTCCCAAGCATGTGAAAACATAGGTTTTAAGAAAACCTAACTCAACATACAATTTTCTAATTAAGTACAAAAATGCTTCATTAGAGTCTCAAACTCTAATCAATGTTTATATATTAAACATACACATATAGAAGAAGAAAACCCAAGGTAATTGAAGACTTGAAGAACAAAACACAAGAGATAAATCATTACCTTAAGAAAAACGTGCACTTTCTGATTTAGGTGTAGAGCTACAAGAAACCTTGATCAAATGGCCTCAAACTCTTTTGATGATGATAGAGGACTTGTAGACAAAGATTCTTCAACTTGAATAACTCAAATCAGACTTCGAATGAGTGAGATATGGTGTTTGGAAGTTAAGAAAGTTGAGAGAAAATTTTTTGCACAAGTTTTTCAATTTTCTTCTTAGAATGAAAAATGAGAGGGAAAATCAATTTAAAGGATATGGAATAAAGAAGATTTAAAAGCCACCAATGAGGGAGTGCCACCTCTGCATCCCATGAAGGCCACGCGCCTCCACGAGGAGGGGTGCAAGGCACTTCCTCTTCCCTTCGCATACCTCTCGCGTTCTTCGTCTATTCTCCGGCCTCTGAACTTTGATTTCAAATCCGTTTTCGGATTACGAACTGGGACTCCCTCACTCAGTCACGCTTATGATTGACTATGAAGCTTTGACCAGAAAATAAGAATTCGACTCAATACACGAAGACGAAGACAATGCATAGTAAGTGACCGGAAAGTTTCGTAACTTTTTTCTCGGAACTTGAAAACTAATGAAAGAGTAACCGAAACGACCGGAACTCAATAAGGAATAATATAAGATCAAATTCAAGTCTGAAGTCCATAAAACATAAAAAAAAACATAAACAAACAAACACATGAACACACAAGAATGCCATTTCCTAGATATAGTCATAAAACATGCAATTTACAAAACTTGTCAATTTAAGTCTAATGCATGAGCATTCAATATCAAGTGTGTGAATGTGTTATACCAATTGAGTACAATGGTGCATGGGCACATATGGATGCAATGTGTGTGTGTGTGTGTGTGTCTGTGCCTAAGACCTTGCAAGAGGATAGATGTCTTAAAATACTTTTGTAGGCAATAACGCTTTCTCCTCTTAAAGGCTTCACTTTGCTTGAAAAGTTGTCCAACTTCCTTGAAGCTTGATAAACCGTGAATCCTAGACAACTAAACAATACAAAGGAAATGTCATTTATATAGAATAATGACAACATAACTTAAAATCCTAACAATCTCCCCCTTTGACAAATTCTATGTCAAAATACCTATACAAGATACTAAAACATACAACATGAAGATTGGTCACAAAACTCACCCTCACATTACAATGAGTTAATACACCTAAACTAATCTTCAACAAGTCTTGAACTTCTTCATGTGAGCTTCTCTTGATATTACATAAAATAAACTTGAAGCACAAGAATATACAAGAGAATACATGGCAATATACTTGGCAAGAATATGGCAATTAAGCACAATATGGAATATGACAATTAAGTTCAAAATGGATAATTGTATGCTCCCCATAAATACATGAATATCCATCAAAGTATCTGATCCAAGATATTACATACCATATGAAATTCAATACTTGACAAATACACAAAAAAGATATGCTAGCACAATATCATATTTCTCCCTCTTTTCGACATAAAATGAAGCCAAAAGGAAAAGAGAAAAAGATACCTTGAGATCACATAATCTTTGCTAGCCAATTGTGCTACCAAAGAACGTTGAACTATTTGTTGATCTCACATAATGTTTGGAGATGGATGCCTTACTTGAAGAATTGGTTTCTTTCAAGCCCTTGACTCTTGCATCTAGCTTCGCTATCTTCTCCCTTGATACTTGTTTGCTTTTCCATGTTCACCTAGTAAAGGTTATTCTAATCTATACACCACAACAAACTCATCAAGGTATAACGAATCACAGATGCATAAATTTCACTCTTAAGCACATAGGTCATATCTATCAAGTTCAACAATTGCATTAACAATCATATCAACCCCAAATATGAAGGAATTGGTAACAATATCAATCATATCGACCTCAAACAAGAAGAGATTTGATTACAACTACAACTACTATCACCCTAAGCGAGGAGGAATTTTTTTGCACCTACAATCAATTGAATTGATTAAAACCACAATTACTATCACTCTAAGCGATGAGGAATTTTTTGCAACTACAATCAATTGAATTGAATACAACCACAATTACTATCGACCCTAAATAAAGAGGAACTCATTGCAACTGCAATCAATTGAATTAATTACAACCACAATTACTATCAACCCCAAACAAAGAGGAACTCATTACAAATATATTCGTATCAACCTCAAGAATGAAGGAATTGATTGCAATCTCAACTATTATACAACCCCAAACAAGGAGAAGTTGATTGCAAACACGATCATACAATTATTATAAAAAAAAGTTTTTATGCATTATTTGTGATAAAAAATACAAAGGCATATAACATTATGTAGAAACATCATGCATATCAAGGTATATGAAATTGCATCTTCAAAAATCATCATATAAAACAAATAATATGCCAACAAATATCAACTTGAAACATGTGAACATATCATAAAAGAGAACAAAATCTAGCATACTATGCCCCCCCTTTATAAGTGCTCTATCTAAGATCAATATAGGATAATGTTCACAATGAAATCCACACAATCACACATTCAAGCAATTTTAAAGAAATCCAACAAAATAAGCTCCAAAAACTATGAGAGATACACCAAGATTTTCAATCTCTCTTATAATTCTTCTAAAAGCCTCCCCTCAAGCGATCATCCATCCGTCAATGCTAGGTGTGAACCTCCATCAAGGTCACTCCTCTCCACCGTGTCGGAGCACACGCCTTACGTGAAGCACTGGAGCATTTCCTGCCTCGAGAGCTAACATCACGGACCCATCGTGAGCTACCTGGGTCCACCATCTCCTGGTTTTTGGTTCGGCTACGTCTGGCTAAGTTTGGGGCACGGCTCTGATACCACTTGTTGTTAAGAATAAATTGCACACACAAATCTAATCACAAATAAATAATATGAAAGTAATAAGAAGAAAAAAAAAGACGACACCAAAGATTTTACGTGGTTCAGCAATTTGCCTACGTCCACGGAGCGCACCACACTCAATCCACTATTAAGAGTTGATTACAATCTCTCTGTCTCTCTTTCAGTCTCTCTACAATTGCTCTCTCTCTCTCTCTAGCAATTTTTCTCACACATTACGTACTATTAAATACAATGGGAAATAGTAGTAATTATATGGGAACACTAGGGCAAGCCAAAACCCTAAAGGAGCACTTTTCTTTTCGCACAAGTTTTCCTAAAATTACACAGATTTCGTACCTACCACGGTCTGGGTCGCGGCTGTAGCCCGCGACCTGGACCGCGGTTCTTCTACTGTCTTCCACCGCTCAGAATACCGCGATGTAGGTACTTGTCTATGCCGCGGTCAACACCGCATATCACCTACTGGAAAACATCGCGTCCTATGCCGCGGTATGTGCACTATGTCCGCACCGCGGTCTGCACAGCATCAACCTTCTGTAGTTCAACGCTGTGTGTGTCGCGGTTTGGGCTTCCTGTCTACGACGCGGTATGCGCCGCGCTGCATGCTGTAATCCGTTCCTCAGCCTGATTTCTAGCTTCACAAAACCCAACAATCTCCCACTTGAAGACTGAAACTCAAATAGGCATTCTCCATCCTTCCTTGATGACTTAGTGGATGATGTTGTTGACATTCCATTAAATATCTTTATATACTCTATTAATTTTTTTTATTAGATGACAATTTTTTCCTAATTAAAATTACTAAAAAGGATAAATAATCCTAAACACACTACCAACTAATTTTTATTTTTATCATTTAAATTTCACGAACCCTAAAACATGTTATTCAATATTATTAAAGTTTTATTTGATTCCAAATTAATGAAAATGATTTGCAACAAAAAATAAACAATTTTTGTTGTAAATTGTTGATTAACAACAAGAAATAAACACTAAGGAGTGTCAAAAGATAAAAAGGCTCATTTTGGAAATGAATTGTTTTTAGATATATATATATATATATATATATCATATTTAAAAATTTAAGTTTTGTTTATAGGATGAAGTTTCTTTAAAAAAAAATAGTGTGAAAAGATAAAATTGGATTGTAAGGAGAAAATCTCTTAAACAATAATGTACCTAGTTTTTTTTTTTTTTTTTTTAATTTTAATTTTTTTTACAGTGCCTCCTATTTCATTAAGGTTACAAAACAATTTGGTGTTATAAGTACGGAACCCACATTCTCCACATTGATATGATATTGTCCGCTTTGAGCCTAAGCCCGCACAGATTTGCTCTTGGGACACTTCCCAAAAGGTCTCATACCAATGGAGGTTGTTTCCATACTTATATACCCAAGATCATCCTCATGTCTAGCCAATGTGGGACCTTGGTTGCACACCCAACAATCCTCCCCTCGAACAAAGGACCATCATTATCTTCACGGTCAGGGCCCTTCCCTCAAGCGATCATCCATCCGTCAATGCTAGGTGGGAACCTCCATCAAGGTCACTCCTCTCCACCGCGTCAGAGCACACGCCTTACGTGAAGCACTGGAGCATTTCCTGCCTCGAGAGCTAACATCACGGACCCATCGCGAGCTACCTGGGCCCACCATCTCCTGGTTTTTGGTTCGGCTACGTCTGGCTAAGTTTGGGGCACGGCTCTGATACCACTTGTTGTTAAGAATAAATTGCACACACAAATCTAATCACAAATAAATAATATGAAAGAAATAAGAAGAAAAAAAAAAGACGACACCAAAGATTTTACGTGGTTCAGCAATTTGCCTACGTCCACGGAGCGCACCACACTCAATCAACTATTAAGAGTTGATTACAATCTCTCTGTCTCTCTTTCAGTCTCTCTACAATTGCTCTCTCTCTCTAGCAATCTTTCTCACACATTACGCACTATTAAATACAATGGGAAATAGTAGTATTTATATGGGAACACTAGGGCAAGCCAAAACCCTAAAGGAGCACTTTTCTTTTCGCACAAGTTTTCCTAAAATTACACAGATTTCGTACCTACCGCGGTCTGGGTCGCGGCTGTAGCCCGCGACCTGGACCGCGATTCTTCTACTGTCTTCCACCGCTCAGAATACCGCGATGTAGGTACTTGTCTATGTCGCGGTCAACACCGCATATCACCTACTGGAAAACATCGCGTCCTATGCCACGGTATGTGCACTATGTTCGCACCGCGGTCTGCACAGCATCAACCTTCTGTAGTTCAACGCTGTGTGTGTCGCGGTTTGCGCTTCCTGTCTACGACGCGGCATGCGCCGCGCTGCATGCTGTAATCCGTTCCTCAGGCTGATTTCTGGCTTCACAAAACCCAACAATCACCCACTTGAAGACTGAAACTCAAATAGGCATTCTCCGTCCTTCCTTGATGACTTAGTGGATAAATAACGGTGCGCTCATTCCCCACGTCTTCACTCTTGAAGACCCACTGAAGTTGCGCACAACTCCAGTTTCTCAGTCGTGACTGGCTTGGTTAACATGTCAGCCGGATGCTTAGTTCCTGCGATCTTCACTAACTTCAACACTCCTTCTTTGATTAATGACCGAATAAAGTGATAGCGCAGGTCTATATGCTTGGTCCTAGAATGGAACGCCGAATTCTTGGCCAAGTGTATTGCACTCTGACTATCACTGTGCAACACATTCATCACCTGATCGAATCCCAATTCAGCTAACAGTCCTTGTAACCATATAAGCTCTTTGCTTGATTCTGTCGCAGCCACATACTCTGCCTTAGTTGTAGATAATGTCACTATTTTCTGCAACTGAGACACCCAACTAATCGCGGTACTTGCCATTGTGAACACATATCCGGTGGTACTTCTTCTATGATCCACCTCTCTAGCAAAATCTGAATCCACATAACCTTCTAGCTTGAGTCCATCTCTTCTGAAGGTTAGACACTTCTCTGTCGTACCCCGCATATATCTTAGGATCCATTTTACGGCCTCCCAGTGAGACTTGCCTGGATTAGACATATATCTGCTCACAACTCCCACTGCTTGGGAAATATCAGGTCTTGTGCAGGTCATGGCATACATTAGACTTCCAATAGCTGAAGCATAAGGCACTTTAGCCATGAAGTCCTTCTCTTCTTCTGTTTTCGGACTCTGGTCCTTGGACAACCTGAAATGACTAGCCAAAGGTGTTCTTACTGATTTTGCATCACCCATGCTGAATCTCTGTAACACCTTCCGAACGTACTCTGCTTGTGAAAGCTTCAATATACCTTCATGTTCATCTCTGCTAATTCTCATTCCAAGAATCTGCTTTGCAGCACCCAAATCCTTCATCTCGAACTCACTCGAGAGTTGCTTCTTCAAATTGTTAATTTCCTCTAAATCTGCACCAGCTACTAACATGTCATCAACATAAAGTAGCAAAATAATAAAGCTTGACTTAGCCTTTTTGAAGTAGCAGCAGTGGTCAGCATTGCATCTTAAATAGCCATTGCCTTGCATAAACCCATCAAACTTCTTGTACCACTGTCGGGGAGCTTGTTTTAAACCATACAAGCTCTTCGTCAATCTACATACCAACTCTTCCTTGCCATCTTCCGCAAACCCCTCTGGTTGTTTCATGTATATCTCTTCTTCTAAATCACCATGAAGAAATGCAGTCTTCACATCTAACTGCTCAAGATATAACCCTTTTGCTAGGACAATACTCAACACTAACCGGATCGTAGTTAGTTTAACAACAGGAGAGAAAATTTCAGAGTAGTCAATACCTTCAATTTGTTGGAAACCTTTGACTACTAGTCGTGTCTTGTATCTCTTGGAACCATCATGTTCCTCTTTTATCCGAAACACCCACTTATTCTGTAGGGCTTTCTTTCCTTCAGGTAGCTTGGCTAACTCCTAAGTTTGGTTGGATACCAATGACTTCATCTCATCCTTCATTGCAAGCTCCCACTTGCTCGCATCTTCTCCATGACATGCCTCATCATAGCACTCAGGTTCTCCTGCATCTGTCAGCAACATGTATTGCAAGTACTTCCTATTTGGTATAGGAGTTCGAGTTGATCTTCTTAATGTACTTTGAGCCTGTGTCACTGGAACATCTCTATGTGGGATAGGTTCTTGAACCTGAGGCTGCACACCTTGCTCTTCGTCATTCTGTTTAGTATGTTCCATGATCCCGCTATCCTGTACATCATCCGGTCTAAAATACTCTGGCTCTTCCGGCTCAGACACCTGTGTGTTCCTGTCTTTGTACATGACCCTTTCGTTGAAGACGACATCTCTACTTCTGATCATCTTGCAGTTTTGGTCATCCCACAACTTGTAACCAAATTCATCTTCTCTATAGCCCACCAAAGTGCACTTCACCGACTTGGCGTCTAACTTACTTCTCGCATGATCACCTACATGTACATAGGAAACACACCCAAACACTTTAAGATGAGAAAGTTTTACCTCTTTCCCAGTCCAGATCTCCTCTGGTATAGCGAGGTCCAAGGGTTTTGATGGTCCTTTATTGATCAAATACGCTGCTGTATTGACTGCTTCTGCCCAGAACTGTTTTGGCAACCCTGAATGTAACCTCATGCTTCTGGCTCTCTCAGTCAATGTCCTGTTCATCCGTTCTGCTATACCATTCTGCTGTGGGGTTCCAGGAACCGTTCTACTGAGCTTTATCCCATTTTGGTAGCAAAACTTCTTGAACTCATTATCTTCATATTCTCCACCATTGTCTGAATGCAGCTTTTTGATCTTTAAACCTGTCTCATTCTCAACCTTAGCTTTCCATCTCTTGAAAACATCAAACACTTCAGACTTGTATTTCAAGAAGTAAACTCATACCTTTCTGGAATGATTGTCGATAAAGGTGACAAAATACTGTTTACCCCCGGTTGACGAGACTGAAGCTGGACCCCAAACATCGGTGTGCACTAGTTCCAGCTTCTCCTTTGCCGGTACTCTTCCGGTCTTCTTGAAGCTCACTCGCTTCTGTTTTCCTAAAATGCAGCTCTCACAGAAATCAACTTCAACATTCTTCAGATCTGGCAACTTTCCTTTCGAATGCAGACACTTCAGCCCCTGATTACTCATGTGCCCAAACCTCTGGTGCCATAAGTTCGAATCGTCTTTACCTTCTGCCATAGCGATTGAACCACAACCATCCGTGGTTGTATAAAGCGACCCATTCTTATTTCCTCGGGCGATTGTCATAATACCCTTCGAAATCTTCCACTTGTCACCTGTGAAAGTTGTCATGTAGCCATCTGATGCCAGTTGCCCAATAGAGATCAAGTTCTTCCTCAAATCCGGTATGTGCCTCACATTGTCGAGTTTCCAAACTGACCCTTTCAGCTGAATCTTCACATCTCCCTTCCCGGTAATATTGCATGCTTGATCGTCACCAAGATACACCTTACCCAAATTTCTGGAGACGTAATTCTCAAACAGTTCCCTGTGAGGTGTGGCATGGAATGACGCTCCTGAATCCAAAACCCAGGACTCCGTCTTGCTTTCTAACGAGCAGATGAGGCAGTCATCTGACTCCTTAGATACACAATTTGCGCTGCTCTTGCCCTTATCCTTCTTCTCAGATCTACACTCATACGAGAAGTGGCCCTTCTTACCACAATTCCAGCACTCTACATCCTTCTTGCTTCGTTGCTGATTTCCCGAATAGTTGACCTGATACTTGGATTTAGATTTTCCTCTTGACTTTGATCTTCCCCGTTGATTCGTGTTTCGATTTCTGTTTCTGCCTTCTCTGCTTTCCACATTCAGTGCTGAAGATGTAGATGCCCCTAATCCCTCTTCACGCAACCTGATTTCTTCGGTCATGATCATGTTCACAACCTGTTGGAAGTTCAATTTTTCTTTCCCGAACGAGTTGGCAATTGATTGGCTTGTCATCTTCCAACTTTCTGGCAATTGGGTGAGCATAAATACTGCCATAACCCATAGACAATGAACATAACCCATCCTTCACTTCGTTGAATTGATTCAGAAACTCTTTAAAGTTCTGACTTTCCGCCATCTTCAAGGTTGATAGCTTCTTGACAAGATGGATTTTCCTTACCGCAGAAGGCTGTTCATATAGGTCTGATAGAGTATCTATCAGATCTTTGGCAGTCTGTTGATCCTTTACGTTGAAAGCGACCTGCTTCGTCAAACTGAGACGAATTGCTCCCAATGCTTTCCGGTCTAGGAGTTCAAAATCATCATCATCCATATTCTTCGGTTTCCGCTTCTTTGACCAATCTTCGTCGGTCATGTCCTTCGGTCTCTCTTTTATCGGCCAGTGCAGATCCTTCTGGTACAGATAATCCTCCATCTGTATCTTCCAGAAGCTGAAATTCGTCCCATTGAATTTCTCAATCTTGTGCGTATCCTTTTCTGATTCCATCTCTGTGACGAAATCGTTGACCTCGAGAAAACCTAGATTTGTGTGAAAAAAAATTTGTCCCAACCTGGCTTTGATACCAATTGTTGTAAGTACGGAACCCACATTCTCCACATTGGCATGATATTGTCCGCTTTAGGCCTAAGCCCGCACGGATTTGCTCTTGGGACACTTCCCAAAAGGCCTCATACCAATGGAGGTTGTTTCCATACTTATATACCCAAGATCATCCTCATGTCTAGCCAATGTGGGACTTTGGTTGCACACCCAACATTTGGAAGTAAGAAACCACACTTTTGAATCTTTGGAGCTTATTAATTAACAGTTTCCTAGCAAAAACATAAAACTATGAGACCTGTTGAAATTGAGACAGAAATGGAGTAAAAGGTTGAGAGACCAAGTTGAGCAAGTTATATAAATGTTATTTAGGCTCATTATCACGGATTTAGCTACTATACCGTAACTATATTATTGTTGGGTAGTTATGTGAAAGAGTTATATATATATATATATATTTTATAAAATTTTAAATATTTGATTTTTGTAGACCATTGAATTGAAATCCAATAACTATAAACTAATCCAACAACTATACTGTAGTGGTTGAACCCCATTATCACCTATAAAAATAATTATAAACATTTGATATATAAAATACCAAAAAACAATTTATTTACGAAAGAGTTAAATAGGTGGTTGCTAGGTTGAGATTTAACGGTCAAGGGTTGTGGTTTGTGAATCTCATTTGTCTTTAACTAGGTGTTTAGCCTAATTTCTTGTTTGTGAATCTCATTTGTAGTTTTAACTAGGTATAGCCTAATTTCTTTTGTTGGGACGTATATACTGTCGAAAAGTTTATACGAATAAAATTATATATGAAATTGTGAGAAAGAAATCCCCAAAGACTCTTAAAATACAATCTTTGCCTAATATGGTTTTGTGTTAAAAATAGCTAATTCATTTGGCCTAACAACGTGCCAAAGTTTGAATTATCATATGCATATATTCTCCTTCTTATTAGTAATTATAGTTATGGATATGGAAAGCCACGAATAATTTATATTTTATATTTTTAGTAAAATAATTCGAAAGAGTAGTTCAATAATGTTTGTTGTTAGAAGAAATGAAATGAGGGTAATTGCTAGGGAATCTGTGAAATGAGGGTCGTAAGAAAACATGAAGGTGGGTGTTGGTCCTTTCTCCGACGGTATATGTATCCCCTATTGTTTTTATTTTTCTTTCGAAAAAAATTATAGTTTTTATTTTATGGAAATAAATATAACCGTTATATGTTGTAAGAAGATTGTAGCAGATTATCCGCCATGCTTCTGGTAGCTTAAATCTTTTTTTTGAACATCAAAATTTATTCATCGGCCTTGAAGCCGGAAGGGGAAACCTAGAAACAACAGAGACAAAACCCGACTCACACAAAAGGCCCTAAAGACCCAAAGCAGTCAAAACACCAATAGCCATACAACACAAACATCACCGGAGAGCATAAAGACAAAACAAAAAAAGAAACAAAGCAATAATTAGATGTCACCCCAATCAAGCCTATCACCCAAATTCTTTGAGCCCCTTTTGGCAAGATCATCGGCTAAGGAGTTTGTATGTCTAGGATTGAAGACTACATATGTCCTTTTCAAAAGCTTCATGAGTCCTTTGATATCGTAGATGATGTTGACATGTTTGAGACTACCGAAGTCTTCTGTCTTATTCACCCAGGAAACCACCACCGTTGAGTCGCTGACTATGACAATGTCTCTGTCGATCAAAGCAGTTCGTGAGGCATATAATTCAAGAGCTTTGTGAATTGCCATAATTTCGGCCGTATTTGAGTCTTCAATTCCCACATGAAAAGAAAAGAGGCACAAGATCTTGCCGTCTGAGTTTCTAAGCACGCCTCCGATGCCTGCTGGTCCCGGCTTACCTCTGGATGACCCGTCCACGTTAAACTTGAGCCCATTAGCTGAAGGAGGAAACCAGACTTCACTTTGAGGCTGTTTAAACTTTCCTTTGTCCACACGGAGCTCTCTAAGGTTGAGCATTATGGATGTGATCGGCTCACTAGACCCCTTACCATGATGCTTAAACCACCACCCAACTCTGAACTTCACTAAATCCGCCGCATTGCAAACGAAAACCTCCTTGTCATCGAAAATTCTGCAATTCCTTGATTCCCAAACTGTCCACACTATGGCATAAAACAGAGTGCACCAAGCCCTCATAGAATTTGAATTCGGGCACATCCCTTTCCAACACTCCCACCATTGAGTCAGCCTCTCACTCGGACAAGCATACACTCCCCACCAGCTCAAGCCTGCAAGCCATAGCTTCCTCGTCCAATCACAATGTAGGAAAAGATGATCAATTGACTCAACACAGTTTTCGCAAAGGGAGCAGCTCATGTTAGAGCTCAGAACCATCCCAAGACGAACCAAAACCTGTTTAACCAGCACTCTCTCTTTGAGAAGGTTCCACACAAAAATCCCCACTTTTGAGGGGCAATACTTGTTCCAAATCCAACCATGATTACCCTGGTTGTCATTATTGTTGTCTTCCATACACTTACGGAACGAGTTGACCGAAAATTTACCATTTGGACAGAAGCTCCATGCCACCTTGTCAGAAACTCCTTTCCTAAGCTTGATACTGCTCAGTGCAGCCTTGAAACAATTCCACTGATCATGCTCCCAACCAAACAGCTCTCTTCTCAACTGCACCTTCCAGGACCAGCTCGTCCCCTACCAGTTCCCATACTCCTGAATGCTTCCGTTTTTATTCGAAGACAGAGTATAAATCCTTGGAAAGGCATTTTTGAGTGGTATTGAGTCCCACTTAACGTCTTCCTAGAAAATGGCTCTATCCCCACAACCTACCACCACTTGTAAGCCTTTGTTGCACACTCCTGCCGCCTGAGTTCTTTCCTTGAACAAACTACTGATTGTGTTGACGAAATGAGACATCTTAGCCGACTTACTCCACTCCCAGCTGAGATCCTTGACATTCTTACCATATTTTGCACATATCACCCTTTTCCATAAAGCATTGGCCTCACTTCCAAATCTCCACACCCACTTGGCTAGAAGGGCAGTATTTTTTAGCCTCATCTGAGCGATGCCAAGCCCTCCTTTGTTTTTTCTTTTGCACACAGAAATCTAGTCCATCGTATGAATTTTTCTTTTCAAAACCCCATCACCCTAGAAAAAATCCCGCTGAAGCTTCTTAATTTTATTAGCAATCCCTATCGGCATCTTGAAAATTGACATACAGTAAATGGGAATGCTATTAAGGACTGAACTTATGAGCACCAACCTCCCTCCCTTCGATAAAAACCTCCTCTTCCAAGGAGCCAAACGATGCTCGATCTTCTGAACCACGGGGTCCCAGAAATTCTTCTTACACGGGTTGGCCCCTAGTGGTAACCAAGGTAAGTTAATGACAGCTTAGACTTCTTACAGCGAAACATTTCTGCCCACTCCTCCTCCAGAAGCCTAGCTTTCCCAATTGTCGCTATACAGGATTTCTAAAAATTGATCCGAAGACCTGAGACCACTTCGAAGCAACGTAAAATACGTTTTAGGTTCAGAATGTAATCAGTCGTAGGTCTGAGAAAAACAATAGTGTCGTCGGCAAATTGGAGGTGAGTGATGTGCTCAGCATTCGACCCAAAACGAGCACCTTCCAAGTAATTCAGTGAGGCCGCCTTAATAAATAGCAGGTTCAGCACTTCGATTGCAATGTTAAATAGAAAAGGCGACAAAGGATCGCCTTGACGGAGACCCTTCTTAAGACCAAACTCATTAGTCGGACACCCATTGACGAGAACTGAGACGGTCGGTGTTGATATACACTTATTGATTCCATCCCCTCCGGCGCGCACCAAAACCCATCTTGTCTAAGACGGAATCTAAGAAGTGGTGATCAATACAGTCGTAGGCTTTCTCAAAGTCTAGCTTCACAATCAAGCCCCCTACGGCGTCTTTCTTCCAGGATTGGATAACTTCATTAGCCTGGTAGCGTAAATAATAAATATAGTTTAATTACAATAAAATTATCGTTAAAGATTAATTGTACATGTTACTGTAATAAATATATTGAGTAGCTAAATTCTCGCTTAAAACAATGATAACGTGTAACAATGTTAAGGTCAATATTCATAATTATACCTTATATTATAGGCAATTATAAATTTAGTCATCCCAATGTTTTTTGTCAATATTTCTGTTTTATGGACAAAAATGATATTAAATGAGTTGTAGCATGTAAAATTCAAAGACAGATATAGAAAGTAACAAAAAGAAGAGAGAGAATACAGATCTCGAGATAAAGAGAGAAAGAAAGAAAGAATCTTAGAGATGGACATTAATAAAAGAATGCAACTTGATTTCAAATTTTACACGTTGAATCTTACATGCCGAATTTTACGCATTGTATTTTATAAGCTAAATTTTACACGTAGAGTATAAATGAATTGATATTTTTATACGACAATACAATTTTTTGGGAATTGAAACGAATGAATTCATTAGTTTCTCTCTTTATTTTTTAATTTCTGATAAAGTTATGAAGTGAAGTATAAGAAAGAGAAAGTTAGAAGTTAGAAGTTAGAGAGAGAAATTGAAGAATTCGTTCATTTCAATTTCTAGTGACTACATTGAAGTGTAAAATTTTAATTTATAACTAGCATGTAAAATTTCATTCATAACTGACACAAAAAATTCAATTTATAACTAGAGTTTAAAATTTCAATTTTAACTTGTGTTGCAAAATTTCATTTATAACTGATGTGTATAAACTTCCATTTGTAACGGGTGTGTAAAATTCCATTTATAACTTTGCATGTAAAATTTCATTTAAACATGGTGTGTAAAATTCCTATTCCATAGTGTAAAATTCCATTTGTAATAGGCATGTAAAATTCCATTTATAACGTGGAATATAAAATTCAACATATAAAATTCAACGTATAAAATTGTTGGAAATTGAAATCGAGTTTCGTTATTCAAGACTTCATCTTTCTTCCAATTCTTTAAGTATCTTTCTCTCCCTTCCAATTATCTTTCTTTCGATTCAAGATGACCATTGACTTTTTTGTTCATCCAATTTTTTTCTGTAACTCTATTTTTTTCTGTCTTTCTATCTCTCTTTCTTTCTATCTCCTTTTTTCTCGAGAAGACTTTTGCTTACCCTCCTTCAAGGGGGTGAGCATTACCCCCCTCCCTAATAAATGACATGTGTCCAAAAAGGGGTATTTTTATCCAAAAACTCTCATGTGTTTGGACAAAACTACCCTCTCCCTAGATACGTGGCATGTATTGGGGAGGGGGGGTAATGCTCACCCCCCTTAAAGGGGGGTGAGCAAAAATGGACTCTTTTTTCTCTCTTTAGCTCGAGATCTTCTTTCTATCCCTCTCTCTCCCTCTCTCTTATGCCAGTTTCTTTCTCCTTCTATTCAAGGGCATTTTTGTCCACAAAATGGGAATGTTGACAAGAACAATACTATTGAGAGTATAAATTTAAACTCCCCCAATTTGAAAGCTACTCATGAAAAAACGCCATGTAAAAACATAAGAGTGGTATTTAGGTCACACCACAGTTCAGTGGAGGACCCAGGAATTTTAATCAGCTATGACACTTGAATAAATTAAAATTGCAATTATATAAAAAAAACTACTGAAAAATTAAGATCATAGTAAAATAGTTTTTTTTTATAGATAAAATAAAATAAATAGAACACGTACTTGGATGAATTAAATAATCTTGCATTTAAAAAGAAATAAAAACAGGAAAAAATATTAAAAAATAAATAATAACAAGAAAAACAACATAAATAATGAAAAATATTAAAAGAATAAATTACAATCTAATTTTATAATAAGAAATTTTGTTTTACATTTATAATGAATTCAATTTAAATTTATACAATAATAATTTATTAATAACTATTATTAGACTTGTTTTTAAAAAAATTATTCTTTAAATTATTGGTAAATTATTGATTTATTGATTCTAAATAAATTAAACTATAAAATAAAGAAAATACTAAGAATAAAATAAAATGAATCATAGTAATAGATTGACTATTTTAATCTAATAATTAATCTAATAAAGTAAAATATGAGATTTTAGGGCTTATTGATTGGACGTATTAGGTATGTCAAATTAAAACTATTAGAAATAATAAAAATCCAAAATAATAATATAAAGTTTAATATAAAATTAAATTAAATTAAGTAAACACAAATTAATGGTAGTTAAGAAATGTACAATGATGGAATAGAGAAAATGAATCAGAAAAGATGGTAAAATAAATAAGATATAAAAAGTTAGGAGATACAATTGAATTAAAAGAGACATTAAAAAATTAGAAGATAAAATTAAATTAAAGAAGATCCTATTTGAATGAGATGGGACTTGAATCAAGCACCCTAAGTCTAATAAAGACGATCCACTACCAGCTATACTAACAACAATTTAATGATAACTATTCTTAATAAATATGTATATATATATAATATATACAGAATCAACTTTTTTAAAAAAAATTGAGATAGGGCACGGGCCCTACCTGGTCTCCATGTGGGTCCGCCCCTGCCACGGTTAGAGTTGACAGAAAAAGAAAAGTTATTGGGGGTGGGTAAATTAAAAAGAGTAATATTGGGTTTTCTAAAAATATTTCCAATAATTCAAAGGCTAAAAATCGAAATTTCCTCTAATTAAAGTCAAACTAATTAAGTCAAAAGATGCAAGGAATAGGAAGAGTAACACTACTAGGGTTTTGTACATCGCACGTCTACAAAAATATCCTTATATCTTGTAAAATAAAAAATGAAAAAAAATCCTTATATATCATAAAAACCAATCAACAACTTCAGTCTGAAACTTACAGGAGAGTGGCGTTCACCAAACAAGCCGCAATCGAAATCCACTATATTAAACAACCTTTTTATATATCTCCTTAAAACACACACACACATGATTAACACCAAATTCCAAATCAATCACGTCGCAATTTATGCTCTCATTTTTCTTGGTTTGATCTTTGTTTTCGTCCTCTCCACCCTCAGCCCCAAGCCCTTGTTTGCGTTCCAAAACTACCCATGTCAACAACCCTCATCCACAGTAAGTTTAAATTGCTGCATGCTAAATTGTTTAAGCTTTTCCGTGTTTAACTTGTGTGATTTTTTTGTTTTTTGTTTTTTGTATGGTAGAGTACTCCTGCTGACCCTACCGTCGTCGGAGATGAGCTTGAAACAGCACTGGCCGGAGCGTCCACGGAGAACAAGACTGTAATTATAGCGGTCGTAAACAAAGCCTATGTGGAGGGTGATGGTGATAATAAGCCGTTGCTTGATCTGTTCTTGGACAGCTTATGGTTCGGCGAAGGCACTCAGGGGTTGGTTGATCACATCTTGCTTGTCACCGTCGATCAACCTTCTTACGAGAGGTGCAGGTTTCTCCGGCTGCATTGCTACAAACTGAAGACGGACGGCGTAGATTTCGACGGAGAGCATCTGTACATGTCCCAGGATTTTATCAACATGATGTGGAGGAGAACTCTGTTTCTTCTTGACGTGCTCAAACGAGGTTACAGTTTCATCTTCACGGTTCGTTATTTATTTATTCTTGTTCTCGGCTTCAATTAATCAATTTTATGATATATAACTGTTCTATTAGTAATTAATTTTATCTAAACAAAGGTGTAAGTTATATTGTTGTTTTTGCATTTTAGTGAATTTGTAAGTTTCATGTTTCGCTTATGTTTGTGCATTACAGTGAACCTTTAACGTTATAGTTTTTTTTTTTTTTTTAAGAACTTTTAGAACTTACAAAAATAAAATAATTAAACTCTTTAATTAATTAATATATTTATTTTTTTATTGTCTAAAAGACTTAGGAATATGAGTGAAAATTTAACATTATAAACAAATTTATCATTCTTTTTTATATTTGCCAGAAAAAAAATTGTAGTTTTTAATTTTTTATTGATATTTCCAAGTTACAAAATCTTGATGACTGACGAGAGAGGAGTGTTCACGATCCATTCATCCATCAAATTGTTCCATGAATAGATTTGTATGTAATTCTCACGGATTGAAAATGATTTCTTTTGGCAATGATGCTTTGATTTTTTTATTTGATTTTTTTAATGCATTTATATAATTATATGTTGTATCAAAATGTGATGTTAAAATAGTCTACTATGTGAAGTCTGGACTACTCCAGATTTATATAATGATAAACCATTATTATTTATTATATTTTTGACAACGATAAACCATTATTTTAAGCTTCTAATTAATGACATTGTAGATTCATTACATTATTGTCTTAGTTGTCAAATTAGCTATTTAAGATTCAAACTCCTTTTCTTTAACAAAACTAGTATTTATTCACTTCTTTTTGTTTTTTGAAAATCAACGTACTCTTATTAAAGGAGGCACCAAGCCAGGAAACTCTAAACAATAGACACCCCATGTGCTACCTTATATCCTTTTCATTAGATCATGCCTAAAAATCCGTAAGATTATTGTTATTAGATTCATATGAAAAAAGAAAGAAAGATATTCCTATCTTCATTCACCATGAGGTTGTGGCGTAGTGGATTCGAATCCCCCTAAAAAAACTGAATTGATTTAATACTTAATGAAATCATATTATTTATTGATCAAAGTTTCTGTTGTTACGAATTATTTTGATAAATTATTAGGACGCGGATGTGATGTGGCTAAGGAACCCATTTCCAAGGCTTAACAATTTGAGTGTCAACGAAACCATAGATCTCCAGATCAGTACTGACAAATTCTACGGTAACGATCTATGGGAATCCTACAACATCAACACAGGCTTCTATATGATAAAATCCAACAACAGGACCATATCATTATTCGATTCGTGGTACGACAGAAGGATCAACTCAACCGGGTTAAAAGAGCAGGACGTTTTGGTTAATATGTTCCATGAAGGTGTCTTCAGAGAGCTTGGCCTTAATGTGAGGTTCTTGAACACCCTCTATTTCAGTGGCTTCTGTCAGGACAGCAGAGACATCAAGGCTGTAACCACCGTCCACGCCAACTGTTGCCGTACCGTATCTGCCAAGGCGGCTGATCTGGCGGCTGTTATTCAGCACTGGAAGAAGTTCCAGAACTCGGCGACCAATGAGACTGCTGCCGCAACCTATGGCATGTTGAAGCATGATGCATGTAGTGGTTCCTGGAAGGATTTTAAAATCGGCAAATGAGATTGCAAATCAATAGACAGAAAATGTCATGATTTTCTATAAATATATATATATATATATATATATATATATATATATAAAAATTGAGAGGCTGTTTGTTTTTTTTTTTTAATATAAAGTCTTATAAGACCTTAATTTGTTAGACCTATGGATAAGTCTTACAAATTAAGATACTATAATATGTTTGTTTTTTTCATTTTAGATGACTTATTATAAATGTAAAATTGATTAGATTGTGTTAGGGTTTCTTCAAAATTGGAAATTTTTGGAAAATTGATTTTTAGGGTTTTATTATAGTTGCTGGGTAGTTACGTGAAAGACTTAGATTTTTTTTTTTAAAATTTTCAAATATTTGATTTTTGTAAACTATTGAATTGAAATCCAATAAGTATAAACTAATCCAACAACTATACACTAGTAGTTGAACCCCATTATCACGTATAAAAATAATTATAAACATTTGATATATAAAATACCAAAAACAATTTATTTACGAAAGAGTGAAAAGGGTGGTTGCTAGATTGAGATTTAACGATCAAGGGTTGTGGTTTGTAATCTCATTTGTCTTTAACTAGGTGTTTAGCCTAATTTCTTGTTTGTGAATCACATTTGTAGTTTTAACTAGGTATAGCCTACTTAAAGAAAGATGAAGGCATGAGAGATTTTAGGGAAGGGTTGTTCTGAATCTTTGTGGACAACCTTAATCCTAAAATAGATTTAGTGAGTTTATAGGGTTTTTTAAAATCTTATGGGAGGGTTAGAGATGTGTTCTTGTCGTCCAAGAACAGCTCGAGAAGAAGTGTTTTTGCCTATGTTCGGTTTGCTACAATGGATGAAGCTATAAGAGTGTTGGGGATGACGGATGGGAAGATCATCAATGGGTGGAAGGTTAGGGTGGATGTTGCTAAGTATGGCTGGAGCATTCGGAGGACTAATAGGTTGAGTGGGTACATGTCGAGGCTTCATAAAAAGGGAGTTAAGGTTGAAGAAGGCCGTTCCTTTGCTGGTGTGGTTAAAGGCGATCAGAAGAAGATATCAGACAATGGAAAGGATGGAGAGAAGGTGGCGAAACTGTAGGTCTGGGAAAGGTATTAAGTTGAAGAGAGTTTGAGTTCAAAGCAGGATAGTAGGAAAGTTGAAGGAGATGAATAAACTTGTCTGGGAAAGGAATCAAGCTGATGAGGGTTGGATTTCAAAATGTGCAGTATGCACTCTAAGGGAGTTCACGAACGTCTCAAGTGTGAACCGTCGTCTGTCCAGCAGAGGATTATCGTTTTCCTCTTCGTATTTGGGTGACATGAAAGTTCTGTGGAGCTTTAATACTGATCAAGAGAGCTCAAAGTTCATCAATAATCACTTTTATTGGGATGATTGCTTTGCTTCGATGGGAAAATGGTCACTGTCGGAAGCAACCAAGTCAAGACTGGTGTGGATTAATTTCTTGGAAGTGCCTTTGAATTGTTAGAATTAAGCTTTTTTCTTCAAACTTGGAGAGATTATAGGAGAGCTAGTGGTTATAGAAGGGGGCACTAAACAAAGGAACATATTAGACAAAGGTAAGGTTTTGGTTTTAATTCCTTTTGGTTATCAAATTTCAAAAAAGATCAGTGTTGTGGAAGGTGGGAGCGAGTTCTCTATAGTGGTGGAGGAGGACCGTCTTCCAGTGACAAGGCCATGGTTGGAAGGGTTCTTGGGGCTATCAACGGTGGATCCAATGGATGGTGGGGATGTTTTTCCAGTTATGGAAAAAGGTGATCTGTTGGTGGAAAAAAAAGAGGGAGATTTCCTTTCTGGTGACAGATTTCAAATAAAGCCATATAAGGTTAGTGATAGGGTTAGAGTGCAGTTCTTTGGTCGAGATTTGGATCAAAGAAACATAGCAGGAGGGCGGTGTTTTTGGAAGAAAAGGAAAGGTTTAGAAGATAGAAGAAAGGGGAGAGTCAACATTTCCCTTAATAAGCATAATCATGAAGAATTGAATAGCTTGGCTTATGATGTTGGGACTAGCAAGTCTTTGTCTGTTTCAGATTGTAGGGAGGGAACGTTTTTGAATGCACAAGTTTTAAGGGGTGAAAACTCTAATAAGGTGAAAGTGGACAAAACTTCATTCGGCCAGGAGGGAGTTTCAAAGTTGTCAAAGATGGGAAGCACATCTGAAAATGTTAAGTTGGGCTTCAAGGTTGGTGTAGTTTCTGATGTTGAACCAACTTCAGGTTATTCGAAAGGAACATTGAGCTGTTCTTTGGCTTAGAAAGGGATAATCTGAGAGGTTCATCAGATCCTCTTCTAGCTGAAAGTGAGTTCTTTAGCTCATCAGACTCTCTATTGGTAAATTTGAACATTAAGAAGAGGAGCAAAGATGGGTGCTTTATAGGCAGAGAGCTAGTCCAAAATTTATCAGTAACTTCATCAAGCATATCGAAGAAAAGAAGATGGACGCCAAATTCTAACTTGATGAGGATCCACAAAATGGAAACTAGGAGCATTAGTGTTGGTGAAACAAGGCTACATATCAAAATCTTGAAGAGAAGAAATTGGTGTGGAACCTTGAGGATGAGATTGTGAAGGTGTTTGAGATAGGTTTGTCCCTTGGTCTCGATTTCAATGGACGAAAAAAGGAGATTTCAGAGCTAATTGCTAGAAGGGATGTCAAAAATGACAATAGGTTTCGTGTGCTAGTGAAAACTTTGGTGGCTAAACATAGATCCATTGTGTCTCGAGTTATTTGATTGTCGTTCTTCAGTCAGGTTCTGTTTTTTGTTTTGGTGTTAGCTTTTTGGTGCTTAGAGTTGTCTCTCCTCTGTTTTCTTCCCTTGTTTTCCTTTGTTTTTCAGCTGTTTGGGCTGTTTTGTACGGGTGTTTTTGTTCTGTTTGGTGAGGCATTGTTTTCTGATGTGTGCTGTTACCTGTTTTTTTATCAGCTTGGTGTGGCTTTCGTGGTTGCGTTTGGCTGTTTAGTCTTTCGCGTTTCTTGTTTGTGCTTTGGCTTGTTTGGCATTTTTGAATAAACTTACCGTTAAAAAAAAACTAGGTATAACCTAATTTCTTTTGTTGGGACATATATATTGTCAAAAAGTTTATCTGAATAAAATTGTATCTGAAATTGTGAGAAAATGATGTAGGACAATTGGCTTTAGAGTTCGAAGAAGAGTTGGATAGGAAATTGGGTAAAAGAGCTGGTCCGAATAAAGCTGGTCCGAAGAAACGGGCATAACTTTTAGCTCGGTTGTCTGATTGCCTATTATAATATGTTTTCGGAAAGGTTTTCAGCACTCCATACTATTCAAAACTCTGGTTCCCCAGTTAAGGTCGTTTTCGTCCTCAAATTTACTGTTTCAGATAGGCTGTTGGGTGATTGAAATTTTATTGTTTTTTTTAGTGTTTCGTTTTTAGTTGTTATTTGTTTAGGAAATGTCTATTTTGGTCTTTTTGCTTTATTTAGGGTTTCCAGAGACTATTTAAGCTCTTGGTTATTTGTTTTAGCATCATCTTATTGAATTTTAATAAAAACTTAGTTTTTCTCTGGTGGATTTCAGTTTTGTGTGTTCTTAGAGCTTACGTTGGTAAACTCTTTTACTTCCGTTCTGCGTCAAGTGGTATCAAAGCTGAGGGATTTTCCTTGTGCGATGGCCAACAACGAAGCCAGAAGAGTTAACCCTGGCGACGCTGGTCATAGTGATGCCGATTTATTGGCAGCGATTGACGAACAACGACAGTCGATGGCGAGATTGGAGAACATGATGCAGACTGATGGTACAACAGCCTAATCCCTACACCCCTGCCCCTGCCCCTGCCAACAGAGAAGGAGTCGAGGGAGTTGCCCTTGGCCGCCTTAGAGGTAGACGGCCGCCTAGAGCGGCAAGACACCAACAGTTCGAAGATTGGAGTGATGCAGACTCTGATGAGGACTTTACGGATTTCCAAGAGAATCGTTAATAACACCGAAACCAAAATCAGCCTGACTATAAAATACGCGCAGACATATCGTTGTTCCATGGTAAACCACAGATTGAAGAGTTCCTGGACTGGATTTCTAAGGTTGAACGGTTCATTGAGATGGCTGAAGTTACAGTGGATCGACAAGTCAAGCTAGTAGCCTATAAGTTGAGAAGTAGGGCTGCTGTTTGGTGGGAGAAGTTGCAAGCGGATAGGAGACGACAAGGCAAGGTTCCTATACACTCTTGGAGGCGAATGAAACAACTTATGATGAACAGATTTCTACCCCCAGATTATGAGCAATTTATTTTTCTGAGTTATCAGAATTGTATGCAGGGTAACATGACTGTAACAGATTATACTGAGGAATGGTCTAGGCTGTTAGTTCGTAACAACCTAAATGAGACAGAGGGATAGCAGGTTGCCAGATATTTGAAGGGATTAAAACCTACCATTCGAGACAAAATTGGAATGCAAGTCATTTGGACAGTGGATGAAGCGCATAACATGGCCCTGAAGGCGGGATTAATGGAGAAAACGTCTAATCAATTTTCCTACTATAAAAAAGACGTGGCTGAGATGTCCAATGCAGCCGCGAACATGAGTAGATTTTCACTGGACGATGGACATAGTCAGTCTTAAACTGCTGCAGATCAGACTCAAAGGAATTTGGTTCCTAGTAATTTCCCTGCTGGGGCACGCCAGCCAGCAACAGCTACGAGGGAACCCCTACGGACATCAAACCCGTATGCTAAATCAGGCGGTTTGAAGTGTTATAGGTGCGGCCAACCAAGCCATCATTCAAATGAGTGTCTGGTCAGAAAACCAGTGAATTTCATGGGTGTTGGTGACGAGAACGAACAATATGGTGAAGAAGGAATAGAGATGGACGAACTGTTGGATGGCGTAGAAATTGAGAGGAACATGGAGAGCATGTTAACTGTGTGATTCAGCGAGTCATGTGTTCAACGAAATTAGAGGATTTCCCACAAAGAAATAATATTTTTAAGGCTTGCTGCAGTGTTCAGGGGAAAGTTTGTGATTTGATTGTTGACAGTGGGAGTTATGAGCATTTTGTGTCCAAGAAACTGATAGAACATTTGAAGCTGAGAGTAGAAAAATATCTGAAGCCCTATGTGATTGAGTGGATTCATAAAGGACCTAAAGTGAACGTGATTGAGGTGTGCAAAGTTTCTATTTCAATCAGACAGCACTACCGAGATGAAGTAGTATGCGTGTAGTCGACATGGATGCTAGTCACATGTTATTAGGACGCCTATAGCAGTTTGATGTGGATGTCACATATAAGGGGCGTGACAATGTTTTTGTTTTCACTTGGGATAATAGGAAGATCGCAATGGTTCCGAAACGGAATTCAAGTGATGGCTTAACTAAGACCACAGCAGTAGAGCAGTCTTTACTCTCGTTAGTCATTTCAGTAACTAATTTGGAATCTGAAGTTAAGAAGGCATAGAAGGTACATGTTGTGGTAGTGCAAGCTCTAGTGATAGAAGGGGAGGAAAGACAGAAAGTTGTGTTACCCGAGAAAGTGAAGTCACTTTTGGCCGAATTTAGTGAGTTAGTTTCTGATGATTTACCGAATGACCTCCCACCACTGAGAGTTATTCAGCACCATATTGACTTAGTCCCGGGAGCAAGTGATCGGTCTATTTATATACATATTTTAGGTCCTCATTTCCTATTATTTGTGCTTTGTTCTTGGGTGAAATTAGGTATTTTATGTGTTTGTTGAGCATTTATAGGTCACATTCCATGAAAGAGGTGTTAGAAGTTATTTTGAAGAAAAGGAGCAAAAAGCTGAATTTCGGCCAGTGCAGATCACCTAGATTGCGGGCCCCATATCTCTCTCCTCGGTTTGAATTGCGTGTCCTACCACCTATGGATGGAAAGCCCCGGAAGTCTAGTTTCCGGCGCACTTTTCGGATAGCAATTCCAATATTTCTAGAAGACGTTATGCCTGTTTTAGTATCCAATGGTCAGATCAGTCATAATTCCGTAAATAGTGACGGGATTTATTTTGCAAGTTGTCGGAATGGGAAATATTACCTTCTTGGACATGAGTGTGAGTCTTGGAAAGCAAGTTGACACCTAATCCTTATCATCCTTCAATAAGTAATCAATTTGAGTGGATTAGGAAAGAATTAAATCCCAAAAAAGGTAGAGTTCCAAAAGGGAACCAATTTCCTTGTTGTTTAAGGACTTGACTTATCATCTAAAGCCTATTTAAACCCCTTGTGAACCCTAATTTCGGGAGAGAAGCCAAGGGAGGTCCCAAGCCACCAAGGGGGCTGCCCCCCATCACTCCACCACCATACATCACCACACACTCATCCATCTTTACACATTGACGATTAGAAGACGAAGGAGAATTCATCATTGGAGATCTTAATGGGTTTTATCTTTTCTTTCTCTTCTCTTTTTATTTTCAACATGTGTAACTAATCCTATAACTAGGGAATCAATGTGAATATTTTGTGAATGCTCATATATGGATTAATTATTATTTCATCAATTTAATTCTTGATTTATTCATTGTTCTTAATTGCTTACCTCATCATTAGTTTCAATATTTATTCATACCATAGACCAAGGGTGGATGATTATTTGGTATGATTTTAGGGTTAAGACTATCTGAGAATTAGGGTTAGAGTATAGACTAAACCTAACCTTGATTAATGCTCTTTTGAATGAATGAATTTTATCTTTAGCATAGGCCAAGCAAAGTATAGAATTTGGTTCTTATTTCTTGCACTTAAAGGGTTTCTAATCGTTGTTTACACCATAGACCAAGGGTGAATAATAATTGGGAACACGTGACTCATCCCATGACCATACGGTAATAGTCACATTAAAGACAAAGAATGAACCCTAGAATTGATTGAATCTTGTTTACAAATTAATTCCATACATTGAGTGTTCATAATTGGGGATCATTGATGACTTAATGTTTTCTTTCTATTGATCACAAATACCATTCTTTTTAATTGCTTTCTTAATTTAGTTTAGTTTAATTCAAATCGCAAAAAAATATTTTGTTACTTTTAGTTTAACTTTAATTAAAATTAGTTTTCAATCAATAAATCGCTTTTCCTCGTGGGAACGATCCTTACTTGTCACTGTGCTAATCTTCACGATTCGTGCACTTGCGAGTGAGTATTTTATAACACGATTTTACACCATCAGCAAGCTTACCCAATTTACCACATTATCGGATGAGTCCTAGGGAGAATCCGATTTTACAGAAGAAAGTGGAGGATTTAATGAAGAATGGGTTTATTCGAGAGAGCATGAGTCCATGCGCTGTTCCTGTATTACTGGTTCCAAAGAAAGATGGCAGTTGGAGGATGTGCATTGATAGTCGTGCAATTAACAAGATAACTGTCAGATACAACTTTCCGATTCCGAGATTGGATGACATGCTAGATATGTTGGAGGGTTTGAAGTTGTTCTCCAAAATTGATCTGCGAAGTGGATACCATCAGATTCGGGTCAAACCTGGTGATGAATGGAAGACAGCTTTCAAAACAAAGGATGGACTCTACGAGTGGATGGTTATGCCTTCGGATTGTCCAATGCACCTAGTATGTTTATGCGACTCATGAATCAGGTATTACGACCTTTCATTGGAAAATATGTTATCGTTTATTTTGATGATATATTGATTGATAGTCAGAGTGAGGAAGTTCATATGGAGTATCTTAGGGCTGTGCTTGAGGTGTTGTCTGAAAATAAGCTGTTCATTAATTCTAAAAAGTGCAGTTGGCTAACAAAACGATTGTTATTCCTTAGATATATGGTCAGTTCGGATGGTATTTTGGTTGATGAAGAAAAGGTGAGAGCCATTCGTGATTGGCCTACGCCCAAGACAAAATGAGAGGTGAGGAGTTTCCATGGGCTGACGACGTGTTATCATCGATTTATTAGAGATTTCAGTAGTATTGTGGCACCCATTACAAAGTGTTTAAAGAAGGGTATGTTTCAATGGGGTGAAGCAGCTGAAACAGCTTTTGCCGTCATCAAAGAAAAACCGTGCACTACTTATTTTCTTGCCTTACCCAGTTTTGATAAATTATTCGAGGTGGAGTGTGATGCTAGCGGAATTGAGGTTGGAGCAGTTTTGTCGCAAGAGAAGAGACTAGTGGCATTTTTTCAGTGAAAAACTTAGTGATGCACGCCGAAAGTGGAGTACCTATGATCAAGAATTTTATGCTATTGTTCGTGCTCTAAAGCATTGGGAACACTATTTGATTCAGCGTGAATTTATTCTGTACATAGATCACCAATCTTTGAAGTACTTGAACAGTCAGAGGAGCTTAAGTAATATGCATGCTCGGTGGGCAACCTATTTACAAAAATGTCCTTTTGTTCTGAAGCACAAATCTGGTACTCTGAATAAGGTGGCAAATACTTTGAGTCAGCGCGCAGGTTTGCTAGTCACTATGCAGCAAGAAGTCATTGGGTTTGAGTTTCTGAAAGAACTGTATTTGGATGATGAAGATTTTGCCGAAGTATGGGGAAAGTGTGTTTTTAAACAAACTGAGGGAGAATTTCATGTGGTCGATGACTGTCTGTTATGTGGAAATCTATTATGTATTCCACGAAGTTCTTTGAAAGAGAAGCTGATTCGAGAATTACATGGTGGAGGTTTGAGTGGTCACTTGGGACGTGATAAGACTATCAGTGGAGTAGCCGAGCGGTATTATTGACCTCAGCTGAAACCCGACGTGGGTAATTTTGTTCGCAAATGTTATGTTTGTCAGACTGCTAAAGGGCATGCTCATAATATAGGTCTCTACATGCCTCTACCAGTACCGAGTGCCATATGGGAGGATTTGTCGATGGATTTTGTTTTGGGTCTTCCACGGACTCAGCGTGGAGTAGATTCTATATTTGTTGTGGTTGATAGGTTCTCCAAGATGGGGCATTTTATTCCTTGTCGGAAGACCTCTGATGCGTCTCATATTGCTTAGCAGTTCTTTCGTGAGCCAGTTCGTTTACATGGAGTCCCCCAGTCTATAACTTCTGATAGGGATTAGAAGTTTCTTAGCCATTTTTGGGTTACATTGTGGCGGCGGATGGATACTACTCTAAAGTTTAGTATCACTGCGCACCCACAAACTGATGGGCAGATTGAGAATCTGAATCGAACACTGGGTGATTTAATTCGGAGCATTTGTAGTGATAAGCCTAAACAATGGGACGTGGCACTGGCACAAGTTGAGTTTGCGTATAATAATGCAGTTCACATTGCTACTGGTAAATCTCATTTTGCTTTAGTGTATCTGTAGCCTCATAAGCATGAGTTAGACCTAACTCGTCTTCCTAAAATTGCTGGAACAAGTGTTGCTTCCGAGAACATGGCTGAACAGGTACGCGACGTTCAGGCTAAGGTGAAACCCGGGTTGAAGGAGAAGAATGCGAAGTATAAAACCGCAGCTGATGCCAAGAGGCAAGAGAAATTGTTTACTGAGGGTGATCAGGTTATGTTGTTTCTGCGTAAGGAAAGGTTCCCAGTCGGTTCTTATAACAAGTTGAAACCAAGGAAGTATGGGCCGTACAATGTGATCAAGAAGATCAATGATAACGCCTACTTGATCAACTTGTCTGCTGATATGAACATCTCTCGTACTTTCAATGTAGCTAATCTTTACTAGTTTTGTGACGATGTTCCGCTGTATCCAGATTATAACTCGAGGTCTAGTTCTTTGCAAGTGGAGGGGACTGATGTAGGACAATTGGCTTTGGAGTTCGAAGAATAGTTGGATAGGAAATTGGGTAAAAGAGCTGGTCCGAATAAAGTTGGTCCGAAAAAACGGGCATAACTTTTAGTTCGGTTGTCCGATTGCCTACTATGATATGTTTTCGGAAAGGGTTTTCAGTGCTCCATACCGTCCCAACCCGAGTTCCCCGGTTGAGGTCGTTTTCGTCCTCAAGTTTGCTGTTTTAGATAGGCTGTCGGGCGATTGAAGTTTTATTGCAATTGTTTTTTTTTTTGGTGTTTCGTTTTTAGTTGTTATTTGTTTAGGAAATGTCTATTTTGGTCTTTTTGCTTTATTTAGGGTTTTCAGAGACTATTTAAGCTCTTGGTTATTTGTTTTAGCATCATCTTATTGAATTTTAATAAAAACTTAGTTTTTCTCTAGCGGATTCCAGTTTTGTGTGTTGTTAGAGCTTACATTGGTAAACTCTTTTACTTTCGTTCTGCGTCAGAAAGAAATCCCTAAAGATTCTTAAAATAGCTAATTCATCTAACAACGTGCCAAAGTTTGAATTATCATATGCATATATTCTCCTTCTTATTAGTAATTATAGTTATGGATATGTAAAGCTTTGAATAATTTATATTTTATACTTTTAGTAAAATAATCCGAAAGAGTAGCACAATAATGTTTGTTGTTAGAAGAAAAGAAATTGGTAATTGCTAGGGAATACATGAAATGAGGGTCGTAAGAAAACATGAAGGTGGTGTTGGTCCCTTCTCCGACGGTTATTGATGTACCACATACCGTTAATACTAAAATCCGACTATTCAGAGCCTTCCGCCTTATAAATTGTCACATTTTTTACAGTAGAAAAAAAAAAACACTCACTACCGAAAAAATAAACCAAAAAAATATTTCACATTACAATAATAAAAAAAAACATAAAAAAAAAGAATAAACCATGTTCTGTTCAAATAATGGGATCAGACGATCACCCAGCAGCAGCGCCAATATTATTCATTTGGCGAGCTTGCTGTTAATGGCAATAATATTCCTGAGCGGGCACGTGGTGTTCTGCGACGACACAACGCCCATCCCGGCTGATGCTGGAGGGGTGAACGGGTGGTTTAGCGCAAACGTGAAGCCGGTGGCAGATAGTAAGGGGTCCCTGGACCCTGCACTGGTGGCGGCGGAGGAAAGTCCTCAAGTGATAAAGGTGAGGAAAGATGGAAGCGGTGATTTTAGTAAAATATGTGATGCCATCAACAGCGTTCCCTCAGGGAACACGAAGCGAGTCATTATATGGATAGGTGCTGGTGAATATGTTGAGAAAATCAAAATCGAAAGAGCTAAGCCCTTCATTACGTTTTATGGGTCGCCCGATGCCATGCCCACTATAAGTTATTCGGGCACGGCGTTTGAGTACGGAACCGTGGACAGCGCCAGCCTCATTGTGGAATCTGACTATTTCATGGCTGCTAATATTATTATTAAGAATGGTGCTCCAAGGCCGGACGGCGTAAGGAAGGGAGCTCAGGCTGTGGCATTGAGGATCTCCGGAACAAAAGCGGCTTTCTACAACGTGAGAATGATCGGGTTCCAGGACACGTTGTGCGACGACAAGGGGTACCATTTCTACAAGGATTGCTACATTGAAGGCACGGTTGATTTCATTTTCGGAAGGGCAAAGTCCTTGTATGTTAACACGCAGCTACATGTGCTCGCGGATACCGGCATGACGGTGATAACCGCACAAGCAAGGGATACTGCCACAGAGGACTGCGGTTACTCGTTTGTGCATGGCCAGATTACCGGAGTCGGAACTGGAGCCTACTTGGGCAGGGCTTGGATGGCCAGTCCTAGAGTCATTTTTGCATACACCAACATGGGCTCAATCGTCAATCCCGCTGGATGGGACAATAACTTCAAGCCTGAACGCGAGAAGTAAGTCAAATATACATATATGCTAAATATGTTACCCATTATTATTATTATTAGATCATTGCGACTAACTCATAAATATTGCACTGCAGGACTGTTTACTTTGCAGAATACAAGTGTTCTGGATCTGGAGCAAATCCAGCTGGGCGTGTTAAATTCACAAAGCAGCTCTCAGAAGCAGAAGTCCGACCCTTCCTTACCCTTGGTTACATTGAAGGCTCTAAATGGGTCCTTCCTCCTCCAACCCTCTAAATTCATCATTTTGCAGTACTGCATGCAGCACAGGAGAGCTAGCTTTAATGATTTGGCCACTGTTTTGCTGCTCACATATCTAAAGCTTCCTAACGCTGTTGTTTTCTTCTAATACACAACAGTCATATGCACATTATTTTGTGCCCATTTAACCACTTAGTTAATTAGAGATAGAGATGTCACCAAATTGGTGTAAGAAATCCTATATAATATCACAAATTTTTTTTTGTATTTTGTTCATCAGGTTGGATTTTCTTTTCTTCTTTTTTTACTTTGCTTTATGCAATGTTTTTATTTGAATTTTTTTTACTTGAAATGCTTTACTATATATATATATATATATTCAATACATCTGATTATCTTTATTTTTAAATTAATGCTTTATGCTGATGATAACTCATTTGTAACATTATTTGGGTGGTATAATATTACTCTTATTTTTAATTTGAAAAAAAATAAAAAAGATACCAAAATGAACAGCTACTCCGTTTGAAAGTTCAAAAAATCCTTAATTCTCCTCCCTCTCTCTCTCTAAAAGAAAGGGCGGATGGAGAGGACTAATGTTGCAATTGGATTAGTACATTAGATTCAGACATTTCAAAATGAATAAAATCAAACAGTGAAAATTCATCCAATTTTGAACACAATGAAATGCTGTTTGCCATATACACTACAAGAAAAAAATGGCTTTTTAGCAACATTAGAATGATAACATAACATTCTTCTTTTATTACTTTTTTTTGCCAATTTTTGGTTTGATTTTTTTTTTCATAAGCCTCCGTTGATCCAGTTAATAGGTTTTTTTGTTTTCCACTGATGCGACTTTACACAATTAAGTAGCTTTGGTTTGTTTATTTGACACACTTAAATATTAAATTAAGAAAAAAAAGTAATTTTTTTTACCCTTCATTTAAAAATTAAGCTTTTTAAAAAAAACCCTTAAAAATGGAGTTACAATTAATAAACTAAGGGGTTATTTTTTTTTTTGTCTGAAAACTGAACAGTCCTGAATTTTTCTCAAGATTGATCGAATAGGGACTAAATTTTGAACCTGAATGATACGTTTTTTTTCCTCACATCTGAATGTATTGTTAACATGTTTGTTTGTTTTTTAAATAAAATTGTATGAAGACAAGTAATTTCACATTTATACCCATGCTAGTTAAAATAAGTAATTAAATGGGCATATTCTTCTGCAAACAAAGTTCAATTTAACAAAACAAAAAATTCATCAAAGAATTTAATTTTGCATATTCTTCAAACAAAGTTCAAGTTCAATTTATTGTAAAAAAAAAAATTTCAAGTTATTTCATATGTTGTTCATGTTTCCAACATATATAATTGAAGAAACCTTTTTTTTTTTGTTTCCTAGTTCGTATGTGTTAGGGGTTTTCGGTTTTCACACTCAAAACCCTAACACTTCTTTCCTTTAAAGATAACTGCAAGATACACTTACAAATACAAGAAAAAAAAAACCTAAAATAGTACCAACAAGTTATCAATTCGAAAACAGGAGAAAGAAGAACAGAAAATAAAAGCAAGAAAGTAAATAAGACAAGCAATTAATCGTGGTTCATATCAAATTGATCTTACATCCACGTTGAGCCTTTCTGATGAGACTCTCTCACTATATGAAGTCTTACAACCTTGAAATACACAGATCTATACAATATTTACCTTCAAAAGGAGCCCAGAACCCCTCAATACAAGGCACTCAACCTCTCTGGCCTAATCACTCAAATACAAATGATGATTACAACCCAGAAATACACAAAAGTTATATCAAGAGAATCACAACACAGATCTCACTTTTTCTCTCTTAGCTCTCTCGCAAATTCAAAGCAGAAAACCCATATATTCTAGTTGAATACCAAGAACACGAAGAACAAATACAGAAAAAAAACTGTCTGTGAAAGAAAGAGAAAACCCTAAAAGATCAGAATCCCCTTCTCTCTCTTCATCTCTTCATTTATATAGCATTTTTTTAGATAAGGTACACATCAGCCAAGTAAAACCAATCACTGCGTGCCATCTCCACCAGAATCCTGACTCAGTATAAGTTGATCAGATAAGGTTAGTTGCAACACTGCGTTTTGGTGATGGCTGAAAGGGAGCATATTTGTATTCGACTTCTTCTGGCTTCAACTTCTCCTCTCATCATTGGGCTTTAGTTGGAATTGGGCCAATTACAGAATACATCAAGATGGGCTAACAAACTTCACAAATTCCACCTTAGACCATCTTCTTGATCAAGGTTGCTTAGACTGTATCACATAGTAAGAGAAATCTCTTCAGACGTACCTGGCTCAAGACACAGAAAAAAAAAGTTAACCATAATCACCTATTTTGAGCAAATTCAAGTAGTGCTTGAGTTTGCTATAGGGTACCAAGTACCCATATCTGCAGGATTTTCATCAGTGGAGATTTTTTCCACTTCCACCATTCCATTTGAGATTTGATCATTGATGAAATGGTATTTTACTTCAATGTATTTAGTCCTTTCATGAAATACAGGATTCTTACAAAGGTGCAAGACACTTTGACTTTCTGTGAATATCATAGGCTAGCCACCAAACACACTGATTTCACTTAACAAGCCTTGAAGCCAAATGGCTTCTTTAATAGCTTTAGTAACTGCTATATATTCTGCTTCTGTTGTGGACAAAGCCACAATAGATTGTAACTGGATTTTCTAGCTAATACAACATCCTACAAAGCTGAAAAAATAAGAGGAGGTTGACCTTCTCTTATCTTTGTCCCCAGCATAATCTGAATCAACATAACTTATAAGCTCTAACTCACTATTAGAACAGTCATAGATCAGCCCTAAAGAGATGGTGGAGCTGATGTATCTCAACAGCCATTTCATGGCATTCCAATGTCCTTTTCCAGGCCTGGCCATATACCTAGATAATACACTAATGGCCTGAGCCAAGTCAGATCTGGTGCTAATCATAGAGTACATTATATATTACTGACCCTACTGCACTTGAATAGGGAATTGTCTCCATATACCTACTTTCTTCTAGACTTCTTGGAGACAGAGCAGCAAACAATATAAAATTGGAAGCTAAAGGAACATTGGCTGGTTTGCAATTCTTCATTGCAAATCTGTCCACAAACTTGAACAGATATTTAGACTGATTTAGACATAGCCTTAATTCTTTGCTTACTCTTAAAATTTCTATACCTAGAATTTTCCTAGCATTTCCTAAATCTTTCATTTCAAATTCAGATTTCAGTTTCTTCTTTAAATCTTTGATCCTAGACATATCTTTACTAGCTATCAACATATCATCCACATATAAAAGCAAGTAAACAGATTTTTCAAAATTTGTATTATTGAAATAAAAACAGGAATCATACTTACTCTTACAGAAACCTAAACTAGTAATAAAAGCATCAAACCTTTTATACCACTATCTAGGAGCTTGTTTAAGCCCATACAAAGATTTTCTAAGAAGATAAACATATAAGGGATTTGTTTTGGATGTGAATCCCTCAGGTTGAAACATATATATTGTCTCATCCAAATCCCCATATAGGAAAACATTTTTAACATCTAACTGCTATAATTCCGAGTCATAGAAATTGACTAAAGCTAAGATAATCCTAATGATCTTATACTTGACTAGAAGAGAAAAAATCTCATTGTAGTTAATTCCTTCTCTTTGAGTAAACCCTTTAGCAACTAATCTAGCCTTATACCTAGGTGGCTCATTCTGCCCATCCCCATCTTTGATCTTAAAGATCCATTGACAGGCTATAACATTTTGTTTCTCGGGTTTCTTGACTAAAGACCAGGTATTATTCTTAACTAAAGACTCCATTTCATCTTTCATGGCATTCAACCATTTTAAATTCTCTAAGAAACTCATAGCTTCCCATAAGTCCTAGGTTCAGCATTGTCTATTTCTTTGCCAATACACAATGCAAAAAATGTGAAATCTGCATTGGAATACTTACTGTTAGGTATTATATTTCTTCCAATCCTATTCCTAACCAGCTCGCAATCAGCTAGAGAATCAGTATTATCCTCCGGCTGATTCTGACTCTCTTCCACCTGATGCATATCATCAGAATGGGTAGCCTCTTGATCCTCAATAGGATCAGGCTGAACCGAGACTTGACTTGGTGGTGGGCTACCAACTTCCACCTGAATCCCATTCACAACATCGTTTGAAGTATCCGTTTTGGTTTCAGTAGGCAAGTTAATGTCTTTACAAGGCATTCTAGTCTCATCAAACACAACATCCCTACTTATGATGACCTTAAAACCCTTTTGATCCCTAAGCCACAGCCTATAACCTTTTACACCTAAGGGATAACCTAGAAAGACCCTCTTTAAAGCCCTATGCTCTAACTTCCCTTCAGATTGGTGTGTATAACAGGCACACCCAAAAACTCTTAAGTGTTTAAGGCTGAGAGGTTTGCCAGTCCATAATTTTTCAGAAGTTTTAAGGTTTATAGCAGTGGAGAGGGATCTGTTAACTAAATAAACAGTTGTACAACAGCTTCTCCCCAAAAATTTTGGTTCAAACCTGAGCCAATGATGAGGCATCTCACTTTATCTAAAATAGTCATGTCCATTCTCCCTGCCACCCCATTCTGTTGAGGTGTATACCTAACAGTTCTATGTCTTTGGATGCCTTCACTCTCACAGAACTTGTTGAATTCATCTTTACAGAATTCAAGTCCATTATCAGTTGTAATGGTTTTGATTTTCCTAGAAATTTGGTTTTCTACTAACTTCTTCCAAGTTTTGAAACTTTCAAAAGCTTGGTCCTTAGACTTTAGGAGATAGATCCAGACTTTTCTTGAAAAATCATCTATCAATGACAGAAAATAATGATTACCTCCATGAGTTGGGACCTTGGCAGGTCCCCAGAGATCTGAATGTATATACTCAAGAATCACTTTGGTTGTGTGTTGGGCAGTACTAAAGCTAAGTCTATGTTGCTTACCTAGGATGCAGTTTTCACATAACTCAATCTTATTCACTTGATCACCATCAAGTAAATTCTGCTTACTTAGCTCACCCAACCCTTTTTCACTCATATGACCTAGTGTCTTATGCCATAGAGACCCTTTGTCACAGATTTTGAAAGCCACACAAGCAGCTTCATCTGTAACAGTAACCCCTCTCAAAATATAAAGCCCATTCCTCTTGTCTCTTTTAAGGATGACAAGAGATCCTTTAGAAGCCTTAAGAATGCCTATTTCTGCTTTATAGGAGTATCCTTCCATATCTAAGGTTCCTAGAGAAATTAGATTTCTCTTCAGATTTGGGACAAATCTAACATTCCTAAAAACTCTAATCATGCCATCATACATTCTTATAGCAACAGAACATATTCCTTCTACATTACATTGCTGGTTATTTCCCAGTAGTACAGATCCACCATTGAGTTCTTCAAACTCAGTGAACCAGTCCCTGTTTGGACACATATGGTAAGAGTAGCCAAAGTCTAAAATCCATTCAGATTTTATCTCATTTGTGCTCACAGTGAGGACTTCACTAGCTTCATAGGACTTTGATGAAACTGTAGCATTACCATCACTAGAGGTCTTATCTAAATTCTTTTTCTTATACTCATAACAGTACTTTTTGATATGACCCTCTTTGCCACAAAAATAGCATTTCCCAGAGTTATTTCTATTTTTAGATTGAGACCTATTTTGATTAGGGGTTTTACTCCTACCTCTGCCATTATTGTTATTTGAATTGTTATTATTATTATTTCTATTAGGAGTTCTACCTCTAGCAAACAAATTTTCACCCATATTCTTCTTCTCTGTTTTCAGCTCTAAATCCTTAGATTTCAAAGCCGAAACACACTCTTCAAGTGAAAGAGAATACCTGCCATATTTAATAGCAGCCTTTACATCTCTAAAGGATTTAGGAGTGAGTTGAGGAGAATGATAGTCTCATTCTCATCACTCAACTTTTCATCCTCACCAGCATTGGCTAACTCTATAGTCATCTTCTTAAATTCATCTAAATTTTGACTTAGAGGTTTACTAGGGTCCATCCTATAACTAAATAATATTTCTTTCAAATAAATTTTATTAGTTAAAGATTTAGTCTAGTATAGGCTTTCAAGATTTTTCCACACAACAAAAGCATTAGATTCATCATTTATTTCTCTTAATACGTTATCAGACAAGTTAAGAATTATAGTCTCTAAAGCCATCTCTAACATGTCATCCTTTTGTTCAGCAGGTAAAGAATCAGGTCCTTCGATGGCTTTTAGGATCTTTTGGTGAGACAGCAAGGCTTTCACCTTTCTTCTCCAGATCCCAAAGTCCCCAGAACCATCAAACTTGTCAATATTAAATTTCACAGACATAAAGTGAGAATTATAGTTACCAAAATCATGCGTAGGAGTTACTTCCTAGTTACTAGATACCTTACTGATACTATCTTCTTCTTCAGTTGAGTCTTCAAGGCTTGAAGGCTCTGCTACTGGAGGATCGGGATCTCTTTGGTTTGCCGTTGGTACTGATTTGTAGCTCTGATACCACTGTTAGGGGTTTTCGGTTTTCACACTCGAAACCCTAACACTTCTTTCCTTTAAAGATACCTGCAAGATACACTTACAAACACAAGAAAAAAAACCTAAAATAGTACCAACAAATAATCAATTCGAAAACATGAGAAAGAAGAACAGAAAATAAAAGCAAGAAAGTAAAGAAGACAAGCAATTTATCGTGGTTCAGATCAAATTGATCATACATCCACGTTGAGCCTCTCTGATGAGACTCTCTCACTGTATGAAGTCTTTACAACCTGAAATACACAGATCTATACAATGTCTACCCTCAAAAGGAGCCCTGAACCCCTCAATACAAGGCACTCAACCTGTCTGGCCTAATCACTCAAATACAACCGATGATTACAACCCAGAAATAGACAAAAGTTATATCAAGAGAATCATAACGCACAGATCTCACTTTTTCTCTCTTAGCTCTCTCGCAAATACAAAGCAGAAAACCCAGATATTCTAGTTGAAAACCAAGAACACAAAGAATAAATATAGAGAAAAAGCTGTCTGTGAAAGAAAGAGAAAACCCTAAAAGATCAGAATCCCTTTCTCTCTCTTCATCTCTTCATTATATAGCATTTTTTTAGATAAGGTACACATCAGCCAAGTAAAACCAATCACTGCGTGCCATCTCCACCAGAATCCTGACTCAACATAAGTTGATCAGATAAGGTTAGTTGCAACGCTACGTTTTGGTGTGGGCTGAAAGGGAGCACATTTTTATTGGGCTTCTTCTGGCTACAACTTCTCCTCTCATCATTGGGCTTTAGTTGGAATTGGGCCAATTACAGAATACATCAAGATGGGCTAACAAACTTCACAATATGCACCGAAAAAAAAGGGTATTGATTTTTTTTTTGAAATAGGTTCTTGAATTATATGCACTGATCTCTATGAGACGTGATTAGTTTTTTTTTTTCTTTCTAAAAGCCATTTAAAATAATAAATATGTTAAAAGAAAGATATCTACACCATATCAAATTATGATAAATTTGGAAATATATCTTCTTTGGGAAGATAGACTTGGAAGATAATATTTTAATTGTAATAGAGTGATTTGGAATTAAATTAAAAGTCAAGATTTCTTACTTTATTTTTAAGTTGTTTTTTGATATTTTTAAGTTGTTTGACCACTTAAAAAAATAAAACAACTTAATAAATTCAATTAAGACCCATTAAGTTTTAAGTGGAAAAAACAAACGACCCCTATAACTTTTTTTTACACGCTTATATGTCTAGGAATCCGCTCTGATACCAACTGAAAATAACTCTAAATGTGTTTAAACAATCTAGAGGGGGTGAATGAGTTTTTAATCGATTATATTACCAAATTTTTTGATTAACCAGTATTAAACTCAAGAACCAATTACATAAACAATAAAAATCAAGTAAATTGCGGAATATAAATCAACACTTGACTTTTGCATTGGAAACCCTATTTTAAAATTTCCTAAGATGGATATTTAGCAACCTAGATGATGGGGGTGGGGGTAGATGGGTTGGATCTAATTTGAACAACTTTTTCAGACTTTGATTGTTGCATAAACAAACTATTAAAGCGCTTCTTAAAAACAAACACCAAAAAGCTTCTCAGTGTTCAATTAGTTCAATCAGTCATTCATTCTATGTTGCTTTATAGCTTTCTATTTATGCTTGGCCAATTTCTCTGCTTAAGCTTCTTAATAGGTAGTGCCGAAACTTTATTTGGTCAGGGGATTACGGTTCTAAAAAAATGGTGACTATTTCTTGGAATATTCTTTGTGTGCCAAAGGAGGAGGGTGGTTTAGGTATCAGAAATCTCAAGACATAAAATCGGGCTTCTATCTGCATTTCACTTGGAGAATCTTAAAGTCTAACACTCCTTGGACAATCTTTTTTAAAACTCGTTTCAAATTGTCTAGCTAATGAGATCCTCTCTCATAATTGAGAAGGTTTCCGTTGGGTTATTGGTGTTGGTAATTCTATTTTATTTTTGAAGGATAAATGGTTATAAAAATCGATGGAAGAGGTTTTGGGCTTCCCAATTCCTACTATTCTCAACATCAATTCTAAAGTTGCAGATGTTATTGCTTTCTCCCAATGGAATCTTCTTCCTAATTTTAGGATTGCCTTTCCAAATATTTTGATATGTATATTTCCTATCCCGGAAATTACATAGAATAATTTAGAGGGAAAAAAAGAGAATCAGATAAAGATTCAGAGAGATATAGGGAGATTATATTTGTTGTGTAATCAATGATTTTATTCCACTAATCTGGGTCCTTTTAAAGACCTTACATTGAGGGACTAACACAACTGACTCTAACTAAATAAAACAAATTGCAAAGATAATGGATAATAGAAGCTAATTTCCTGCTACCCACCACAACCCAAACATAAATAAAGCAACAAGTTATTTAACCCACTGACTTGGTCATAACCAAATTGGGCGACTGACTGCATGCATGGAACATTGCATGCCAAACTAACATCCTAATAACAATCTACATAATAAAATAATGGACACTGAAGTAAAGAACATATCATATTTGTGTTGAAATTGAGAGTATATGTCTTCCTGATAGAATCACGAAAGATTGTCTCATTTGGGAACATTCTAGAACGAGTTCTATGACCATGAAAGATTGTTATGAAGCTTGTAGATTGAAGTTTCCCCAGGTCTTCTGGGCTTCGTCTATTTGGTGTAAGCATATCCCTCCCAAGTTCTCGATCTTTGTTAAGAAAATTTGCATGACAATGTCCCTGTTGAAGGTCATTTGCAACGTCATGGTATCACCTTGCCTCAGTTTGTGCTCACTGTGCTTCTCCCTGTAATATAGAATCTATTTTCCATCTATTCTGTGACAGCTTGTTTGCTATTTCACTTTTGAATTTGCTTGCCATGGTGTTTAGAACCTCTCCTCCTTCGGGTATTTGATGGTCAGATTTTTGTATGTTTATTGAGAGAAAATGTTTTCCTTCCCAATTGAAGAATCTGTGGATGACATCTATTCTTTCTGTGATTTATGTTATTTGGTATTCACGAAATAAAAGCCTTTTTGATGACTGCCCTGTGAATATTTCTCGATCAATTCATTATTGTAGACCTATCATTGTGAGTCTTAGGAAGGATTGTCCTGGTTCAGTTCGTCATTCCTCCGATTTAGAGATTTTTTCCTATTTACGTTTGAATCCTAAATTCGGTAGAGCTCCTGTGGTGCTAAACATTGGTTGGTACCCTCCTCCGGTCTCTTGGGTTAAGGTTAACACTGACAGGATTATCTAAAAATAATCAATGATATGTTCATGATCCAAGTTAATTGTAGTCTTGTTTATTAATTTGTTTAGTGTTGAATTTAATGAATTAGTTTGTTAGGTGTTGTTGCTAATCACAAAGTGGAGCTTGTTTCCAGCCCCCATTTTCCATTATGTTCCTTTTATTTAGTATTAGTTGTTTCCTTTTGTTGTGTTGTAACCAGCATAGTGGTTGTAGTTGTTAGTTATTTCTTTGTTAGTGGGCAAGGCAATTGTTTGACTCTTGATGTAAGGCTATAAATTGGTTTAGTATGAAGTGAATGGTAAATTAACGAGTTAATTGTCAAAATCTTTTCCTTATCTTCTCTATCTCTCTTGTTACTTTCTATCTCTCCTTAAATTCTCTATGAATTTTCTTGGATCGGAAAAATACATAACATAATCTTGGTCTTTTTGCTTATGGAGGCATTTTTCGTGATAGCAACAGAGTATTCCTTGGTGGCTATTCTTGATTCTTGGGTCATCAAACTTCTTTTTATGTGGAATTGATGGCTGTTATTATTGCAATTGAGAATGATTATACAAGAGGTTGGTTTCATCTTTGGATCGAGTTCAACTCCATGTCTGTAGTTCAATGCTTTGCCAATTCCAACCTTCTTCCTCCTTGGCGTCTTCGTACACATTAGTTAAATTGCTTCTCTTTGATGTCACACATGCATGTCATCCATATCTCTCATATTTTTAGAGAAGGTAATAAGGTGGCTGATCTTTTGGCGAATATTGGTTTGCAGTTTCATTCTCCTCATTAGTGGGATAGTACTCCATTAGTGATTCAAAAAGATATTCTTCCCAATGGCCTAAATTTCGTTTTGTGAATTGATTTTTTTTTCCTTTTTGCTTTTGGGTTTCTCTTTGTACTTTTCTCTTTATTTTTTTTAATAATATATCGCTCTAAGGTTACTTGGAGATTTAAAAAAAATGTTGGTTCGATGGTAAACCTCTCACAACTGCACCATGAGATTGCGAGTTTAAGTCCCCCCAAAAAACCCCGAATGTAATACTTCAAAAAAAATATAGTATTTTGTGTTGTGTGACCGGACGATATATATACCTAATTGAGGTCCCCATTTCCTAGCTTATGTTCTCGTTTTATGGTGTATTTTTGTATAGAAGTGTTTGTTGAGCCTTGTGTAGGTACATATTCCATATTTCAAGGTTTTGAGCTTAAAAGATAAGTTGGGAAGCAAAATGAGCCAAAAAAGGATATATCGGAAATATTCAGAGTTGTCGCGGCCTCGCCGTCGACCCAAACCGCGGTGTGATTCATATTCAACCATGACAAGTTTCCATGGTAGATCCACCATTGAGCTAGAACGCGACATAGAGACCGCGACACTGGTCAACTCTGTTTTCCAAAAGTTAGTGGGCTGAAATAGTAAAGTGCCCATGCAGAACACCTAAATTTTGGGGTCCATAACTCCCTCCTCAGAATTGGGTTTTGTACCACCTATTTTTAGAAAGCCCCAGAAGTCTACTTTCCAACAGTTTTTACGAATCGTAATTCCGGGTTTTCTAGAGGGAGTTATGATAGTTTCCGTAACGGTACGCGAGACTGGAAACCGGATAGAGGCAGAGAGCTTCGTGTAGAACACTTGACTTTCGGGGGTGATATCTCCATCCTCAGATCGAACCACGATGATTTCTTTATATATTTGGAAAGCCTCAGAAGTCTAATTTCCAGCGGTTTTTACGGATCGCAATTTCGGGTTTTCTAAAGAGAGATACGCGTATTTTCGTAACGGTGCGCGAAGTTGATTCCATACCAGTGTGCAAGGCGACCTACGAGGCGACCAACCCTCACTCGCCTCAATCTCTGCCCAAACATCACAGCAGGCGAGGCGACTTGCGACCGCAACCATTCCACTTGCCCCGGAGCTCGCCTCGGAGGTTGGAAGGGCCAAAATGGTCCTTTCGCACCCCAATTTGTCCCCAAACTTTCCCAAACTATAAATACACCACTTTCCTCTCTTCTCTTCACACAAAAAATAGAGCAGCAGCTGCATTTCGACATCTTTTTAATTTTTCTTCATCAATCAAGAGAGAGAGAGAGAAGCTTCCAAAGTTCACATAGAGGTTCTCCTCCATAGGAAGCACACCACCAACCATTTCTGCACATCTTACACCACATTTGAGAGTCGATTGAATGGAGAAAGGAGAGGTCTTGGACCAATTTCGGGCAAGCAAAGGATGGAGCTCTTGGAGGGAATTTTTCAAGGGTTGTATCTCATTTACTCACTCTATTTGTATATCTTATTGTCTTTTATGTGTAATCCCCACTTGGGAATATTGTAAACCGAATTTGTGCTCAATATATGTGATTTTGTTGTTATATTCATTTGGGTTTTGATTTGTTCTTGATATTCATTGATAATCTCTTGTTGTGAATGGCATGTGTATGGATGATTGGAAATTGATATGTGCTTATGGATGAGATTAGGAGTAGATTAACTTAAGTGTAGGAGTAGTTATAATTAAATATCCCATTTGTGTGTGTATGTCTTTGGAATGTCAAAATGCCATGTTAGGATTGATTTGAGTGTTTGTGGGTTTTGGTTGTACCTCAAAGGATGACCAATCCTGGTATGACCGTAATCACTTAGCTCCTAAGAATAGATGAAACTTATTTTATGCATGATCGTGCTAGAATAGGTTTTGGGTATATGTTCATATGCTTAATGGTAGGGATTATATGCACATTTCTCTTCCATGACCCTTTTGGGGAGTGATTAGTGTTTGGAATCCCTTATTAGAGACTAGAGGAACATTGCTCTTTCATGACCCTTTTGGGGAGTGATTAGTGTTTTGAATCTCTTAATTGAGAGAACAAGCCCTCAACTTGATTTGAATGTGCTTAATGCCTAACAGTCGCTTATATGCACTTATGTATGGTGAACTAGTAGACCCTTGTATAACCATTATCTTGCATCTCTTCTATCCACCATTTTATTTGTCACATTAATCACCATTCTCACCCCTTCATATTCTTTTGTTTATTTTTACTTTCTTTCATTTTTCTTTGAACACATCACACCGCATTATGCTTACACCCCATACATATAATTCTCACCACATCCGCATTCTATTTACATGCTTTCAATAAACTCTAGAACATGAATCGGTTGACGGATACTACCTCCTTGCGGAACGATACCCTAGCTTGCCGATTTACTAGTCTTTTGCTAGTTATAGCACATTGCGTAGGAATTTTTAATATAGATATCTTTTGATAATCGCAATTTGGAAATGACATAAAAAGTGAACCATCACTGTGATGCAAAGGAAAAAAAAGTCACAAACCAAGAAAATAGGGGTTTATGACACTTTTTTGAGTTGGTGTTTCACGAGGGGCACCACTTTAATAACTTATGTTTAAAAGACACCAAAGTATGTGATTTCCAAAAATGCTCTTACTTTACACATTTTTTATTATTTGTTTGACTTTAACTTTTCTCTTACTTTTCTCTGTATAGTTATTCCCAACTCAACCAAAACCAACTTCATAAGATTATCAATGCATTTTCAGTGGATTAGTTTAATGGCGCTACTCTGACGCACTCGGGGGTCGAGCTCGCGGGGGTCGGGGGGGCAGCCCCCTAGAGATTTTTGTTCAATTTAAAACCCAAATTGGGTTTTGGTTTTGAATCTTCCATTGTTAAAGTTGTTGAGGGTTGGGATTGTCAAGTAGGGAAGATGATGAACAGTAACTTAGTTCCGAGAATTTTGTATGCTGTCTGAGACTTTATGTTTGAGTGTCCGAGACTTTGTGTTTATGTGTCTGAGACTTTGTGTTTGTGTGTCCGAGACTTTGTGATTGTATGTCCGAGACTTTGTTCCAAGATTTTGTGATTGCTTTTCGAGACTTTTGGGTTTTTTTATGTGCTCATCTGTTTCTGTTCTATTCATCTTCTCCAATATCGAATCCCCAATTTGAAACCCTTCGTTTTCAGAGAAAGTTACATACTTCATTTTTTCAAAGAAATCAAAAGTCGCTATTGTGTTTGGTCGTGGTCGGTGTACGTGTGTCCACCGTCGTCGTCGGTGTACGTGTGTTCGTCAATTCGTCAGTTCCACCTCCATTGATGGAGGATTTTGAAACCAAAATGGTGAAGAAGGTTACTATGGGGGCATTTTTGTCCGTTCACCATAATATGTGACTTTTAAACATAAGTTATTAAAGCAGAGATAGTGTTGAAAAATGCACCCCAAAAAGTGCCATTTAAATTTTGGACTCGTCACAAACCTCCAACTATGGAGATCTGAAAAAAAAAAATCTCCCTTGATGGAGGTTTATTCGAAGACCTCTATCAATGGAGGTCTGTTAGCACTATTTTTGATGATTAAAAAAAAAGCCTCACTTACAAGTAATATTTGTCTAGAATCATTTCTCTTGGATAAAAAAATTAATATTGAGATGTGACACATTTGAATAGTTAATTAATTTATAGGCTATTTGTGAATTTTGTCCAATTATTAAAAGTGAGCCAAGGCAAGTTTTTTAAGTTGAGTTTATATACCATCAGAAGTACGTTGAATTCTTATATAAATACCCCTCACATCAAATTATTACACATGTCCTGGGGAAGTTGAGACATAAATTAAGTAAAAGGTTGAGAGAGAGCAAGTTGACTAATTCGTGAAAGATGAAGACATCGACAGAAACGGAGGCATAAGTGCTATTGTAATACCATATATATAATATGTGAAAAATCATTTTAAACACTTGATATATAAAATACCAAAAAATAATTTATTTTAAAAAAGAGTGAAATAGGTGGTTGCTAGGTTGAGATTTAACAGTCAAGGGTTGTGTTTTGTTATTCTCATTTGTCTTTAACTAGGTTTAGCATAATATCTTTGTGTTGGGCTGAATAAAATTATGAAATTGTGAGAAGCAAATCCCCAGGATCAAGACTCTTAGAATACAATCTTTTAATAGAGTCCTATTTTGTAAAGCATGGATTGAATTAACATGTTATGAAGTAACTTGTTTGGTTGCTGCCCAATGTGGTTTTGTCCTCCCATTAGTCGCCCAATATGATTTTGTATTAAATATAGTTCATTTCGTTGAATAACATCCTGAATTTGAATTATCCTACCCACATGTTCTGGCCTTATTAGTAATTTTAGTTATGGATATGAAAAGTGATAAATAATAAAATTTTTTTGAACGATAGTTTTATTCAAAAGCTAGGAAGGCCAACAGCAAACCACACCACAAACAAGAAGGTAAACAAGACAGCAAAAAGCAAACACCAACACAAAGAAACCACACTAAACAAAGACCCCCACAGAGGAAGCCGAACACAGAAAAAGCCAGGTCAAGCCCCAAGAAACACAATCGAACCAGAAAAAGAGTAAACTCAGCTACCAAAATCACCCCATTCTATAAAATCCTCATTCTTACTAGAGCCCATCTTGGCAAGTCTGTCTGCAAACTGATTGGAAGATCTTGAACGAAATTTCACCTCCCCTCCCAAGAGCTTCAGATTGCTCCTAATATCATAAATTAGATTGACAATATTATCATTTCCAATACCCTAACCATTGATCCAAGACACCGCAATCATAGAATCACTTTCTATAACCAAGTTGCGACCCACACAAGATGAAACAGAGCTGCACAGATCTACTGCTTTGTGAATGGCTGATAACTCAGCTGTGTTGGAATCTTGAAAGCCAATAAAGAGAGAAAACATACACAACGCCTTGCCACTGCCATCTCTTAGAACCCCACCAATGCCAGCTGGTCCCGGTTTTCCTAGAGCCGAGCCATCAACGTTAAATTTGAGATCGTTTTCCAGAGGAGGGATCCACTCTTCCACCCTTTGTTTCTTGTTACAGCTAGAGGATGTTACAGTTTCATAAGATCCTGGGCCATGGTGTTTAAACCACCGGGCCATCCGAAACTTCACCATATCAAGAACTTGCAAAGCACAAGCAGCTGTGTCTTTGAAGACTATAGCATTTCTCATTTCCCACATTGACCACACCATAGCAAAAAACAGCAGGTCCCAAATTCTGGACTTCCTTGGAGAAGGGCATAAGCCATTCCACCCTTCCCACCAGTCCCTAACGTTTTCATTAGTACAATAAGTAACTCCCCACCATTTCATACAATGAGACCACACCTTCCTAGTCCACACACAGTGAAGGAACACATGATTTAGAGTCTCACTTTCTTTCTTGCAAAGCTTGCATTCCAGTTCCACCACAACACCAAATCTGTGAAGAACATCAACCACCATCACACGGCCTCTAATTAATTGCCAAACAAAGATTTCAACCTTGGGGGGACATATCCCTTTCCACGGAAGTCTGAAGCCAGCCGAACATCCACTATCTAGCTCCTCTAAGCTTTTACGAAAGGAACTAACAGAGAAAATGCCTGAAGATATGAACCTCTAAGCAATCATATCTATTATATCTTTTCGCACCATCACACAATCTAAGCAATGCATCAAACAATTCCACTGACTATTCTCCCAGTCATACAATTCTCTTCTCATCTTTATCGACCACACCCATGCCGACTGCTGCCAGTTACAGTAATTGGAGATGAAACCCTCTTTATTGGAAGCCAAAGCATACATTCTACGGAAGGCTACCTGAAGCGGGACTGAGTCCACTACCACATCCTGCCATAACCTGGTATTGAAACTGCCACCTACCACCACGTGCAAACCTTTCGATAATACCTTTCCAGACCTTAGATTTGGATTTTGCACTTTAGCCATTGCCTTAACAAAGAAAGAGGATGCCTTTTTACTATTCCAATCCCACATCAATCTCTTAACATCTACACCATATTTTTCCACAGAGGATTGACCTCAAAACCAAATCTCCACACCCACTTTGCCAAAAGGCTATCATTTTTGTCTAACATTCTTCCAATCCCTAGGCCACTATTCTTCTTGCTTTGGCAAACCGAAATCCAGTCTACCGCATGAAGTTTTCTTTTTTCAATCCCATCTCCCCATAAAAAACTTCGCTGTAGCTTTTCTATTTTGTTAGCCACCCTCACCGGCATTCTAAACACCGACATATAGAAAGAAGGGATGCTATTTAACACTGACTTTATCAAAACCAATCTTCCCCCTTTCGAAAGAAACTTCCGCTTCCAAGGTGCTAGACGATTCTCAATCTTTGAAAGCACTAAGTCCCAGAACTTTTTAGAGCAAGGTTTCCCTCCAAGAGGGAGGCCTAAATATATTATAGGCAAACAAGCTTTCCTATATTTAAACACCTCTTCCCATCCGCCCTCATTACTAACATTTTTCCCCACCCTTACTACACACGATTTATGGAAGTTTATCTTGAGACCGGAAGCCAATTCAAAACAACGCAAAATCCGCTTTAAGTTAACAAGGAATTCAACTTTTGGCTTGAGAAAAACAACAGTGGCATCGGCAAATTGAAGATGCGTTACTTGTAGCCCATGGTCCCCAAACTTCTCTCCCATTAACATTCCCATATTCACTGCTTTATTAAGGATCGTACTCAACCCTTCCACCATAATATTAAAAAGAAAAGGAGATAGGGGATCCCCTTGTCTCAGTCCTCTTTCAAGAAGAAGAAGAGGAGTTGGACTACCATTTACTAGGATTGCCATAGTCGGAGTCGAGATACACTCCAAGATCCAGTTTCTCCATTTGGGTCCGAACCCCATTTTTGTCATCATATCCATCAAGAAATCGTGATCCACACTATCATAAGCCTTCTCGAAATCCAACTTTACCAAAAGACCACCTTCTCCACCCTTTCTCCAATTGTGAATTATTTCCTCCTCAATTACAAAGCTATCCAAAATTTGTCGATTCTTGATAAACGCCATTTGAGTCTCCCCTATAATCAACTCCATCACCCTCTTAATACGATTTGCCAACACCTTTGCAACCACCTTATACATTGCTCTTTCCAAACTAATAGGACGTAGGTCACCCATAGTCACCGGTTTAGGAATTTTCGGAATAAGTCCTACAAAGGTGTGATTTAACTCCTTGATCATTGAACCATCTCTATGAAAGTCACCAAAAAAATCCATGATATCATCTTCTATCACCTCCCAATTAGACTTGATGAAGTTAAAATTCAAGCCATCCGGACCCGGAGCTTTATTTCCTTCACAATCTTTTACAGCTGCCCACACCTCTTCTACACTAAATTCCTCTTCCATTTTCCTTGCCTCCGACTCCTCTAACCTGTTAAGCTCAAGCCCTTCTATGGTAGGACGAAACAAAGAGCTCTTCTCATAGTGTTTCTTGAAAAATTCAAAAACTTCCCTTCTGTTGTAAATTAAGTGAAGAAAAGATGAAGAGCAGATGAAGAACAGAAGTGAGTGAGATTAGAGAGAGAGACGATATACATGATAGATATGATAAAGAGATATTATTGATATTCTGGCGATCCAACCTTTACAAAGAAATGATCACATATATATAGGCTTATACATGATCACTTGGCAACTTGGTCTTATAGCTTACTGATGAAGAAAGCATATCAAGTGGTAAAGTGAATGGTTGAGAATGAAGCAAAACAAGAGGCCTTCAAAGTATACACGTGTGTCATGTGTAGTCAAGTGGAGAGGTGTTTATCAAGTGGGGTGGATGCATTTGGGTGGTGGAAATTCACACAATTCATAACACTCCCCCTTGGATTTCCCACCATTTGTTTTTTTTTTTTGTCTTAATTTTCTAGGAAAAACCCAATGGGACAAAATCTGAGAAAACTGTATACAATGATCTCTCTGGATCTAATGTTACTGGACGTTCTCAAAATTATCTCGTTAAAAATGTATACAATGATCTCTCTGGATCTAGTGGGGTTGAACATTAAAAACTATCTCATTAAAAACTTTGTCAGGAAAACCCAGTAGGATAAAACCTGATCAAGGAAAAGAGAGCATAGTGTACATATGTCCAAATTTATTGTTTTCTTCAAAACATTTCTCACATTTATACTTTGCTAGGGAAAACCCAGTGGGATAAAAACCTGAGCAAAGATATTCATTGATCTGTCGGATCAAAGTAATATTTATGATGATTTTCTGGATCAAAGTAATATATATACGATGATTAACAAGATCAAAGTAATATTTACAATGATCCTTTTGATCAAGTCAACATATATACGATGATCAACTGGATAAATGTAATATTTATGGATTAAATAATTTTGGGTGTGCTTATAGAATTGTCTCATTAAAACCTTTATCAGGAAAACCCAATGGGATGAAAAACCTGATTGAAAGGAAAAAGAGTACAATGCACATATGCCCCAAATAATTAATATACTTTATCTGATATGCTCCCCCTGGTGGGACGCTCCCCCTGATGAGACGCTCTCCCTGATAAAAGTTCTTTTGAAGCAACCTTCTGGATTACTAGAACTGATGTATATTGATGTTTATTTCATCAAATACAATAACATCTTAAATGATTGGTGGGAGTATGAGCAAATACTTGCTTTTGTGATGTAATATCCATATGGAATCTTTTCAACACATTCTGTTTGATGGACAAGCATTCCATTTAATCTATGCTCGATCTTCAGGTCGAGACAATTTATTCTTTCTCATTTCTTTATGAAGACACATGAGTATATAATATGATTATTATATCCTTATCTTTATCAGATATTAACTGAGACGGTTGTACCACATCCGTTCATATTGTTTTTAATCCATATAAGGATTTTTGTATGTTCATCAAATACAGATTACGAGATCTCGATTTATATGCTTCTAGCATTTTAGAATCCTTCAGGATTTATAAATATCTGCATTGAGTGAATCATATAGATAAATGATTACTACGTCTATGAGACGTATTTCAAGCCTTTTAAAGGCAGCCAAATTTATCAACAACGTAATCGTATTCATCAATTGTGAATACCAAGTTTCTGTAAGAAACCTCGCACTACGAGTCATGCCTCATATCTCACAATCTCGTTTTCTTATTACGTTTCAGTATAGAGACCCATTAGTATCCAACTAGTTTGACATCTTCAGGTGTCTGGAGTACTATTGGTCTAAATACTTTATGTCTGGCTTATGAAGTCAATTCTTCTTGAATTGCTTCTTCCATCTAGGCCAATCATGCCTTTTATCTACAATCATTGATATTATGAATATCATAATTATCATTTTATAATATCAATAGAGCTACTGTGTATAAAAATACATTATTAATGATTGTTTCCTTATGATTCCACATTTCTCTCATATGACTCATAGAAATTTTCTCAATTTTTATGCTCTTGTATCTCTGTTGAGATTTCTTCCATTTTAATGGATTTAGCTATTTCATAGACTCCGTATGATTTATAGAATTTCTCTCAATTTCTATATTTTTGTATCTTTGTTGAGATGACTTCCATTTCAATGGATTTAGTTATATCATAGACTCCGTATGATTTATAGAATTCCTCTCAATTTCTATATTCTTATATCTCTTTAGATATATCAGACTCTTATAGAGTTGATTTAGAGAAAGTAGATTTATTTATAACTCGAGTTTTGTTTACTCTTAGGATCCCAATAACAATACCTTTCAAAAGGTTTATAAACTTATGACATATATCAGATGATTTATTTATTGCCCTTTTCTCTAATCGTTCTTCAAGAACAATCACCCGGCCGGGGTTTATGAGATGACAATTTATAAAATCAGGTTACCTTTAATATATCAGGTAATAGATTAATAATCCTCTGATGATCAATTATCTTTCGTATTTGAGAGATACGAAGATTGAAATGAGACACGTATATAGGGAGAAAACCGAACGGGTATCTCTATTTTGTATATAAGTAACTTTTCATTTACTTTTTCTCTTCTAGAAAAACTTTCCCAATTGGGAATTAATCAATATAATAATATGCAGATTGTGCATATAAATATGAACTATCAGAAGTTTAAATGATCTAATAAAAGATTACTCAAAATCAATATTAATCTCAGATTGATATAAAAGTCTTATCTTAGATCATGTCAGATAAGCAATAAGGGGATATGCAATACAATCAAATATCTTAAAAGTGAGTAAGTCCCTATATGGAATTTAGTAATTGTACCGAAATAATGAGGTTCTCGCAATTACCTAGAGAAGTTTGATAAGTGATCCCCTAATCCATTTTGATTATGACTATATCTGAAAACTGGATGTTGAACATCAATCTCAGCTGCTTTATATTATTCAGATGTTTGATAATGAACAAACATGTGATCATCCCGTAGATGCATCAATTAGAACCATATAATAATGAAATGGGTCATTTAGTGGATGAATATGTCCACATATATCCCCTTGAATTCTTTGTAAGAATGATGAGAATTCAAAACCAACTTTTAGAATAAGAAGGTTTTACTGCTAGTATCCCCAGTGAACATGTTGTACATAAGTTCCCATTGGATAAATAATCTTTTGGTTCTTTAATGGATATCCATGAGAATTTTCAATGAATATACGTTTCATTGTAGATCCTGGGTGACCTATACTGTCACGTCAAAGTACAAACTTTTGGATCTGAGAACTTTTGATTCATAATTGCATAAATATCTACACTCTTTATAATAGTGTAATATAATCCAGATGATAAAGCACGTAGCTTTTTTATAATGAGTTTCTGGCCTGAATTATGAGAAGTAATGCACATATATTAAACATTCTCATTACTCATAGTTTCAATATGATATCCATTCCTCCGTATATCTTTGAAACTAAGCAGATTCTTTTATATTTTGTTTGAATGATGTAAAGTATCATCGATACACAATTTAATACCATCTGGTAATAAGATTGTGGCTCTTCTAGAGCCTTAGATCAGATCAGCTGGATCTGATTCGGCATTAACTTTATTTGTTTTTGAATTGAGCATATTCTTTTATGTTATGCTTGAATAATATCAAGTATCACTGATACATTATTTAGTATTGTTTGATAACAATATCATGGCTCTTCCAGAGCTTTTCTATCATGGCTCTTCTAGAGCTTTTCTATCATGGCTCTTCCAGAGCTTTCTATCAGATCCATTGGATCTGATATAATATTAACATTTTACTCATATCAAAGTCCAATTCATAAAATATTCTGACTCCGCAGAATTGTACGAGTCGTTGCACTCTAGGCAAGACATATATTTCCCTTCTGGGAATTTTATGGACATTATGTATAATGTCATTTTATATCTTATCTGAAATGATAATAATCTCCCCATATTTTTTTCTTTTAATAGTGTTATTCTGTAAACCTTTTTCTCTTATTATTTACAAATATCGACTCATGGCGTATGTTTTGATATCTCATGAAAATAAATATATCTTAACTTATTCTCTTGATATTGCTTCTTCAGGAGCAAGTATAAAATGAATAAAATATCTTTTACAATCTCATTACACGAGATATTAGGATCTTAAATCCTTTTAAGATAATCACAGCATCCTGCTGGATGTATATGAAATGGATAAAATATTATTTCCAATTTCATTATTCGTCAGGATCTTAATCCTCTTCTTTATGATACTCACAACATCCTACCGGATGTGTATGAAATGGATAAAATATTAATTCCATTTTCTTTATTCGTTAGGATCTTAAATCTCTTTTATAATATTCATAACATCCTACTGGATGTGTAGATCCCCCTTGTTTTTTTTTTCTCAAATGAATGATACATTAGGATCTTAAAACTCTTTTATGATACTCACAGCATTCTACTGGATGTGTAGCTCATTCTTTCAAATAAATGATATGTAAATATATCACTTGATATATATGAGATAACTTCATACAACTTCATATTATGAACGTGTTTGAAACCTCAGGTTCCAAATAATGAAGTATGACATTCATTTATACAACACTGGATCCAGAACTCCATGTTTTCATCGGTTTTCAAAACCGTGCCGTATGGCATGTAATAACACTGAATCCAGATCTCCATGTTCTCATCGGTTTACAAAACCGTACCAACTTAAATATTATAATTCCAAGAACTTTAAGTTCTGGTTAGTCGGCCTAACCGATCTTATATATTGTGTATAAATAATATGAATATTTTAACAATTTATTTGGAGACACGGCATAAGCCAGTCCCGAGACAAGGCATAAGCCAGTCCCATATATTGCATAAAAATAAATGCTGAATATTTAAACAGTTTATTTGGAGACACAGCATAAGCCAGTCCTGAGACACTGCATAAACCAGTCCCGAAACACAGCATAAGCCAGTCTCATATATTGCATAAAAATAACAGTTTCAGGGTCATAAGATCACCTTAGACACAGCATAAGCCAGTCCAGAGACACAACATAAGCCAGTCTCATATATTACATAAAAATAAATGTCAGAGTCAGAGTTAGAGTTAGAGTCAGAGTTAGAGTCATAGTCAGTATATATAATTATATATATATATATAGGTTCCATTGACGGCATAGCCATCTTGTACGTTAGGATTTTTAACCCTTTTTATGATATTCAGAGCATCCTTCTAGTTGTGTATGAAATGGATAAAATATTATTCCCATTTCATTATACATTAGGATCTTAGATTATTTTTATGATGCTTACAACATCCGACTGGATGTGTATATTTCTCTAAATATTTCTTTGAATATTGCATCAACCATGTATTTAATACTGGATCCAGATCTACATGTTCTGGATATTCCATCGTGCCCGAAAACAGAGTTAATAAAGCTTAAATAAGTCAAGATAATACTTACAAGCGGAATTAGCTAAAACGGATGGCACGGTTGCGTCCGGAACGGTCGAAATAGCTGGAAACAAGTCCGAATCGGCCGAAAACGGGCGAAAATTGCACCGAAACGGACGAAAAACATTTCTGGTTGACGTGGCGCGACTGTTGACGTGGAGCTGACGTGGCAGGCCTCACTGGCTGATGTGGCAGCTACTGCTGATGTGGCGCTGATGTGGCATGCACAGTTCGCTGACATGGCAGCCTGTTGATGATGTGGCGCTGACGCATGCCGATATGGCATGACATATGCGCTGACATGGTGGTGGCGTGGCAGTGACGTGGCGCTGACGTGGTGCTACAGTGTCGTCTTCAAACTTGGAAAAATTGCAGAAAAATCTGGAAAAAAGGAGGGTGTTGACCGGACTTTGACCGGACCTAGAGACTTCGTTAGAGCTCCGTTTGAGACGCGGTCAGCGGCGTTGGAATCGTATTTCCAAGACGAACATAACGGTATCCTCCGAACAGCGATCAGAGCACTTTGAATTTTCTGGGTATTTCGAAAAATTCAAGACGATAACTAAAAACTCTTGAGAACTTTCTTTAGATGTCCTAGAATATATTCGTGCTGATAACGTGTTGTAAATTAAGTGAAGAAAAGATGAAGAGCAGATGAAGAACAGAAGTGAGTGAGATTAGAGAGAAGAGACGATATACATGATAGATATGATAAAGAGATATTATTGATATTCTGGCGATCCAACCTTTACAAAGAAATGATCACATATATATATATAGGCTTATACATGATCACTTGGCAACTTGGTCTTATAGCTTACTGATGAAGAAAGCATATCAAGTGGTAAAGTGAATGGTTGAGAATGAAGCAAAACAAGAGGCCTTCAAAATATACACGTGTGTCATGTGTAGTCAAGTGGAGAGGTGTTTATCAAGTGGGGTGGATGCATTTGGGTGGTGGAAATTCACACCATTCATAACACCTTCTAATATCTTGAGGTTCCGAAAACCTCACCCCATTAAAAGAAATGTCTGAAATTAAATTCCTACGCTTTCTATCATTTGCAATAAAATGGAAGTATTTTGTGTTCTTGTCACCTTCCTTAAGCCACTTCACTCTTGACTTTTGCCTCCAACTTTGTTCTTCTTTTCGGGCTTCCCTCCAAATTACCGAAACCGTGGACATTCGCTCCGTTCTAAGCTCCTCCGACCACCCCTCCTTTTCCGCTCTCTTATCAATGGCTGCTAATTTTTCCTCTAGCAAACTTAATTGAGATGGCTTCTTCAAGTTTACTGCCAACCATTTCTTCATGGCCAATTTGGTGGCTTTTATTTTAGCTTGAAGAGTCAGCCCTTTTCTACCAATTGCACTCCCCTCACGCCAACCTTTGATAGCTTCTAACATCAATTCTTTCTCCTCAAGCCACCAATTAAAAAACCGGAAAGGGGTCGGCCCCCAATCCACTTTCGGAGTGCCAATTCCAATCGCATTATGATCCGACACACCTCTTCTAAACCCTTTTTGAACCAAGTTAGAAAACCATGAATAACTTCCGGCGAGAATAAGAAGCGATCCAATCGAGCCCACGCTGCCTTTTCTCTGAAGTTGGTCCATGTAAATGTCAAGCCCACCATTGGAATATCCACAAGCTGCGCCTTTCGTATAAAGGTGTTAAAATTCCTAATCGAAGTCCTGCACAAACCCTCCCCTACTCGTTCTGATCGGTCTAGGACTGTGTTGAAGTCACCTCCCAAGCACCAAGGAAACGGAAAAGTAATCTGGGAGCTAACAATGAAATCCCACAAAATTTTCCTTTCACTCTCAACACAATCCGCATAAACATTGCACATAACTACATCCTTCTTTAACGCCACCAAATAACCAGCTAGAATAATGCAATGTTTGTTACTTATACAAGCCTTAACCTCAAAAACCTGATCATTCCGCATCGACAACAAACCTCCTGAACCTCCTTCAGCATCCATAGCTACTCCTCTGTTAAGAACCAAACCAACCAACGTTTTGATCATCCTACCATCAAAAGACCTGAGTTTTGTTTCTTGCAAAAAAAGAATTCCTGGTTTGTTAACATCCACCAAACGCCGAAGCATCCTCTTTTTCTCCCCTTTACCTAAGCCTCTAATATTCCATGATATAGCTAACATTGACACAAAAAAAGAGTCATGTTAGCCCAACCAGCTTCTATTGCTCTGCTGCTCTTAACTTCTCTTCTTCTTCCATTTCTTTTCTCACCAGCTCCTCACGAACCTCATTCTCTTTTCCATTAAAGTTGAAACCAATGGCCACCCCTGTTTCAATTTCTTTTGCAATTTCTTCCTCCAAGTTCCATGCTAGCTTAAGACACCTCTTCTCTTGAATGTTGCTCTGCTGTCTCACCTGAGGTTGACAATCTCGAAATTTCCCATGTCTTGTTCGCATTCCATGTTTCTTTTCAGAGACCCCATTCTTCCTTCCTCGTTTTATCTTACTAAAGTTTGACTATCTTTCTCCTTCATATTTCTCCAGAGTTGACGATACATATGTTGTGTCCTCATCCTCTTTCCTTGTTACCTCAGTGTCAACCACCTGATCAGTTTCCTTAAATATGTACCTTATGGTCACCCCTTTCTCAATTACTTTTGCTATCTCCTCCTCCACATTCCATGTCAACAAGGACCTTCCTTCCTTATGACCACAATTTCCTGGCCTATGGTCTTCAAAAGTGTTTAACGTGATCTGGTCTTCCTCTTCCTCTTCGGCTATATTGATGGGTTTGTCAGCTAAAGACTTGTGATTTGGGCCAATGTCCACCCAAATCTAACCCAGCTCAATTTGCTCCCTAACTGGATCTTCACCACACCCTTCATTAATGGACTGCAACCCTTCTTCAAGGCCCTCATGATGAGGCCCATCATCTGTTTCAGCTTGGGCCTGCCCATTTATATCCAATTGTCCATCTGTTCCCAAATTAGAACAATCACCTTTAAAGTTTCCTTCTCCTTTCCCGCCCCAAAAACCATCCTCTGAATCTGAGCTGGGGGAGCTCATGGCCCCACCTTTTCCATTTTTTGGGCAACCTCCTCCACCTTTTTCAAGATCCAATCTCGCATTCAGATATTGGTAAAAGGATGGCGTTCTTTTGGGATTCCTCAGAAGCACATTTTTACCCTTGGCGCTAGCCTCCAATCGAAGGGTTACTCTAGTTGTATTCTCTTCCAGGCATCTGATATGACAACGGTTGGTAGCGGCTATCTCTCCTTTCTCTCTGTCATGACTAGATTTTAAAAAAAAAACACCTTTTCCTTTTGGTGATTTTTAGCAGTCAACTTTTGAGACCCAATCACTTTTCTACCACTATCAGAGCGTTTGACAGAGAGAGGCTGGACTGGAGACAAGACTTGTACATATGGCCTTTGTCCTCTTTATGATGATAAAGATTTGAAACCCTCTCATCTTCCAACACTGACAATCCTAGGTGGTTTTCCAGCCAACGTTGCTCAACCGGAACGTTGTCAGGTCTTACTGTGATCAGGAATACCTTCTTGTTCATTGTTACCTCCACCCTATCTCTATATTGACTTTCAAGGGGTACCAGAACCAACACTCTACCTTTGTCAAGTCTAACTCTGTTTACAGTATCTTCATCCACCATTAGAGCTTCTCCAAAAAACCCTCCTATCTGTAGAAAGAAAGTTTCAGTCCAACACCCAATCGGAACCCCTAGCATCTCAATCCACACCAATCTAGCCATATCAGCTGAAGAAGTCGTTCCATTATGCATAGATTCAAAACAATCCTCCCAAAAGAAGTGATTTTTAATGAATCCCACACAGTCACTTTTCGTCTCAAACTTCCATAATATCATCTTATCTCCCATGTAGATTGATGAAGCCGTGAAAATTCTCGAGACTAACCTGTCCTTTACACTAGCTATGCTGGTGCACTTCCTGAGAACTCCAATAGCACAGTAAGACAGCCAGTTGTTCGAGCTCATGGTTCATTCCCAGTTCAACCTCTCCATCGTCTTCCACTTCTTCATTTCTCCTTCCTCTAGGTTGGAGCTATGACTTTTCACCACGTCAGAAAAAGATCTCAGCTTACTCTGGTCATGACAACCTATCTGCCATGATTGGCCACCTCCACCTTTGGCTGAAGCAAATCCATCCTTATCTTTCATTTTAACCTGATCCCTCCCTCCATTTCTACGCTTACTCCACCCATAGGACGCCATTTTCGCTCTTATCGGCCAGCCGTAAACATGCATCCCATCCACTCTTTTTGCCACTCGGTCTGCCTCTTCCTCCGACTCAAAACGTAAGAAAGCAAACGCGCTCCCCCTTGCATTAATCCTAGAAGATAAGAAGATGTCCCTAACCCTTCCATGTGGTTTGAAGATTCCCCACATACAAGCTTGATCCACAATAGGATTCAAGTTTTCGATGAAGATGAGTGCAATTTATCCCTAAAATCATTTCGCCCCACAAACCTGGACGCAACAGAGCCTCTCTCTCTCTTACTATCTCTCTCATCATATTAATAGATTATTTTACCTTCGGATAAATAATAATTTATAAGAGAGCTTTTTCTGACAATTCATTTTTTTTTCTATTTACATTTCTTTTCTAAAATTACTTTATTCTAAAAAATTTAATTTAAAAAAGTTCTAAAGACAATTTCTTTTGTTCCAAAATTATCTCTTTATCTTTTGACACTTTTATTCTAAAGACATTTTATTTTTAAAAATAAAGAAACTTTCTTTAGTGGTTTTCAATGCCATTTTTTTAAAGGAAGTTTTCACTGCCATTTGATCATGGAAATTGCACTTCAAATATTTGTTACCCGATTATAGTTTATTGATTTCTATATGAATTTAGTTGAAAAGACTGTTTTCTGAAAGAATTTTTTGTCTTCATTTTCCAAAATATATTTTGAAACTAATTTCATACCTCGGTGAAGCTGTAGAGAGAGTTGCAGAATAAGACTGGCTTGGACTGTTTAGTTTAGTTTTTAAATCATAAATAAATAAATAATGAAATTACAGATAAATAAATACTTGAACTAATAATTGTTAGTGCAAGTATTACAATGGACTGTATAAACTGGACATTACAATTTAATATGTCTTAAAAGAAATTTCATTGTTTTGCCTGCTACGATGATACAATTGTTTGTGGACTAGAGTTTTTGATCTGGGTTTCATAATAAATTTTCTTCTTTTAATTTGTTGGATTTTCACTCGAAGATTTGAGACGGTCAACTTTAAAATATTAAAAAGAAAAAGATATTTTATGGTTTGTAAAACATAAAAGATGGAAATTTTAGAAATTTTTTTGTCTTGTTCAATAATTTTAATTTAGGTTAATACAGTTATTAATAAAAAAATATTAAAATGAAGTGTAAACAAATAATTTGGGAAGCATGGGAAGAGGCTCTCAATTTATAATTTAAATAAAGTGAAATAATCTGAAAGAGTCACTCAATATATATTTTTTCTTTCAATAATGTTTTATAACAATATATATATATATATTTTTTATTTATTTATATATATATATACATATATCCGTAGATAAGTGTAAACAACGCCCATACAAAAGGTAGCTGTGAGCAGCAAAACAGTAGTGGCCAAATCACCCACATGATCACCGTACTAATGATCATAGAATGAATTTAGAGACGTGGAGGAGGAAGGAGCCATTTAGATCCTTGAATGTAACCAAGTGTAAGGAAGGGTCGGACTTGCGCATCTGTGAGCTTCTTTGAGAATCTAGCACGCCCAGCCGAATTTGCTCCAAGTCCATAACACTTGTATTCTGCAAAATAAACAGTCCTGCAGTGCATTGCCAATATTTATCAGCTGTTAATTTAGTTGCAATGATCTAACATTAATGGGTAACACAAGCATATATATATATATATATATATATATTTGACTTACTGTCTGCGTTCAGGTCTTGAGTTCTCGTCCCATGCAACGGGAAAGACGACGTCGGTCATGGAGGTGTAGGCAAAAACCACTCTCGGATAGGGCATCCAAGCCCTACCCAAGTAGGTCCTCTTCCCGGTCCCAGTAACATGGCAATGCACAAACGAGTAACCTACGTCCTCTGCCACACTATCCCTGGCTTGTGCCGTTATCACAGTAACGTCTTTATCCCCCAGCACGTGCAGCTGCGTGTTCAAATAAATCGACTTTCCCCTTCCGAAAATGAAATCAACCGTGCCTTCAATGTAGCAATCCCTGAAGAAATGTACCCCCTTGTCGTCGCACAACGTGTCCTGGAACCCAAGCATTTTGCATTTGTAGAAAGCCGCTTTCGTTCCGGAGATCCTCAATGCCAAAGCCTGAGCTCCCTTCCTAATACCGTCCGGCCTTGGCGCACAATTCTAACAAAAACATACTTGATTATATATATATATATATATTATTAAATAAAGCAAAACATACATGATATGTATATTATATATTTATATAGATCATTTTCTGCTTAGTCCGCAGTCCGCACTAATATATATTATATGTGAGTTATAAATTATGGATAAGCACTGATAAATGTATACAGACTGGGTCAAAATAATTGAATCTAATTGTCCATATACAATACACTGATAAATATTGATAAATATTTATTAGTACGCATCGAGGAAAAAAATTTCCTATATTTACATACCTTAAAAATAATATTAGCAGCGACGAAATAGTCAGAGTCGACAATGACGGTGGCGCTGTCCACGGTTCCATACTGCAACGCCGTACCGGATTGGGTGATAGTGGGCATGGCATTGGGCGAGCCATAGAACGTAATGAAGGGCTTAGTGCGTTCGATTGTGATCTTCTCTCGATATTCACCAGCACCAATACATATAATGACTCGCCTGGTGTTCCCTGAGGGAATGCTTTTAATAGCATCATTTATTTTCTTAAAATTACCGGTTCCATCTTGCCTGACCGTGATAACCTGACGATTAGCCTCAGCTGCCACCAGTTCAGGGTCCAGAGTCGCCTTCCTAGTCCTGAACGCTCGTACATTGGCACTAAACCAGCCTCTCACCGCTGAAGCATCAGCCGGAATTGGCGTTATATCGTCGGAGACTACCACATGTCCGGTTAGGAATATTGCCAACAAGATCACCAAATGAATGGCGGTGGGTGTGCTTCCTTTACCGGACATGTTTTTATTTTTATTTTTTTTAAGGGTTTACCACCAACCCTTCTGTTTTGAAGTGAGTTTTGAGAATGGAGAATTGTGAGAATTTATATGGCGGGAGGATGAGAGGGTGAGTGGGTAAGCTGAATAATAGGGAAATTATTGTTAATGTATGTGGTAATACGTGTCTGGTAAGAAAATAAGTTAATAAAAAAAAAACTGTTTTGCACCTATTAACTCTATATACATGCATATATATATATATATATATATATATATATATATATATATATATATATATGAATCAAGCTATAGAACACCGGTATATATATACATCGTGTAGAAAATATTATGATCGTAATTTGAAAAAGTGTGATCCAACATTCAATCACAATATTTTATACACAGTGTACAAGTACACCGGTATTCTATAGATTGTCTATATATATATATATATACACACATTGAAAAAGTGTGATCCAACATTCGATCGCAATATTTTATACACAATGTACATGTATACCACTGTTCTATAGATTGTCCATATATATATATATATTGAAAAAGTGTGATCCAACATTCGATCGCAATATTTTTTACACAATGTACATGTACACCAGTATTCTATAGATTGTCCATATATATATATATATATATATATATATATATATATAATTTTTCTACTGTCAGTTCGTACTGATATAAAATATATCATGACGAAAAATGTGAACCATTAGATTTACATACTTTGACTCAAAGTGTATGCACTTGTCAAAACTTCTCCATAATCTGTGGTCCATATTTTTCGCCTTGATATATTTTATATCAGGACGAACTGACAGTAGAAAGACCGTATATATAAATATATATTGAAAAAGTGTGATCCAACCTTCGATCGGCAATATTTTCAACTTCGATCGCAATATTTTCTGCACGGTGTACGAGTACACCAGTGATCTATAGATTGTCCATATATATATATATATATACTGTATATATATATATATATACACACACACACGATGGTTCTCTAGTCAGGACGTCCTAACTTTATAATTTCAGGACGTCTAACCACAGTCACACATTCGCATTGGGCCATAGCCCCACATTAACAAATAACCACACCTAATATGAATGTGTGGTTGTGGCTGGACATCCTTAACTTATAATTTCAAGACATTCTTAACTTATAATTTCAAGACATCCTTATTAAAGAACCACCATATATATATATATATATATATATATATATATATATATAGTCTTTTTCCTGTCAGTGCGCACTGATAGAATTATATAAGGACATTGAATGTGAGCCACTCATTTTACATATTTTGACTTGGCATGTATGCACTTGTCAAAACTCATTTATAAAAGAGTTTTGACAAGTGCATACATGTCAAGTCAAAATATGTAAAATGAGCGGCTCACATTCAATGTCCTTATATAATTCTATCAGTGCGCACTTATATGAAAATTATTGTATATATATATAATAATAATTACATAATTTGGGGTTTTTTTAAAAGGAAGAAAACTCGAACCCACAACCTCATGATGGTGTAAGTGTGTAAGGGTATACTACCAAACCAATCTTATCTCGTCATATATATATATATATATATATATATATATATATTGAAAAGGTAAAAAAAAAAAAAAAAACTGTTTTGCACATATTAACTATATATATATTGTTTTATTTTTTTAAGAATTACATAAATTTGGGGTTTGTTTTGGAAAGGGAGAAGATTCGAACCCAGAACCTTATGGTGTAGGTGTGAGGGGTATACCACCGAATCAATCTTATCTAATCATATATATATATATATATATATATATATATTGAAAAGGTATTAACCATATATTCCAATTAAACAAGTTTAACAAAAAAACCACTCACAGAAGTTAATAACAAAAAAACTGTTTTGCACGTATTAACTGTATAAAATACGTCATTTTCTCCTTACTGTTCACTGATATAAAATACATCAGTGTATTGCATGTGGGCCATAGATTGGGGATAAGCATTGAAAAGTGCATGTATACCGGGTAAAAGCAATTGAATCTAATCGTCCACGTACAAAGTATTGATAAATATTTATCAGTGCGCATTGAGGAGAAAATTTTCCCATATATAAAGGTAAATTCATAAATAGCCAAAAATTATTTTCAACACTTTTGACCATTCTTAAACAAAATTACCCCTAAATTTGAAATTAAACAATAAAAAATAAAAATGAGGGTTGAATTAAAAAAGGTTTTGTTTTGATAGGGTTCAACTCAATTCTATCGGGCAACAAACAGAGAGAAAGGAAGAGAAAAAGAAAGAGATTGTTGTTCGTCGCTGCTGTCGCCGAATCTGTCGCTACTCTTGCTCGTCGACACCGTCGCCCTTGCTTGTCAACACCGCCTTTAGCTACCGTCTGCCTCTGCTGCTGCCCTCGTTCGTCGAAGCCGCTTCTCTTGCTTGTCGACGCCATTGCCCTTGCTAGTCGGAGCGGTCGCCCTCACTCGTTGACGCCGTCTTCAGCTACCGGTGAGTTAACCGGCATTCATACTACAACAATTATTTTTGGTTTCTTTAAAAAAAATCGATGCCTGTTGATACTAAATTATTAAGAAATTTTGTCAATCTGTTCACCTATCTAGGTTCTGAATTAAAGGAAATATTGTTGTTGGTGAATTTTTTGGTGATTGTTGATTGGGATGACTTTTGTGGTTTCTAATTCTATATATGTTTCTACTATCTAGTATCTTGAAAGATAAAAGTTCAATCTTTGTATAATATTTTGATTGGCAAGTTATTCGCTAAATGAGTAAATGTTGAGAACTGCTCGTCCTTGATCAAATAAACTTGTGTTTAAAAGTAAAATGGGTTTTGTGAGTTTTATGTTGTTGGGTTTGTTCTTTGTAGATATGGCTTATATGTGCAACGTTGGGATTTTTGATCTGACTGTTATGGAAAAAACTACTTGTACGCGATAAAAGGTCAAATCTTTGTAAAATAAGTCAATTAGCAAGTTATTGTCTAAATGTTATTGTCACCTCTTCCAAGTTCTCTATGTAAACTTTGTGTGCATATTGCATGAACAATCATAGTTTTCCTTTGATTTTCTCTTTCAAGTAAGCATGAACTGAAATTTAAAGTGTTGGCTCAGCTGTTTTAATCTTTTTCAAATATAAGTAGAATTGCATATAATTTCTTCCCATGTTTGTGGTTGATAGTCCATATTGGTGTGTATTTCTTACAGTTAAATGATTTAAACAAAATGCATTTTCCAGTCTATAAGAGATAAAACTCAACGAGAGTATCAATGAGCTATGAACCTCACAGAGGAATTGAACTACTTTAGAGTAAATTTGATTAACTTTGTTAATGCAATTTCCTTGGTTTCTAGTCTCAATTTAAATGAACTAGGAATTGCAGGCTTGTAGAGTTAGCTGTGGTAAGTGATCATTAGACTTATAAACACAATCATTTTATTTCCTTATGTTTAATCTCTCCAGATCTTACAGTTCATTACAGAGTTGTCCTCAAATTTCATAGAGCCATGAAGTTGTATGTCATGATAGAATTTGGTGAAGTGTTTTGGTAAAAAAAAAAACACTTTTTTCTAGTTTTAAGTAAAAAATCCTTATGTAAATTTTTTGGAAAAACTCTCTTTTTTTTGTTGATCTAACAACAAAAAATTCATTTAAAAAAATAAATTGATTGCATTTAAAAAAAATCAATTAATAATGATTAAGTCATGTTAATGGCTACTAAAATCTATTTCTTAGTATATATTTTTTATATATATACCATCACTTGCAATGGCCAATGGCATATGCTGTGAAATTGTTTAATTGACTTTGAGTGACAAAAGCTGTTTGTGTTTGTGTACATTTTGACAAGTGAGAAGAAAGACCATGAATCATTACTTCTCATGAGGAAGTAAATAATATTGTAACTACAGGAAAAAAAAAGGAAATAAGAAAGCAGAAAATGAATCAAAGTTCATTTGTGTAAGCATTTTCTACCTTTGAATTTTTCATTTCTTAATTATGAGGAAGTGAATGATATTGTAACTACTGAAATCATATCACACTCTTATGTTTAAAGTGTAATACATGAAGAGCTAGTTTTATGTTCAGAACTTGCTTTGTATAGGCATATAACTGGCATGTAACTTGTAATTTGTACTGGCATGTAACTTGGATTTTGATTGTTTTCTCATTTGCTTTGCTTCAGTGATAAGCCAGAGTTCAAGAATGATGATTATTTGTAAATGTTTGGCAAATAATGTTGCTGATGAGGCACAAATGCTTAATGAATATTCAGATAAGTAGAGGGGATTTGAGAATGAAGCCAGTCTTAAGGCTAATGTGTCTGGAAATGGAAATGAAGCTGCTGATAGTAGGGAATAATGACATTTGACTTGAAGAACTGTAAATTTGAGTAGGAGATAACATGTAATAGATAGATGGTATATTTAGAATGCTTCAAATGAAGCATAAAACTCAAAAATACCTTGATTTTGTTATTTGATTCAATATCGAATATATAATAGTTATGCTTATTTGAGAATTTTTACTTATAGATAAATGCATAATACCGATATTTTGTTCCTCAATGTGTGTATTTGATGGAACTGTTTATTAAAAATCCAAAATACAACCAACTTATAACTTCAACTACAAATGACATGTAACATGTAATTTGGAATACCACTACATGTAACTTGAAACACAACTAGCATATAATTTGATACACCATTGACATGAATTGGCATGTAACTTTTAAATTTATTATCATTAACAATGGAAGACAACTAGAATTGTAACTTATAAATCAAACACAATTACGAATTCTCTTTTTTCTTGGTCTTCCAGCCTGCAGTTGCTAAGAATAAAAATATTGAAAGTAATTGACATGTAACTCGATAACTAACTGATATGTAATTTAGAATTTAATTGACATGTAACTTGGAAATCAACTAACATGTAACTCAACAACTAACTGACACGTAATTTAGAAATCAACTGACATGTAATTTGGAAATCAACTTGCGTGTAACTTGAAAACTAATTGGCATGTAATTTTGAAAACTACCGGTATGTAACTTTAAAATTTACAAGCTGACATATTACTTTAAAATTTGCTAACTATCATGTAACTTCAAAAATATCTGGCACGTAATTTCAAAAATAACATGCATGTAACTTCAAATCGAACTAGCATTTAACTTCAAAAAATTACTGTACCATTTCGCACCAAGTCGACTCCACTCTCACACAATGATGGACAGTGAGTTTTTGGTCTTGTCTTAGAAAATGTGAATGAAGAATTCAGGCTGGGCAGCAAGCTTGTGCTCTTGTCTGTCAAGCTCTCAAATCTGATCCTGTCCAAAGCCTACACATATAATGCCCATCAATGCTCAAGAGCAATAGATTATAAGTTTATACTGATTAAATAAACTAACATATGATTTTTTTTCAATGGGGTTCTACTACAAATTTTTACAAATAATATGAAATTCTTCACAAACAAATAACACACGAAGGAGACAACAAAAACAACTACAATTTTCATAACATGATTTGGTTTCACTCCAGCCCAAAAAATACAAGATAAAAAAAATATACAAACCACCGAAACAGTTCAAGCCTTAAAGTGACCATCACAGCTAAAGTAACACGAGTTATTAGATCCAATTATAGAAGAAAACCAATTTTGTCAAAGTATTAGATAATCAAAACCAGTTCAATATAAGTTTTCATCGAAACTAATGCTAATAATTTTCAGTATAAAATTCAAATACTAACTACACGTGCTAATCTATTTTAGATTATTAATTCAAATTCAAAATTCTACACTGTACCAAAAGAAACTAAATATGCAAACAAAAGTTAATATATTTTTATTAAAACATATCTTTGGGTTGTTTACGTTCACGCTTTTTGAAAAACGAAATAAGGTCTTACAATGTTACCAGGTCTTTCTCTACAATTTGGTGAAATAGCTAGTAACCATCATAGCTAGCGAAACATATAAATGGAACACATGACTGCATAATTGTGTTTCATCTTGGTTTCAGAATGGTCAGATAAGATTATAGTGAATTTGTGGCGATGATACAAAAAACGCAACGGCAAATTGTGAATTTCTTACAATGAATCACAAGTATACAAAAGAAACAAAGTTCACAAGTGGAAACCAACCTCACCTTTAATTAAACTCTACGTCTGACAATACAAGCATCTACAGAACCATAAAATTAGAATTGGGTTCATCAAGACTTATGCTAATGGTTGAACATCAGCTTGTTGTACCAACCCTCTTTGCTAATGCTACCTATAAAGTATATATCAAGAATAGTTAGAAAATAAATGGAAACCTTAGATAACATTAGCAAAATAAAGAATAGTATGTTATTTTCTTTCAAAGACTCAATTGCCATATAAAATTAGACAGTAGATAAACTTAACAAAAATTGATACCCTAGTTTATTTTGATTTTTTTTTCCTCCATTTATTCATCTATTAATAAAGATTAACAGGTGTTCTCTCATAGTTGTTTTTGGAAATTTATAAACTAACTTGCACAAAAGTTTCACAATTAATACATAAAAGGAAAATAACAATTGTAACAAACAAAATAACGCAGAACATGTGTTCGATGATTTTTCATTAGCCTCACAGTTATTAGCATTTGCTACACTACTATGTGAAGTACGGAATCACGCAATTTAAACCAAATTATATCAGAATATTAAAAAATTTCATTGTTTTGAATAAAAAAAATTACTAGTTAAGAACCATTCACTGGTCCAAGGTCAAAGGTAGCGTCGAGGTGGGATCGAAGAAAGTGAGAGAAGAAATGTCTTTCCATCTTCTAGGATTTGGTTAAAGAGACAAATAGAACTCAGACTTTCTGTTGTCAAGAACCAATAGACCAAACAAATAAATAATCAAAGTTACAAGACCCAGAACTCAAAATATAAAAAAAACAAAAAAAAAACCCTTAACTTGGGAAAGTCAAAGAAAGCGCTTGGAACCCAAAATGTTGTTGGGTTTCGGATCTACATCAACAGAAAGAGACGTTCATGGGTTTCGGTTGTAGAGAAAGAGACACGAAGAAGGAAGAAGATCTGAGTTGAAGAGAGAGAGAGAGTAAGAGAGAGAGAGAGAGAGAGAGAGAGAGAATATCTGATTTGAAATGTTGGGAAGACAAAATGGAGGGTTTCAAGACTCGAGAGAGGGGGATTTTTGGTGAAATAAAGACAAAATGGAGGGCATACTTGTCAGTTCAAGCCTAAAGATGATAAGTATAATAAAAAATAAACTGTTGGCTAAAAACAATAAACCAATAAACTTTTTGATCATTTCTTGTAATTTCCACATATATATATAGTGTTTCACCTGTCAGTTCGTTCTGATATTATATATATATATATATATATATCAGTTCCTTGAATGTGAGTCATAGATAATGGAGAAGTCTTGACAAGTGTATACATATTGGGTCAAAACAATTAAATCTAATGGCTCACATTCAAGGGCCGTTTGGTATGGGGTAATCCTTGCATGGGAATGGGAATCTGATAGCATTCTCATGTTTGGTAGAATGTTTGATTTTTTTGTTTCCTGGGAAAGTGAATCCCATGGGAATCACATTACCCTCCAAGAGGGTAATGTGAAACCCATCCCAATAGGTGGGTTTCACATTACCTCCATCTGATTCCCACCGTGGGACCCACCCTCATTTAAAAAAAATTATTATTCTTTCTTCAATTTTTTTTCTTCTTCTTCGTTCTTCTTCGATTATCATTCTAATTTGTGATTATTTTTTGCTTCTGTTATTTCCTCTTCTTCTCTTTTATTCTTCTTTTTCTCTTTCTATTTTTTTCTGGTTTGTGACCTCCATCGAAGAGTGGTGGTGGTGGTCGTCGTCGTCTCCGATTGTTGATGTTTTTGATGAATATTGGAAGGAAAGATAAACAACGGTGGTGTTGGATTGAAATCGGAGTTGTGTCTGATGCTTTAAAGCATCTCTTCCTCTTCACGCAGCTTCTGAAACTCAGCACCAAAAATCCCCAATTTCTTTTCACTGAAATCCCTAATCCTTAATCTCTTATTCTTCAATTTTCAATCACAAACCCTAGATCAAATCTTCTACTCTTCAATTCACCCCCAAATCCCAAACCCAGTCAATCGATTAATTTTTCAAAAGATTACATAACCAAAAAACCAAACCTAGTCAATCGATCAATTTTGCAACTAACAAATATACACAGAGAGGGAGAGAGATGTGGGATTCGATTTGAATAATTAAAATAAAGATTTGAATAAAAGATAGATTTGGTACAAATACAATTTCAGATATACACAGAAAGGGAGAGAGATGTGGGAATAGATTTGCTTGACGTTGGCTAGTAATAATATCAGCAAAGTTCTCTAGAATAAGGGCACTGTCATTGTCCCTCTTTTCTCTTTCAAGCTTTGAGGTTTGATTTTTAATTTTTTTGTCCACATTTAACTTATACGAACCTTCAATTAAATGTTTGACTTTGCCAAAAACCCAAACCCAAATAATAAATATTATTATTTTTATGTAATTATGGAAAGATAAAAAAAATAAAATAAAAAATTCCCATGTACAACCAAACACCGTTATTTGATATTCCCAGGAATCTGATCTAATATTCCCATACACAACCAAACACATGTATACAGGTTTCCTAGGAATCACATTACTGTGTTTAACTTTCTCAGGAATCACATTATTTTGATTACCCCATACCAAACGGCCCCTCAAGAAACTGATATATTTTATATCAGGACTAACTGACAGGAGAAAGATTGTATATATATATATATATATATAAATGTATATATATGAGGAAATTGCAAGAAGTAATCAAAAAATTTATTGGTTTATTGTTTTTAGCCATCAATTTATATTTTATTATAATTATCACATTTAGTCTTGAACAGACAAGATTGCCCTCCATTTTGTCTTTACTTCACCCACCAAAAAATTTGGAAATCAACTGCATGTAATTTGAAAATCATTGACATGTAAATTGAAAGTCAATTGGCATGTAATTTAAAACTTAACTAACGTATAACTTGAAAAATCAAATGGCAGGTAACCAAGTTACATGTCAGGTGAAGTAAAATTTATGGGTAATTTTGTCCAAAAGTGGTCAAAAGTGTTAAAAATAATAAAATATAAATTGGTGGCAAAAAACAATAAAACAATAAACCAATAAACTTTTTGGCTCTTTATGAATTCACCCCTATATAAATTGTTTTTTCTTTTTAAAGAATTACATAAATTTGGGGTTTTATTTTCTAAAGGGGTAAGACTCGAACCCACAACTTCATGATATAAGTGTGAGGGGTATACCACCGGCCTAATCTCATCTCATCATATATATATATATGGTGAATTCATAAAGAGCCAAAAAATTTATAGGTTTATTGTTTTTAGCCACCAATTTATTTTTTATTGCTTTCATCATTTTTGACCACGTTTGGACAAAAATACCCCTAAATTTGAAATTTGAAAAAAAGAATGAAACGTTAAATTCTTTTGTTTTAGGGTTAATTTAAATCATGCAAAACAATAGAAACAAAGAGAAAGGAAGAGAAAGAGAGAAAAAAAACCTCTCACCGTCTCACCTCCCGCCGTTGTCACCGCTCTCGTCGAATCTCGTTGAATCTGCCGGACCTTTCGCCTTTACCCCACCTCTCTATGAATCTGCCGCTCTAGGTCATTGAATCCGCCATTGTAGGTCGTCGAATCAGCCACTCTAGGTCGTAGTTGCCGCCGCACCTCTCGCTGTCCTCGCTCGTTAAGCCGCTGCTCTTGGTCGTCGTCGCCGTCACCATTACCGCCGCCCGTGCTCGTCAATCATCAATTCTGGTTAATATCATGAAAATTTAATCCTCTATGTTTCAATCAAAGGTAGCCCCAAAAGTTATATGGCTTTAATCCCCTGCTCTTGGGTTTGTGTTTTGCTCTTGTAAACCTCTGGTTTGTGATTATCCTTAATTTGTTAGAAAAACCTGTTTGACTTGGGAGAAATTCTTGTTTTCTTTTTCTTTGTCGAGCTTATCGTGAGCAGAGTTCTCAGTTTTGTTTGAACATTTTACTCTATTTCTTTGGATTTTGTAGGTCAAATTAGTTGAAATTAGTGATTCTGTGAACTGGGTAGGTTTTATTTTTGGCATTGTACATTTTTATGGTTGTGTGTTCAATAATTTGTCTTTAGATTTTTTTTTTTCAAAAATGAAATGAAAGCAATTCGAAATTTTTATGGTTAGTGATTCTGTAAATTAGTGATTCTTTAAACGTGTATTTTTAGCATTGTACATTGTTATGGTTGTTAGTTTGTGTTGTTGGGTTAAATTTTTATACAAAACTTGTTAGAGAAACAAAAATTAAGGACAAACTATGCACGTTTTAAGAGAAGCAAACAAGATATAGTGTAAGTCTCTGGAAACATTAACCTTGTTCATATATTCATTTGTTAAAATTAACTTGTAAGTTAAATATGTTTACTGTTCAACATAGGATGAACGACAGTACCGATTACTATGCAAAAAAGCAATTCTTTCTCGAGTTGGAATCTCCAACCTGTTGGTTGTCTCACAAGGTTGTTGATCTAAACTTATATAATTTTGTAACATTTTTTAATAATTTTTTATGCAACTTACTTCCATGTAGCATACTGAAACGTACTCATTTTCGTTTATATAAATTTTCATGTAGCATATTAACACGTATATGAGTTTACTATGTAAGCTACGATGGTTGAAAGCGGAAGATTATAAATCAGACGTTGTAGTGCTATGTTCGGACTTCTTTGTAAGGACTTTATTATTATTATTATTTTAGCTTCAGTTGACATAAACTTGTATATATGTTCCTAATATAAGTATAATTTGTAGGTAAAGTTGTATGAGAAATGGAAGAAATTCCAACCGCCTGAGGATGCACCATTGACATGTGAATTCGATGCATTAACATATAAATGTCTGACGGGTTGGATGTTGTATGCTTCAGGTGACAAGACTGGGTGAGGAACATGTTGGTCATCTGTTCAACATGTAAGTATTGTTATTCATGTTATAAAAGCAAGTACATTGAACACCACTAATGTTTTCTACTCCTTTCTTGCAGTTGTTGGTCCTGTGTGCGGTTGGGGATCCAGATGGACATTAGATCTTATGTCTAATTGATTTGCTTAAATGAAATATTTGCATATATGATCCATTACACCGTCAAAAGAAGGTTGAAAAACTTCGGAAGCAAATCACCTCACTTTTACGTTTCATTCCAGCCATTTTTGCAAGAGTCCGGATATATTCAGCAGCAAGGCATACCACCCAATAGGATGATGTTTGGTGTTCCACAATCAATTCTAAAGAAGTTACTAGCACAACTGGACTCTGATAGTTGTGGTGTCTTCATATGTCGATACACAGACATATTGATGCGTTATACCTGTTTTTATGGATGGGGAACCAAAAATGCCTCGGGTTTAGGAAGGATATGGCAAGAGAAATGTTTGCAAATAGTGTAGCGACAGATTGATAACGTTATTGGTGCTTCATTTTTCTTTTTGAAGTTTATGAAATGTATGAAGTTGTTTACTTTGTCATGTAACTTCATTATCAACTGTAATTGATAACTTTGTTAATGCATCATCGTTGTTTTTGAAGTTTATGAAATGTATGAAGTTCTTTACTTTATCATGTAACTTCATTTTCAACTATCATGTAACTTAAAATTGAACTGACATGTAACTTTTGAATCGACAGTAGCATGTAACAATATTGGAGTTTTGTTTTGAAATCAGTGCCTTTCAATTGTGAAAATCAATACGAACTGGCATGTAATTTCATTTTCAACTGGCATGTAACTTTTGAACTAACACCGGCATGTACCAATACTGGAATTTTGTTTTTCGAATCAGTGTCTTTCAACTGTGAAAATCAATACGATCTGACATGTAACTTCATTTTCAACTGGCATGTAACTTAAAATTGAACTGGCATGTAACTTTTGAACCGACACTGCATGTAACAATTATGAAAATCAATACGAAATGACATGTAACTTCATTTTCAACTGGCATGTAACTTAAAATTGAACTGGCATGTAACTTTTGAACCGACACTGACATGTAACAATACTGAAATTTTGTTTTCTTTACTTCTTGCATTGAAATAGTCTACCATTATATAAACGACCATCGTCTGAAATTGATTCCTCCGTGCTAATGGGTTCGAAGGAACACCTTTCGGATCCAGGAATAATCCAAGCTCGCGGGGTTGCATGTTCATAACTTTGATCAACACTGTCACTTAATCTATCCTCTCAAAAGAAAACACCGCTAAATGTAGCAAAACCTGATGGACCAGCATATCCATGTCCTTCATCACTACCAGAACCAGAAACCACCCTATGATTGCAATCTTCATCTTTGTGACTACTTCTATCAATGTCGGGTATCGAGCCATCATCCGTGTTATCGGTGTCCGACGACTGACTATTCTCTTATTGGAGAAACCCGCCATACACGGGTTGTGGAGTGAGTTGGTTACATTGTTAAAGAAACTTCGACTGTAGCAGGTTGTCATCTTGCTCCAATATAGTACCATTCTGCACACAAGTTGTTGCTACCTTATCAGAAACAGTGATATAAACCTCAGGTAATAGCTTTTCTTCATCCAGCATACATGACACGTCATTGTCATTCTCAATCCTCGGTCAAGCAGCACCACTTTTCGTATTGGCCAATGAGCATAATTCTAGGGTGTACCTAGCAGCATCAACTTTGGCAATATCTTGTACCAACTTCACCAAGGCATCATAAGTGAAACCTCTAGGAATATGGACCCACTTTGTCATACCACCTTCGTAACAATTGCCCACCAAACTTCCACCGTGATAGATGACCAATCTCGTTGCATCCATATTCATACATGTTAAGTATTTGACATTTAAAGTATTCGATATGAAACATTTAAAGTGACTAGGAACTGACATGTAAATTTTAACTAACCAGCATGTAACTTTCAAATAAACTCACATGTAACAAAACAATAATTTATGGCATGTAACTTCAAAAATAATTTAATGACATGTAACTTAGAAATAAACTAGCATGTACAATGTACAATAACATGCATGTAACTTTAAAACAAACTGACATGTGATCTAGGTACAATAAATTACAGTAGTTGAGTTTCATTCTAAATTGAAATTATCAAATGACATGTAACTTAGAAATAAACTAGCATGTGTAACTTTAAAATAAACTGGCATGTAACTTGAGTACAAAAAATTACAGTTGTTAGGTTTCTTTTTAAATCGAAATTACCAAATGAAATGTAATTTAGAAATAAACTAGTATATAAAGTCTACAATAACATTGATGTAACTTTAAAACAAACTGGCATGTAACCTGGGTAGAAAAAGTTACAGTACCTGGGTTTCACTCTAAATCGAAATCACTCTCTTAATCTTCATAACAAACATAATGATTCTTGTAAAAAAAACAAATGGGAAAGAGATACATACCTTTAAGAATGTCGATCGGCTCCGGGTCTGCTTTAAGAGAGAAACGTATTCCGGGATAAATTGTTGCTGGGTTTCGGATCTACTTCATGGCAGAGAGAAGAGAGAGCAGACATATTGTTGGGTTTCGGTTGAAGAGAGACGAAATGGAGAGAGTCAAAGATAAGAGACACGATTTGCATGTTGGAGGGGGACGAAATGGGTTCGTCGAATGTTAGAGGGAGAAGAAATCAGTTTTTGGGTTGAACTTCAAGAGAGAGAGAGAATATCTGATTTTAAAATGCTGGGAAGACAAAATGGAGGGTTTCAGGACTCCAGAGAAAGGGAAATTTTGGGTGGAAAATTTTGGGTGAAGTAAAAACAAAATGGAGGCCGTACTTGTCAGTTCATGCCTAAAGATGATAAGTATAATAAAGCAAGTTTCTTGTAATTTCCTCTCTCTCTCTCTCTCTCTATCTCTCTCTCTACATATATATATATATATATATATAAATATATTTGAAAAGGTATTAACCATATATTCCAATTAAGCAAGTTCAGAAAAAAAAAAAAAAAAAAAAAAACCTCACACATGTACAACGAGGTAGCGGGTTTGAGTACTTCCCCTACCTAAAAAACTCTGAATTTATGTAATACTTAAAAATAAAAAAAATAATTAAGTGAGTTTAATTTATTTTATGGAAATTATAACGGTGTCTAATTTGTTTGTTTGTTTGTTTTTTTAAATAACCCATGACCTTAATGTACAGGTAAGAATGGCATATCACCTCTTAGTATAGGTGGTAGTGTAACTCTCTCCACATTAGTACTGGGGTTCGAGTCCTACAGATTTTACAATAATGTGTGAGAATTGTTTTTTCAAGTTTGTAGGAGTAAAAATCCGGACTACACTTGTATTGTCTAATCTCAACAGGTCCTCTTGTTATAATATTTATAATAATCCCGATATATATATATATATATATATATATATATATAGTCCTTATCAAGTGAGGTATACCTTACTTTAATTTCGGTAAGGGCTTTGATGAAATCACATCGATTTTTATGAATTTTGATTTGAATTTTTGTGTGGATGATAAGTTCATTGAAATTTACCTATGATTCAAATTTGAGAATTTTTCAAGTACTAAAACTATTGTTTTGAATTTTCCTATATTTCTCTCCTTTTTTCAATGCCTTTATATTTATCAAAATAGAGATAAATAGTTCTAGTACTTAAAAAATTATCAAATTTTATTCATAGGTAGATTTCAATGAACTTATCATCCACACAAAAATTCAAATCAAAATTCATAAAAGTCGATTAGATTTCATCAAAGTCCTTACCGAAATTAAAGTAAGGTTACCTCACTTGATAATTATTATATATATATATATATATATATATATATATATATATATCGCTGACACCTCAACTTTTGTCATTTGTGTCTAATTTGTGCCTCATTCACAGAATCACAGTAGAGAAAATTAAAGACAAAAATCCACATTTATTATTCCTTTATTCATTGACCCTCGCAAATCAACATACATATATGATATATCCCAAATATAGGACTTTAATATCTCTATATTGGATAGATAATTAAGCTTTGACATTCCACTGAGGTTAGCTAGGATCCTTTCTCATGGAGGAGTAGTGATGCCTGAAGAAATAATAAAGTTTAAGTGAGCCATAATAATATTTAACAAAAAAACAAATAATATCATATATCGTTTTTACAACATTTATCCATAATATCAATCAAAACTCAGAGAGCTTACTTCCACACTTAAAGTTGCGAGGGACGGTCCTTCCACAGCCTTGAATCGGGCTAATAGTACGTTGGACGTTTATGAGAGCAGCAAACTTGGGAGTCACAGAAGGGCAGACACACTCAGCATGAGTGACCCTAACACGCTCACAACAGTTCGGTGAAGGTTTCCGCCCAAACACTACCGCGTTCACCAGCAGCCTCTTCTCCTGCTCACACTGGCTCGGGCTCAGGTCTCCTTTCGCCGGCCACACTCCACCACAAGCAGCACCAACACTACCACTGTCGCAACCCCTGAGCTTGCCCTCATTTTTTTTTTCTTGGCAACCTTTTCTTACTACTTTTTCTGTGCAACACTAAACAATGACTTTTTTTTTTTTTTGAAGCTGCAATGACTTGTGTTTATATAGAGGAAAAATGGAGTCTTTTTTCTATTAAGTCAAGGGGAAGCAAACAAATTCTTGAGACTTTGTGTGGGACCGACAATTAAATCATATTCAGTCCGAGGTATTGCTGACAACGAATGAGTCTTGTGTGGGACCGATACAAATTAATTAGATGAGTCAATGAGATTGATTTAGTATATTGTAACTTACTTATACGTTTTAGGTTCGAGTTATACTTTTTCTTTTTAATTTAAAATATTAATATTATAATAATTTAAAACAATTAAAGTAACAATTATAATTAGAAATTCTAAAGTTTTTAAAAAAATGATTTTAAATACAATCACTCCGACTTATACTTATAACAATTTTTTTTTTCTAAAATAGGTTTTAAGATTGTATTATACGGTATATAAAATATCCTTAACAAAGTATGATGAAATGAAGTTGGTTCGGTGATATACTTCTCACGTATACACTATGAGATTGTTGATTCAAATAATCTCCTTTCCTAAAAAAAAACCTTTAAATTTATATAATACTTAAAAAAAAGATAATTATATTTAAATTAAGAATAAAAAAAGACCCATAAATATCTCTATATGAAATGACTAGGCATGTGTGAAATCAAAAGTAATATATAATATGATTAATTGACTGATTGTAGACATTTGACTGTAATATTGATAGTAACCCATTTGGCCATTTCTACTTGGTGGATGCGAAGAAGTTTCTTGGTGCTTTCATGTCGATGGAAAATTTTGCCATACTTGCGTGGAATCCCAAGCTAGAAGTTATGTTTTGAGTCTTTTGGCTAATTTTGGGTTGTTTATAAATAATGCTATTTGTTGATATTTGGATCCTAAATGATATGACATTTTAATTTCTTTATTAGAATTGGATTGTTAAAATCATTACTTTTTAATCATGTCTCATCATTTAAACAAAGTAGTATTACTTATTATTTATTTTACTCATTGTTGCACTAGGCCACTTAAAATATGATAAGTGGTTATTTTTTTAATTAAAAAACATTAAAAGAAGTTAAAAAAAAGAGAAAAATAATTATCATCATTAAGGGGAGAATTATTATAAGTTGATAAATGACGTGAAATTATAAGGAATGCACCATATTGGGAATTGCATGATATGTAAATAATTTTTCAGATAATTTAATAAAAATAATAAAATTACATTCTGTCAATATACAAACTTGGATAGTTGTTCATGTAGAACAATTTATAAATGGCGGCAAAAATCATCTCTTACGCACTAAAGTCGTGAAAAAAATTTAGTTCAAAAGATAAGATTCCCTAGAAGTGGAAATTAAAAGATCATGATCATAGTGGGAATAACACTCGAGTGATAAATAAATCTTTATCATCAAAAGCTCTTGAAGAATTCGTCTCATAAGTGAAAAGCAAAATCCTGAAGGTTTTATTTCTCTTAAAGAAATATTTTTATAAAGAGGCATGTGTACTAAATATTAAAGATGTTTTAATATCTCATGAAGAGCCACAAAAATAACAAAATTCAAATGAATTATATATGTTTGTCATATAGAAATTGGGATCATATATTTTATTTACTCTACATATTACGAAAAATGATAGGGGTCTTATACTATAATCATAAAGTCGACATAAAAGTTATTGGCAAATAAAACGCAGAGTTATATTCATGAAAAACTTGAAAGTTAGGACATAGCAGTCCATATGTTTGATGACATCAAACTAATAGAATATAAACTATTTCGTACGAATTAAGATAAAATGTTTTCACCGGCTACACTCACACTACAAGCAGCACCAACACCAGTGTTGCAACCCCTGAGCTTGCCCCCATTTTTTTTTATCTTAACAAGTACCTTTTCTTATTACTTTATATGTGCAGTAACACTAAGAAATGACTCCTTTGTTAATTTTAGGAAGGGCTAAACACACTCAAGAAGACTTCTATCAACAACTGTTAGGTAATGAGAGGAACAACAAGATAAAATTGTGAAAACAAAGACAGTAATTGGATGGATTCATTTTTTTTAATAGCATATATTCTAGCACCAGAAAGCGAAGGAAACGAGGAGCAAAACAGGGTAACAAAGCCACCAAAACACGAAGCAAACAGAACAAACAGGGCAACACAGACCCCATAAAAAGGAAACTAAGAATCCTCCCACAAAAAAATATCCCCTCCCATATTCGAACCACTTTTTACAAGCGTATCTGCAAAAGAATTCGACGCTTGATCGAACATATTTTATACTAGATTTTATCCCCCATTTCCTATTCCTTTGATCTTGTCCCGGGTAAATTTCGGTATTTAATATTCTTTTTTAAGTAAATTCAGGTTTAGTTGCTGTATGAACCCAAACAAAACTTAAGATATGGATTTGCAAAGAAAGAAGGAAGAAATCGAAGAAATCGGAGTTGGGAAGACCATCATGAGTTTTTCTTCGCAGTGGGCGTGGTGACCAGCTTGGCAAGTGGAACCAGTCGCCACACCACTCGCCTCAACTTCTGCCAAAGGAGACAGCAGTCATGGCGACTGGCCCAGTCACCTCATCACTCTCCACACTGCTCCAGAACGCACGACGACTTTCTTAGCGAGTAGATCTCTCGCCACAACCTCTCACATCAACTTCAAATCATTTTCTTACAATGACCATGATGACTGCCATGGCGACCAATCCTCTCGCCATACCACTAGCCTCACAGAAAGTCAAAGGGTATGATGGTCTTTTCTCTTCTATCTTGCAACTTAATCTCCCTTCTCTTATAAATTCTCCTCTTCTAGATTTTTTAAAGAATATACTCTCCACTTTCAGAAACCCTTAACCTTTCTCTACATCTTCCATTACTAGAAACCTTTACCCAAATCACCTTTCCAACACTCATTTCATCTCAACTCCACCAAATCCATAACTTCCCCATCATCCACACCAAAACCCACCACATTTAGGAGATATATTAAAGGAAGGAGAGGAGTTTCACCAAGTCAAAGGGGAATCTCAAGCCATCAAGGAACAAGAAAACTTAATGGAGGCTTTCATGGGTTTATTCTTCAACTAGTTTCCTTTATTTGTACCTCTAACATGTGTAACTAAACCCTCTTATTGGGGAATTGATAAGACAACCTATGTGATAATTCTATGTATTTGAACTAGTCATATTTCATTATCAATCCTCTCTTGGCATTTTCCACTTTCATTGCTTTAAAGTTGTCATTTTACTTTACTAAGGTAATATTGAGTTTCAATTTAGCTTGTTTGTATAGTGGTTCACATATGAAGGTTGTGGTTTAGAGTTTGAATAGTTTTCAACTCATTCTCCAACCTTGAGCATCTATGAATCGAAATATAAGTTTTGAATGATTTATATAGTGTGAGACTTATAATGTGTTCTTGAGAAGTTTATTTAGGTGAATACTCATAGTGGGGCTCACTTGAGTACTTGAAGTTATATTCTTACCAAGACTCATAGTAGGGTTGACTTGAGTTAAGGTTTGAATTTGGATTATAAATTATTTACAACAATTTTAGAACAAACCTTGAGTTGGATTGAAGCACTTAATTGTACTAGTTCACTACATTAAGAAATCTTTTGGTTGTTAAATCAATTCCCCAATATCCATTCTGATACCTTCACATTCACTCAACTTTAGTTGTTTGCTTTTAGATTTACTTGATTTAGTTTAATTTAGTTCTCAAAACAACTTCCAAATAAAAAATGAATTATACTTTTCTGCACGTAGTTTAGATTAGTGTAAATATTCTAGATATAGCCAAGTATCCTCCATTTCCCTGAGGAACAATCCCGCTTGCCGTTATACAATTCAATGTGACTTGTGTATTCCAAATGTGGAATTTTTGGTACTTGCAAAAGACCGATTAAAATTTGGTGCTGCTGCTGGGGATCGACGGCGTTGTATTTGGCTATTATAGCATAGATATAATTTAGTAGTTTATTATCTTATTTTATCTTTTTTACTTCTTGGTAGATTTTGTTTTTGGTGTTTTAGACCTACAGGTGTATGCACGGTAGTTGTTCTAGGGGTGGTATTCTGAGTCCTTACAACGACCGAATCAATCAAGTTGGAAGATTTGTTATAGCGATTGAAAGAGCACAGTTGAATCAACATCATACACTAGGTATGGAAGACCAAGGAGAAAATCCACCCAATGTTCCACCACCACAAATGAACGTTCCCATCACTAACCCTCCTGGAGAGATCACTATAGGGCAATATTCGCGATCAATCATTGGCAGTCAACAGCCGGCTATTGTTCTTGATGACCTTACAAGATCATACGAGCTTAAAGGGATGCACATAAATCTTCTACCATATTTCTATGGCTTGCCAACATGAGACTATTTGTTGTTCATGAATGAATACAATGAGGTGGTAGAGACCTTCCCAAATGCATCAAGAATGGGCACACTTTCAAGAGATCAATTACAAATGAGGTGTTTCTCCACTTATCTGGAGGACAAAGCAAAACTAAGGCTAAACACTAAAAAATCTAAATCTCTGACTTCATGGAGTGATGTGTGCGAAGTATTTTTCAATCGGTTCTTTCCAGCAAACAGAAATAGAGAGCCACGAGTCCAAATTACAAGATTTCAAGAAAATCAGGGGGATTCATTTCATAAGACATGGGAAAGGTTCTAGATCTTGCTTACACAACTCCCTCCTCACATGCTCCCAAACGAGTACAAGGTTTCATACTTTCAAGAAGGGCTCACTCCTCAAACACAGCACGTGATTACTAATGCATATGGTGGCTCAATCGTGGACAAGACAGCTGCCTTCGTGATGGAAGTGCGTGAGAAGCTTGCTCTCAATTCTCAATAATGCAATTTCAACACAAGAGCAAGTGGTAGATATGACTTGGGGGCTGGTACTGAAATGGCAATAGAAGTTGCAAAGTTGGCCAAGCAAATGCAGTCTATGCAAGCCATGATGCAGTCCATGCAAACCTTCATGACGAATCAAGGAAATGTTATCCATATTCAAGGAAGAGATGGAATTGGGGATATGCTTGGATGTGTTGGATTCCAAGAGGAAGTCCAAGCAATTGGGTATCAACCGAGACAAGGGTGGTGCTTTTTCTCAAACTTACAATCCCAATTGGCGAAACCATCCAAACTTTTCTTGGACAAATAACAACGCCTTAAACTCGGACATGCTTAACAAGGGAGCGAACCAAAGGTATAATAATAACCAAGGGTATTTCCAATGGCAAGGCTCGGGGAATAATCAATCAAACCAATGGAACCAACCGGGAAACTTCTACAATAACCAAGTGAGACAACCACCGAGGGAGCCCGTTGTACCCATGGCACAAGATAGTCAAAGATTGAATTGTATAAAAGATACGGTTGCAAGCATCAATGAAGAACCTTGAAACTCAAATCAGTCAAATTGTCGAGGCTTTGCAGAGACAAGAGAAAAGGAAATTCCTAAGTCAACCAGAACAAGCCAAGCAATGACGGTTCCTAGAAGTGGGCGTATCTTAAACAATGGAGAGATTGTAGAAGATTCAATGGGCCTATTGAATAAAAGAATGAAGCGGTTGTGGAAGACACAAGACAAGAAGAAAAAGAAGTAGTGGTACCCCCCCTAAAATGAAGCTCATCGTCTACATAAGTCATCCAATCTATACATCCCTCCAATTCCATACCCAGGAAGATTGAAGAATACGAAGTTGGAACAATCTTTTCAAGATATCTATGACATTCTTTCCAAAGTGAATGTGAACCTCCCGCTCCTTGATGCAATCCAAAGATACCATCTTATGAAAAGTTTATCAAGGAGTTGAACAAAGACAAGAACAAATTCAAGGCTAGGCAACAAGAGAGACTTGGAGAGAATGTTAGTACGGTGATTCAAAAGAAGTTGCCACCAAAGATGAAAGATCCTGGAAGCTTCATCATCAACAATTCTATCAGAGGAGGAAGGCAAGAGAAAGCCATGTTAGATTTGGGGGCAAGAATCAATTTGATGCCCTACACAATCTACAAGAAATTGAGACTTAATGACCTCAAGAGAACTTCTATGTCACTTTTGTTGGCGAATCAATCTTCAAGACACCCAATGGGGATTATCGAAAATGTTTTGATTCAAGTGAAGAAGCTTATCATTCCGGTCGATTTTGTTGTGTTGGATTTAATTTCCACTTCTAGGGAAGCTTATCTTTTGAACTAAATTGTTTTTACAACTTTAATGTGTAAGAGATGATTTTTGATGGCATTTCATAAATTGTTCTATAAGAACAACCACATGAGTTTGTATATTGGCAGAATGTAATGTTATTATTTTTATTGAATCATCCGAAAAATTATTTACATACCATGTAATTCACAAGATGATGCATACTTGGTAATTTAAGGTTGTTTATAAAGTTATAATAATCCACCCTCTAATGGTGGGAAATGTTTTTTTCTTTTTCTTCTCTCTATCCTCTTTTAATAATTTTTTAATTAAAAAAAATCAGTTATCGCATTTTAAGTGGTCAAGTGCAACAATTAAGCAGAATAAACAATAAGTAATATTACTTTGTTCAAATGATATGGCATCACTAAAATCTTATGATTTCAAATATCCAATTTTAATATAGATAAATCAAGAATTACATAATATTTAGTCATTAAATTTAGATATAATAAAATTATTTAAAAACAATATTAAACTAGTCGAAACATAACAACTTCTTGCTTAGAACTTCACGCGAGTCGGGCAAAATTTTCCGTCGAAAAGAAAGCACCTGGCAACTTCTTCGAATCCACCAAGTAGAAATGGGTTACTTTTTTTTTTTTTTTGAACTGCTAGGATTTATTCAACCGGCAATGTCAATATTAATTCCGGTCAAATGTCTGCAATCAGTCAATTAATCATATTATATATTACATATGATTTCACACATGCCTAGTCATTTCATATAGCAATAATTATGGGCTTATTCATCCTTAATTTAAATACAATTATCTCTTTCTCTTTTTTAAGTATTATATAAATTTAAGGTTTTTTTAGGAGGTAAGAAATCAAACCTATAATCTTGTGGTATATATGTAAGGGGTTTACCAAATGACCAACCTCATCCCGTCTGATTTTTAAAGGATATTTTATAGACATTTTAATACAATCTAAAAAACTATTCTAAAAGCCCTCGGTTGCGTAGTTCGACTGGAAGATAGACGAGTTTGGGGTTTGGGAAATTGACTCTCAAGTCAGCGGTTCGAATCCTATCAAGCGAAAAACTTCAAAAAAATATATGGTCTAAATAGGTGAATAGATAAATACTGTCCAAAAAAAAAACTATTCTAGAAAAAAAAAAAATATATATATATATAAAATTTTGTTAAAAGCATGAGTCGGGGTGACTGTATTTAAAATTATTTTTTAAAAAAAATTAAATTTTCTAATTATAATTGTTTCTTTATTTTTATTTTTAATTATTACAATATTTCAAGATTGGGGGAGATAGCATAACTCGAACTCACAACCTCTTAGATATAAGCGTGAGTGGCACTAAGAGTATCTCCAATGCTAAGAGTGATTTGTAGAAAAAAAAATACTACGTAGGATAAATAAACAGTCTATTAAAAAAATGTATCTCTAATGCAGCTGTTTATATTCAACCTCACGCTAATATGATAAAAAAAAATTAAACATTGTCAATATAACCATCTATTTTCAGATAATATATTGTACAACTATTTTTACTGTTGACTCGATAAGTATTTAAAAATGATATTAATTTTTTATCTATTTTTAATAAATAAAATAAAATTAAAAAGAAAAAACATTAGATACGTCTATCAAGTCATATAGGAAATAAGGCTTCTAATATTGTTTTCATGCCAAACTATTTTTTTGTATGAAAGATTGAAGATGCGTGGAAATGCTCTAGGCTACCGTCATTTTGTCTTCTAATTAATTCTTGTCGGTCCCACACAAGACTCATTCGCTGGCACTTATGCCTTGGAAGTCTCTCTCATAAAAGTCTCAAGAATTTGTTTGCTTCCTCTTGACGTACTTGCGGGTCTGCTAATGGAAAAAGACTCCATTTTTCCTCTATATAAACACGAGTCATTGCTTTTTAGTGTTGCACAGAAAAAGTAGTAAGAAAAGGTTGCCAAGAAAAAAAAAATGAGGGCAAGCTCAGGGGTTGCGACGCTGTTAGTGTTGGTGCTGCTTGTGGTTGGAGTGTGGCCGGTGAAAGGAGACCTGAGCCCGAGCCAGTGCGAGCAGGAGAAGAGGCTGCTGGTGAACGCGTGTAGGGCGGTGGTGTTTGGGCAGAAACCTTCACCGAACTGTTGTGAGCGTGTTAGGGTCACTCATGCTGAGTGTGTCTGCCCTTCTGTCACCCCTAAGTTTGCTGCTCTCATAAACGTCCAACGTACTATTAGCCAGATTCAAGGCTGTGGAAGGACCGTCCCTCGCAACTTCAAGTGTGGAAGTAAGCTCTCTGAGTTTTGATTGATATTATGGATAAATGTTGTAAAAACGATATATGATTTTATTTGTTTTTTTGTTAAATATTATTATGGCTCACTTAAACTTTATTATTTGTTCAGGCATCACTACTCCTCCATGAGAAAGGATCCTAGCTAGCCAGTGGAATGTCAAAGCTTAATTATCTATCCAATAAATAAATATTAAAGTCCCATATTTGGGATATATCATATATGTATGTTGATTTGCTAGGGTCGATGACATATATACCTTTCTAACTGTCCTTTCGCTTTATGTATGTATGTGCGCAAGAGAAAAGGAAGAAAGATATATTTACATCAATTTTATCTTGTAAGCGTTTATGCTAAAAGAATAAAGGAGCATTAATAAATGTGGATTTTTGTCTTTATTTTTCTCTACTGTGAATCTGGCACAAAATAGACACAAATGATAAAAGTTGAGGTGTCAGTGATAAGGCCTTCTTATCATTGTTTTTGTTTTTTTTGTTGGAAGTATTACAAATATTATAATAGGATTGATGGGACTTGTCAAGTTTACTCTATATGTATAGTTCGGATATTTACTTTTATAAAGTATAAAAATAAATTCTCACACTTATTTGTAAAATGTGCCGGACTCGAACCCCGCATTACTAATGAAGAGGGAGTTGCACTACCACCTATACTGAGGGGGTGATGTGCCATTCTTACGCACATATTAAGGTCATGAGTTATATAAATAAAAAAATAAAAAAATAAACAAACAAATTAGACACCGTTATAACTTCCATAAAATAAATTAGACTACCTTCTTCTTCTTTTTTGAACTATTATATAAATTCGGGGTTTTTTTTATAAGGGGAGGACTTGAACCCACAACCTCATGGTACATGTGTGAGTGTTTTTTTTGAAACTTGCTTAATTGGAATATAATGGTTAATACCTTTTCAAAATATATATATATATATATATATATATATGACGAGATAAGGTTTGTCCGATAATATACCCATCACACCTATATCATGAGATTGTGGGTTCGAGTTCTCTCCCTTTCTAATTTTTTTAATGTAATTCTTTACAAAACAAAAATGGTAATTACCAAGTAAGTCATGAATTTTTTTTTTTTAATTCCAAGTTGTTGACGACTTTTATAAAAGTAATCAAATTAATCCTTACATTTTTTTCCAAGTACCAAATTAGTCCCTCTTTTTATAAATGAGCAAATTGGCCCATCTAACGGTTTAAGAGTGTTAAATATAACAATTGATTTTAACAATTTTAGTGAAAGTACATAAATACCCTTTATTTCTCTTATTAGAGAAATATTTTTTGGTGTTATTGGCAACCCAATGATGATATAATAATGCCATAGTTTTTAAAATTCAAAAATTTATTTGATGTAATTCCAAAACTGTCCTTTTTATTTATCCTCCAAATTTAACTCCACCCATAAATGCTCTCTATATATTTCAAAAAAAAAAACTGTTATAATTGAATTATAATAAAACTAGAGATGTTCATTTATCTCCAGGGTCCCAAATCCCCACTCCCCCATCCCCATTTGTGGGGAAAATGGGGAAATGAGGGATAGGGGGATAAGGATGATTTTTATCCCTCATTTCCCCATTTCCCCCATAAATTTATGGAAATGAGGATGAGGATGGGGGTAGGTGCCCCCATCCGTATTTCCCCATGTCCTCCAAACCTTATATAATATATATTCTTAATATTTTGATTCTTTCTATTTTACTAAGTATATATACTTCTTTATAACTTTAAAACATAACCCTAAGTATATATAATATATTAATATATATATATATATATAAAGGAATTATTATGATGAAAGAATAAAATTATTTTTCATTTGAATTTGTATTGGATTTTATTTTGTATTTAAATTTGTAATAGATTGTGTGTTTTTTTAGTATGTAATTTTTACTTAAACGGGGAAATGGGGAAACGGTGGAAAATAGGAAAAAACAGGGAAATGGGGATGGGGGATCTGCCCCCAAAACTACCTCATTCCCATTTTTCCTATTTGGGGAAAATGGGGGGGGGGGGGGGGGGGGGGGGGTTGGAAAAAGGGGATGGGGATGGGGGACATATATTCATCCCCATTTCCCCAATGATCATCCCTAAATAAAACACCACATCCACAAATAACATATTTATCTAAAGGAAAAAAAAGTTCTTTTTTTTAAACACTTTAAACCCTAATTTTATTTGTTTAATTTCTTACATACGACTCATATGATTGAAGAAAATGATAATATCATCCAAAGCAATCATTATTTAAAAGTAAAGTTTTCCTTTTTTTTACTCTCTAATGAATACAATATGATTAAATAAATTTTTATTTTCTTATTTTTATCTTCCCTAAATGATAAACAACATGAAGGAAAAAAATACAATAGGTGTTGGATGTGAGAAAAAGGTATGGGACTTTATATGTATATATATATATATATATATATATATATATATATATATAAAGTCCTCGATATATATATATATATATATATATATATGTATCGAGGACTTTTTATGATGCACACTTTAAACACATTTGATGAAATTTAATAGAATATATTGAATCTTGATTTAATTTTTTGTATAGAAGATAAAAACATTGAAATATATTTATGGAAAAAAAATTTAAAAAAAAATCGGGTCAAAGAACTAATTTTTCTGATTTTTTTGAAGATAAAACATTTAAAAATAGGGAAGTATAAGACAAAATAGTTCTCAAAACCAAAAAATTTCCAATTTTTTACCAAATGTGTATTTTAATTTTTTTACGATGCATACAAAAAATCTCATCGAAAAACATTCGATTACATACAATTTTATCAAAAATGCTTAAAGTGTACATTTTAAAAAGTCCTCATTGGAAAATTTCTCAATACATATATATATATATATATATATATATATAAGTTTTTTTTTTCGAAATATATAGAGAGCATTTATGGGGTGACTTAAGTTTGGAAAATAAATAAAAATGGTAGTTTTGGAAATAAATCAAATAAATTTTTAAATTTAAAACTTTGGGCATTATTAGATCTAGCACCACTCATATTTATTAGAGCAAAATTATGAGTGGTGCTATTGGCACACCCTCTACTTAAAGAGACATACAATTTAAAGAAATAAATCTTCTACAAAGTAAATCTATTAAAATCTCACATTCATTTTCCAACAAAAAAAAAACTCAGTAATCTGTTTCTTTAAAAAAAAAAATTTAACTCTTAAACCCTAAAATCTGTTTCTTACACATATATAGAATATTATGGAAAAGTTTGAAAACAATATCAAGAATATGGAAAAATTGTCTAAGAACGATATCAAACATCTGGAAGAATTGTCTGACAATGATAGTAAGCATCTGGAAACAATTCATTATCTGGAAATAAGTTTGTGTTGAAGTACCATGTTATTTTTTCTTTTTTCTTTTCCACCATGAAATAAGAAGAAGAAAAAAAATAAATCAATCAATGGAGGTAAGAGAGATGTATACAGATACAGAAATCAGAGATAGAGAGATCATATATGGTATGTATTAAATTTGAAAAATAAGTAAAATGGGTAGTTTTGGAATTAAACCAAAAAACTTAATAAAAACATTTACTCTTATTTAACTAGATCAAAATTTTAAAAAGTGGGGCATGGATAGATCAGTAGGGGTGTGCCAATAGCACCACTCCAAAATTATTTTGTCTTTTGTTCATTAAATTCACCATTACAATTACAATCAAATCCAAAAATCCATTAAACTCTCTTTTCGATAACATGTATATTTCTATAAAAAAAAATACATGTATATCCAACAAAATTTGAAACAGAATTTAATATTACAATACATTATAAAAATTAAATTAACAAATAATAAATATGTTAAAAAAATGTGAGCATGAATAAATTTGAAAACAATGTTGATCAATTGCTTTTCCAATGGAAGGATCCTTAGAACCTTTTTTTTTTCTTTTGAATCTGGAAGGATCTGAGAACCAATTAATCGAATCAAGATCAAAATGATATTTCAGATAAATAAGATGAAATCGAATAAATGTAAGCCAGATCTGAAGGTGGGAAATGAAATGAAAAGGGAGATCAGTTCCCATGTTAAGTGCAGCCTCTTGAGAGCTACATAATTTGGAAGATTTGGAGGTGCTTGTCGATCTAGTTGCATTACTTTTCTTTTTAAAAAATTTTAATGTTATTTTGTTCAGTTCGATCTATAGACGAAGCTCCATGTTTCTTCGGCTAGGCAAAAGTTTAATGAACGATCTAGGTTTCTAGATCCCTGGGGTGTTACCTCTGGGATCCTTCAAACCCAGATCGTAGAGGAGCAGTTTTAAAACCTCGATCGCGAAGGTGTTTTCCTTCACAACTTTCTGTTAGGTTTTGACTCGTATTCTTAAGTGAACCCAATATAAACCAAACGAGACTCAACTAATGTGAAACTTTCCAGAGACGTGGGATACGTTTGGAAGATTGAAGATGGTGTTTAAGGGAGGTTTGAAAACCAGAAGAACTGAAGAATCAAAGATTGAAGAAACTGATGTGGGTAACGTTGTGCAAGTGACAGCGGTATAGCGTTGTGCCTTGCGTTGTGTGTTTTGACAGTGGTAATGACAGCGGTCCTTCTTCTAGAAGTTAACATTATGGACATCGCTGTGGGTTTGACAGTGGTAGCGACAACGGTCCTCGTCAAGCGTGTGTGGATCACTGGTTTTTTTCTGTAACGGTGTAGGGTGCGGCTGGCCAACATGACCCGAATCGTAGTCAATCATAAGCATACGTGGAACGGGAAATCTTCAGCGGAAAAGGAAAGTGTTCTTTAGGAAAGTTCTTGTGCTTTAAGGAAAAAGAATACTCTTTACAAAAAGACTTGTCATAAAAGGAAATATTATTTATGTGAAACAAGCAAGTCTTGTACGTTTAGGAGTAGGATTTCCTTTTATCTTAAACTTCCTATAACTAGTATAAATAGACCTTGTAATTAGGTTATTTTGTGTGGAGTTAATAAACACCTGTAACATCAGAGAGTGGTGAGATCTGGGTGAGAGACCCATGGGAATATCCGGGGAGGGATCCAAGGGAATATCAGCGGATCAAGTAAGAGATCTGCGAGTGATATTCAGGGGAGACCTATGGAATTTTGAGGGATTCTTGGTGAGGATCTTGTGAGCGTTGTAAGCTGAGAGTCGTGATGTAAAGCTCGGTTGTGAGCTTGGAGACTTGGTAAGGCTCTGTGGTTTAGGGTTGAGGTGTGAGAGAGAATCATAGAGTATTTAGTTATAACAATTTATCATATAGTGGAACTTTCTATGTCGTCCTGACGACCAGTGGTTTTTTACCCGATTGTTGGGTTTTCCACATATATCTTATGTTGTAATTGGTTTATTTTCACTCATCTTATTTTTCTATTATTGATGTTAATTGCTTTGAGTTATGCGCGAATATTAGGCATGTTGTTTCCGCGTTCATGAGTTCAAATTCCCAACAACTGGTATTAGAGCCATGGTTGGCGATGGCGGTGTCAAGTCTTTACGAGAGCTCGTATGGAAGACTTTGTGGTATTGGGATGATGATGATGGTTGCCTAGTATGGGTTTATCAAAGGAGATACGTCTTGACAACGGTTTCGAACTCGGTAGGGTTTGATGAAAAGAATAATTCGATTGAAGAGATTTGGCTTTGTGGTGGCAAGTACGAGTCATGGAGATCCAATCTGAGTTATACAAGGCACTGATTGAATATCAAAAAAAAAAAAAAACTCTTGAATGCGATAAAAAAAAAGGTCTCTGGTGTTGTGTGGGGCTTATCTGACAAAGCACTTCCCGTACTAGTAGCAAGTCTTTCACTAGGATAAGTGATGCAAGGACAAAAGATCTTTCACAGGGTTGGGTGATGCAAGGACACATTTATCCTTTTGGCAGGTTTCTCCACTGGCCATGGAGATGATATTTTGCTGCTAGTGGTCCACGGGTTTTTCACATAGGCATCCGTCAGAAGGTGATGCAAGGTGTGTGGGTGGACAAGGATGTCGATGGCTGACGAAAGAAATCTGCTCAGACCAAAGATATATAACTTTATTAATGTTATATTGAGTGTTGAATATCTGTGTATAATTCATACCAGAAACTCATTATAGAAAAGCTGTGTGCTTTATCATTTGGATTATGTATTAGAAAAGGGATATATGTGGATATATTCATCCACCAAAATGAACCCTTTCATTATTTTATGGTACTGGTTGATGCATCGGTCAGATGGTCACATGTGTTCTTATTATCAACACTTAATGTTGCCTTTGCAAGATTACTTGCACTGATTATTAATTTTTCAAGCATAGTAACTTGGTTGAACTTACAAGATATTTGATGAATATTGCTAAAGCAGTTGGGATTGATGTTCAACATCTAGTTTTCATATATACACATAAACAAAATGGATCAAGGGAATCACTTATCAAACGTATCCAGGAAATTATGAGAACTTTATTATTTTAATACTGTTACTAAATTCTATATAGGTGCTTACTCACTTTTTAAGATATTTGATTGTGTTGTATATCTCCTCATTGCATCTTTGGCATGATCTAAGATAACACGTCCATATCATTCTAAGATTAATATTGATTTTGATTAATCTGCTATTATATCATTTAAAATTCTTATAGCTTTATATTTTTACACACAATCTGCATATTATCATATTGATTAATTTCCAAAAGGGAAAGTTTCTCTAGAAGAGAAAAGTAAATGAACGGTTACTTATATACAAAATAGAGATACCAGTTCGGCTATATATATATATATATATATATATATGTGTGTGTGTGTGTGTGTGTGTGTGTGTGTGTGTGTGTGTGTGTGTCTCATTTCAATCTTCGTATCTCTCAAATACGAAAGATAATTGATCATCAGATAATTATTAATCTGTTACCTGATAAATTAAAGGTAACAAGATTTTATAAATTGTCATCTCATAAACCCTGGCCTGGTGATTATTCTTGAAGAACGATCAGAGAAAAAAGGCAACAAATAAATCATCTGATACATATCGTAAGCTTATGAACATTTTGAAAGGTATTGTTATTAGGATCCCAAAAGTAAACAAAACTCGAGTTATAAATAAATCCACTTTCTCTAAATCAACTCTATAAGAGTCTGATATATCTAAAGGGACACAAGTCTATGAAATGACTAAATCCATTGAAATGGAAGAATCCTCAACAGAGATACAAGAATATAGAAATTGAGAGAAATTCTATAAATCATACAGAGTCTATGAAATAACTAAATCCATTGAAATGGAAGTAATCTCAACAGAGATACAAAAGTATAGAAATTGAGAAAATTTCAATAAGTCATATGAGAGAAATATAGAATCATAAGGAAACAATCATTGATGATGTATTTTTATACACAGTAGCGCTACTAAAATTATAAATGATAATTATGATATTCATAATATCAATGATTGTAGACAAAAATCATGATTGGCCTAGATGAAAGAAGCAATTCAAGAAGAATTGACTTCATAAGCCAAATATAAAGTGTTTAGATTAATAGTACTCCAGACACCTGGAGATGTCAAACTAGTTGGATACTAATTGATCTTTATACGGAAATGTAATGAGAAAAACATGATCGTGAGATATGAGGCATAACTTGTAGTGCGAGGTTTCTTACAGAAACTGGGTATTCACTATTGATGAATATGATTACGTTGTTGATAAATTTGGTTGCCTTTAAGACGCTTGAAACACGTCTTCTAGACGTAGTAATCATTTATCTATATGATTCACTCAGTGCAGATATTTTTAAATCCTGAAGGATTAAAAATGCTAGATGCATGTAAATCGAGATCTCATAATCTGTATTTGATGAACATACAAAAATCTTTATATGGATTAAAAACAATATAAGCGGATGTGGTATAACCGTCTCAGTTAATATCCGATAAAGATAATGATATAATAATCAATATTATATACTCATGTGTCTTCATAAAGAAATGAGAAAGAAAATATTGTCTCAACCTGAAGATCGAACATAGATCAAAATGGAATGTTTGTCCATCAATCAGAATATATTGAAAAGATTCTGAAAAGATTCTATATGGATATTACTCCATTAAGCAAGTCTTTGCTCTTACTCCCCCTAATCATTTATGATGTTACTGCATTTCATGAAATAAACATCAATGTGCTTCAGTTCAGCAGTCTAGAAGATTGCTTCAAAAGAACTTTTATCAGGGGAGCATATCAAATGAAGTATATTAATTATTTGGGGTATATGTGCATTGTGCTCTTTTACCTTTCAATCAGGTTTTCATCCCATTGGGTTTTCCTGATAAGGTTTTAATGAGGCAATTCTATAAGCACACTCAAAAATTATTTGATCCATAAGGATCATCATAAATATTACATTTATCCAGTTGATCATCGTATATATGTTGACTAGATCAAGAAGATCATTGTAAATATTATTTTGATCTTGCTAATCATTATATATATGTTACTTTGTCATAAATATTACTTTAATCCGACAGATCAATGAATATCTTTGCTCAGGTTTTTATCCCACTGGGTTTTCCTTAGCAAAGTATAAATGTGAGAAATGTTTTGAAGAAAACATTAAATTTGGACATATGTACACTATACTCTTTTTCCCTTCGATCAGGTTTTATCACACAAACAAGGTTTTCTTGACAAAGTTGTTAACGAGACAGTTTTGAAAACTGTCCAACATCGCAAGATCCAAAAGATAATTGTATATATTGCTACCAAGGTTTTTGTCCCAACGGGTTTTTCCTAACAAATTGAAATACAAATGATGGAAATCCAAGGAGAAGTGTTATGAATGGTGTGAATTTCCACCACCTAAATACATCCACCCCACTTGATAACAACTCTCAGCTTGCCTTTACCCACCCGGTACTTGATGGCACACGTGGAGGATTGTTTGGATTACTTAGTGACTAAGTTTTGTAAAACTTGATAATTATTTATATATATATATATATATATATATATATATATATATATATATATATATATACTGTGTCTCTTCATTTGAGAGGTTAGCTAATTGAAGCTTCTCTCCTTAATATCAATAAAAGGGCTCTCTCTCATATCTCTCTCGTCTCACTCTCTCAGTTCTCTCATTTTTGTTTTATTTAGTTTATTTCTTGAATTATTTACAACAATATGTCGATTGTTTGGAGTTTATTAAAACTTGTGATGAGCTTACAAATCATATTTATCTAAAAAAGTATCTTAAATAATAATATTCAATCTTGGCCAACGGATTGAGTATTTTCCTATTAAAATAATAATATATGAATTGACATAAATATAAGAAAAAGTCTTGAAGCACTTTCACATGGATAAGACTAATCAATTGAATAATTTGGTGGTTATTAATGATTGCTCAAATTGAAGTATAATCCCCTTTTATCCTTATGGAAATAATGAAGAACTCAATGGTCATGCAGTACCAAATCTGATTGCAATTGATGTTGTATATGATATTGGGATGCAATATCTTGCAAAAATATCGAAGCATCCACCTCAGAATGAGAGGGATCGTATTTAACAAGGGGTGTTATTGATTTTGGAGAAAATGTTATGCACCGTACTCTTTTTCTTTCACTAGATTTTTATCCCATAGGATTTATCATAGTAAGGATTTAACGATACAGTTTTATACCCCAAATATCTCCAAATGTTAATTTGATATGTAGATGAATAATGTACTCTTTTTCCTCAATTAGTTTTTTTTCTCACACTGAGTTTTTGCTAGCAAAGATTTTAATGAGACATATTCTTTATACGATGAACATTCGAGTGGAGGTGTTACGAATATTATACATCAATATAATAGTTAATGTTCATCGATCCATGGAAGTAACTTTCATCCTGTTGTATTCCCACTAGCTCATCTTCATGATCAATTTTATTATTCATTATGTTTAGTGTGTGATTGTGAGGCTATATATAGAGCTCTCACCATTGTATTTGATACACTTTGATGAGAACAATCGAGAAATAAAAGACTTCTCTCTTTAGATATTCTTTATTTTTTTTCTTCTTTAAGTTCATGCTATTATATTCTTGTTCATTTTATAACAATTAAGGATTAATTCTCGAATTTAACCTTTAAATTATGAAGTTGTTCATATTTATCTCTTCTCAATAAGTCATAGAGTGATGCTATTGGCACCGTTTTAATGATCTAACAATGCCCCCATTTTTTAAAAGTCATGATATTTATAAAATTTAATTCATTTATTTCCCAAATTACCCTATTTATTTTCCAAACTCCAGGCATCCAGTATATGCTCACCTCCGGGCTCCGACGCATGCACCCCCTTCCTCACAACTTTTTTTTTGAACACTCGACAACCTTTTTGTCAATTTTTTTTCCTTCGGTTCTTTTACAAACCTTGAGAGCACACTTCATGTTTATGGTTTTTGTATTAGGTTAAAACATATCAAGGAAGAAGGAAAGGAAAGAAAAAAAGAAAAAAAAAGGAATTATTAGTTCTTCATTGTCAACTGTAATGAATACTTTCTGATGTTACAAACTACAATTATGCTTAAATTCAGGTTCTTTGATTTGATTGTGATGTATAGGTTGAATGGTGTAAGATGGGTTGTCGTACGCAATTGGTTTTTGGTCGGTTGGCTCCATTTGGGAGTAGACATGACGCCGGTTCCGGTTCCGGTCCGTTCCGGTTCCGAACCGGCGGGTTTGGTTCTTCGGTTCCGGTCCGGTTCCACCGGTTCCGGCGGTTCGGTTCCCTATTTAAAAAAAAATCAACTTCATCCATCATCCATCATCCATCCACCCAAAATCCATCCATCATCATCATTTTCATCTGTCAAAAACTCAAAACACACCCAAACTCAAAAAAATCAAAAAATTAAAAAGAAAGAAGAGAGATCAGAGATGGAATCATGCCATCATGGAAGAGATCAAAGAGAGAGACAGAAAGAAGAGATCGGCGACGGGATGAAGAGTAGGTCGGTCGTCGGCGAAGCGATCCGTCGTTGTCGAGTCGACGGGAAGAAGAAGAAGGAAGAAAGAATGATCAGAAAGAAAGAGATGGAGATGATCAGTCTCGGCCGTCGACGAAGAGAGCAGTCGTCGTCGTGATGTCGACGGGAAGAAGAAGAAAGAAAAAGAAAGAAATGGAGAGATGATCTGATATCTGAGACCGAGAGAAGAGAGAGAAAGAGAGAAAGTGAGTGAGAAAGAAAGAAAGTGAGAGAGAGAAAGTGAAAAATAAAAATAAAAAATATATATATTGTGCAGAACCGCCCGGTTCGAACCGGAACCGGAACAGCCGGTTCTAGTCCGGTTCGAACCGGGCGGTTCTGCACAATTTGGAACCGGAACCGGAACCGAATTTTTCGGTTCCGGTTTCGGTTTTTTCGTGGCGGTTCCGGTTTTTTCGTGGCGGTTCCGGTTCGGTTCTCCGGTTCGAACCGAACCGGCGTCATGTCTACTTGGGAGCCAGTTCAATTGGCTTTTGAGTGTGATTCGACAAAAAAAAATTGAAAAAAAAAATTAGATCTTGTGTTTTACCAAATTACTTGTTTGTGTTGGAAGAAAGAAAATATATATATATATATATATATATATATATATATATATATAGATCTTCTCAGTTTCTTATATAATAAGAGTTGTATCTAAGAAAAAAAAAGGGTTTAAAATGTAAAAAAAAAAACATTTTTTAAATAAACAAATTGTTTGTGGATGTAGGGTTTTATTATTTTTTTTAAATACTTGTAGCCTTGTAGGGATATAGTCTTTTTCTCCTTAATGCGCACTGATATAAAATATATCAGTACATTGTATATATGTCATAGATTATGGTTAAACACTGGTAAATATTTTTCAGTGAGCACTAAGGTGAAAATTTTCCTCTATATATACATATATATATATATATATATATATATAGGTCAGGATCCATTACCCCATTTTTTTACACAAGATTTGACACTACTTTTATGTCCATTAGATTCTAGGTGTTTGAATGGTCCAGATTTAATGGTCATTAATTCACTTTCCTATTTTCTATTAATATTTGTATTTTTCTCTCATCTAAATTTTAATATTTCATTTCGTTCTCTATCATTTAAATTTGTATTAATATCTTGTTTTTTTCTTTTACCTCACAAGTCTCAATAGACAAAAGTTTTTTTTTTTTTACAATAACATATTTATTATTTCAATTTTTTTTTCTCTTTTCACTTTGATTTTTTTTTATTTTTTATTTTATTTTTAATGTACAAGTGTTTCCATTTCTCACTTTATATGTTTATCAATTGATAATGATATATAAATTTCTAATAAAAATATTCCGTAATATTATATTAAAATTTAATTATAACGAAAATAAATCCAAATTTTTAAATGATAAATTTAATTGATAAAAAAGCTTCAATAAACTAAAATCAGTATTCCATTGAAATTTCTTTTATAATATAACTATTACTAAAATGTCACCCTTTCTTGTTTCTTCATATTTTTTAATATTTCACCCTTATCAAAATGTCAAAAAAAAATTTGAATTGAAAATGTCTTATGCTATGATTTTGTTAATTAGTTTTTTTCTAGATTTTTTAATACTAAATAAGTTTTAGGATCAGTTTGGTATTACTGTAACTTTTATAAGAATCAATGTTAGCTGTTATAAAATTAATATTCCACTTAATTTTAAGTTCTCAAAAGCAATACCAAACTAGCCCTAAAACTTGTTAAGTATTCAAAAAAGCTAGAAAAAAAACTAGTTAACAAAATCATAGCGTACATCACTTTCAATATTAAAGAAATATAAAGAAAGAAGAAAGGAAAAATAATGATTTAAGATAGTTAGGAAAGAAGTCGTAGAGTGAAATGAGGGAGGAAAAAAACAGGAAAGATAAAAAATAAATAAGAAAAGATAATGAAATATAAAATTAAAATTTAGAAGAGAGAATAGAAAACATAGGAAGTAAAGAAAAACATTAATGGAATAAAGAGAAAGAAGATTTTGAAGTATTAAATAAATTTAGACCAGGAAGAAAATTAATATCATTGGGTGAAATAAGTTTGGAATATAAATAAAAAGGGTAATTTTGAAAATAAATCAAATAAATTTTAAATTTTAAAAGCTGATGCATTATTAGATCTAGCACCACTCATATTTATTATAGAAAAATTATTTTATCTTTTAAGCATTAAATTCACCTTTACAATTACAATAAAATCCAAAATCCATTAAACTCTCTTTTGGATAACAAGTATATTTCTATAAAAAAAAATACATGTATATCCACACACAAAAATTGAAACAGAATTTAATATTACACTACATTATAAAAATTAAATTAACAAATAATAAATATGTTAAAAAAAATGTGAGCATGAATCAATTTGAAAACAATGTCGATCAATTGCTTTTCCATTGGAAGGATCCTTAGAACTTTTTGTCTTCTTTTGAATCTGGAAGGATCTGAGAACTAATTAACCGAATCAAGATCAAAATGATATTTCAGATAAATAAGATGAAATCGAATAAATGTAAGCCAGATCTAGAGGCGAGAAATGAAAAGGAAGATCAGTTCCCATGTTAAGTGCAGCCTCTTGAGAGCTACATATTTTGGAAGATTTGGAGGTGCATGTCGATCTAGTTGCATTCTTTTTCTTTTTAAAATTTTTTAATGTTATTTTGTTCAGTTCGATCTATAGACGAAGCTCCATGTTTCTTCAGCTGGGCAAAAGTTTTACTAACAATCTGGGTTTCTAGATCCCTGAGGTGCTGCCTCCAGGATCCTTCAAACCCGGATCGTAGAGGAGCAGGTTTAAAACCCAGGTCGCGAAGGTGTTTGCCTTCACAACCTTCAAACCCGTATCGTCGAGGTCGTCGGGTTGTTGATGCAGTGAAGTGTTGTCATCGTTTATGGTGTTGGTTTCTTGGTGTGTGGTCGGTGAATGGTGGTGGGTGGTGGAATGTTAGATGAAAAAATTGGTGAAGAGAGAAAACGTCTGGTCCGTTAAAATAAAAATAAACAAAAAAGTTTGGGTTGCCTGGTTTGAGTGGGTGGGGTATTGTCTGATTAGTGTTAGAAGTAATTGAGGTTATTAATTAAAATAGAGGGAAGATAAGTACGCTATCCAAACCCACTCTCTTTTTAAGTTATCAATTTTTTGTTTTTTGATATAGAATTTGGAACCATAATGAATAGGTTGTTTTTTCAATTCAAACCAACCAACCTCTTTCCAAATTACCCTTTATTTTTGCCAAATATAATTTGTAATTCTTTCATCTAATTATTTCCTAAAATCACACTTTTTTTACAAGAAAAAGAAAAAGAGCGTTTCTGAGTTTTTTACTACAAATTTAACTCTTTTTTTTACTCCTAAATATCATTTATACTCCTTTAATATATTATATATATATAAATATATATTGCAATCATTTTTTCCATATTATAATAAATATTGAAAGAAATAAATGGCAATATAAATTATATATATTTTTAAAAGAGTATAAATGATGTTTTGGAGTAAAAAAAAGACTTTTTTTTTCCAAAATCGTTTTTTTTTCTTAAAAAAGTCAAAAGGGTTTTTGGAAAGAATCAGATGAGAGAGAAAACAAATTATATTTGGTAAAAAGAGAATGGTAACTTTTGAAGGGAATGATTGGTTGGGGCCAAAAAATAAATAGCACTATTTGGGGTGGGTGTTGTGCAAATATCACCACATTACTAATTCATGTTTAAAAGGCACCAATATAGGTGTCCAGACAAAAATACCCCTTCCAAGTGAGTTTTTGTCGTTTTCAAACCTAGTGAGAAAAATCAGAGAGAGAAAACATCTCTTGGAAAAAGAACCGGCTTTGGAAGATCAGTGGTTTTCCGTCTGAAAAAGACGTCGAAGTAACCGGCGGTTGGACAACAGTGTTTTTTCGGGTGTTCAGACGAGAGCATCTTCAATCGATTGTGGTAAGTTGAGTCAGATTATGTTGTTGATTTTGTTTTTAATAATTTCATGTTTGATGTTGGTTGTTGATTAAACTTGTAGATTAGGTTTGTTTGTTGATCTGAGAATGGTTGTGGGTTAAGTTAGGGTTTGTAAATCTATTGAAGATCTTGGTCCCCGAGCTTTTTCAAGGTGATTCCGAGCTTTTTTCGAGCTTTTTCCGAATTTTTTCGAGCTTTTTAAAACGTTTTCCTAGCTTTTTCTGGGTTTTCGAGTTTTTTCAAATTGGTTCCGAGCTTTTTATGGGTATCCGAGCGTTTTAGAAATGAATCCGAGCTTTTTTAAAATGCCCGAGCTTTTTGAAACTGTTCCCGAGCTATTTTAAAATGTGGCTGAGATTTTTTAAACAGTTTCCGAGCTTTTTGAAACAGTGTTCGAGATTTTTTAAACTGTCCGAGCTTTTTGAAACAGTGTCCGAGCTTTTTGAAACTGTCCGAGCTTTTTCAAACAGTTTCCGAGCTTTTTTAAACAGTCCGAGCTTTTTGAAACTGTCTGAGCTTTTTCAAACAGTTTCCGAACTTTTTTAAACAGTCCGAGCTTTTTAAAACTGAGCCCGAGCTTTTTCAACAGCCTGAGCATTTTCAACATGTGTCATAGCTTTTTCAAACTGTGCTCGAGCTTTTTCAAACAGTGCCCGAGCTTTTTTCAACAGTCCGAGCTTTTTTTAAATGAGTCCGAGCATTTTCAAACTGTGTCCGAGCTTTTTCAAAACGCGTCTGAGCTTTTTTCACACTGCCCGAGCTTTTTCAAACTTCCCGAGCTTTTTCAATATAAGTCCGAGCTTTTTGAAACTGCTTCCCTGCTATTTTATATTATTATGTCCGAGCCTTTTACAGTTTACTGATGCATTCTTTCTGTGAAAATGCAGATGGGTAGTGAACTAAAGGATTTGCTTAAAACTCCAGAGGATGAATGGTACGATGGAAAAATCACTCGGCATGACCATTTCAGCGACCTTAAAGATATCGACGTCGCACTGGACAGTGTACCAGAACAATTCAAGGTCGAAGACCGACGTCGGTATACAGAGTCTTGTTTTGGTCATTTCCTTAGGATGGATCGGGGGATGAAGTTTTCGGGTAGCGTAGTCCATCGACTGCTATTGCGCGAGCTACATCACGATGGGCCGCAGGATGAGATAAGATTTATGTTAGGTTCTCGTTCGGTCCAGTTCTCCAAGGTTGAATTCTGTCTGATCACCGGATTGAAGTTTGGAGTGATTCCCGACACGACGAGGTATGAGATGGTTCAGAACGGGATACACCAACGGTATTTCAATGGTGTAGTTGAGGTGGATTATGAACAGCTGAGAGCTGTTCTACAGATCGGTGTATTTGAGGAGCAGTACGATGCTGTGAAGCTGTGCCTCCTTTATATGCTAAACTGGATATTGATGGGATTGGACGAGAGAGAGAAAGTTCCATTATGGCAGATCCGGCTAGTCGAGGACTTGGACGCTTTTGATGCATTCTCGTGGGGTGCCCACGTGTATAAGCAGTCCATTATTGGATTCAAAAATGCCTTAAACGGTCGACGTGTGCGGTATGAGAAACGACAGCAAGAAAATGGCGATGACGTTCACACTGTGGAGACGTACAACCTTTACGGTCTAGCTCACGCACTGTTGGTGAGAATTTAGAATTTGTATCGTTTGAAAACCTGAATATTTTTTTACATGAGTTACGGAATAAATGATTGAATTCTGAATAACTTGTTCTTTTACATAGGTACTTGCGTATGAGGTTATCCCCGAGCTTGGGACCCGATTTGGGACTCGTAGGCGGATTGAGGTGTCCCCCCGTATGCTGAAATGGGAGTTGCAAAAGCAACCAAGGTCGGACAAGCTGGACAAAATTTTCTTAGCCAGGGTAAGGATCTATTGTGTTAAAGTGTTTACATATTACGATTATACAAATACAATGGTCTAACAACGATTTCAGATGTTTGCGAGGACTGCACTGATGCCGACAGCAGCTGAGAGGGTTGCACGGTACTACGAGGGCATAAATGAGGGAGGCAGTCTATATATGGCTGCCGATGGACATGACGGCTCGGTACCGGATCCCTTACATCATACGATTGCCGGACCCAGTCATACGGAGGGTTCCGACCAGGAGTTTGGCGGTGGGAGTCCCCTCAGGCACAGACCGGATACGGAGGGTTCTGACCCAGAGTTTGTCGCTGGGAGTCCTCTTAGGCGTAGACAGGTTCGATTTGCGATGCCTGGTGGAGTACATTCACGAGAAGACGTTGGAGGGCATCGCCAGGTATGTCAAAAATGGTGTAATGCATTATTTATGTTGAAACAAGTGTTGGGTTTTAGTACTGATAATAATGATTTTGTTTCAGGACCGTTTGGAAGGAAAAATCCAAGATGTAATGGATGCAGTCGCTGCGTTACGGGAGGATCTCCAGAAGAGTGATTGGGAACGGGATAGGCAGTACTAGAGAGGTTATGGACTTTCTCCGGAGGCGGTGGGGTTCGACATTACAGTCAGGCAGGGATGGTCCACCCTCCCATGATCGAGACTCTCCCCGTAGAGACAGAGACAGAGGGACAGACCCAGCTACCGGACCTACGATGGAGGCTAATGGACCTCAGACGCAGGGTCCAATAGCTGGATATACAGTACGAGACTAGCAGATGCAAGTCCCTGGTGGCACGGATACATGAGTATTTGGGGAGAGAGTTACCCAAGCGATATTAGAGTATCCGCTGCTTATGGAGGTACAGGATGTGGATCCTCCTGTTCATATCCAGGACCACACAGCGGACCCGTTCAGTCCACTGGGTCAGAATCCCTCCTCCCGTACAGTCCACACTCCTGACCTGACTAGGCGATCCATAGGGAGCAGCTCTACGGTCCATCCGACACCGCTCTCCTCTACTCGATCCTGTCACTCCTCACCCCCTAGTGACATTGTCGGTCCATCCCGACACAGCCCATCCCACCGGAGCCCTCGACGTGATCCACGGGGACAGAGTCCCTCCTCCCAACACCCTCCAGTGGTTCACAGTCAGCATAGGCAGCAACGGATTCGCAAACGAGTCTGGCAGTTGATGAGCCCATACACTGACCCATGTCGGCCGAAGAGGCCAAGGACACTGCCCATGTCATCAGCACATACATTCAGGCCCAATGATTTGGTAGACGCTGACCAGCTTGCTGCTTACAAAGCCTACAAGAGGAACGTGACTGGGGAATTGTAAGTATTATAATATTGTGAATTTATTTTGAAACACCTAAGTTAAATTAGTTGTTTTCCTAAATAATTGAAAATTAGGCAGACGTGATGTGGATCTGATGACCCCCGTGCCTGTGACTTGGTTCCACCGGTTGCAAACCAACTTTATGGAGTTGGAGGACACGGTACTTTCCTTACTTCGATTGTCTTTTAAGTTGTTTAACTTATAGAAGAATACTAACAATGTATAATGTTTATATTGTCAGCATATGGACGCGTACCTGCATATTTTACGGAAGCGTCAGCGAGCATTCCCCACTGTCTACATTCAGAGGATGAACCTACTAGATTCTTAGTTCTATGTAAGTGTTTCAAATGTACTGTTTTCACACGTCTGTTTGTTGTGTTTCATCCTGTTTCTAACGTTTCAGTTCGTTATCTATTTTCAGTCAATGCTGGAGTTTCAGTGGCGGAGAATCATGCCTCGCGATGCTGTGGGCAAAGCCCCAAAAAACTGGTCTGTGTTGAAGTACAGGTGATCCCATGAAGATCTAATGACGATACGTGGATTGCTCCCGGTAGGGAACCGACCATGGCACGAGGTTGACGCGGTGAGCAAAATACAATTATGGTTTCAATGTGTTTAATTAAAAATTCTTATTTTGACCATAACAATATCTTGAACACTTGGTACAGGTCCTTATTCCATGCAACATTGGTGGCCAGCATTGGCTCGTGGCCAGCGTCGACCTTACTGTGGGGAAGATCCACATGCTAGACCCGTTCAGACAGGAAGTCCCCCAACAAATCAGGAAAGAGCAGGTCGCTCCATTGTGGTGGTTTCTACCCTCGATGTTGCATCAGATGGGGTTTCACGATGCCATACCAACGGGCTAGGGGAAGTACGAGAAGCGGAATAGGCCTTTTGGGGTAAGCATGGTGTCTACAATACATGTGCCCCAACAGACTAGAGGGTATGACTGTACGAACATCATTTAAACTTTAAGTTTGTTTTATTAAACTTCAATTGTAACGGTTGTTCATGTGTTGAGTCACAGGGGTAACTGTGGTGCTCATACCTTGAGATTGATGGAGTAAGTACTGGCAAACAGGAAGACGTTCGACTGGTCAGAAGAAGATATGTGTACCATACAGGAGAAGATGGATGTGGAGATTTTTTGTAACTCCAAGCCCCATTAGATGTTGTAGTTGTCGATGTACAAACAATTATAGTAATGAACTTTCAAATTTCAAATTTTTTGTTTAAAATTTAAAGTGTTTGCATTTGCATTTACAAGTACAACACACGCATTTCATACAATAACACAAGTAATAATTAATACCCCAACTTAATTAAATCATAAGTATGAACGGCTCGATTCACTCCTCGGCAGATTCCTTGTGTGGGCACGTCTGTTTGTTATGTCCAACTTGATGACATACGTTACACTTGCGACGGTATTCCTCGGGAACAATTCTGCTCGGACTTTCATTAATCAAGGGTGGATTAGAACACCTCCTGCTATTATGACCTGATTGTCCACATCTTCTACACGATTTGGTGGTTGTCCTCTCGGAAGACGATGCATGTCGACCCTCCATCGGGCGACCTGATTGTCTCTTGGTCTTTGGATTTAAAACCACCCGTTCAGCGATGTCGGAAGGCACTACCCATGAAGAAGGATGGCCAACAGACATAATAGGAACTGAGTATGCATCAATAAGTGTATGTCTCTTGTAGTAATCCGAACACAGCGATGTGAAATCCAAGTTCCGCTCCCTACAAAAGCAATGAAAAAAGTGACAATCACGTTTGCTTAATATAGCATATAATTGTATAATGTTAATGCACCTTGCCGCTGCGAGTGCGTGAGAACACGGAAAATGGTCCTATTTGGAATTTGTTGCATGTGCATGTCTTCCAGGCTAAGTCAGCAGTCCATTGCTTTCCGAACCGTTTGACAGAGAAAATGTTCCAGTCCACTGGATTGACGGTCATATAACCGCACTTCTCGACCCGTTGTAGCATCACAAGATGTGATGCGTCGGTCAACTGATGACGCATGGACTGTGCAGCTCGATGTCGATCGTGAAACCAATGCTGTAACATATTCCTAATGAACTCTGCCAATGTCAACATAGGGAGTTGTCGTGCGAATTTAAGGCATGAGTTTATGCACTCTGCAACATTTGTTGTCATCACCCTGAACCTTCGTTGGGGATAGTGTACACGAGACCATTTGTGTGGACCGGCAGATTCAAGATAATCGAAAGCATTCTTGTGCAGGTTACGTAACTCACCCATGTACCGGTTATATTTGAATTCAGTGTACGCTCTAGCGGCTTTGTCCATTAAGCTGGCAATATCTTTTCTGTGAAATCACTTCTTCACATTTTCAGCAAAATGCCAACAACATATGGTATGGGTTGCATAAGGGAACACTTTAGAAATCCCTGCTTCAATGCTTGCATGTCGATCGAAAATAAAAACCAGATCATCTATATGACCAAGGGCACCCTTCAAGCAATCCAAAAAACCATTCCCAAGAAAGGTTGTTTTCGGAGTCACCGTACCCAAAAGTAATTGGATACACCTGTTCGTTTCCATCTTGGGCAGTTGTAACAAACATTGTACCCCCGAATCTTCCCTTCAAATGGGTACCATCAACTGCAATAACAGGACGCATGCACCTCCGAAAACCTCTAACTGAGGCCCCTAACGACATGAAAAAGTAAAGGAATTTACCATCGTCAGCGCACTGTAAGTCAGTGATTGTGCCGGGATTTTATTGTTCTAGCACGTAACCAAAAGACGGCGGTGGTTGGAAGGTTTCTTCATGTGTCCCATAGGTTAGTGACAATGCATAATGCAAGGCTTGATATGCCTTACTGTACATGATTTGGATGTCATACATTGTTTTCATATCGGCGATTATATCCTTGGGACGCATGAGACAACCATCTTGTTGTTGAAGTCTAGGTGCAACCACTTCTCTAATTATAACTGCACTAGTTTGTCGGTGGCGACGGTGAATCTCCTCCAATGGACAACTATGTTCATTGACAAAACTTCTTACTTGGAAGTACGTCCCTTCATCTCTTCTCACCGCTCTTAATTTCCATGTACAGTTGTCAATCAAACAAACAAGATGTAACGTTGTCTTATTGGACCTTTTCACCTTCCATTCGAAGTTTCGTCGCATTGCAAAAAGGCCAACTAGTCTCTTCAAATCCTTTTTAGTGGGAAAGAACTGACCTTTATAAATCATGCTTGTAGGTTCTTCTGCTACCAAGGTTGTGCTTCTACCAATCCCAAACGAGTATGAATCTGCTCCGGGAATAACCCACGTTGTGGTATTATCAGAATCATCTGCAGATACATTATGCCGGACCTCGGAAGTACCAGGCATATCTGCTCCAGTGCAACTAACTCCTTCTACACGTCTTCCACGTCTTTGAATTTGGACATGATCTTCATCAGTGTTCTCAACATGATCTACCAGATCAATATTTGCTTCATTATCCACCTCCTGGTTCGGCCCAAGGTTCGGTTCAGTGTTCTCCTCATTGTACATCTCATTGTACCACCCATCATTCATCTCAAATCGACAACCAAACACATCGTCGAATTGAGGTTCACCAACATCTGCATGGTCGACCACTACCGGTTGGACAGCACATATGTTTTCCCCACCTTCAGTGGCACTTCTTTGTGTGAACACTTGGTTGCTACCGCTAGCGGATCCAAATGGTTGGGTATTTTCAGGAGTAGGAATATCATTCTGTATCACATCTCCAGTTGCCCTCTCAATTAGACTAACACATACTTGAGGGATCACCCGATCTTCCCCTAGCATAAACTGAACATCATCTTCATTTCTTACAAATGTGCGACATGTAGCGCCAGGAACGATTGATATTGACTGTAGATAAACATTGTATTTGTTCACATCATACTTCACAATGGTATGCACGATCGACACCAATTCTTCGTAACTCATATTCTTTGACACATACATTCCTTGGTTGTCGGATCCAACAAACCTCTGACTTCCGTCGGGTAACTGCTCCCATCGACAGTTGTAAGATATTACTATTCTCACCCGATTCATTCTCCTGTAACATTCATCACCACAAACCATTATGACAAACATAAAAGCTATGGAAAAGGCTCAGAGCCTTTTAAAATAGTTTCCGAGGTTTTTACTATGATCTCCGAGCTTTTAGTAAAGGTTCCAACATTTTTTCCAAAGATTCCGAGGGTTTTCCCAAAAGACCCGAGCTTTTTTACAAAGTACTGAGCTTTTTTACAAAGTCTCGAGCTTTTTTACAAAAGTCTCGAGCTTTTTTACAAAGTCCCGAGCGTTTTTACAAAGTCCCGAGCTTTTTTACAAAGTCCCGAGCTTGTTTTCTAAAGGCTCGAGCTGTTTTACAAAGTCTCGAGCTTTTTTCAAGTCTCCGAGCTTGTTTTCTAAAGTCTCCGAGCTTTTTCAAACAGGCTCCAAGCTTTTTCAAAGTCTCCAAGCTTTTTCAAACAGGCTCCAAGCTTTTTCAAAGGCTCTGAGCTTTTTCAAAGGCTCCGAGCTTTTTCAAAGGCTCCGAGCTTTTTATTAACAGCATCGGAGATTCAAATTTCACACATTCAATATTCACAAAACCAGCTTCATGTTTACAAAAGAAACGTTTTTTTAAAAATGAAGGATAAAAAACAGTATTTCAGACAAACATATTACCTTGTTGTGCTGACTGAAGAACGTTGAGTAGTTTTGAAATTTATTGTAGAGAGAGAAAGAGAGGAGTTACTGTCTTCAGTGTTTCAAGTGTGAAGATGGAAGTACAGAGACAATTAAAAATTGATTATTTAAGGGCAATTTTGGTAGTTCACCTAAATAGGTGTCTTTTAAACATAACTTATTAAACCGGTGACGTTGGTGCAACAGCGAGACAAAAAAGTGACATTTCTCACCATTTCCACATGATTGGTTTGAGTGGTAAATAAGTCAAAAACTAGAAAGTTCTTTTAAAAAAAAATGATTTTGGGAAATAATTAAATGAAAGTTATTACAAATTATATTTGGTAAAAAGAAAAGGCAATTTGGGAAGAGGTTGGTTGTTTGAATTGAAAAAGAGTGGTGCTATTGGCACACCCCCTAGTGATCTATTCATACCCTACTTTTTAAAATTTTGATTTAATTAAATAAAATTAAATGTTTTTATTAAATTTTTTGGTTTATTTCCAAAACTACCTATTTTACTTATTTTTAAAATTAATACATACCATATATGATCTCTCTATCTCTGGTCTCTGAATCTGTATACATCTCTCTCACCTCTATTGATTGATTTATTTTTTTTCTTCTTATTTCTTTTTTTAGTTTTTTTTTTCTTTTTATTTCATGGTGGAAAAGAAAAAATAAAAAATAACATGGTACTTCAACACAACGATAGCTTGATATCATTCTAAAGAAAAATTAAACTTCAAACTTATTTCCAGAGAATGAATTGTTTCCAGATGCTTACTATCATTGTCAGACAATTCTTGTTTTATGTTATTCTCAGACAATTCTTCCAGATGTTTGATATTGTTCTTAAACAATTTTTTCATATTCTTGATATCGTTCTCATACATACTCTTCCATAATATTCTATATGTGTGTAAGAAACAGCTTTTAGGGTTTAAGAGTTATAATCTATTTTTTTTGAAGAAACAGATTACTAGGTTTTTTTTTGTTTGGAAAAGGAATGTGAGATTTTAATAGATTTTCTTTGAAGAAGATTTTTTTTCCTTAAATTGTATGTTTCTTTAAGTAATTTTGATAAAGAAAAAAAAAATTATATAATTAAAGTGGGGCATAAATAGATCGGTAGAGAGTGTGCCAAAACACTACTCTTGAAAAAATAGCTTCATTTATTATGGCTCCAATTTTTATGACCAAAAAGCAAAAAGTTGACATGTGTAAACATAAGAAGAGAGAATAGGTGGTTTAAAACAGTTTATTTCAAAACTGTTAAATTTTGTTTTGTTTCTTAACTTCTTTTTTAACCATGCAAGCTTTTCAACGTACAGTTAACAATAATGCCCTACCATTCAGCTTATCCACTCACCCTCTCATCCTCCCGCCTTATAAATTCTCACCATTCTACATTCTAAAACTCACTACTAAAGCATTTCAAAACAGGTGCTTTGGTGGTAAGCCCTTGCAAAAAAATAAAAATATAAACATGTCCGGTAAAGGAAGCACACCCACCGTCATTCATTTGGCGATCTTGTTGGTAATATTCCTAACCGGACATGTTGTAGTCTCCGACGATACAACACCAATTCCGGCTGATGCTTCTGCGGTGAGAGGCTGGTTTAGTGCCAATGTGCAAGCGTTCAGGACTAGGAAGGCTACTCTGGACCCTGAACTGGTGGCAGCCGAGGCTAATCCTCAGGTTATCACGGTCAGGCAAGATGGAACCGGTAATTTTAAAAAAATAAATGATGCTATTAAAAGCATTCCCTCAGGGAACACCAGGCGAGTCATTATAAGTATTGGTGCTGGTGAATATCGGGAGAAGATCACAATTGATCGCACTAAGCCCTTCGTTACGCTTCATGGCTCATCCAATGCCATGCCCACTATCACCCAATCTGGTACGGCGTTGCAGTACGGAACCATGGACAGTGCCACCGTCATTGTCGACTCTGACTATTTCATGGCTGCTAATATTATTTTCAAGGTATGTAAATATAAGATAGCTATCAAGTGCAGGCCAGATCCCGTATGAAAAATTCGTACGGGATCACTGATTTCCACCGAGGATAATAGGTGTAAAATGGTTTTACACTAATTTCCACCGGTGGGAATCAATGATCCGGTACGAATTTTTCGTATGAGATGCCGGATTAGAAAGTTAGTCCGTAAATATATATGCGCCTGATATATTGTCTTTGTTTTAATAAAAATGATAATAAAGTGTTTGATATGTTGGGTTGGGTAGAATTCTGCACCAAGGCCGGACGGTATTAGGAAGGGAGCTCAGGCTTTGGCATTGAGGATCTCCGGAAACAAAGCGGCATTCTACAAATGCAGAATGATTGGGTTCCAGGACACGTTGTGCGACGACAAGGGCTTACATTTCTTCAGGGAATGTTACATTGAAGGCACAGTCGATTTCATTTTCGGAAGGGGAAAGTCGATTTATTTGAACACGCAGCTACATGTGCTGGGTGATAACGGCATGACAGTGATAACAGCACAAGCCAGGGATAGTCCCGCACAGGACGTGGGTTACTCGTTTGTGCATTGCCAGGTTACCGGGACCGGGAATATGACCTACTTGGGCAGGGCTTGGATGCCAAGTCCTAGAGTGGTTTTTTCCTACACCTCCTTGGGCTCGGTCGTCAATACCGCTGGATGGTTTGATAACTTCAGATCCTGAACGCCAGCAGTAAGTCAAATTAATATACAAACATATATATTTTATAGGCTACGTTACCCATAAGATAATAATGTCTTTTCAAATAATTTGCTGATAAACCAATGGCAATGCAATGCAGGAGTGTTTACTTTGCAGAATACAAGTGTTATGGATCTGGAGCAAATTCAGCTGGGCGTGTTAAATACACAAAGAAGATCACAGACGCACAAGTCCGACCCTTCCTTACCCTTGGTTATATTCAAGGCTCTAAATGGCTCCTTCCTCCTCCACGTCTCTAAATTCATTCTATGATATATATGATCATCAGTTGATGTTGTTGGTTGGCCACTACCTACCTTTTTGTATGGGCGTTGTACGTTTTCCTATATTAATACACAATAGCCATTTACACATTATTTTTTGCTGACCTAATTAAGTCATATAATTAATTAAACACTTATCTGCGGACATATATAGAGAGAGATATTGTCACCATATTGTTGTGAGAAATCTCATGTCAACGAAAAGAAAATGAAAAACCAAAGTTGAAGACACGTTTATGAATGAAATAACAAGCAATTAATGATTAATCGATATGCGATTAATATAAATTAAATTTAACAAACATTCAATGACTCTTAAAAGAAAACAACAGATAGATCCAGAGATTTACAACAAGTAGAAAAAAAAAATCAGAAATTGTTTTGTTGTAAGAGACCGATTTCTTCCGTCTAATATTACTTGCCCCGTTCTTTTTGCTATACATAATGTTATTTTTATACCATTAAAGCATGAATTGTTACGCGTTTCTGATACAACTTTAAATCTTCAAATTTTAAGACAAAACCTAGTAATTTTCTTTGCTGCAGCTTCGTACTGGTAGTAACATGTAGAATCATGAGAGAGAAAACTAGAGAGAGAGGGTCTCGTTTTGTAGGATATGGCAAGGTTAGGCGTGTGAATGAGGTGGGAAAAGATTTCAGGGCAAAATTGTTTTCGATCTTCATCGACAACTTGAACCCCAATGTAGATGTGGCTTGTTTATGGAGCAATGGCGGATCCAGAAATTTTAACAGGTAGGGTACTTGAATAAAATAAAAATATTATTATAAAAAATATTAAAAATTAAGATTATAGTTAAATGAGTTTTTTTTAATAAAGAAAAATTGATAATATACTGAAGTTTATATAAAATAAAACAAATACAATACTTACTCAAGATAAACTAAATTATTTTACATTCAAAAAAAATAAAAGTAAAAACAAGAAACACAATATTAAAAATTAAATAATAACAAGAAAAACAACATAAACAATAAAATGCAATATTTATTTTTTTCTTAAAATAATGAATTACAATCTAATTTTATAATTAGAATTTTTGTTTTATATTTATAATGAATTCACTTTAAATTATACAAAAACAATTGATTAATAAATACTACTAGACATGTTTTTGATTTTTTTTATCCTTCTAATTATTGGTATATTATTGATTTATTGATTTTAAATAAATTAAAACTATAAAAAATACTAAGGATAAAATAAAATGAATCATAATAATAGATGGACTACTTTAATATAATACATTAAAATTTGAGATTTTAAGGTTTATTGATTGGAAACTAAAACTATTAGAAATAATAAAAGTTCAAAATAATAATAGATAATTTAACATAAAATAAATTGAATTAAGTAACCACAAATTGAAAGTAGTTAAGAAGTTGACAATGACAGAAACAAAAAAATAAATTGTTTTGTTTCAAAATAAGATGAAAATTTGAGAAAGTAATTGGAAAAGATGGTAAAATAAAAAAAGGCATAAAACTTATTAAAATTACATGATAAAATTAAATTTGTAAAATAAGATATTCATTTTCTTTGAAGAAAAAAAAGGGAGATAAAATCCCAGTTTTACTAAGATGTATCTTTCTATCATTATAGTTATTTAATATATATATATATATATATATATATATACACTTAAAAGCAAAATCATTTTTTTTTAAATGTTGAGGTAGGGCACGGGCCCCATCTGGCCTTAAGGTGGGTCCGCCCCTGTTATGGAGTGTTTTTAAAGTGTTTGGCAGAGTGAGCTCTCCTCTAAGTTCAGCTCTAGGAAGAGTTGATATGCCTTTATTCGGTTTGATTCTATGAAGGAGGCCAACAAGGTGGCCAAATCAGTAGACGGGATGCATGTTTATGGATGGCCTATTAAGGTGAATTTAGCAGAAATCGGATGGAATAACCGGAGGTCTTCTAAGGTAGGGAAGAATGGTGCGAAGAAGGAGGGGGTGAATATCGGCTCAGATGAATCAACAGATGTAGGAAGAGCTCGAATCCAAAGATCCTTCGTAGAGGTTGTGAAAGGTTCTCAGATGTGTCTCCATGTGAACGCAGGAGCAAGAAAAGGCCCTGGTATGTTTATGTCTTGGAGGAAGAGGAACTCCACTGAAGATTGGATATCTAGATGCGGAATAGGAATCTTGAAGGATTTTTCTTCTGTATCTAGTGTGAACCGAAGGCTGTCTAGTAGGGATTTATGATTCTCATCTTCTTACTTAGGAGGTAAGAGTATTTTATGGAGCTTTGAATCTAAAGTTGAGAAGGATGGATTCATCAAGAATAGGTTTTTTGGGGGGGATTGCTTCACCTCGATGTCTAGCTGGTCAAACCATTGGGCTCCCAAAGGCAAGCTGGTGCGGATCATAGCTCATGGAGTGCCGATGAATTGCTGGGACGATGCCTTCTTTCTGAAGCTTGGAAGACAGATTGGGGATCCTTTATGGGTTGATGAAGAAACTTCTTTAAGGAAAAGGCTAGATAGAGGCAAGTTCTTAGCTCTCATTCCTAATGATTGTTCGAACTTCTTCAGCATCAAAGTATCGATGAAGGACTTGTCTTTCACAGTGGAGATGGATGTTGACCCCAAACCAGTTTCTCAATCTTGGCTGACTCATTTCCTGGGCTTGAAGAACAACCTTAGTAACCCAGCTCCACTTTCAACTAGGGGTGGGCAAAGTTCAGTTCGGTTCGGTTTTGGGTAAAACCGAATTGAACCGAAAATATTTCGGTTTTAAAAAAATGAAACCGGTTTGAACCGATTAAGATATATGAACCAAACTAAACTGAACTTGTTTTGATCGGTTCGGATCAGTTCGGTTCATTTCGGTTCATTTCGGTTCATTTCGGTTTTGGGCCTAATTGCCCAAATAGGCTTAATGGGTTTTTTAACTGTGTTTTATGTTGAATGCATATTTATATGGGCTTGTTGAATTGCTGATTTTGTATGGTATAATAATATACCACTTCAGTTTAACTTCGGTATATTACAAATTAACAATATTCCCTCATAACAAAATCTAAGAAAAGAAAACTTGTATTTGATGATAAATATACATAATGATAATTGAAACATGTTCAAATTCAAGATTCAATTATTTGTTCTTCAGAAACAGCAGCAAATTAATATGTTATGAGTTCATAAACAGTTTACTGGGTGAAATATTTAAATAAGTAATTACATAATTTACATTGAATAAGGAAATAAAGTGAAAGAAACCCAGGAAACCAGAACATAGAGTTATTTGAGTCAAACATATGTAAAGTTATTTTCAAAATAAATGGAAATTTTTTTTTTCGAAAAGAAGATCGGCAACTTCATTTCAATATGTATTTTTTTTTGTTTGGTGACACATGACGAACAAACCCATCAATCAAAAAGACAATTGATCAAAAAAGAGAGCCCAGATTGTAGTAAGAATCAAGTAACATAGATGTTAAAATTACATAACCAAAAACAACCAGCATTGTCAGTACCACCACCATAACAAACCCTATGATCTAACTCCCCCAACTACCTTCTGAGGCACTACCGCCCCTGGAGTATCTAGATCCACTGTCTACACTGTCATAACCAAACAAAAAACATGTATCAGATCACAAAATCTCCAGATCTGACGAAAAAAAGAAGAAAAATAGGAAAATAATAAATCGATCAGGATTATCGTCTTTGATTAAAAAGATAAAGATGCACATATCACTGATAGGTGATTAGTAATAAAACAGAGAGAAAGAGAGAGAGAGAGAGAGAGAGAGAGAGAGAGAGAGAACAGTCACATAAGACATAAAATCACAGGAAAAATTGTTTAAATCCTATAAAAAAATTAATAAGATGAAAGACAGAGAAGACAAACCTTTGATTGAAGCGATAGAGATGAGAGACGGTGCGGCTGAGAGATTTAGAAAAACCAGAGAAAGAGAGTTTGAAAAGGCTGCGGCTTAGAGAGAAAAGTGAAAACAATAATTTAGGTTTTTTTTTACTTATATAGGACGATTCATTGGTTCAAACCGGTTTTAGATTTCCAAAACTGGTTTGAACCGAAAATAATTCGGTTTTTAAATAACTAAACCGGTTTGAACCAAATTGTCTATACGAACCAAACCGAACCCCCTTTTTTCCGTTCGGTTCGCATCGGTTCAGTTCGGTTCCGAACTTTGTGCCCACCCCTACTTTCAACGACGGAGGTTTTTGAGAAATCCGGTTATGCTTCCTCTGATGGAGAGTTTCGAGAAGGAAAGGACAGTGATGGTGTAGCCGTCAGGTGTCAGTCTCCCATTGTAGTTAGAATAGATAAAGGCTACTCTACACTTCAGTCTTTTCATAGAAAAGGATATGATAAAAAGGTTAAGGGTGGCTCTGATGTCAGAAGTCTCCCTCCAAAGGCTGTTGCTTTTCAAAATTCAAAAGAATTGTATTATCAAAATACTAAATTGGAATTTGGGAGGGTGGAAGGACAACATGCCAGCTTGGCTTCAGATGGGGAAACGAGCTCTTTGTATTCAGGATCAGACATCAGGGGGTTGTGGAAGGGTAAGTGCTCGTCCAAGAATAGAGCAATGGGGCTAGGGAAGATTGGGCATGTTACACCTGGGCCTGTTGTCAAGAGTCTGGGCCTGTCTTCTGATTTTGAAGATGGAGAACTTAAGAGCCCAAAAGTTAAGGTATCTAAGAGGGATATGGGCAATGTTGTTAGCCCATATGCTAAGTTGCCTAAGATGAATACTGTTAATGGTGTTCATAAGAAGATCACGGGCTTAGTTGTGGATCTCACGGTGGACCAGGCCATAGATTACAAGTTGGATCAGGCCTCTTTTTTGCAGGAGAATCAAGTGGGGGTTCCTTTGGATGACAAATCTTTATCTTCTCTGGTTGAAAACAAATTCGGTATGGAGGTTAACTCTCCAAGGAAATGCTCCGTCCAATCTAAAATGCCCAAGAAGGGAAAAGGCGCACTGCAATGCTTATCATCCAAATGCCACAGTATGCAAACCAGATCAAAGGTTAGCAAGGCCAGGACAGATCAAGTGGTGGAGAGAGTACCAGGAAGGGATTCACCCTCTATTTTGAAGTTTCGAAACTCTAGTTAAATTCTTAGGAGTTTTGTAACTTGGAGGATGAAGTCGCAAAGGTTCTGGAAAAAGGTTTGACCCTCGGTCTCAACTTCAATGGGAAAAGGAAGGAATTGTTAGACATTATTGCTAAGAGGGACGAGGTGAACGATAATCGATTCCGAGATTTGGTGAGAAGGTTGGTGCTCAAAAACAAGGCTACGGGGTGATAAGCTTTTTCTATTTTTGTGTCTTTTTGGTGTTGGGGTCAGCTTTAGTTTAGTGTTTTGTTGTGTGGTGTGGCTTTCGTGCCTTGGGTTTGTTGAGCTGATGGGGTTCTGCTCGTGTGTTTGGGTGTGTCCATGTGGTTGGCTTCTGCTTTTGCTTTTTGTTGTTCTTTGTAATGTCTTTTTCGTGGTTTTGATTTTCTAGGTGCTGAGAGGTCAGTTTGTAGCTTCTTGTGCTGTGTTATTGCCTTCTTGGCTTTTATAAATAAAATTGCTGTTAAAAAAAAAGCATGAATTGTTATAATATTAATTTTATGATTTAATAAAGTTGTATTCATTTCACATGCTTGATCATTTGTTATACAAAGAGCCATATTTATAAAGTGTGTGATTTATGTATTAAACATAAGATGCTAATACAGAAAGATACAAGTCACAATTATTTATAAATAAAAGTTGTTCACGGTTATTTATGAAATTGGTGTTTCATCATAATGATAAAACTATAGATTTCTTATTTCTATAATTTGATAATGAATGTCTCTTGAATCTTGATCAAGGCTAATGTAAGCTTTAATAAACTTAGTTGATCTCAATCTTGAGCAAATAATAGACGTACATTCATAAATTATTTTTTTTGAGTTATCACAGAGTGAGATATATTATATACAGTCAAAACCTCGATGACTTGAAGTTTTAATTTTATAGATCGTAAGAACATATATTTGTAATATAGAATCTATATTTCAATGCTCACCTAAGCTGTCTGCAGCACTTGATCATTTAAATCTGTGGCCGCAGTTTATTCAATAAATTGTATATTGAGTAAGAATATTTATTTGTAAATTTAATTTACAAGTATAAATGTATTGAAAATGATCATTAGAACATTCAATGAATTAGGGATAAATAAGTAATTAAAAGGCATGACAATGATTTTGGGTCTAGTTTAATTATGAGCATCAGATAGATGATCTATTTTGTGGTTATTATTGGTCTAAGACCAAACCCAATTCTAATTTAAAATAATTTTAATTCAAATGGACTTTATATAATAGCATGGGTTACTAGAGTGCAGTTTTAGGCTTTTAGTGGAATTGTCCAAAGTTAATTTAAAAATACTATTGAGTCATAAGATGATTTGGATTGGTTTTTTAAATTAGAGCTAGGAAGGCCATGGTCTGTCAGTCCCGCTGTTATCTTAATTAAAATCAGACTAGGGCTCCATATACTCTTTCTATATATATAGATATAAAAGAATGTACATTGAAGTTGGAAAAAAGACTAAGGGGTCGTTTGTTTTTTTGTCTGAATACTGAACAGTCCTGAATTTTTCTGAAAACTGAATAGGGACTGAAATCTGAATCTGAATGACATGTTTGTTTTTTTTTTCTCACATCTGAATGTACTGTCAACATGTTTGTTTTTTAAAAATAAAACTGTCTAAAAATAAGTAATTTTACATTTATACTCATACTAATTAAAAGAAGTAATTTAACATGCACCATTCTTTATAACATTTTGTATGTTTTTTTTTTGCAAACAACGTTTAATTTAACAAAATAAAAAATTAATCAAAGAATATAATTTTGAATGTTCTGCAAACAAAGTTTAAGTTAAATTTATTGTCAAAAAAAAGAGTTCAATTTTATATGTTGTCCACGTTTCCAGTGAATATAATTCATGAAACCATTTTGTTTTTTTTGGTTTCCTGGATCATATGCACCGAAAACCAAATAAATAAAAAAAGGTTCTTGAATTTTTATATACAATAATTCTATAACATTTTCGAGCCACGAAATCTACTCAATATGATAGACATATTTATTGAGCACTAAACGAGTAGTTAAATAAAAATAAATAAATAAAGAGTTCTTACCGGGATTTGGCAGGAGAAAAATTCAATTGTTCAATCCTTGAAAATTTTCATTATGAGAAGTAATTAGAGTTTTTTTTTTCTAAAACATGTTTAAAATAAGAAATATGTTAAAAGAAATTTTTTACAACATATTAAATTAAGATAAATTTGGAAATATATCTTTTTTTGGAGGATAGACTTGGAAGAGAATATTTTAATTGTAATCCTGTGATTTGGAATTAAGATAAAAGTCAGGATTTTTTACTTTTTATTTTAAGTTGTTTTTTGATATTTTTAAGTTGTTTGACCACTTAAAAAAACAAACAAAACAACTTAGGGGTCGTTTGTTTTTTTGTCTGAATACTGAACAGTCCTGAATTTTTCTGAAGACTGAATATGGACTGAAATCTGAACCTGAATGACATGTTTATTTTTTTTTTCTCACATCTGAATGTACTGTCAACATGTTTGTTTTTTAGAAATAAAATTATCTGAAAATACGTAATTTTACATTTATACCTATATTAATTAAAACAAGTAATTTAATATGCATCATTCTTTATAACATTTTGTATGTTTTTTTTTTACAAACAAAGTTCAATTTCACAAAATAAAAAATTAATCAAAGATTATAATTTTGCATGTTCTGCAAACAAAGTTTAAGTTAAATTTATTGTAAAAACAAATTTACAGTTCAAGTTCAATTTTGTATGTTGCCCACACCTTCGGTGAATATGATTCATGAAACCATTTTTTTTTTCCTGGATCAGATGCACCGGAAACCAAATAAAAAAAAAGTTTTTGAATTTTTCATATACAATAATTCTATAACATCTTCAAGTCACGAAATCTACTCAACATGATAGACAAATTTATTGAGCACTATACGAATAGTTAGATAAAAAAAAAGTTCTTACCAGGATTTGACAGGAGAGAAATTCAATTGTTCAATCTCTTGAAAAAATTCATTATGAGAAGTAATTAGAGTTTTTTTTTTCTTTTCTAAAACCTGTGTAAATAAGAAATATGTTAAAAGAAAAAAATTTATACCATATCAAATTAACATAAATTTGGAAATATATCTTTTTTTGGAGGATAGACTTGGAAGAGAATATTTTAATTGCAATCCAGTGATTTGGAATTAAGTTAAAAGTCAGGATTTCTTACTTTTTATTTTAAGTTGTTTTTTGATATTTTTAAGTTGTTTGACCACTTAAAAAACAAACAAAACAACTTAGGGGTCGTTTGTTTTTTTGTCTGAATACTGAACAGTTCTGAATTTTTTTGAAGACTGAATAGGGACTGAAATCTGAACCTGAATGACATGTTTGTTTTTTTTTTTCTCATATCTGAATGTATTGTCAACATGTTTGTTTTTTAGAAATAAAATTATCTGAAAATACGTAATTTTACATTTATACCTATATTAATTAAAAGAAGTAATTTAATATGCATCATTCTTTATAACATTTTGTATGTTTTTTTTTACAAACAAAGTTCAATTTCACAAAATAAAAAATTAATCAAAGATTATAATTTTGCATTTTCTGCAAACAAAGTTTCAGTTAAATTTATTGTAAAAACAAATTTACAGTTCAAGTTTAATTTTGTATGTTGCCCACACCTTCGGTGAATATGATTCATGAAACCATTTTCTTTTTGTTTCCTGGATCAGATGCACCGGAAACCAAATAAAAAAAAGTTTTTGAATTTTTCATATACAATAATTCTATAACATCTTCAAGTCACGAAATCTACTCAATATGATAGACAAATTTATTGAGTACTATACGAATAGTTAGATAAAAAAAAAGTTCTTACCAGGATTTGACAGGAGAGAAATTCAATTGTTCAATCTCTTAAAAAAATTCATTATGAGAAGTAATTAGGGTTTTTTTTTTCTTTTATAAAACCTGTGTAAATAAGAAATATGTTAAAAGAAAAAAATTTATACCATATCAAATTAACATAAATTTGGAAATATTTTTTTTTTGGAGGATAGACTTGGAAGAGAATATTTTAATTGCAATCCTTAAAAGTCAGGATTTCTTACTTTTTATTTTAAGTTGTTTTTTGATATTTTTAAGTTGTTTGACCACTTAAAAAAACAAACAAAACAACTTAATGAGTTCAATTCAGACCCATTAAGTCTTAAGTGAAAAAAACAAACGACCCCTTAATGAATTCAATTCAGACCCATTAAGTTTTAAGTGAAAAAAATAAACGACCCCTAAGAAATTAGAGTTGTGCCCACACACAGAGTCTGAAGTTTAAGGATGGTAGAGAAGATTGCAGTTGTGTAAAAGACTGCGTCCGTTCTTCAAGTAATTATTCTTACCCTATCATGTATATATGAACAAATCAATTATGCTTCCTCTTTTGTAAACAAAATTTATTTTACAATATTTTTGTTTTACGGATTTAAAAACTAACAGCCTTCTCTCATTTGCACCATACCCTCTTGTATTATGGTCAAGGCCATAATCTAATCACATATCACTCACCAACTTCATATTTCCCCTTTCTCTTTGATTTTTGAATTTCGTTGACCGACTGAGAATTTTTTTTTTCAAACCGTAGGATCAAAAGTAGATATATTTATCCTTCATTATATTCATTATAAACATATCAAAGATATAATTGTCTTTTCATCATAAAATAAATAGCGATACTATTGATAATCCATTTAAAAAGAGAGTTTCTCCTTACAATCCACAAATTATCTATTTACACTTCAATTTAATTTTTTATATTAATGACAATTTAACCTAAATTAAAATTACTAAACAAGACAAAGAAATTCTAAAGAGACTCCAAACTAATTAAATTATTAAAAAAAATGAAATTATCTCTCTTAAATTATTAGATTAAATATTACATATTAAACTCTCTCTCCTAAATATGTTATTACCATATTAAACACTCTCTCCTAATTACTCTCTCTCTCTCCGTTTTTCGAAAAAAAAAATCCTATCTCTATACTATGTCGATCAAAATCTCTAATTAATAGTTAAAGAAAAAAAAACTTATGAATTTTTTGGTTTTTTACAGTAATATATATATATATATTAAAAAGTCAATACAAGTACCTTGTTTTTTTAATTAAAAAAATAGATATATGAAAACTTGATTTGTTGCAATTAGATTCGATTAAACTCATAATTTCTAAGACTAATGAAAGAATTAAAGTTCTTTAAGCAATCACATACCTACAAAAATAACAAAAAACATTTTCATATTTTGATTTTTTTTTTAAAACAGAGTACTTTTTTTAGTTTTTTTTTAATATATACATATACACGGTTCCTAAAAATCAAGTTTTTTTGTAAGTGTTTTTTTTAACTATTAGTCTTACTTGAGAAAGAATGGAGATAGAAAATTAGATATATATATTGGAGGAGAGAGAGTTTAATATGATAATTAAAAATTTAGGAAAGAGTGTTTAATATGTAATATTTAATCTAATGATTTATGAGAGATAATTTCTTTTTTAATAATTTAATTCAAAAAATATTATTCTTCGGATGAATCTAAAGGTTATGATAGTTCGTCCTAACTTTTATTAAAATAAAATTGAGTGTCTTTAGGAATCTATTTTTCAAAATGGATAGTCTTTAGAATAGAAGTGCCAAAGATAAAAATGATAATTTTGGAATAAAATGAAGTGTTTTTAGAATTTTTTTTAAAATTTACATTTTGAGAATGGAGTGTCTTTAGAAAAAAAAATTAAAAAGAAAAAATTGGATTGTTAAAAGAAGCTCTCATTAAAAAAATTCTACACTCCATTTCAAAGTTTTTTATTATATGGCAATTTTATCCTAATTAAAATTACTAAAAAATAAATAAATTCTAAATAAATTACAAAACAATTAAGCTACAGACTTTGAGATTACTTCTTATATATTTAGAAATTTTTTATTCAGCACCCCTCATTTTATTACAATTAGCACCTTTTAATGAAATCCCTTAAATTAATCCAACGATTGGTATTGAAAGGTTTATCTTTTGTTTAATATAAAGAAGCAAAATAAAAAGAAAAACAATATCAGGACGGTAAAAAAGAACACAAAAGTTAGAATCAATACACATAGGAATCATACACGAATTCTTCTCTCACGTTGGTTGCAGTACTTTCTCTCTTGTTGCTCTCTCGTTGTAATTGAAATCTCATAATCAGCATCGGAAGAGAGAAAAAAAAAAGTCATGTATAAACCACTACATTCAATCACAGGGCATGGAATGGATGGAAAATAAATTGAAACAATTTACATAAAAGATATATTCTGTATAAGAAACCATCCAAGTTCATATCCTTTCAAACATAAACCATACATGTAAAACTAAAAGAAAAAAAAAAAAAAAAACTGGTAAAAACAAGGTGTGATTTGTAAACAACAAAATAACAAAATCCCGAAAAACAAAAACCAAAAATTAGAAAGGCATTAACTAACACAATATTTCTTAAATACCTAAACTAGAAAAATAATTATTATAATTAACTAATCTTTATTATGGATGAGAGATGATGAATATCCTTTCTTGCCTAAGAGCATTTTTTTCATCTAACTCTTGCTGTTGAGATTTACAACCGACACATAGGAAGATGGAGGAGTTTTTTTTTCTTTCGGTTCGTGATATTTTCTTACTCTTGCTTGTTTTTAACCATTCCTGATATTGTTTTTCTTTTTCTTTTTTCTTTTTTTCTAAAGTTTAAATCTTTTAATAATAATCATTGGATTAATCCAAGTGCTTTCATTATAAGGTGCTGATTGTAATACAATGAGGGAGTGCTGACCATAAAATTTCATATATATATATAGCAAACAAAACAAAATATATAGAAAAAAGAAAAAAAAAACTGTAACAAATTAAGGCCACTGAAAATTTCCACAGCTCCTGTATTTTTCATGGAGGCTTCCTCCTCCCTTTCATACAAAATTTCTACATAAACGAATTTCATTGCACCTGGCAAATCCAAACTCATTCAAATTTAAATCTTCAACGCCACTTCATAACCCATCAAATCTATTCACAAGATCACAAAGCCATATCAGAAGGAGCTGGTGGTGGAGATGCCATCCTTCACAATTTTGGTTGTAAAAGACAACCCATGAAGAGGAGAAAATGGTGTCATAGTAGTTATCTCATAAGGAATCCCTTATTTTAATTTCGGTAAAGACCTTGATGAAATCATGTAGATTTCTATAAATTTTGATCTGAATTTTTTTGTGGATGATAAGTTCAATGAAATCGATCAATCAAAAAATTTAAGAATTTTTCATGTACTACAACTATTTATCCAGATTTTATTAAATACAAACGCATTGGAAAATGGGCAAAATATAGAAAAATTCAAGAAAAATAGTTGTCGTGCTTGAAAAATTCTCATATTTTATTTGTAGATAGATTTTATTGAATATATCATCCACACAAAAATTCAGATCAAAATTCATAAAAATGTATGTGATTTCATCAAAGTCTTTACCAAAATTAAAATAAGGGATCCCTTATAAGAGAACAACTATATATATAAACCGGTGTATTGTGCATTAGAATATTGTTGCATTCTGTAAGCAACATGTGATCATGACAAAACAAAACTTAAATTTCAATGTGATTGCATGTGAGTTGTATATGATTACATATAAATTGATATGATTACACCAAAAAAATCATGATCAAATATATATTTTTAAAGTTGTATGATACACCATTGTTCTATAAACTGTCCCATATATATAAACCCTCCAACACTTTTTTTTCAATATCATTAATTAAGTTTTATTTGATTCCAATGTGATGAAAATGATTTACAACAAGAAAAAAAAATACAATTTTTTTTTTGAAAGGGTTAACTTTTGCATATTTTTTGTATAAACAACCAATAAGAAAAAAATTGCATATTTTTTTAATTAAACTCTTAAATTATTTTAAAACTAAATGATCTTTAAAAAAAATAGGTTTTTATGATGGAGTATTTTCAAAGGAGTGTCCAAAGGCAAAAAGGATAAATTTAGAACAAAATGGAGTATGCTTAGAATTTTTTTTAAAATTTTAAGTTCTTAGATTTAAGTGTTTTTAAAAAAGAAGTGTGAAAAAATAAAATTGTATTGTAAGGAGAAAATCTACAAAATAAATTATAAAATAAATAAATTATATTGAATGACATATCTATCCTTCCTTTTATATGACTCCTCACAAAATAAAAAAGTTTTGTTCCCAACTTATAGGGTGCCAATACGGGCCATCGTGTCGTATTTCTATAAACCCAAACACAGTCTGTTATTTTTTTGGTCAACCCAAATACAGCTCGTTCAGCTTGTCATAGATCAAAACTCAAACACGACCTTATTAAATTAACGAGTTACCCGATAAGACTCATCTAACCCATTAATTTATAGATTATGAATCTTATGATAAATTATAATTCCATTAATTCATTTCCTACTTAATTTGTTTTTTGAAGGACATTTCCTACATAATTAAAATAATGACGAACACCTTTTTTTCTTGGACACATGATCTTAAAGACCTGCACTCTTTGATAAGTAATTATAAGTAAACCGTAAAAGAGAATGAAAAAATTAAAGTATATTTAGGGTTGATTTGTTAAAGCAATATTTATGGTTTCTCTGTATACTTGTAAATTACATATTTATTATTGATATTTAATTAGGTTAAATGGGTTAGAGGATTAGGGGGTTAGGGAGGGTTCAACCCAAACACGACCCGTTAATTAAACGGGTTAACATGCTGACCCAAACCCAATAAAACCTAACTCAAGCCAGTAAATATCGTGTTGAGTCACCGGGTCGAGGCCAATATTGCCACCCCTACTAAAACTTTCAAAACAGTTCATTCAAACTCCTATAACAATTACAGTTTAGTTCTTATAAGTTCATAAACTTTCATTTACACCCTTAATATTGACAAAATATTATGCATTCTAGGTTGACCTTTCATATTCAAATAAAAATTACAAGTCTCAACCAATTTAGATGAGGTCCAAAAATGCTTAAGTTAATAGATAAATGTTATTGGTAAAATTTGAAGAACTGATAGGTCAGCATTACTACCAGAAAATACGGTAATCATATATGCCATGTCATCAAAAGTTAGTCAGGAGAGACCAACCCAAGTTGACCAATAGATGATCTCAAGACCGTATCAGGTTTATCCAAGTGATCGGGTGAAGGTAACCTAATCGGGGTAATTAGATAAATCAGGCAAAGATAGCCTGGTCGGTCTCAACTAGCCGATCGAGTCAAAGAGTCCGATCTGGGTAAATGAGATTTGGTCTGGATAAATAGCCAATCGGTCAGCGATACGTGGAAGATATTAAGCCCAAAACAACCATGACTCGAATACGCATAGAAAGAGTCTTACTCAAACAAGGAACTGTGACGTATACTCTGATAAGGAAACAAATTTCCTTATAGATACCAGAGCCCAAATCAACCAGTTAAAATTTATTTTTTTCTAATTATCAAGCTAGGGGTTGGGTTTGTTAGTCATAATTTTAAGTTAGTGTTTTGTTTTTTTTTTATGAGTTTATTTTCCTACTACAATTTATTATTTCTAGTGTTATATTAGAATTTATAAAAGTATCATTTTAACCAAATCGTTTGATAATTTTAGGTTACAATGTCAAACAGCCATAAATCAAAGTCAAGAAAAAGTAAATAAATAAATAAAAATAATAATCAATTATCGAATGAGAGTAGATCAAGTTTTCTATGTAATGTCGTGGACGGGGTTCAAGTTTGTCTTCATCTTAGTGGAATAAAAACAATGTTTTCTTATTGGGAATTTATATATAGTTTCGTTTAAGCTGCCCTAGCAAAAAATCTGGGGTACACCTCTGCACTCAATACTACGTCTATTTAGACAGCATGGTTTGATTTAATTGCTTTATTTCGCGTTCTACTCATTCTCTTACTCTTGCCTACTCTTACCACTTTTTTCAAATCTCATTTGACTTGAACGTAGAAGAGTCCCCGGTTGGCAACACCCCAGTCGTTCTACGATTGCTTTGTTTTGCCTTTCTTATGCAGGTTGTCAATGCCCACCGCACAAATTCAATTGAAGAATCGAGCCTATACACTTTGCAAATTCTTGATTGAGATATTTGAAAACACATTTCTATATTACCATAATGTTTTCCCAAATGAGAGTTATATATTCAAGGTTAGTATGACTCCTTGTTTTAAGAAGTTCATGATAATTCAACATACATGCATGTTTAATTGATGTTTTAAATTGTATGAATTTGCACCTACAACCAAAAATATTGTAATGTTAATTATCTTTTGATACACCTACGAAATATTGATGTGTAGACTTTAAAGCGTCAAAATATTCATTAGTTTAGTTTGAAACTATTCATTGCACAACCTGATGCATAACTCTTGATGTCATTCAAATTAATTTAAGAAAGAAAATATAGACCGAATAAACATGTAATGTCATTAATAATCATTGTTTACTCATTAGTTAGAAGTTAGAACATGCAACCTCAATATTTGCAAAGTTATGTTTAAATAATTCATTCTGATCTAGGCCTAATTATTACCTTAATAAATTGATTTAATTTCTAATTTATCAAGACTTTGAAGTATAAAATCTAGACTTGATTGGATTTGGAAAAACACATCCACTTATATGGTTGTCATGCTTCCCCGGATGGGAGTTATATATGTTCCGGCTTTGTATGTCTCATTGATTATATGCATGCATATACGGGATTCGAACGGAAAAGTGTTGTGTCTTTTCTCAGCTTATACTGGGATTTTGGATTCGAATGTTGCGGAGCTGTGGGCTATTAAAAAGGCAGTCGAGCTCTGTATCTCCAAGCCTATGTTTAGAGGCCGCGTTATCTCAGTGGTAAGTGACTCTAAAGTGGCAGTTGCTTGGGTGAACAATAGTGAGTTTGGGAATGTGAGTCAGCTGAAGACCATCTATGACATTCAGGGGTATGTTGTTGAATGCGGGGGACTTGCAGGTTGTCTTTGCTTCTAGAATTTATAATTCCTTTACTGACAGCTTGGCAAAGATGGGGTCAAGCATGATAGGAGATTTCGTGGAATGGGGCGATGTGTGATTTTGCTGTGGTGCTGTTCTCAGCTTTGTTTTGTTAGGCTCTGTTTTAGTCTTGTGCGGTTAGCCTAGTGCTTTTGGTTGTTGCTGTCTTGCTTGGTTTTGGTGGTCTTCTCTAAGTTGGTGGCCTTTCTCGATGGTCGGGTTCTCTTGGCTTGGGGTGCTCTGTTTTGTGGGTGTTGTTTTTTTCTTCCTTTTCTTCTTTTGCGAACGTTCTGGTCTGCTTGCTTGTTGTCCCTTGGCCCTTGGCCTTTTATAAAATTTGCAGTTTCAAAAAAAAAAGATTATATGCATGCATATACATAGACACATAGTCATAAACATGGAGTATTGTATTTTTGATTCGATAATATAAAAGTCTACGCAAATCAGAAAAGAGCCTTCGTAGTTGGCTGATAGATTAATAAAGTAGCTTGAAACTTTATTCCAGGTTGTCATAGGGTATGGACAAAACAATGTTATGTTAATTTTGAATATTAATCTTCAAATGTGATTTCAGGATTGGTTTTCAGTATTAAGTTTTAAGAATCCTCAAGGATTGATTATTGATCGGTGTTTAAAGATGGGATCATTGATAAAAAGAAGAAAGGCTAACTACATTACTTGTGAAGATGATTTATTTATTTTTTTATGTCACCAGTTTGGTGAGAGGTCCGGTAAAATTTGTGGTAATTAATTAACCGCTACAAGTATGATGTAAAAAGCAATTCTCGCATTATTGTATTAAGGGAAAATTGTACAAAAATACCTTAACTTTAACTCATATATGAGGTCAAAACAAGTTTTGTCTTAAATACAAGAAGATACCATTGACCTTAGGTTTGACTGTTAGTTTTAATTGCAGGTGCTAACCACTGAAGGGTGGTATTGTCATTTAACTAATAAAAAGCATATAATTGTTTTGAGAAAATAGAAAATTAAAATTTTTAATAAAACCTTCTCTTTATCTCGACGTCGCTTGCCTCCCGGTGTCCTGGTCGCTCGCAAGGTTCGATCGTTGTCGAGTTTTTGAAATTGGCTAGATCTACTGCTTTTTCATTGTTGATGAGCTCGACGGTGGCAGAATCACGTTCGGGGATGAAGTTCTAGCGGTAGGTGAGCTATTGGAGGGGATTGGAGATGTATGGGCAGTGCCGGTGTCAATGATGGTAAGGACTGAGGCGTTCGCTAATGGTGGGGGAGGAGTCCATGGAGACTTTGAGTTTTGATTATTTTTTATTATTATTATTTTTTGAGATTTCCTGGTTGATCTTTTTTTTTTAGATTCCTGGATTAGTTTTCTTTTGTTTTGGCTAGGTAATCCATTGAGTGAAATGGATTTGGATTTTCCTTTTTCTTTTTATGAGATTTTTGGTAGTTTTTATTTTTTGTTCTTGTGTGGGTGTTGAATCAATGAAATGGATAAGTGAAATTGTGTAAATGGGCTGATCTCCATTGGAGATCATGCAGATATCCAGTTTGTTTTTTTGTCGATCTTGGATGGGTGCTTGAATTGAGTGAAGTGGATTTAGTTGTCATATTTTTGTGATTTTTGGTTGTTGATTTTTTGTCTTCATCGGTTGTTTTGGGATGATCTCCCAGTCATCATTGAAAGATCGTGACAATGAACTTCAATGGAGATTTGTTGATTTTTTTATAAAAAGATATTAAAATAACTTTGAAAGATATTAGTTCAAGGACATTTTGGTATTTTTAAGATTAAAGTTTATATAACCGTTATATTTAATGGTCAACCCTTAATTCAAGGGTATTTCTTGTGTTTTTGGCAAAACAGGATTTTACCTCATGTATTTGTTAATGTCGGGGTGTATTTATGCAATTTTCCCTTGTATTAATTAGCCTACCCATAAAGTGTATGTATGCAAATAAAAAATAGTTAAGAATTTGTTTTGTGAACTATTATTATTATTATTATTATTATTATTATTATTATTATTATTATTTATGGGATTAAGCTATCTTATATAACAATATAATTTTCAACATTTAACGATAATCACATCCAAAATTTTATTTTAATAATTATATAAAAGAAATTTGATTTGTAACCAAATTATATGTAAAGTTTGTATTGCTTGATAATTGTATTATATAATACAAGGGTATTTATTCAGGTCAATGAAAACCCTACTAATAATAATATAAGGAAAGCTATGCCAAGATTACAGCATATACAAGATTGTAGGAGATTTAGTCTACAATTTAGGACTAACAAAACTACAATTTAGGACTGATAGAATGATCAAAAGGTAATGGCGTAACACTCCTCCTCAAACTGGACAGTCGGGGACAACCAATTTGTTTGTGAGTTACAGGTGACGACATTTGTGGAGGCCCTTGGTGAGAAGGTCAGCAAATTGGTCATCAAAAGGAACAAATAGAACCTGATGGCTGCCAAGAGCTACCTTTTCTCGTACAAAGTGGTAGTCCAATTCAATATGGTGAGTGTGTGCATGATGAACTGGGTTGGCCTGCGAGGTAGGTAGCACTGATATTGTCACAATACAGCAAGATGGGAAAGGAAACAGGACAGCCAAGTTCATGAAGAAAGAAGATAACATATACGGTTTCAGCAAAAGCATGAGCCAATGACTGATATTCTGACTCAACACTAGAGCGTGCAATAGTGGGTTGCTTTTTAGTACACCATGAGATAAGAGTTGGACCCAGAAAGATTAGGTAGCCTGTGGTGGAACGCCGAGTGTCAGGATAGCCAGCTCAATCAGCATCAGAGAAGGCTCGTATTGTCAGAGGTGTAGAAGAGGGACTGATAAGAATGCCTTGATCTAGGGAGCCCTTGAGATAGCGAAGGATCCGTTTTACTGCAACCAAATGAGGCTGTCGCGAGGCATTGAGAAACTAGGCAACAGTGCTAACGGCAAAGGCAATATCAAAACGAGTCAATGTCAAGTACTGTGAGGAGCAAACTAAATGGCGAAATTCTGATACATTGTTGAGAAGAGCATCATTATAAGCAGAGAGCCTGACTTTGGCAGCAAGAGGTGTAGAAAAGGGTTTGCATTCAGTTATGGAGTTGCGATGAAGGAGATCCAAAGTTTATTTCACCTACGAAATATGTAAACTTTGAGAATGAGGGTTAACTTAAAGACTAAGGAAGTAGCGCAAGGATCCCAAATCCTTTACATCAAATTCAAGGCCAAGTTGGTCTACAAAATGAGTAACAAAGTCGGCATGGCTACCGGTTAAGACAATATCATCAACATATAACAACAAGTAAAGAGTGTGATTAGCACGCCAATAAATAAAGAAAAGAAGGATCAGCTTTGCTTTGAGTGAACCCAAACAGAAGCAGAAACATACTGAAATGGCTAAACCATGAGCGAGGTGCATGTTTGAAACCGTATGATGCCTTTTGTAGTTTGTAAACATAGTATGGGCCTTGCGGATCAACAAAACTAGGAGGTTGGGACATAAAGACATCCTCGTGAAGAACACCATTTAAAAATGCATTCTTGATGTTCAACTGACTGAAGAGGCCAATAGTGGGTGACAACAAGACAGAGAACTGTGTAGATGGTGGCGATTTTGACAACCGGACTGAATGTTTCATCATAATCAAGGCCAGGTTGTTGATGAAAGCCATTTGCAACAAGTCGAGCTTTGTGTCGTTCAATAGAGCCATCAGAGTTACGCTTAATTCAGAAGACCCACTTACACCTTAATGTATTATGAGAAGGAGATGGTGGAACCATAGTCCAAATATCATTCTTGACAAGGGCATTGAATTCTTCAGCCATAGCAACACGCCATTCGGAATGCTTGACAACCTGTGTGAAGCATATGGGTTCAAATGGTTGAGATATGACCGATGCATGTTCCTAAGAGGGGGGCATAGCAGATGGTGCCATCTGTACGGATTTTGGGCTAGCGAACACAATTACATGACCCAGCAGTCATGTGGTGAATGGGTAAAGATGGAGCTGGTGAAGGTACAGGCACGAACGGAGATGGTTCAGCATGCGGTGGACTCGGCGGCTCAGGCATTTCAATGCATGTTGGATTAGAGGGCTCAGCTGAGGGACAAAGATTATGGAGCTTCAATGTGGCCAACGGCGAAAGAGAACTCAATACACGTGTGCTAGCAAAATGAAATTTAGATTTATTAAAAATAACATGACGCGATATATATACCCGTTGATTCACCAGATCAAGGCACTGATAACCCTTATGGTGAGAACTGTACCGTAGGAAAACATATTCAGTGGAATGAGGTTGAATTTTATGCGTGACATAAGACCCAAGGTAAGGAAAACAGGTACCCGAAGGTGCGAAGATGACTATAAGTAGGATTCTTATGAAAAAGAATAGAGTAAGGAGAGAACCACTTGATAAGTCGTGTAGAAAGGAGGTTGATAAGATAAACGGGGGTTAAGGCCGCCTCAACCCATAAATTGAGTGAGGCATAAGCCATGGATAACATTGTGCGAGTCACGTCCATTACACGGCAGTGCTTACACTCAGCAAGCCCGTTTTGCTGAAGTGTGTGAGGACATGAACAATGATGGTGAATGCCTAAGGTGTGACAGAAACGTGTGAATTAAGAATCAACATAGTTAGCACCGCCATCACTCTATAAGATTTTGATAGAAGAATTAAATAAATTTTTAACCATAGCAACAAAGTTGCAAAAATGATTAAAAACTTCAGATTTTTGATACATAGGATAAATCCACGAATAGCGAGAAAATTTGTTAGTAAATAAAACATAATACTTAAAACCAAAAATAGAAGTAATAGGTGCATCAAAACATCACAATGAACAATATAAAAAAGGAACTGATGCATAAATTTTATTGGAATCAAAAGGAAGTTTGTGAGACTTGCAAATGGCGTAGTCATTATAAAATGAAAAACTTTTTGAGATATCAGATCTTAAATAACGTGAGCCAAGCGACGAAGGACGGCAGATGACGGGTGACCAAGACGAAGGTGCCAAAGATTGGATACAGACTGCCAAGGCTAAAGGCTGTGACTGCGAGAGCTGGTAAAGACCATCCATACATGGGCCCTGAATCAATGGAACACCCGAAGTGAGATCAGAAATTACATAGCCGGAGGGTGTGAAGGTTAAACTAACGGAATTATCTTTAATAAAATGCGCAATTGAAAGTAAATTCTTTTTAGAGATGGAACGAGAAAAACATTATGGAGAGAAAAATTGTAAGAGCCGGGAGAGACAAAAAGATTACTAGTGCTAGTAATGGGAAGAGTGTCCCCATTACCGAGTAAGACAGAAGTATTACCATTAAACGGAATAGAATTTGGAGGAGTAGTTCTCGTCATCTAATGAGTGGCACTGGTGTTAGGATACCAGGTAAAGTCAGGAGGAGACGGGTACTGAGCGACATGCATGCCTCTAAATGGTTCAATGAGAGATTCAGAACCGTGTTAGCTATGAGGACAATTCAAATGTGAATGTTGAGAAGTTGAGCACGTGGAGCACTTGGAGCATCATTGTGATGGATGAGCACCAAGGAAACCACGACCACCATTATGTTATGGCCAATAATAGCCATGACCAGAACCATAAGCCAAGTAATCAAGAGTAGAATGCAAAGGTGCACGACCACATCCACGTGAATTTCCACGACGACCAACACAACAATTGCCACGAGGCTGCCCACGACCAGAAGAGGACCTATGGGTGAGGTTAGCAATGGGAGAAGAGGGATTGAACAGTGATAAGAGTTGTGGTACTGCCGGAATCAATGGGTTTAGTACGCGTCAACTGAGATTCATAGGAGAGAAGGCGCACGTGAAGGTCTTCAAATTTTGATAGAGGAGGAAAATTTAGAATTTATGTGACAATCATGGCATAGACCGAGCCGAGACCCCTAAGAACAGCAATGATTAGATCCGTGGATGAGACCGGTTCACTAATGGCTACGAGAGAGTCAGAGAGAGACTTAGCATGTTGAAGATAACTAGAGATTGTTTTTGTACCTTTGGTTATGTCCATAAGATGAAAATGAATGGTGGCTGCTTTGGCGACAGAAAGTTGGGAGAAATTAACCTTAAGACATGTCCACATCTCCAAGGCGGTGGATTTTCCAACAATAAGATAGAGAGCATGGACTCAGTCATAGTGGCCACCGAATAGCTAACAACTAGTTAATCATGCTGAAACCATTTGAGATAGGTAAGGTAGGGAGCAGGGATGGCATCGTCTCTGGCAGGAACAGTAGGAGAAAGAGCGGGTGCAGTACCATCAACGTATTGGTAAATACTATGGCCAATGAGAAATGGTCGTAATTGAGCAGTCCATATGAGATAGTTGGACTCTGTCAATTTGAGGAAATTAGTAAGGGTATGGCCGGGTATAGAAGGAGTCAAGGAGGAAGAGGAAGAGGCGTCGGTGGCTATGGCAAGATGAAGAAGACATGATCGAAAAAAAAAAGATTAGGTTTTCGTTAGAAAGAAAGCGGCTCTAATACCATGTAAAGTTTGTATTGCTTGATAATTTTTTTACATAATACAAGGGTATTTATTCAGGTCAATGAAAACCCTACTAATAACAATATAAGCAAAGCTATACCAAGATTACAGCATATACAAAATAGCAGGAGATTTAGTCTACAATTTAAGACTGACAAAACTACAATTTAGGACTGACAGAATGGTCAAGAGGTAATGGCATAACATTATATAATTTAAATAAGTGAAAATATATGGGTATAACACTGTTTTTCAGCTGATTTTGTGTGGTTAGCACTAAGTTGTTAATAACTTAGTTTTAATAGCGTCAAAATAGAGTAATGAAAAAAAAATGATCATTGATTCCATTTTTCCTTTTTCATTCTCTTTCTCTCAAGAAAAATGTAGATGAATTGTGATTGTATCTCTCTTGTAACTTTGTAAGTGTTTGAAGCGAATTTAAAGCGTGAAAATGAGACGAAGAATAAGAATTGACAAGAAGAAACAAAAAAAATTCGTCAAGCTTTTAAAGCTGCCAATCCAATGGGTGGAGGTTGATGCTAGCAATGTCGTTTCCGCTACAAATAGTATGGACATTTTTAGGTCTGTAGGATGTGTCATTGAAGATATCAAAGCCTTGAGTAAAGATGTTGGAGTATTAAAATGTCAGGTCATTCCAAGTTCAGTGTAAGTTCCTCATTCTATGATTGGCTTATTTCGTTGACAAACTACATCGGTGCTTGAATTGTAAGGATAGTTTAGGTCTTCATTGTGCATGATCAAGCTTCAAAGGCACTCTCAAGACATCAAGCTCAAGAAGTTCTTCAAAGGTATAACACTTGTGAGCACACACACACACACACACACACACACACACACTACTCATGCATATTTTATTCATCCTGCATTTGTGTTCATTACTTATATGTGTGCATCCATTACATATCTCATGGTTGCACCTCATTGTTAGATTTAAGTATGGTTATGTGTTATGCAATTCATTTTCTAAAGTATGTTTGGAAACGTCCGTGCTTGCACGGTAGTGTGCTTCTTTTAGGCGCGATGTGTGACCACTAGAGAGGTCCATTTACCCTCTCTTGGATTGGTCTTAGGTACATGGCCGTATACCATGAGTTTGGACAATATTGTTGTTGTCCAAATCTGACTTTTGGTCCCTCAATTGACCATATCTTTTTCTACAGACATCTAAACCCCATTCCGTAAAAAGGAGTAGAAAGTAGACTTCCATACATTTCCAACGGTATATCATATGAAAGATTTTCGATGTCGTTTGTTCATGTTTTTGGTCGCTCGAAACTGAAGTTATTACGATAGTTGCGTTTTTTTCCCGAGAGCATAGCTACATGAAAGCGACCTGTCTTCCAAGTCACTTTTTCAAGTCATTTTTGGCACTCTTTCCAGAAACAAAGTGACCTAACAACCAAGTAGCCTTTAAGTCGCTTTTTATAGCCAGAAATCAGTTTTTCTTGTCTAAAACAATGTAGTTTCACTTAGGGTTCATATTTATACCCCATCTTCTCTTCACTTTGTTTTTGATGAGTCTGGAACTGATATTTAGTGAGAAAAATTGCTCTACAAGCGAGAGAGACTCCCAAGAACCAATCTTTACTCAACCAACTCATTCCTATGTGCATCTAGCATCATCCAAGCATTATTTTTTCATGGGTCTTTTTGTATTCATTGACTAGGTAAGTTGAACATGCCCTAGAACTTCTTGTTTCATTTATATGTTCATTTTGCTAAGGATTAACATTTATTTTCTTGATTAAATGCATGACTTTTTTCCTAATACTGTTTGCAATATGTTTGAGTCACTTTGGGTTGATTGAGATTGATTATTCATTGATAGCTTGCATCGTGGACTATTTTTCCCCTTTAGCTAAATCTTATTGCTTTGAATTTAGATATTGATATCTAAGATTGTTGTTTATTGCCATCTTGTAATCCCTAGATAAGTATTTAGTGTAGCCTAGCATTAGTTGCACGTTAAAATATTTTTACATATTCACATAGGTTGTTAATCTCTTCTTGGATTGTTAAGTCTTGACTAAGTGGATTAGTGCACAAGCATTTAGTCTATAATCATTATTAAAGGATTGTTGAGTAGAGTGAAAGGGTTAGTGACCGAGAATGGTTTGATTGAAGTTAACCTAGGTTATAAACTTTCATTCAAATATTAGATTTGAGGACCGTATGTGGCTAGATGGATAGCCCGTGAGTTTTGCCCAGTTGGAGAGATTCTCATGTAAAACAAATTGACATGTCATTTATTGTTTTCCGCATTGTTTTTATTGTTTGATTGTTTATCATCATGGGGTAAAATTGGTAAAATTGATTAAGTTGAAAAAGTTGGTAATTAATCAATTAAAACCTAATCACCCTCATCTAGGTTAGATTAGACACACGCTTGTGTTATTTTCAATCAAGAAATGGTGTGGCATGTACTCTCGCATCTGTGGCTTTCTCCTATAGGAATGAAAAAAATTGGCAGGATGTTTTGCCGTCTTGTTTAGCTTTTTTTCTCTGTTATTAGTTTCTGTTAGAAGTAGTTTTTTTCTTTCAAAAAAAATCGCAAGAGAACATGAATATGAAGAAAAAAACCGAAAAACATTGATCTGAAAAAATTTCAGAAGGAAATAAGTCTTAGGTCAAAGACTTAAGGGTCGTTTGTTATTTGAATTTGACACTTAATGAGTCTGAATTGATTATATTAAGTTGTTTTGTTTGTGTTTTTAAAGTACTCAAACAACTTAAAAATACCAAAAAAAATATCTGAAAATAAGAAGTAAGAAATTATACATATTCACTTAATTCCAAATCACTTAATTGTATTTAAAATATTTCCTACCAAAATTATCCTCCTAAAGATAACATATTTTCAATATTATCATAATTTTATATTATAAAAATTTATTTCATTTAACCTATTAGTTATGATAAACTACTTTAAAATAAATAACTGTAATCACGTTGTCATTTTCAACTCCACTATCAAACCTTCAATTTTTTTAAATTTTTTTGTGAATAAAAATCATTTCTATATCATTGTTTATCATATATTAATCATGAATAATATCTTATTATTATTTACTTAAAAAAAACATTTAAGATTTTTTTCATTTTTGATTGGCTGCAATCATACCAGCACAAACAGTAGCGGATGGAAATGGAGGCTGACCCGAGCTATAGCGGGTCAGTAATTTGAAAAACAAAATTAACAATATACTATTAATTAATTAGAGTATCAAATATTTCTCAAAAGAGTGCTCGGCGTTGAGATCCCCAAATCATTTTTATTTATTTTATTTTTAAATGTCAAATCAATGTCTTTAAATTTTTTAAAATTCTTTATTTACCCCTTCCATACTAAATTATAATAATATGTATTCTAAAAAAAATACCGTTGAATAGATGTTGTTGGGATCTTTAAAATGACATCAACATTAATATATATATATATATTTAATTTACATATTAATTATACATGTAACTAATGTTAAATAAATTACTATTATATAAATATTTGATGAGAGATTATTCTTTAAATAAAATACAATTGTTAACCAAATTGTTTGATAATTTTAGGTTACTAATGTCAAACAACCATACATATTCAAAGCCAAGAAAAACTATTCTTTCATACTATAGGACAAAAAAATCAATTATAGGATAAGAGTGAATCAAGTTTTCCATGCAATGTCGGGGACGGATGTTCAAGTTTACCTTACTCATTTGAATGGAATAGAAACAATATTGTCTTATAGATCTTGTTTTGTTTTACCCCACCCTAGGCAAAAAATCCTAAGTACGCCCCTGAGCACGAATCCATCGGATCCCATCAGAACTCTGAAGTTAAGCGTACTTAGGCAAGAGCGGTATTAGAATGAGTAACCTCCTAGGAACTCCTTGTGCGAAAAAAAAATAGTTCATTTTTATTTATTTAGTTGTTTGTATCATACGGAATGAAAATACATGACAATTAATAGTAATAATGGTGTAAATATCAAATTACAATTTTATCTTTAAAAAACCAAAAAAGTTAACACTATATTCAGGGGTGAAAAAATAAAAAAATAAAAAATAAAAACAAACATGACATTCAGCTTCATGTTTCAGTCTCTATTTAGTATTCAATAAAACTTAGGACTGTTCAGTCTTTAAAAAAAACATGTTTTGTTTGTGTTTGAAAAGGAAATAAGTCACGACCAAATGCTTGAAAAAAAGCATGAGACTTATTTTGTTTGTGTTTGAAAAGTATTTTTGTCAGAAAAACGTTTTTGGTTCTATTAAAACTCAAGTTATTAAGAACATGTTCAGTAATGTATTCGGTTTTCGTTTTCTGCTTTATTAATTTTCATTTGAAAATAAGAAATTAATTTTCATATTTTCAGAATCTGAAAACGCGTTCAGTAACAATAACTGAAAACGGTATTCTGAAATATACATATATGTAAAGTAATAATATTATATTATGCTTTCAGTGTAATTGTTTTTAAAATATTATAAGAGTAAAGTATATAATTGAATTAATTTAAATTAACTAAAACTAAAAGAATATATATATATATTCTTATATTTTCAAATTAATAAGATCAATTTAAATTAAATTCAACTTAATTGATTGATTTTTTTTTAGTTTTTCTATTTTAAAAAATTATGATGAAACATGTATTTTAATAATTTTAAGAAAAACATATTTATTATTAATAAAAAAATAATAATGAATACAATCAATTTAATATATTTTATTTGTCACTTGTCCAACTGGAAAAAAAAATAGAAAACAACATTGGAAAACAATGAAAACATTAAAATGTTGTTTATGGTTTTTTTTTGTTCAATAAAAGTGAAAACTAAAGGCCCCGTCATGCAGCTGTTTTCAGCATGTTTTCGTTTTTGTTTTCCAAAAACGATTTCGAATTCGCGTTCGTTAACCGTTTTTCATTTTATTTCGAAAAACAAAAAAAAATTGAAAAACACAAACAGTGTTAAAAGTGAAATATTTGAAAAACAAAAAAAAAACTTGTTTTTCGTTTTTGTTTTTTGTTTTTTTTGTTTTTCACTTTAATAAAAAATCATTTTTTATTTTTTTATTTTTTCTTCTTCTTCGATTTTCCCCTCAGACTCCATCACAGTTCTTCTTCCTCACTTCTTCTTCTTCTCCTTCGTCACTCTTCTTTTTTTTCTTCTTCTTCCGGCGACGATCTGCGGTCTTGGTGCCGTCGGCGACGATCTGCTGCCTTGGTGCCGCTGTGTGACCTTTCTCTCTCTCTCTCTGCCGATCATCACAGCTCTCAGCTCTCCATCTTCTTCTTCGTCTGATCTGCTTCTTTTTCTTCAGATCGTCCTCTTCTTCTGCATATCTTCTTCGTCGAATCTTCTTCTTCTTCGTCGCACATGTTCTGCTTCTGCAGATCTTCTTCTATTTCGTGTTCTTCATCTTCTTCATATCATCTTCGTCTTCTTCTTGTTCTTCTTTCTTCTTTTATTTTTTATTTTTCAATTTTTTTATCTTGCTTAAACCGAAATTCTGTATAAGAAATGACTATAAAGAAAGCAAACAACATATGTGAGTTGTAACAGTTTTTGGAGGGATTTGTGATGGGTTTTGATTTGTGAGTTTTGAAATTATGATTTGGGTTTTGGATTATAGAGAATAATTAAAGCTCTTGGATTTGTTTGGTTGGAGATTGGTATGGTGTTGTATGCAATTCCAACAAGGTATGTCGATTTGCTTGGAAATGTTCGTTCTAATTTCATTTCATTATTGTCTTTAGAGAGGCTTGTTCTAATTGGAACAAACCTCACTGGTTTGATCCCTAAAGAGATTGCTTCTCTTACACAATTGAGCTTGACTGGTGAAATCCCCTCTGCAACTTGATTCATGTTTCAAGTCTGTATCTCAATTAATAAATGGATTGACTGGTGAAAATGGCTTGACGTAATTTTTTTTAGTAAAAATTAAAAATTTATTTCTTAATTATAAAATATTTGATAAATTATTGAATCACTTTTTATTCAAGTTAAAAAAATAATAATAGGAAGATTATGATTTTTGATATTTTTCGGTAAACCTACCAGACGCTTTTTTTCCGTTTTCATTTTCAAAATCCAGCTTTTACTATATGCTACCAGACGTATTTTTGGATTTCAAAATTGAAACCAAAAACATTGTTTTCATTTTTTCATTTTTCATTTTTCATTTTTTCATTTTCAAAAAACAGTCCACGAAAAACGCTTACAGGACGGACCCTAAAATTTTTCTGTTTCCATTGTTTTCTTTTATTAACATGGCTGACGAATACGTTTTCACTGTTTTTTCGTTTTCAAAAAACAGAAAACACGTTTGTAAAATGTTAACGAAAAGCCTAAAGGACGTATCCTGTAAGCGTTTTTCATTTTCTGTTTTTCAAAAAGAAAAGCGAAAATCAAAATAGCATTTTTGGTTTCGGTTTCAAAATCCGAAAACAGATCTAGTAGCATATACTGAAAGCTGTATTCTGAAAATAAAAATGTAAAAAACGCGTCTAGTAGGTTAACCGAAAAATATCAAAAATTGTAATTTTCCTAATATTTTTTCAATTGTAATTTTTAAAGTGACAATAATTCATCCTAAATACTTATCAAATAACACATAATTTAAAATTGTTGTAAACATGAAGAGAGAAACATAATAATGAATCATAGAAGAAAATTGATTAAAAATTGTGTTTTTGCACATGCATAGTCCAATTATAGGAGGCAAATTTGCAAGTTTAGCATAACTGATTCCCTTCAATACAAAAATCGAATATAGTTTTAAAAAAAAATCAAACTGTTATAAAATATAAATAATAATAGATGAAGAATGATGAATGAACAGATGAAGAACATGAAGAACACGGGTGAAAAGAAAATAAAATAAGTGAGTGAGAGTTAGGGAGAGGAACAAGACAACAAAGAGAGAGAGAGAAACCTTGATATTTGTATTTGACTTTTGTGTTATCTTTGTATTGATATTTTGTGATCAGCATTTTACAAAGAGAATGAATATATATATATATATATATATGCAATAGATAGTGAATGAGACGGTGGAGAAGATATTTGTGCAATATGCACATGTGGTAAAAAGCCACATATTATAACACTCCCTCTTGGATTTATACCACATGTATTAATTTTTTAGGAAAAACCCAATGGGATAAAATCAGAGAAAAAATGCATACAATGATCTCTCTGGATCTAGTGGGATTGGACATTAAAAACTATCTCATTAAAAACCTTATCAGGAAAACCCAGTGAGACAAAACCTGATCGAAGGGAAAAAGAGTATAGTGTACACATGTCCATTCAGAACTTTGCTCCCCTCTGATTGAATGCCCCCCCCTCATAAAAACTTCAGTATTAATCTTGTATTTTACAGAGTTGACGCATGCCTATTCCATCTACCAGCTTCTCAAAAGTTGATGTAGGCAATGCTTTGGTAAACAGATCTGTAAGATTATCTGTAGACCGTGTTTGCTTAGCATCAATTTTTCGACTCTGTTGAAACTCATGAGTATAGAAGAATTTAGGAGAAATATGTTTAGTTCTATCTCATTTGATATATCCCCCTCTAATTTGAGCAATGCAAGCCGCAGTATCTTCAAATATATGTGTTGGCATTTCTCTAGATAATGAAAATCCACAAGAATTTTGAGTATGATGAATAACTGACCTTAGCCAAACACATTCTCGACTTGCTTCGTGAAATGTAATGATTTCAGAATGATTAGAGGATGTAACAATCAAAGTCTGTTTTGTGGAGCGCCGTGATATTGCTGTGTCCATTGTATGTAAAAACATATCCCGTTTGTGAACTAGCTTTAGTGGGGATCAGACAGATACTTCGGCATCAGCATAACCAAGTAAACCTGAAAGATTGTTAGATTTTGTATAAAATAATCCTTAAATCTTTCGTTCCACCTAAGGTAACGGAAAAGATGTTTGATCTCATTCCAATGTCTTCGAGTTGGTGCTGAACTGAATCTAGCCAGTACATTCATAGAGAATGCAATATCTGATCTAGTACATTGAGCCAGATATAATAAGGCACCAATTGCATTAAGATACGGATACCTCAGGACCAAGTATCTTTTCACCATTTTCTTTTGGACTGAATGGATCCTTTTTAGGATCAAGAGATCTAACAATCATAGGAGTACTTAATGGATGGGCATTATCCATATGAAATCTTTTTAAAATCTTTTCAATATATGCTGATTGATGAATAAGTACTCCATTTGATCTATGCTCGATCTCGAGGCCGAGACAATATTTTGTCTTTCCCAGATCTTTCATTTCGAATTCCCCTTTTAAGTATTCAACAGTTTTCAGGAGTTCTTCAGGAGTTCCAATTAAGTTCCTATCATCAACATAAACTGCTATGATAGCAAATCCAGACTTTGATTTCTTAATGAAAACACATGGACATTTATGATTATTAACATATCCTTCTTTTATCAGATATTCACTAAGACAGGTTGTACCACTTCCGTCCAGATTGTTTTAATCCATACAAGGACATTTGTAATTTTATTGAATACAAATTACGAGGTCTTGTGTTATATGATTCTGGCATTTTAAATCCCTTAGGGATTTTCATGTAAATATCTGAATCCAGGTGAACCATATAGATAAGCGGTCACTACGTCCATCAGACGCATTTCCAGTCTTTCCAAGACAGCTATGCTTATAAGAAATCGACACGTAATCGTATCCATCACTGGTGAATATGTTTCATCAAAATCAATGCTGGGTTTCTGCGAGAAACCCTGTACTACGAGTTGTGTCTTATATCTCACGACCTTGTTTTTCTCATTATGTTTCCGTATAAAAACCCATTTGTACCCAACAAGTTTGCCGTCTTTAGGGGTCTCAATTATCGATCCAAATACTTCACGTTTTGCTAATGAAGTCAATTCTGTTTGAATTAATTTCTTTCCATTTAGGCCAATCAGACCTCTGTTTACAATCATCGAGATTATGAGGTTCATAATCATCATTTATAATTTCAGTTGCCACCATGTATGAAAATGCATCATCGATGATTGTTTCTTCACGATTCCACAATTCTCTTGTATAATTTATAGAAATTTCCTCATTTCTACATTCTTGTATCTCTTCAAAGATTCCTCCCCCCCACATGGGATTTTGCCACTTTAGTAACTTGTGTCCCTTCAATGACATTTAACTCTTTTGGAGTTAATTTAGAGAAAGTGGATTTATTTATTTTCCTTTTTCGAGGAACAATATCTTTTGAGCCAACTGGTTTACCATGCTTCTGGCGTGCAATAGATGATTCTTTTGCTATCATTTGTTTAGATTGTTTTTCTGGAACAATCACATGTGCTAGTAGATTAACAGCTGGGATGTACGATTTTGTTACCAGTAGTATCTGTAAATGTATCTGGTAACTGATTCGCTATTGCTTGAAGATGTACTATCTTACGTACTTCAATCTCACATTGAGATGTGTATGGGTCTAAATGAATTAGACTAGGAACTTTCCAGGAAAGTTCATGCTTCTTTTCAGAAGAAGTTTTTCTTTCCCCTAGTGATGGGAAATTTGTTTCATCAAAATGACAATCTGTAAACCGTGCTGTGAAAAGATCACCAGTCAAAGGTTCCAGATATCTAATGATTGATGGTGAATCAAGACCAACATATATTCCCAAACGCATTTGGGGTCCCATTTTAGTTCTTTGTGTTGGCATAATTGGGACATATACTGCACAACCAAAAGTACGTAAATGAGATATATCTAGTTGATGACCAAATACAAGTTGTACTTGTGAATACTGATGATAAGCAGTGGGCTGAAGCCGGATTAATGCAGCAGCATGTAAAACAGCATGCCCCCATACAGAAATCGGTAATTGCGTTTGTAATAATAAAGTCCTTGCAATTATCTAGATATGTTTAATAAGTGATTCTGCTAATCCATTATGAGTATGAACATGTGGAACTGGATGTTCAACATCAATCCTAACCACTTTGCATTATTCATCAAATGCTTTGGAAGTAAATTCACTAGCATTATCAAGGCGTATGGATTTAATTGCGTGATCGGGAAAATGAGCCCGAAGCCTGATAATCTGTGCAAGCAATCTTGCAAAAGCAACATTACGTGTTGATAATAAGCATAAATGTGATCATCTTATAGATGCGTCAACTAGAACCATAAAATAATGAAATGGTCCACCTAGTGGATGAATGGGTCCACATATATCCCCTTGAATTCTTTGTAAAAATGATGGAGATTCAAAACCAACTTTAGAAAAAGATGGTTTTATTGTTAATTTCCCTTGGGAACATGCAGTGCATAAATTCTCATGTGATAAAAGAACCTTCTGGTTCATTAATGGATGTCCATGAGAATTTTCAATGATTTTACGCATCATTGTAGATCCTGGATGACCGAGACGGTCATGCCAAAGTACAAACATTTTTGGATCTGAGAACTTCTGATTCATAACTGCATAAGTTTCTACACTTTTGATAATAGTTTAATATAATCCAGAAGATAAAGCACGAAGCTTTTCTATAATGAGTTTCTGGCCTAAATCATGAGAAGTAATGCACATATATTCAATATTATCTCTATTCATAGTTTCAATATGATATCCATTCCTCCGTATGTCTTTGAAACTAAGTAGATTCCTTCTTGATCTACTTGAATATAATGCATCATCGATACATATTTTAGTGTTGTTTGGTAATAATATCGTGGCTCTTCCAGAGCCCTCTATCAGATCCGATGAACCTGATACTGTATTAACATTTGCTCTGAGCAAAGTTAAAGTTATAAAATATTTCTGACTCCGCAGAATTGTATGAGTTGTTGCACTATCAACTAGACATATTACTCATGCTTCTAGCTTTTCAATAATCCTCATTTTATCATTTGGATTCATTTTGTATGCTTCATAAAGAAAAATAAAGTGTGTATCAGACAAAGTGATTCAAAAAGTATATATTGCATAGATATTTTACATGAACACAAAAACAAAATATACTACTATAAGTAGTATCTAATTGGTATGGACATTCCCATCACCAATTGATGCAACTGGCATGTCTTTCAGGTCTGTGAAGAAATCTGTGAAATTGAGATGTGTAATATCTCTAGGATATGAATCTTCAATGAAATGAGTTTCCGGTTTCTTTCCCTTTCCTCTGATTGATGCTTGATATAGATCCACCAGATGTTTCGGTGTATTACATCCATTCGACCAATGATTGTCACATCCACACCTAAAACAAACACTGTTATTTGCATTGGGCCTATTTTGAACATTTTTTCCTTTATACTGTTTGGTCTTATAAGTATTCCACTTCTGTTCAGTGTTTTGATTATAACCACCTGATCTTTTAAAACTACGACCCCGACCCCGGCCAGGATTACGACCATAACCACGACCGCGATCAGGTTACGACCATTACCACGACCACGATTAGACTTATCATACCCACGGCCTCGACCATGACCACGACCACGACCATGATATCCGACAGTATTAGCATTCACTTCCGGATATGCTGAAGAACCAGTCGGGTGTGATCTTAGATTTTTTATTAGCAGCTCATTATTTTTTTCTGCTACTAAAAGACATGAGATAAGTTCTGAATATTTTGAGAATTTGCGTTCTTGATATTGCTGTTGCAATATTATGTTTGAGGCATGGAAAGTTGTGAAAGTCTTTTCCAACATATCCTTTTCAGATACCTCTTCACCACATAATTTCAACCTTGTGGTGATTCTAAACATAGCAGAATTATATTCAGAAACTGATTTGTGGTCCTGGAATCGTAAATGCTGCAATTCATATATAGCATTGGGTAATGTTACATCATGTTGATGATCATAACGATCTTTAAGCTCTTGCCACAGTTTATCAGGTTCTGTGACAGTAAGTGAAAATACTATATAGCGTGTGTCTATTAACCTAGAGGGGGTGAATAGGTTTTAGTTGATTTATTACCAACTTTTCGACTTAATCAATTTTAGTAGTCCTACCCCATATTAGCAATCAACCAATCATAACATAAACATACGGAAAACAAGAAAAACACAAGGATTGATTTACGTGAGAAACCCTTCAACCGGGCAAAACTCACGGGCTATCCTTCTAGCCACATTCGGTCCTCAAATCCACTATTTGAATGAAAGTTTACAACCTAGGTTGACCTCAAGTCACACCTACTTGGTCACTAACCCTTTCACTCTACCCAACGGGCCTTTTATAGTGATTCTAGACCACAAGCTTGTGCACTAATCCACTTAGCCACAAAGTTTAACAATCAATGAAGAGGTTAAACAACCTATGTGAATATGTAAAAATATTCTAACATGCAATTAATACTAGACAACACTAAATGCTTATCTAAGGATATAAAGATGTCAATGAGTGCAAATCCTAGATATCAATATCTAAATGCAAATGCATGAAGATTTAGATAGAAGGGTAAAAACGTCCTAAATGCTAGCTATCAATGAACATACAACCTCAACCAACAAACATAATCACAAACATACTCAAATCATGCTTAACCAAATAAACATGCAATTAATTAACCAATAATTGCTAACCCTAGGTAAACAAGAACATAGAGATGAAAAGGAAGTTCTAAGACTTGTTTGATTACCTAGTCAAGAAGAGCATGAAGACCCATGAAAAATAGATGCAAGAATGAAGCTTAGATGCACATGGATATGAGTTTGGTTGAGTAAAAAGGATTTCTTGGAGCTCTCTCTCTCTTGGATTTACTTTCTCTCACTTAGGGATATATTTTTAGAGCTCTAGGTCTAAATGGTGGAGAAGAAGATATATTTATAGAGACCAAAAAATGAGCTGTTGTGAAATACCCGAAATGCCCAGTTCGGGTGAAAAAGGCGACATGCAAGGCGACATGAGCAAGTCGCCTTGGAAGTCGCCTAACACACTGTGAAAAAAACACGTTGCCAGAGGCGACATGTAAGGCGACATCCCAAAGTCGCCTATGAAGTCGCTTTACACACTGTGGAAAAAATAAGATGTCAGAGGCGACATGTAAGGCGACATCCTCAAGTCGCCTATGAAGTCGCCTTACACACTGGAGAAAAAAGAACATGACTAAGGCGACATTGGAGGCGACATGCACAAGTGGCCTTGCATGTCGCCTAACACACTGTGGGAAAAACCTAAGTCTAAGGCGACTTGTCAGGCTACATGCACAAGTGGCCTTGCATGTCGCCTAACCTACTGTGCAGCCCATCAACTCCAAAATGCAAGAAGTGTGTGTGTGCAACCATTCATGCATGTCAATACAAATGCATAGAATGTGAGTGTGTGCAACTAAAACCTCTTCAAAGTGAATTAAGCAAGTGATATACCTTTGAAGTGCTCTTGAGAGAGATGATGTCCTTGAAGCTTGATCACACCCAATGAAGCCTAATATGCCCTTACAAAAATTAATCCCCAATGTGGTTTGTCAACGAAATAAGCCAATCAAAATATGAGGAACTTACAGTAAGATACTGAGCTTTTAAGTTTTCATGTAAATGATGACAAATTATCACCATTGCTATGGATCTATCCTGTTCATTAGCCTTACTACCATCGTCAATGGTGTAATTCATGCCTTAGGATTTTAAGTATAACCCCGCATCAATAACCCAAAACATATAATTGTCTCCCGAAACTTCGAGTGCATCAAACTTCAGATTCGCAAGTTTAGCCATGCTTACAACTTCTTCTTTTTTCTGTAAATTAAATTATAGATTTAATTTAGTGTCAATATAATTAAAGGGCATAATGAATTAAACAATTTATCCTGAGACACATAGCATAAGCCAATCCCGAGACATAGCATAAGCCAATCCCGAGACACAGCATAAGCCAGTCTGATATATTACATAAAAATAACAATTTCAGGGTCATGAGATCACCTTAGACACAGCATAAGCCAGTCTCATATATTACATAAAAATAACAATTTCAGGTCATGAGATCACCTTAGACACAGCATAAGCCAGTCTCATATATTACATAAAAATAACAATTTTAGGTCATGAGATCACCTTAGACACAGCATAAGCCAGTCTCATATATTACATAAAAATAACAATTTCAGGGTCATGAGATCACCTTAGACACATCATAAGCCAGTCCAGTGACACAGCATAAGCTAGTCTCATATATTTCATAAAAATAACAATTTCAAGGTCATGAGATCACCCTAGACACAGCATAAGCCAGTTCAGAGACACAACATAAGCCAGTCTTATATATTACATAGAAATAAATAAATACAAATAAATAAATTCAGAACTATATATATATATATGTTCCGTTGACGGCATAAGTCATCTTGTTATACGGAACTGTATATAGACCCAGAATGTTGAGATGTAAGTAAATCACTCATCAGGGGATCCTCTCTACTTACTTACAATCGTGCTGATAACGTGTTATAAAATATAAATAATAATAGATGAAGAATGATGAATGAACAGATGAAGAACATGAAGAACACAAGTGAAAAGAAAATAAAATAAGTAAGTGAGAGATAGGGAGAGGAACGAGACAACAAAGAGAGAGAGAGAAACCTTGATATTTGTATGACTTTTGTGTTATCTTTGTATTGATATTTTGTGATTAGCATTTTACAAAGAGAATAAATATATATATAGGCAATAGATAGTGAGTGAGTCGGTGGAGTAGATATTTGTGCAATATGCACATGTGGTAAAAAGCCACATATTATAACACAAACAACATTTTTCCCTGGCATGAAAAACAAAAATATATGATCGACACCTGAGGAATGACCAAGCTTGCAATGTGTCCAGCGATGATATCAGATGTAACTAGTTTAAGAGTGTAACTTGGTGCCTATTATAATATAGGGAAGAAATATTGAAAACCCAAAACCAGTCTGTACGAAAATTTTGATTCTTAAAAATGTAGAAGGGATTGTCTGGGAAGAAACTCTCATGGAGTCTGTGCTTGAGTTTGTGAACAAGAGTTTTATGCTCATCCAAACAAAGCAAAAGAAAAAAAAATACAATTTTTAGATAATAAAGGAGTCGTTGATATGCTCTTGAATGAGCAGATCGGCGGCTCCAACGCCGAAAAAGGTGAGATCATCCTCCGACTACACTAATCTAGCTAGATCGGTGTCGGAGGAGGAGGATATCACATCCGGCATTAGAAGAGCAAATCAGCTTCTCCTCCAAAATTTCTATTAGGAAGAAGAAGAAGAAGAAGAATATAAAGAAGAAGAAAAAAGATGGAGAAGTAGAAGAAATACGCAAGAAAAAAAAGAATGAAGAAGAAAGATATAAATAAAAAATAAAAGAGAGATTTTTTTTCTTTGAAAAACAAAAACAAAATCAAAGAAACCATCTTTAATAAGGGGTTGTCCGGTAGCAAGGTTTTGGGGTGTTTTTGTTTTTATTTCCCGTAAACAATTTCGAAATCGTGTTTATTAACCGTTTTTCGTTTTGTTTTCAAAAAATAAAAACAAAAGTAGTGTTAAAAATGAAACATTTGAAAAACAACTTTTAAATGTTTTCCATGTTTTTCATTTTGTTTTTTTTTTAAACACTCACCTTTTTTTTTAACTTTTCTTCTTCTTCTTCTTCTTCGACGCTCCATCAATGTTCTTCTTCACGTCTTTTTCTTCTTCTTCTTCTACTTCTTCTCTGATCTGCTCATCCAACGCCGGAGGAGGTGAAATCCTCCTCCGGCGACGCCGACTTGCCTAGATCGGTGTCGTCAAAGGAGGATCTCACCTCCTCTGGTGTTGTAAAGCAAATCTGCTCCTCCATGGCTCCATTGATCTCTGCTCTATTTTTTTATTTTAGTTTTTTCCTTTTTTTTTTAATATTTTTAATTGTTTTCTTATAATTTATGTTTAATACAATATATTTTTAACTGTTTTCATTCCTGCCCAAATCTCTGCTGTAATTTGTAAAAATAACAGGAATTAATTCACATTACTACATATGATGAATTTCTCATTGTGCGTGAATCCTCTCATTGAAGTTGCATTTTTTTTAATAAAAAAAATCTGGGTTTAGCTCATCTTTCTCTGGCAGTCCAACCTTGGAATTTTATGTCTAAAGTTAATAGAAATGTATGTGTAATGTATGTATTTGTGTGATACATATGTTGTTAGTCAGTGTAACAAGGAAGTGTATGAAATTTTTTAAATGAACCTCAAGATGTTTCATGAAATTGAATTGTTTCTATGAAGTTTTGGGTACAATTTTACAAACCATTAGGAATGAAAATGAAATTGAATTGCTCCATGAAATTCAATTCAATTTTACAAACAATTGAATTGAATTGTTTCTGTGAATCCTCTACCGGACGTGTTTTTACCGTTTTTATTTTCAGAATACAACTTTCAGTATATACTGCCTGACAAGTTTTCAGATTTTGAAACTGAAACCAAAAACACTGTTTTCATTTTCATTTTTCTTTTCGAAAAACAACAAATAAAAAACGCTTACAGGACGCACCCAAATTTGTTTTCCTTATTTTTATAATTTTAACATTTGTTTTTTTTTTCATTTTGTTTTTTTTTTTTTAAACAAAATGAAAAATGGTTAACGAACGTAAATTCCGAATCGTTTTAGGAAAACAAAACGAAAATGAACTGAAAAATAGCTGCATGACATGTCCTAAGTTTTTGTTAGTTCCACAAAATCAACACAACAGGAGATAATTATACCAAACTCCTTCAAGTTTTGCTTTTTTACGGGTAGAAACAACTTTATCGATAATTGACACTCACTTCTCCGCGGTTAGTCAATGTTGATCAAACTTAACCGTCGACCAAGTTTGACTGTCAAACCAAAAGTAATTTAGGCTATGTTTGGGATTGTTTTACTTAAGAAAAAAATCTACTTATAGCTTCACTTAGGAAATAATCTACTTTAGAAAAAAGTTAGTAAGTGTTTGGTAAACTAAATTTTAAAAGTACTTATTTTTTGAAATGATGGAAAATGTATTGAATAAAATTACTAAAATAGACATCATAAACAATGTAAATATAAAGCATATAAAAACAAATAAACAAAATAAAAATGATCTGAGTCAACTCAGCTTCTTCTCAAACAAGGTCTGAGTCAACTCAGTCAAAATATCTGAAACTCAAATCCAGCCTTTCCGACGGTGGCGTTGGAGGAAGAGAACAAGCCTTCCTGGTGGCGTCGGAGGAAGAGAACAAGCCTTCCTGGTGGCGTCGGAGGAAGAGATTGCGACAACGACGATGACAGCCTTTCCGGTGCTGATGGTTGTGACGACAACGATAGCCTTCTTGCGTCATCCTGTTCTCGCGACGACGATGGGGAGATTGAGGCAACGGAACAAAAATTGCGACGACGAGGAGGAGATTGCGACGACGAAGATGACATCCTTTCTGGCGCTGATGGTTGCGACGACGATGACGACAGCCTTCTCGCGTCATCCTATTCTCGCGACAACGATGATGGTTGCGACGAGATTACGACGATCGCCGGAGAAGTTTGGTTAACATCCTGCCACTTTCGCCGGCGACAATGGTGACTTCAATTTTATTTTATTTTTTTGAAAAAAGTTTATTTTTATTTAAAATAATATTTTCTTTTATTTTAAAATTTAATATTTCAGAATTAAAGTTTTCAAAAAAAAATTTCTGAAATAATTACTTAATGTGGGGTATTACTGTCTTTCTATTTAAATAATGAGGGTATTCTAGACATTGCACAATAATAAGCTATTTTCTGCTTCAAAAAGCAACTCCCACCTAACTTCTCAAAAGCTGATTAATGGAGAAGCAAATTGTAAAATAAGTTGCTTTTAGGAACTTTACCAAATACCAATTTGTTCAAAACTTAAGAAATAAGTTATTATTTCCCCAGCAAAAGCATTCTCAAACATAGCTTTAGTAATTAGCATTTAAAAAATATATGATATTTTTTTTTGGAATATAATCGCACGTGTAAAAAATATATGATATTTTTTTTTTTGGTATATAATCACACGTGCCTTACACGTGAAGCGAAACCTAGTATTGTACAACAGCAAAAACACTCCGACCGCAACTCACACTGAGTGAAGTATGGTCGTGTTACCAAAACAACCCTCGCAAATTGGTAAAAACTACAGAAGAACCATCTTCCCCAATCCATGAATCACAAAAGAAAGGCACGTCTAATCCCTAATCCCCAACCTCAAATATAAACATATAAACCTTCCAAAACCCAAAAAAATATAAGTAAATATAAAACACAAAACCAAACAACAATAATAACAGTCAATTATTAAAGATCAAAAGATGGAGCAACACGAAGAGCAAGAGCATGAGGTTTACGGTGGCGAAATCCCTGACGAGATGGACGCCGACATCGACGTCGACGAGCAGGACCACGACCACGACAACGAAAGCGACCCCAACGCCAACTCTAAGGTTGTTCTTTTCTTGCTTTCGCTTTAGCTCTCTCTCTCTCTCTATATATATATATGTGCTTAGCTTGATTCTGATTGACTTGATATTTGTTAAATAATAAGGATTTGGAGGACATGAAGAAGAGACTAAAGGAGATTGAAGAGGAAGCCGGCGCTCTCCGTGAAATGCAGGCTAAAGTCGAGAAAGAGATGGGCGCTGTCCAAGGTCTCTTTCTTTGTCACTCCCTTTGTATATATGTTTATGTGGGTTTACACTAATTTTGATGGATTCGTGAAAGAAAAGTTCGATTTTTGGATCTGGCTTTGCATTAGGTCACACTTTACAATTTGGTTTTCCGTTCAAATTGTTGATTTTTCTATAACTTTTTGTATAATAGTGTTATATTGCGATGATTTTAGGAACCATTGCAGAAAGTCTGTAACTTTTAAGTCTTTTATTGTCTGTGATATTTTTCTTTTTTCTTTTTCTTAGTTTTGTTGGCAAGCAAAGTTGGTTTACTGATTGTACAAACACCAGTGTCCTGATGATGATTCCATAGTACAGCTGCACATAAATATTCCGATGATTGGGTTGGAGTGAATTTTGTACTGGTTTGAATGAAAGAAAAATGGAAAAAGTGTTTAATCTATTAACCGACTAATTGAGAGAGTATTTAATAGCAATTAATTGGTGGGAAATAATAATATTCTGAATTCACAGATTACCATTGGATCAATTTTTTATTCTGCTAAGAATAGCAGGAAAACGTTAATTGAGGTTTCCATGTTAGCTGTCAATGACTCTGCCTGATTAGAAGTGTATTATAGTCTGATTGGTTTGATCTAGTTGCCTTTTTTCGTTCTATCATGGATTCATGGTCATCCATTAATGATGTCCGTTTGTCTCTTGTGTATTATTATTTGCTTGTCCATGTGGTACTTTGTCATGGGTACCTAATTTCTGGCTCTTATTCTTATTAATAGGTTTTTCTCAATTTGGCAGTAAAGCTTAGATTTGTTTTAACATATTAGCTATTTTGTTAACTTGTGCGGTTGCCTCCATCAGTATTCAGTTTGCCCAAGCTTTCCACAATTCTTGCTGCCTTTTTTTTTCCCCTTCATTTCTGCTTTTGATTTACGAAGGTAGTGATTGATGTGGATAAAGAATTGATCTTTAAGCCATAATGATGCTTTCTAAACTGTTGTTTTGAAAATTTTATGTGGTCCAATTCGATTTGATTGAATATACCTCACCCCCTTGTTGTTTCTTTGTTATTTAGTATTATTTGAAATGTTTGATTAGCTAACTTGTTTTTCCCCTTGCGCGTTTCTGAAGATTCCTCTAGTGGTTCAGCAACTCAAGCTGAAAAGGAGGAGGTGGACGCCCGCTCAATCTATGTTGGTAATGTGAGTTTTCTTGCCCCCCTCATGTCTGGATTATTTAATCTTTTTTCTATTACTGCAATTTAGTCAACTTATATTGCTTGTTGTTTGTATGGTGAGTATGTGGGGTTACAATAACATCAAGAATATCCTTAAATGATTGTTTCGTTGAAGTAAGAATTGTATATGCTCCGGTATTTGAGTACAAACCGGAAGCTTTTAACACCTTTTAGTTTTGTTTGGTAGTTGATTCAATTTCAGTTAATTGGAAAGTACATGACCTGCCAAGCTTCTATTGCTGTTTTATATACTTGAATTTATTACCATTTGAATCAATTTTGAACAATTTATCAGACCGCAGTCCCATCCCTGTAAATGATATCATTGTTTTTTCAAAAACTAAGTGAATTTGGCAGTCTAAAAATCAGATGCCAGTATAAGATAGATGCCTTTACGGTGGTAATAAGGGTCCATGGTATTTTTTGATTACTCTTCACAGGTCATGATTATTGTCGAAGAAGTGATTTAACAAAAAATGTTAGATCCCTTTACAGTTCTAAATTTTAGCATATAAACTTAAATCTAACAAAAAATGTTCCAAATTGAAGTCGTCAAAATTATTAGGAATTAGGAATATGCAGAGCCTTATGAATGTGATTGATCATAAACTGTTGTAAAATTTTGGATGGATATGAGATTCATAATCAAAATGGACTAACTATGCAATTTTTTTTCTTTCTATGTTAGTGTTTTGGAATAGGCAAAGGGAAGACCTGTATTTTATGTATAAATGATAAATCAAAGTGATAGTCTTGCTTCTCATGACATTGCCAAAGTCTTGCTTCAAATAAGGCCAAATAATTATGTCTTCTAGGCTAGAGATAGTCTTGTATTTTCCTAATTATCTTTTCAAAACACCACCATGTTTTATTGGATAAGCTGTTTTCACAATGATACTTGAGAAATGTACAAACAGTTTGATCAAATAGTTAACCTTTATGTATATGGAAATTGTTCATATGTTAGCTTATGGCCCAAATCTCCTTGAATTTGTCATCTTTAAATATAATCCTTCAAAACAATTTAATCCTATCATCTCATGGGCCATAGTCACCAGCAAAGCCTCGCAGTGAGATAATGTCGTTAGTCACCCTATTTACAGCACTGGACTTGCAGTAAATAATCAAAGTAAAGTTCTGCAGAAGCATATACCACATGTCATGCATATTCTTCCAATTTTTTTTATTTTTTTTGTCTTCTTTGTCTGAATATTTTTTTGAACTCCTGTTGTATAGGATAATGTTGTTAATGATTAAGTGCTTCAATTTTTTGGTTGTCTTGCTTAGCTTCTCACCGGAAAGCTACGATTCGTCCTTCCTGTGAAAGAACATTACTAAATTATCACATTCCACTTTGAGCAACTTCTCCAAAATTAGTTATGTCTAGTATAACTGTTATTTCCTTAATCACTCCAATTGAATTTCATTTTCTTCAAATATTCTGTAAGAGCTGCCACTATAGTGCTAAACTTCCATATAAATCTGCAGTGGTAAGTTGCTTAGGTACGAACATCAGCACATTTAGCAGTATTTTCGAAACGTTGTTCTCAGCGTCACGCAGAAGCTTATCCAATTTGCAAGTCAATCTTTGAACATAACTTTGAGCTGTTAAGCATTTTTAATAAGTTCCCAGTAACCAGTAAATAATGTGGTGGAATCAATGTAGACGGTTTAGTGTCTATTTACTCTCATTTGGATCTATTTGAATCTGAATAAGACATTCACATTGGATTTTGTATTCTATTTTTTTTTTCTCTATGTTATATTCTGCCATTTTAGTCTGTGAACATAAAAAGTTTAGACCAATAGTGTAACTATTTTGTTGTTTATGCATGTTGCAATTCAGGTAGACTACGCATGCACTCCTGAGGAAGTGCAGCAGCATTTTCAGTCCTGTGGAACTGTCAACAGAGTGACAATTTTGACAGACAAGTTTGGTCAACCAAAAGGATTTGCTTATGTTGAATTTGTTGAAGTTGAAGCTGTTCAGAATGCTCTTCTGTTGAATGAAACAGAGTTGCACGGTCGTCAGTTAAAGGTCTTTCGATTTGATTAGTTGCTGGTAATTACTGCATGAATGTATTAATACTTGATTGTAATGGTGGGTTTGGTTAATCTGCAGGTCTCTGCTAAGAGAACCAACGTTCCTGGTATGAAGCAGTTTCGAGGAAGGCGACCCAACCCGTTTGGGTTTCGAGGCCGGAGGCCCTTCATCCCTGGTGCGCCGTTCCCTTCATATGGTTATGGGTAAGTACTAGAAGATCCTTAATACCCGCAGGTCTTTGCAGATATTAATAATCTAAACTTTTGCCCTAATATTGGATGAAATTGTTGTTTTAGTGGTCTTTTTAGAGTAAAATATCATTAGGTGAATGGAATATATGAAAATGAAATGGAAAGATGGCATGTCAGATTTTGCTTATTTATCCTTTGCAGTTTTGGGTAATGATGTAGGACAAGTCAAATTAGGAAGAATATTTTTATTATGTTATGAAGATTTTTTTTTTTTTTAATTTTTCTTGTGGAATATGTTTCTGTATTTCTTAGTACTTGTTTAGCCAATATTATCTTTAAGGAAGTTGTATTTGTTTAGGATTTGGAATATGTTATTATAAAAAGGCTTGTTATGTTCGTTTTTTTAGAAGTTATTTAATAACTTTTCGCGTCTTTGAAAATCTACTATGTTAAAGCTAGACTAAGTATTAACTGTCTAAAAGTTGAAATTAAATATTCGGATGCAATTACATTATCTGTTTAACAAAACATATTATTTAGAATAAAAACTTTTTAGATATTTTTCTTTACCTGTAGCTTATTGTGGAAAGAAATGAAATTTAAAATCAGGATTTCAATCGCATTAAATTGGTCAAGCAGGGTGTTGATTAACAACGGTTGTTCCAATGGCCCTGTTCAAACTTAAAGTGAAAATTAATCTGTTAGTTTTCTGACCCTAGTATGCGCGTTATTAATGTGTATCCTTTGATTTTTCCAGTGTGAACACTTTGTTAAGCTCCTTTCTCCTGGGATGTTTAAAATATCAACATGGTGTATTTTCAGCTATCTAGTATTATAGCTGTGATGAATTGTTTTCTTGCTTCATTCAAGCAACAGTTTGATAATATTAATTGTCACCTATGTTAGTGCGAAGATAAATTTTTTTTCCTTTTGTTTTGATTTACTGCGTGGGAACTGCTAGCTTCACCTTAATTTACTTGTTCAATGCTGCAAAGTAGAAATTTATTGTTTTATGTAGTTGATCTTGCTCTGAATTAACGGTAATTCTGTTCATCCACAGAAGGGTTCCGAGGTTCAGGCGGCCGATGAGGTACAGGCCATATTAGAGGTGAATCTCTTGTTTATTTCGGCCCACAATTGTGAGAAGAGATTTATTATAATGGCCATATTATTTTTTAAATCTGGTGGGAAGGAAGAACTTGTATCATTGTTCGCATGTGGAGGCCAACTTCTTTAAAGGTTTCATCTGCAGCAGTTAATAGATTTATGTTCGTTTGAAGAATTGCATTTACTTGCTTCGGAGAGTGGATAAAAGGAGGCAAAATGCAGATGTTGTAGTTTTGAAGCCTTTTTTTTTTTTTCTTCTGTATCCATGAATTAAACTACGGCTCATATAGGTTACCTTGGATAAGTTAAACTGCAGAACAAACGGTGTTATTTTTTTTCTGGTTCACATAAGATGTGGTGATGTTATTTTTCTTGTTCACTTAACTGTAGCAAGGATCATTCTGAGATGACATGCAGGAACTGATATTACAGTCTTCGTCTTCCCGTTTATTCTGTTTTTTGGGGACGTTGATTTTCAATCTTCAAATCCGTCTACAACCTTGGCTGGATTTCAGGGACGTTGCATCCCTTTTTGTGTACCAGGCATTATCAAGCATCGAGCCATAGAGGCTTGTTTGAATTTGACGGTAAAAACTTTATAACTTTAGGATTCAACAAAAAAAAAAAGAAAAGAGAAGGTAATGTATTATTTATTATAAATTTATAAGCAGTTTTTTTTATTAATATTATTGGACTAATTTTTGTAATATTCTATGTTTTTTTTTTCCTTTTTAATTAAAATTTTTCATGTCCTCATTCATGCTGTTTGCTGTCTGTTATAGCTTTACTTAAAACAAAATACTATAGAAGCTAGTAGCAAACAATTAAACGGTTTTCTTTTAAAATTGAAAACACTCAAAATACAAGATTTAATGTGTATACAAAAAGAATGATAGTTCGATTATATATATATATATATATATATATATATATATATATATATATATATACACTATTTGTAGTGGCAGCCACTCGAATCTATGAGACTGTGATATTGTCGGATTGAATAAACATCACATCGGACGAAATGCTTTTACCACCAAGTTACTCGAATCTATGAGACTGTGATATTGTCAGATTGAATAAACGTCACATCGGACGAAATGCTTTTACCACTAAGTCACATGTGTCACTGGTATAAATCTGAACCTGGATCCTCTCCTCACATTTTCTCTTCTCACATTGTCCTCACCTTTACAATCTATTAACATGTATCTAATATAATAAATCAATAGTCTTGATTATTTCTATTAATTTTCAAGTTTTATACAAGTAAAAAATAGAATTAATTCAGACCATTGATTTAGGTAAGGACAATATGAGGAGAAGATGTGTTGAGGAGAGGATTCAAATTCAATTTTAAGATATTGTACTTTCTTTTAAGGGATATAATCATTTTTCCCCCTGAGATTTGTCCTATTAGACACTTTGTCTATTCTAGTTTCAGTAATGGCAACTTTCCCCCTGAAATGAAACTATTCGCTATTTCCCTCCTGCCGTTAAAATAAATACCTAAAATACCCTCAACTGTTAACTATTCCGTTATAAATTTAAAATAGATAAGGGTAAAAAGGAAAACGGGCAAAAACTTAAATTTAAAATAGTTAACAAATTAAAAAATATATATATATATAATATTTTGATTAAATTATATATTATTATTATGTTATATATAATAATATAATTAAACAAATTAAAAAAACCAAAAACCCTCTCTGAAGGTTTCGAAAAACACCCCTTCTATATTTCAAAAAAAAATCCCTTTCTAAATATATATATAATATAAAAATATAATTAAACATATTGAAAATTAAAATTAAAAATAAAAATACAAGAACACTATTTGGAATTCATCACCGGATCATGTTCATTCAAAAATAAAAAAAAACCTAGAACGAACACACACACACACACACACTCTCTCTCTCTCTCTCTCTCTCTCTCTCTCTCTCTCTCTCTCTCTCTCTCTCTAAATCCACTAGGGATGGCAATCAAACCCGAACTCGTAGGATCCGCCCGAACCCAACCCTTTACAACCGAGTTTGGAGTTGCAAAATCGTAATCCACCACGGGTTCAGGTGCTAAAATATAACTTGTGGTGGGTTCGGGTTCGGGTTCGGGTGTGAGTTTTAAAAAAATTGACAATATTATAATTGCCTATGTTTTATACCTCTATTCTTTAGTTTATTGTTTTGTTTTGAGTTAAAACCTTTCAGTTTTACGTTTCTTTTCTTAGTTCTCAGCTATTCAAGTCATAGGAGATTAATGGGAGCAAATTGGAAGATTTTTGATCAAACCCGAGAAAACAACATCTACTGATGGGTCAACTTCAAGAATTAAACTGTACCATCTCAGAAGGAATTGGGTTTCGAGGCTTAAATGGTTGGAAAGGTACATAAGTTAGCTTTCCGTAGAATTTTATAGTTCACAATTTCGAGTTTTCTAGAGAGGGTTATGACCATGTTACTTCCTAAAGGTCAGCCCATACTTTCTAAGTTGGATTTTGGAAATAAAGCATTACGGGCAGTCTTTTCAGGAATGAAGGTCTTAGACGAATTTGTTATGTTTTGGGAGATTAATGAAGGCCTTAAATTCACTCTGATTCAGTTTTAGTTGATCATAAACTCTCCATGTTGGGATTAGTTGAGATTGGATTAAAATTCCTAAAGTTAAAAGGATTGTATTTCCTATTTTGAGTCACCTTGAATTAGCTTTATTGGAAGTTGATTAGGGAGCTAAAAGGAGACCTAATTCATGCCTATTTAAGAGGAATTACAGCAGAAAAATCATATATACAGCAGCAGAGGCAAGTTGAAGAGTTCCAAAGTGACATTCCATCGATTTTGCGGGTTCTATCAATATTTTCTTCTATGTTTCCTCTTAGGCTGGTACTCATGACTATGATGAACTAATTCTTTTTGCTAGGGCTACGATGTAGCCTAGCCATGATTATTTGATTTAGTTGGTTAATGTTAATTTCGAGTTTTCTTCCCTATTGAGTATCTTTTGATGCACTTTAATTATGTGTGTTTGAATTTAGATGTTTGACCACCATCTATTTTTAAGTAACTTGATGCAAGTAAGAGTAATGTCATACTTTACTTGAGTTTTGCTTCTTCCAATTGATACTATGAATGTTTAATTGTAAATGCCATGCAATTAGGATTTATGTGATGTTTTTAACAATTTTCATGGAACTTAATGGGTTTTTACGAATTCAATTCATGTAGATGCCATAGAGGATTAATTTGTAGGAATACTTTTAGTGTAACCAGATGCCATGGCCATTAAATATATTTGGGAAAATTGATCATCAATAATGGGGGATTAATTCAAATTGACATGCCAAAGAAATTAGGTATGATTGGTTACGGTGAAATCTGATGCTCTAATGTTTTGCCTATTTGATTTTCGGAATTTAGATCACTGCTGTAAACATTCGCTGTTTCTATTGGGCGATGTGGTCATCAGGATCGGTCATTCTTTCATATTGTTTCATGTTCGGGAAATTAAACTTCTTTGACATCTCCATCAGCGCAATCTCATCCACGAAAGAAGAGTCAACGAAGCTGTTCACTGCATTTCGTTTGATATGAGCAAGCACTCTTGGGATCCTTTGGATCACGACCTCTATTTCTGCAAACCTGCGTGCAACCTCAAGATCAGAAAAGATAGGATTTAATTTTACCGTTTCGTTGTTTGTAGGCTATCGTTGGTTCGAATCCTTGTGTTCCAAACGGGGTGCACCCTTGCGGATCGATTCTCCTACCGTCGCGTTCTTTGTTCTGGATCTTTGGCCAGTGTCTGCTCTCGCGATTGATCATTGTCGATTGAGAATTGTTCTAGTGGAGCTGGCACATTGTTGGACATTAAGTCGAGCTTTCCCTGCAACTCTAATTCTTGGCTCGAACCTCTTCATTCTTCTTTTCGAGGGCTCTGCAATAGGGTCGTATATTCTGTCATCTGAGCTGCAAGAGCTGCGAATTGTGACTCGATATCTTCAGAATCAGACATCATCTTCGATCAGTGTTGTATTTGATTAGGAAAATTGACAGGGCACTACGGTAAGTGCCAAACTGTAATCGATCGGATCTATAATTAATTTGGATCGTCGAGGTAGGCACTGGCAACCTATAAAACAAGAGAAAAAATATAGCGGTGGTGAACCACATGTTGGGGTGTTCCCTTAGGGGGACACTCTAATGCTCAAGTCAATATATCGTTCGATAAGCAAAGTGAAGCAGATGAGTTTGGAGTGAAAAACCATAGTGCTCGATATATCGAATCGAGCTATTTGTTGATATGGTTGGATCGTTGTTAGGTATCGAATGATCTGATAAGCCGATGTTTAGGGGGATAGGTTCTCATACTTGACCTAGGTTGATCGGTGATTAGGTCAATATTGTGTATCAATGACTTTGATGGATCGATTCCCAGGGGGTTCCTTGACACGTAGAATTGCAATAAATGAAAGGAGAGAATTGCGAAGCTAAGTTGAGAGAGATTTCGTGTAAAAAATATGAGAAAATCAGGATCCTTTTCTCTGTGAAAGAGTATGATATTTATAGAGAAGCCTTGGAACCTTCACCACTTAAGTCCTTTGTGAGAGCATGGATCTTGGACCCTTTATTTCCCGTTTTGATTTATTTAAATCTGGCAATAAGGGTCCTATCAGATAGGGGTGTGCAACAAACCGCCAAACCGAACCAACCCGCCTAACCCAACCCAAACTTTATGGGTTGGTTCGGTTTCACATATAAAAAAATTATTAATCTGTTTGTTATTTAACAAACCGATCAAAGATTGGTTTGGTTTGGGTTGCTAAAAATAAAAATCATATAACACAAACCAACCCATATATTTAATAAAAGTCAAATCCATATTTCTTGGGGTTTTGTAACTTTTATTTATACTTATTTGCTTCTCATATAAATAAGTTTTTTCTTTCTTTCTCATTCATTATCGTCAACCATTTGGTATTGTAACTCTATTTTTTCTTTAATATATTCTATTTTTTAATAAATAAAATATAATTACTCCTCTCTTCCGATGCATGTTAGAATATGAGTTTTATTATGTTTATTTTTTATTTTTCTTCTTTGATACATGTTATTGTTAATGTTAATTATATAGTATTTTTAATTTTTAAACTAATTAAATAACACCAATAATTAATATTTTATATTTAAATAATTTTTTTATAATAATACAAAAAATGATTTTTGGGTTCAAACCTAAACCGATAAATCTACCTAAACCAACCCGACTTTTTTTGGTTTGTATTGTGCTATGTGCAAACTGAGCTGAGTTGAGTTGGGTTTTTTTTTTTTTGTTAGCGAATCCAATTTTTTGGTATGAACGAGGGAGGATGAAGATCTATGGAGATCTCCATGGATGTGGGGATCTGCATGGATCCATGTGGAGATTCATCCATCTATCTTGATGGACGGTGGAGATCCAATCAACCTCTCTTCTTTTTTGTTTTTTTGGTTTTTTGTTTTTTATGTTCTTCATTTTTCATTTTTCATTTTTTTGCCTTTTTAAAGAATTTGTAGGTTAGATTTAAAGAATTTCAGTAACACAATTTATATATAAAAAAAAAACCTTGGTTCCAAGAAAATGTCTATGACTTTTTATAGAAGAATTAATTATTGAATCGGATAATCCGATGAGGCCAAACTTTACAAATTAAATAAATTTTATTGTGGCTTGACAAGTCTTTTCCCAGGGCCACCCACCATCGTAGAAGCTAGCAGATCAAATTATCGGATGTCCGAAACAATACATAGAGACATTTATAAAATATCGGATTAATTCGAATGCTTTGTCAAATGTCATTTAGCGGATCGGATTTCGGATTAATCCGAAAGCTCTATTATGTATCAAGTCATTTTCAATCTTTTTCTTTGTTTTTTCTCTACTCACTACCTTTGGGAAATTATAAGTTTAACTCGTTATTGCTTTCACACAGACAAGCATATATAATATATGGTCATTGCATGAAATGCCTTTATTAAAAAATTATAATATATCTCAAAAAATAATTATTTTCTCGATGGCTAAATTATGTTTTCTTCATAATTAATGTCATGTAAATCTTGAGTGTGTATAATTATATATTTGATATGTTAAATAAAAAGGGGACTTACAATTTATAATATTTTTCTAGAAGACAATTAAACATGAATTTTCTACTTCCAGTGGCATTTCAATTTTCGAAACTGTAGAGGTTTTGTTAAATGTTATTCTGCTTCTCTTCTGAGTATGATGTTGTCTGCATTTATCAAAGATATTGAATTTGATTTTCTTTGTATAGAATCTAATTCTTTTTATATGGTTACTTTCCTTTCCACTAATTCTTCGACTGTTCTTTTAATGTTTCTCTCTTCTTGGCAACGGTTGTTGCACTACCTGTCTATCTTTCGCTTATGTAAGTTCCTGTTTCTCAAATTTATCATGAAGCAAATCAACCGGCAGATTATTTAGCTTGGGGTGGTGGTGGTGGTTCATTTGTCTTTTGTAATTATTTTGTTTGCGGGGCTTTTTCTCCCTTGCATTTCTACGGTTTCACTTGACTTTGAGTTTTAGATTTTCTTTTCACCTTGGCTTACACAAATTATATTTTACTTCATATATTGAGTCCAAAGTCCATTGTCCGATCTAGTTTCGGATTTATCCGAAAACCACAATTGGCCTTTTTCATGAAAGGTCCTTTATAATATTAGTCATCAAATCATCCGATTACGAATCAAACAAAATAATTATAAATTAAAAAAAAAAAAAATGAAGTCGGACATCCGACTAGTCTTTTGAAAGTCTATAAATAATGAAGAAGAGGAAAATCTTCTTAAACACTCAAAAATGTCGATTACAGAGTGTCTTCAGGCAATTTGGTCTCTATTCATCAACCTCATGTCCCGACTCCATCCAACTTCAGACGACCCTCCATCATCATCGAGTGCTGATGATCTTGAAGCACAACAGCAACCAGTAGTTGTTGTAGAACAGAATCACAGCCAGTTTTGGCTTCAATGGAGAAACATCGCGATGGCGTTTTGCTTCACATCAGCACTCGAAATAGCTCTCCTTTTCGCACAAACAAATTCCCAGCTCTCAGTTTCATTCTATATCCTCTCTTTGGCTATCTTGCTCACCTTTCTTTGTCTGTTTGTAGCTAACTTCATTGGCCCCCATTTTACAAACACAGCTCAGGTGTTGGAGAAAATAGCAGTCCTGCTTGTTGTCACCACAGTTGTCTTCACCATTGCAATTCCGCTTCCACTGATCCTCAAATGTGTAATCTGGGCTTTTTATGCCATTGCATTGTTCGCTGTTTTGCTCTGCCAATATTATTGCTTTTAAGTGCTTATATCAAATGTTATATGTTTTTTATTGCCCTTGTTGTGATTTGTTGTACTGTACTGTATCTGTTTTGGCTTGTCTGGCCTGGGAGCTTTCTTATTGTAAAACCTATTTGACACTGCTTTTACTCTGTTTTTAGTTCTTTATCAAACTATTGGTTCTGTCAAATGTATTTTTTAGACTTATATAGACTTTAGTAAGCAATGCGTTTCAAATCACAAAATAATTATAAAACCTTCTTAGATTTCAGTAAGGTTGTTGATTTTTAATGATTACATTATTAATAACTTATTTTAATTCAATCAAGATTCGAAAGTTGAAAGTTTTATTTATTTTTCATATCATTACGTGCGGTTACAAATCTATAATTATTGAATCCCCTTAATTTCAATAATTGTATTACTAAAAAATAATAGGAAAAACCCTTTAAAATCAAAAGTTTTTGCTATTTTGTACTATAAAATAGCTGAAACCCTTTAAAGTTTTAGATTTCAGTAAGGTTGTTGATTTTTCATAATTAGATTATTAATTTACTAGTATCAAGATTCGAAAGTTAAAACTTTTATTTATTTTTAATATCATTACGCGGTTATAAATCTATAATTATTGAATCCCTTAATTACAATAATTGTATTACTAAAAAATAATAGGACCCTTTAAAATCAAAAGTTCAAACACCTTAAAATAAGTGAAAAATGTTTAATAATTAATTTAAATCAATTTTAGTTTTACTATGAATTGAATTATCTAAAGTTCACATTTAAATTGAATTTCTCGAATATATTTTTGGTACACTTACAGAAAAGTGAATAATTTGAAATCTACAACCATACTACAATCTATTGGATCAAAATCCAACCTTCAGTTTCCTCAATCGGATAATCCGAAAGGTTTAATTCCATGACTCCAAACATTACAAATTAAATAATATTTGTTGTGACTTGACGAGTCTTTTCCCAAGGGACCACCAATGACCAATGTAGAAGCTGGCATAGGAAATTATCGGATATCCGTAAACATTCAGACATTTATAAAATTTCGGATTGCTTCGAAAACTTTGTCACCCCATACAGTCAAATATCATTTAGCGGATCGGATTTTGAATTAATCTGAAAGCCTCAACCTATAAAGCAAGTCATTTTCTTTTTCTTTCTCTACTCGTTGTTGTTATTGTTTTGGTGGATGGAATTCGGAGACTTCAAAATGAAGTCTCTACTATTAAGGTTCAAACCCTAGTATTGTAAATATTTATTATATTTGTCTATTAATGTAAAGCGTGGGAAGACTCATTCCCTTTAAATGAAAATTACATTCTGGACCATACATATTTGTAAATTATAATCTGACTATGTTGGTAGACCTTTAACCCACAATAGTGTCGGCTCTTAGAAAAAAAAACACACATGTATGTATGTATATATATATATATATATATATATATATATGTGGGCATTTCATATCAGGACTTAGATTAACTATGAAATTAGACCACTAAGCTATGTTAGTGCCTTTGATTGGCGGACTTTTTTTATAGTCTTTCTTCATGATCTTGTACTTTAAAAAAAAATGTTTAATAATTAATTTAAAAGTAGCATAGGAAAAAAATAAAATTAACCAAAATGACATGTCATTATTATATAAATCATGAGATGATGTAATGAATGACACGTAAACATATATGACTTACCATATCATTTGGGATAATTTTTATATTACTTTTTTATGTTGTGTAGCATTATTATTAATTTAAATCTACACTAGTTTTACTATGATTTTTTTTTTAAATACCATTTGCAATAGCGGCCAACAACTCAAACTTAAAATATTGTCATGTTGGATGAGTATTACTAACGAATGGCAGTAGTTTTACTATGAATTGAATTTCTAAAGTTCACTTTTAAATTTTATTTATAAAATATATTCTTATTACCCACTTATAAAAAAAGTGAATAATTAGAAATCTACGACTATACTAAAACCTATTGAATCAAAATTCAACCTTCAATATCTTTTCAGTTTCCTAAATTATATTGTTTTATCTTAGGAAAAAATAATTGTTTTCTCAATTGCTGAATATGTTTTCTTCAAAATTAATATCATATAGTCTTAAATCTTGAGCGTTGATGATTGATATATATTTGAAATGTAAAATAAAAGTCTTACAATTTTTTTATCAAAAACCTTACGATTGTTTTTAGGATAACTCTATTGCCACCCACAAAATATCTTCCTACACCAATTTTTCTTCCTACACCCATATTAAAAAATTAAAATTATTAATTTTACTCTCTATACCCTTTAAAATACCAAAACTATCATTCAAGTATTTCTCAAAGATCGCGAGGTGCCGAGGTACCAACCTCGTAGGAAGCATGAGAGAAACAGCCAATGAAGGAGAGCTGAGATCGGCCAGGAGAAACATTCTACAAGAAGCAAGAGGGTTACCGCGCACAGTGCCAACACCCATTTCTACTTTTTTTGCTTTTTATTTTATCTCCCCAATCATGTTTCCACCTGACTCACCTCGAGGAGATCAAGCCCCCACTATTTCAAACAATTAATTGAACAAAGCTTCTTGCAAACTACGAGATTTCAATTCCAATTTCGCCAACAAGAAAGGACTCAAACCTCTAGCTAACACAACAGGGGCAGTCAATAAAATTGAGCTCAAAGAGCCCGTTTCAATTTCAAATTCGTCGACAATGTGGAAAGAGGACTCAAACCTCTAGCCAGTGCGACCTGATGTGTAAAATTGTGTTATAAAAACTGAACTTACAAGTGCATGAATTGTGAGATAAGTACATCGGCAAGTAGAGATTGTTCCCACAAGGAAAAATGATTTATCGATTAAAACTAATTCTAATTAATGTTAAACTAAAAGTAATCAAGTGATTGTTGAGAGTTTGATTAAACAAAAACTAAATTAAATTAAACTAAGTAAGCAATTGAAAAGAATATGGTGTTGTGATTAAGAGATGAAATACTAGGTAACCGATGCTCCCCGTATGTAATACTAAATGTTCATCGATTATTTCCATTAACTAGATTCAATTCAAATTAAGTTCATTCCAATCTTAATTATGGTATTACCATTATTCCTGACGGATTTAACCACGTGTTCTCAATCACTACTCACAATTTTCCAAGGTGTGAGCAATAACTAAAAACTCATTACGTGCAAGAATTTGAGAACTAAAACTCTGTCGCATATTCCTATGTCAAAAGTAAATTTTTTATTTGTTCAATTGAAAAGTAATTAACACTACCTATAGTCTTATAGTGCAATCTCAATTTATAAATTATTGAAACCCTAGACAAGCATCAATTAATTTCCATAGATTAATACAGATTAAGAATAAAGACAAATAATGAATTGAACAAATCTAAATTTGAATTGATAAATAAAATTATGGAGTTTGAATCATAACAAGAGCATTACATAGGTTCACATCGATTCTCTAGTATGAAGTTAGTTATACATGACGAAAATAACAAGAGAAGAGAAAGAAAAGATAAAACCCATTGAGGCTTTCAATGAATTCTTCAAGTCTTCAATGATTATATCTTCTTCGTCTTTGAATCTTCTATGTGTAAAGATGGATGAGGGAATTGTGTTCTATCTATTGGTAGGATTATGGTGTGGTGTGGTGATAAGGTTTTGTGGTCTTGTGAAAATAGGGTTTATGATTGAGAGTTGCTGTCGAGATCCGGCTTTAAAATAAAATAGAAAGTATTTATATGTTTTCCACCAGATTAGGGCTTCACACTTTCTTAAGAAAATAAAGAAGTTGCATGACCGCTACCTATAACGTGGCCTAGACACTTGTGCAAGCTGCGATCCTATAAATCAGTGTCTCTTCTGAGATCTTATGTGGTATGGACTGCGGTTGAGGTAGATGCTTGGACAGCGGTTAACACCGCATAAAATAACAGAAAGCCTTCGGAAATGAACCACTAGCTATGCCGCTGTTGGGGTTCTTGTATAAACAGCGACTTACGTCATCTATTTTGACATTTTTGCCCTTTTCTTCTCTTTTTCGCTTATTTTTCTCAATATAAGCTTCCACTCACATTCTCTAAAGATAACAACCAGCACAGCTCATAAAACCTTTTAAAACATCTAAAATGCTTGAGATACAAGCTCTTTATATATGAAATATGGGTGAAAAACATATATAAAAGTAGACCAATCATGACCAAAGCATAAAACTAAGCTCAAAAAGCTGGGCGAGGCAACAAACTCGCCTCAACCATTCATACATCAGTCCCAACACTTCGCTGCGGTAAAGTCCGATTCATCTCGCCTAAACGCGCGAGTAGCGTTGAAGAATGGGCAGCACCCATGATAAAACACTGCCAATCTGACTCTGTCAGTAATCCGACCACCTCGATGTAGTAAAGTCTAATTCATCTCGGCTAAACGCGCGAGAAGCGTTAAAGATTGGACAACACCCAAGATAAAGCGATGCCAACCTGACTCTGTCATTAATCCGGCCACCTCGTTGCGATAAAGTCTGATTTATCTTGGCTAAAACGCGCGAATAGCGTTAATAACTGAGCAACACCTAGGATAAAGCGTTGCCGACCTGACTCTATCAGTAATCCGGCCACCTCGCTACGGTAAAGTCTGATTCATCTCGGCTAAACTCGTGAGTAGCGTTGAAGATTGTGCAACACCCAGGATAAAGCAATGCCGACCTAACTCAATCAGTAATCTGGTCACCTCACAGCAGTAAAGTTTGATTCATTTCTGCTAAACACCCGAGTAATACAAAATACGAGGATCTTCCTTAACAACAAGCATTTAAAAATTGGGCAGCACCCGGAATGGCAACAACTCGCAAGCTAAAGTAGTCGCTTGAGCCCTGCTCATAGGAAATGAGTGGCCGACCTCGCCTAGCCATAGAGGCTCAAAACGATATATTGGACTCTCTAGCAAGGACGAGTCAAAAAAATGTGCATAAAAGGATTACATAGAACGCCAAAGGTTCATGAAGCAACGAGATGCAAAGAAAAAGGATAACGTAATAGCAAAAATGAAAGGCTAATTTCTCATTCAAAATATGAGAAAAATTACAAGAAAAGGGGAAAGTCTACACAAGCTAATCTTGCCCCCCGGGCACCTCTTAAGAATTACCATATACATTAAGGGAGCTAACAAGCATGCTGACAAGCTTTGGATTCACTAGTTGCTCGCCATCCTCCCATTCACTGTCGGAAAGCACGTAATGGTACCCAATATGAGGGCTCATGTCAAAATCCTCCAAGAAAGGCAAAGTAGCTTCATTCTGGGCATAGAACGTTGGGGCAGCAGACTTGCCAACCATCTCTAAATGCATGGATAGGGGATCCATATGAGCCTGGCGACAATGAGCTCGCCCGTTCTTTTGCAGATCATTGATAGAGCTCAGTACTTTCTGACAGGACCCACCTCAACTCCTCTCTTGGGTACGAAGGACGTCATGTGATATACTCATTTTCTTTGATGAATACAAGATTTCTTACTAAAATGCTCTAGAAAAACACTTACTATTATACAAAGAATTTTTTTTTTGAAGAATATAATAACTACATAACTGCTAGTCATTTATTGCATTTTTTTTTTTTGAAACTGCAATATATACAAAACAGATCATATAAAACCAACTGGTCGACATACAAAATCGACCAGCAAACATACAAACTGACCATCCCAAACCGACTAGTCAAAAACCAACCATGTATCTCAGAATATTTACAGTACATGAGATAATCAAAAATGCATGATTATTCTACTTCATGATGTCATCGAGTGGCCCACCTCAAAACTGAAGAGTCAGCACAAACCGAGCAGCTACCTAGAAAAATGTTTTAAAAGTAAAAGGGTTAGTACTAACGCCCAGTGAGTGACCACAAACTTTTAAAAACATATGTGTTTTCTTCTAAACAACCTTTCTTAATATTCATCAAATAAAACATAATAGATATCACTATATCATGCCAAATAATTTCATAAACATAACAAAAACTGAGTAGTTAAAGATAATATATCTACGATTGCATATAAATATATAATAAACTGATATACAATTCTTTCTGATCACATACAGTATAATTTATAAAATCTCAATCTGCACCGAATTAGTACCCAGGGATAATCTTCCATACGTATGTCAAATTACTTCACATATACGCAGCGCTGGGGATAACATATGTTATACATGTGCAGAGCGACTCATCTGACATACACATGTGTAGAACTGCCCCAAAAGCCAACAATAACAAAAACTGGGAACGAGTATAGATATGATGCTTTTATGAAATCAATTATAAATCTCTTCTCAACATTTAATAAAATAATATGTCTAATATTTCTGATTTACTAATCATAAGTATATAAACACACTTTCAATTCTCTGTATAATCGCAATAAATCATCAAAAGAAATCGAACACTTAATATGATTTCCAGGTAAACAATTTTAAAACACAAAACTAGAAAACATTTGAGTTAAGAATAAAACTAGAAACATTTTCACTCACAACTTAAACTTTAAGCTCTAATTCGGACCAAGTACGCTAGGTTCCTCTGCTTTATTTTCTTCCCCTATCAATTTCACAAAACCCAATTAGAATCTGTGTAATCAAAGAAGAAATCAACCAAAAATATTAAAATATCACATAAGAACTCCATTGACTTCTTTTTCCCTTTCTTCATTCTTTTTCCTTTTCTTCTATTCGATTTTACTTCTTTCTAGATCTGATATCCTTTTTATTCTTACTTATCTCTTTAAACTTATCTCTTGCCTAGAATAACAAGCATATGTGTTTGTTGTCCAAGCAGACAACTGTGTGGCCTTCAAACAGAGACAAAGTTGCTCTGTCTCAAATGTTCTTTTTTTTTGTTTCAAGTTTATCTCTTTTTTATATATATAAACTGGGCCCTCAAATTTGGGCCTTTATTGGTCTTGAATGATTTGGACCTTACAATTCACCCCATCGTATAAGAATTTCGTCCTCGAAATTCACGTACCTAACTGAAATAAACAGGGATACTGATTTCACATTTGATCTTCATGTTCCCAAGTCCCATCTTCTATTACATTATTTCTCCATAACACCTTTACTAACGGAATAACCTTAGTACGTAATACTTTTTCCCTCCTGTCAAGAATCTCAATATGCTCATCTTCATATGTCAAATTTTCTTTTAGTTTCACTGGTTGCTTGGTTAAAACATGTGCATGGTCAACTATATATTTACGAAGCATGGAAATATGAAATACGTCATGAATTCTAGAAAGCTCTGGGGGTAAAGCTAAATGGTATGCCGCTGCTCCTACTCTGCCAATAATCTCATACAAACCAATGTATCGCGGACTTAATTTCCCACGTCTTCCAAACCAAAGTATACCTTTCCAAGGTGATATTCATAAGAACACCCGGTCACCCACTTTAAACTCGAGTTCCCTTCTCTGTTTATCTATATAACTTTTTTGTCTCTCTTGAGCGACCTTCAATCTATCTCTGATGATTATGATCTTTTCTGTTGTGATATGAACAATTTCTGGACCTAACAACGTTCTCTCACATACTTGATCCCAACACACTAGTGTTCTGCATTTTCTCCCAAACAAAGCCTCATATAGTGCCATTTCAATACTAGCTTGATAATTGTTATTGTAGGCAAATTCTATCAATGGTATATGCACATCCCAACTTCCTAAAATGCAATATAGTTCCTAAAGCTTCTCAAAAATTAGGCCAAAATCTGGATGTAAACCGAGGATCTCTGTCTAATACTATAGATACTGGTGCATCGTGGAGACGAACTATTTCATCAACATAAACTCTTGCTAATCTGTCAAGAGAATAGGTAATATCAATAGGCAGAAAATGTACAGACTTCGTAAGTCGATCAACAATCACCTACACACTGTCATGACCACTCTGACTATGAGGAAGTAAAATCCATGGTGATGTGTTCCCATTTCCATTCAGGAATAGGAAGTGGTTGTGAAAGTCCTGCCGGTTTTTGATGCTCTGCCTTAACTTTCTGACAAATTAAACATTTAGAGACGAACTCTGCTTTCTCTTTTTTCATACCTTGCCACCAGTAATGCTCTTTTAAAGTATGAGACAGTTTAGTACTTCCTGGATGCATTGCATAAGCTGAAGAGTGAAATTCCTCTAAAATTTCATTCTTGAATTCCTTAATGTCTGGTACACCAAGTCTATTACCTAGAACTAATGTACTATCACCTCTCAATACAAAATCAGCTCGTAAGTTTTCATGCACTTCTTCCTTCAATTTAATTAAATAAGAATCTTGAGTTTACAATTCTCATATGCGATTGATCAAAATAGGTCTAATCTGTAAGGTAGCCAATAATGCTCCGAAATCAAGTGCTTCTAACTTAACTCTCAACATTCTTAATTCAGCTAATAACGGAAGGTAAATCATCTTTAAATGAGCCATAGAACATGAAGATTTTCTACTGAGTGCATATACCACCACGTTTGCCTTACTAGGATGATCTTCAATCGTACAGTCATAATCTTTAATCAACTCAATCCATTTTCTTTGCCTCAAATTCAGTTCTTTTTAAGTGAAAAGATATTACAAGTTTTTATGATCTGTATAAATATGACAAGTGACCACATATAGGTAGTGTCTCCAAATTTTTAATGCAAACACGACTACAGCAAGCCCTAGATCATGTGTTTGGTAGTTCAATTCATGCTTCTTTGGTTGTCTTAATGCATAAGCTATCACTTTTCCATGCTGCATTAAAACACAACCCAAACCATGTGTAGATGCATCACTATAAACAACGAAACCATCACTTCCGGCTGGAAGAGTAAGTATTAAAGCACAAGTTAATCTCTCATTGAGTTCTTGAAAACTCTGTTCACAAGCTTTTGACCACTCAATCTTTGCATCCTTCTGAGTCAATCTTGTCAATGGTGCAACTATTTTGGAAAATCCTTCTATAAATCTCTGATAATAGCTTGTTAAACCCAAGAAACTTCTAATTTCTATCACACTAATATGTTGTTCCCAATACACTATAGCTTCAATCTTTTAAGGATCAATATAAATACCGTCACTTGTAATCACGTGACCCAAAAATGTAACTCTATCGAGCCAAAATTGACACTTGCTAAACTTGGCATAAAGTTGATTATCTCTCAGGACTTGTAGAATAATCTTCAAATGCTATGCATGCTCCACTTTATTTCTAGAATATATAAATATGTCATCAATGAACATCAATACATACAATATCTCTCTATGTTCTGGTACCTGTGGCGGAGGTATAAGGTGGGTGAGCGTGTGATTCTACCTCATTTTCATCTTGACCATCATCTCTCTCAAGTGTTAAATTCTCACCTGAGTCTGCTACCGGTCTCGTGCGTTGGCAGCCAACTCGACGCATGATGCTGTTACAAAATGAAAGCTATGCTTAAATGCACAAAACTAAACGTAAACAATTATGCAAAGGTCTAAAGAATCATAAACCTTGGCTCTGATTCCAAGTTGACTCCTCTCTTTAGTACGAAGGACATCCTGTGATATGCTCATTTTCTCTAATGAATGCAATATTTCTTACTAAAATGCTCTAGAAAAATACTTACTATTATACAAAGGATTTTTTTTGAAGAATACAATAACTGCATAACTGCTAGTCTTTTATTGCATTTTTTTTAAACTACAATACATAAAAACCGAGGACTTGTTCTTCTTCTTGAAGGGGGTCCTAACCTCGACAGAAATCATGAGCCCTCATGAACCGTTCTCTTCCTTTTTTTTCCTGATTCTTTGTTATACGGGCGAGCTCCCCACTAATTGATTCCTCATAAAACACTAACAGGCAGAAAAGACTTTATCAACACACTAGAAATTATGACAGAATTATGAAATGAAGGTTATAAGAAGTACTCACATCGATGGCAATCATCAGGGATCCCAAAAATAATCCCTATCTCTAAAAGGGTAGACTTCGTGAACAGGGCAGATGCATACCTATCATATAGTGGGCGAGTCACCTTCTTGGCAACCCTATGAACTTCGTCGTCCCACAGGTCTTATGGATCTTTCATCAATAATGATTGTATTTTAATGTCAAAAACTTAAAATCTAGTTTTGTTTTACATGATTGTGGATCCAAGTCACAGCAATAGCGTATTTGAGATCTATGCCCCATTTCGTTTCTTAAAAAATTTCTTTTATTCCTTTTTCTAATTTTTTTAAAGTTAAATTTTTTGTTTTATAAATTTTTATCTTTTAAAATTTGTTTGCAAAATATATAATTAAAAGTTTTTTTATATAAGTTATTTATTTTAAGGGGAACAAAATAAAGTATAAATAAGTAACTAAGGATATTTTGGACTTTTAATACTAAAAATCTGGTTAACAGTTAGTTTGGATGGAAGTCAATTGACGGTAGGTAAGGATGGGCTTTTCCCCCCGGGCCCTCATCCCTCCGCCCCCGTGGGGTTTTGGGGACAAATTTTGCCCCCAAATAGGTTTTGGGGACAAATTTTGCCCCCAAATAGGTTTTGGGGATGAGGGTGGGGGCATCCCACCCCACCCACCCCACCCCTTATATATTATTTATATTTATATTTATATCTAAAGTTTTAACAATTAAAAATAATAATATATTGTAATATTAACTTGAGTTACTAGTTAGTAATTAGTACATAAGTATTGATCGAAGATGTAAACTTTAAATTTGAAGTATTAATATTTGTATTTATTTTGGATTTTTTTAAACCAATTATATATTTTATAACCAATGTTTTGATCACTTTTTGGATTGAATATTATAACAGAGTCAAACTTGAGATTGGAATGACCGGATACCAAATTCCGAATTTTGATTTTTGGATTGGAAATTGAAAATGAAAATAAATAGAGGAAATAGAGTTTGGGGGTGGGGGACCTCCCCCCAAAACTCCCCCACCCCAGTCCCCCCAAATGGGTTTTGGGGGAGGGGGTGGGGGAAGAGTTGAGGAATGGGGGTGGGGGATCCTCCCCCGCCCCATTGGACCCCCACACCCATCCTAACTGTAGGGGATGTTTGTGTAATATTTGGTAAAAAGTCCATATTATGTAATTATGCCTAAAATCGGGGGACGTTTGTGACATTACTCCTATAATATAATATGTAAATCACAACTCAGACGAAATCAAACTCCATTCTTTCTTTCTCTCTGATTTCTGTCTCTCTCAACTCGCCGGCCCTTGTTCGGTCGCCGTCTTCGTTTCACTAGGTAAGTTAATAAGCTCATGGTCATGGTTAATTAGATATCTTTGAAGGGTTGAAGTTGGTTGCTGAGGAAAATTTGTTTCCTTTGGAAGTGGATTCAGTTGCTTTGAATGTGGTCAATCTGTCCATATGTGAGGTTGTCAATTTGATTCAGGAAATCCAGTCTCTATTGTGCGAGTTTAATGTTTTTTTTCTGCAAAAAAGTTGCTCACGAATTGGCTACAAGGGCTTTAAGCTTTATCAATTCTCTGTATTGGGTTAATTCCTTTTCTAGTTGGCTTTCTAAGTTAGCTATCGATGATGATGTTTCCATAATTAAGTTATTTTCTTTATAAAAAAAAAGGAATGAGATACAGTATATTTTATTCGATGATGTTGCTGAGGTTCGTTTGAATTTAACTGACCTGCTATTACTGCTATTACTGCTATTTTGTATGATTTTTGAAGGAGTTGATGGCTACTTCTGACAAGAGTGAAGAAGATTCATCATCATTATCATCTACTCCGTCGTCGTAAGCGCCTTCTACTTTCATCCCTCGCTCTCTCTTTATCATCTTTATACTTACAAGTTACAACTAATACTTGAAACGTTTTTTTTCTTCTTCTTCTTAGGCCAAAAAGCATTTACAAAGATCCAGATGATGGGCGACAACGCTTTTTGCTCGAATTGGAATTCGTTCAATGCCTTGCTAATCCAACTTACATTCACTGTACGTTTCGCTTTGCTTTTGTCTTCACTCCCTTTTACTGTTAACACCAATTTTAAGGTGCTCACCAACTCTTTGTAATGCTTATTTCTCTAGATTCTAGTATTGATGGAATTTCTTTTAACTATGTTTCTTATATAGAATCTGAAATAGTATCTTATCTGACAAATATCAGTGTCAAATGCAATTGTATTGTTAATGATTTATTATTGTTAGGATCCCGCGTTAACTATGTATGTGATTAGTTGTAAGAAATCTTCTGCATTGACCGCTATCTATGAAAGAAGGCTAACGATCCTTGAAAAGCAGATTGTCAGAAGAGGGTGGCATAAAGAGTTATAAGTCCTTGACTAATGTCATACTTAGTCAATGTAGGATTCCACACTACTGATCCCATACTTAGTTAATGTGGGATACTTACAGTCCACGCTTTGCATCTGTCATCCACTGATCCACTGATCCACGGCAATCTATCGTTCCAATTGGGTGACTTCACGGATTTTGTTTAGATTGTTGGGTAGAATCTTTAAAAACTGGTTTGTAAGGAGAGACTGCCTAAGAGTCTTATCAATCCTAGACTAAATCTGTACTTAGTTGTCGTATCTTAACAGTCCATCACAGTTTGCAACTGTCGTCCGCATTGGCCCAATGTTTCTGTTGGGTTACTTCGCAAATCTAGCCTTTTTTCACACAAAAAACATGAATTGGCTACAAATTGGACAAGATTCTGTACCGATCTATCCATGAATTTTGTGTGCACGTGCACTTGCACACAAAAAACACCAACAGGCACCGTGCACTCACTTTCATACGTATTAGATAGCTTTAGGCCTTTAGCACTTTATTTTGTCAATGGTAGATCGGTAGCATCAGATACTGGTTAGCATCTCTTCTCATACTTATTTGTATGTCAATATGCCCAGAAGGTGTTGAATTTACAAGTTCTATCTTTTTTGTACCTAACATGATGTTTGGTCCTTGAATTTTTGTGGCAGATTTGGCTCAGAACCGCTATTTTGAAGATGAAGCCTTCATTGGTTACTTGAAATACCTTCAGTACTGGCAACGGCCTGAGTACATAAAATTTATAATGTGAGCTACTTTCTATTACAGCATGTCATCTAAACCTTTAAGCTCATGTTGATGGAACTAAATTAAGTTCAACACTGGGGAGAAATTATCTGCTTATTCACTTATTAAACTTTTTTATTTCTTTTTTGGGACTGAAAATGGGAGGTAAAGGAATGTTATCTTTTGAACCCTTGTGCTTATATTCTAGGATGGTTTCAGGTATCCTCATTGCCTTTACTTTCTTGAACTTCTCCAAAATGCAAACTTCCGCAATGCTATGGCTCATCCTGGCAACAAGGTTCGATTATGTTGTTTTTTGGTTATCCCTTTGAGTGTGCTTCTGATTTTACGTTATTTCTCAGTTGAAGGTTTGTCGTTTTGTAAGCAATATGATCATCTAAAAGTCAGATATCCTTTCATTGATGTGCAGATCTTTTCTTTAACAAAAATCTTTAAAGAAATTGTTAGTATATTTGTTTTTTGCGTTTAAGACGAACAAGCTCATGCTACAAATGAATATCGGTCAAATGATGATCATAAAGTGTTCACTATTGATGTATTCATTTTTACTTTGCTTGATGGTATTTCTGTGTTGTTTATACAACCTCAACAAAGTACAACCCATTTATGTTATCCTTTTGGAGAGCTATACTCAAGAAAAAAAACAATTATTCTCAACATTGTTTATAAATTTTCTTCGATATTCCTTTAAAAGTCATATATCAAATAACTCACAAAGCGTCTACTATAGTAATTAATTGCAGTATTGCAGGGTGAAATTTAAATTGGAGTCTATTTATGGTCTCTGAAAGAAATAGATATCTTAGAATTAATATTGTTGCAATACTTAATGTTATGTTTATTCTTAATTTGTTACATCTTGGAACTTTAAGGAATTGGCACATAGGCAGCAATTCTTTTTCTGGAAGAACTACAGAAACAATCGGTTAAAACACATTTTACCAAGGCCTCTCCCTGAACCTGTTGCTGCACCACCTGCAACTATTCCACCTCAGCTTCCTGCACCACCCGTGCCAGCTACAATTATTCCTGCGACAGCTGCTACTGGTCCAGTCCTTTCTCCTATGCAGTATGCTATTCCCCCAGTACCTGCTCTTGCAAAGAATGATATGAGGAATAGTAGCATGGATCGAAGAAAAAGAAAGTATGTACATGAACATAATAGAAGGAATCTATCCTCTATTTATTTTAATTTTTTTAAATAAGAAACGAAAACTATAGCTTTCCCTCCCTCTCTTTTTTCTTTCTTTTATTTAAAAATAAATAAAATTTGATTGAACTGCAATTTTGAATTTTCCTTCTGAAAATATAGAAGGAATTGTACTGCAATTATTGCTCAGAAGACTGTCAAAGATCAGCATTTTGATGTACTCTTAAATTATTTATTACAGGAAAGAAGGTTAAATTGACCTACCATACCTTTGCAAATACTCATGAGGAGTCATTTCTGATGAGGTAATCTATGTTTAATACACTTGGTTAATGAGGTTGAAGGGATAGACGCTAATCTATTTTACTACTTTTGAAGCTTCCTCAACATTTCTTGAAAAAAGTTGAAACTGTTGTATGTTTGTTATAATTTATTTTGATTTGTTTATAATATTGACATGTCTATTCTATCTTCACACTGCCTCCTCAGCATTGATAAAGTCTATAATATTTTTTGGACCTCCAACGTAACACCCCAAACTCAAAATATGACAAGCACATTCTGAGTTGAAGCATTACAAGCATAACTCATCTATGCCCCTATAAATAAGACAACTAGAATCTATAAATTCCATTAAAACTTCCAACATAAACATTAATGGTCTAAAATCTCCATAAAAATAACAACAATGATTCAGCTTATCTACAAAACAAGACACAAAAAAAACTTAAGAGTCGAGGATCTAGCTCCTGTTTACACATAATAAAACAACAAATAATCTGATAAGAAAACATCAAATATAGAAATCTATTTAAAATCCATCTCCCAAATAGCTTTTCGTTCAAGCATTCTGCTCCTAAGCAACTTAGTCTATCCCTTCAGTAAATACTATTATAGTATGCAAGAGAAAACATAATTGAGAAATCATATCTATGCATTTAATATTTAAAATCAAAATTTACTTACTTTCAATAATGATTTCATTACATAACGTTTCATATATCGTTTATTGAACAATCATAGAAAAAGGCTCGTCGAATGGTGTCACCTATATCCCCGATGACCGTTTCAGAACATTGTAGACATGACACCGGTTCCGGTTCCGGTTCCACGGTTCCGGTCCGGTTCCACCGGTTCCGACAGTTCGGAACTGGTTTTTTTTTATAATTTATTTAAAAAAAAAAACAACTCAAACTGATCAGTGAATCAGTGATCAGTTGATCACTCCCTACTCGACTACACCATGGAATCCACCCAAGTGACCCAACCGGCCAACCTTGTATTTCCAATCTCTAACTACATTCATCAATTTTCATCATAATCGATCTCACAGATTCACACACACAACAGATCTCACAGACTCACACACACAACAGTACACATCAGTTTTCATCAGAGTATATCTCATGTATTCTCAGTTTCTCACACACACACACACACATCAATACACAACCAATCAACCGATCAAAACTCACACAGCCCACCAAAACTCAAACACACACAATCCACCCCAATCCCATCTCTCTGACTCTCTTGTTCGATCCAAGAAGCAGCAAGAAGAGAAAAACAAAAAAGAAGTAGAAGAAGAAAGAAGAGAAGAAGAAAGAAAAGAGAAGCTGACGTACGAAGAAGGAAAGAAGAAGCAAAGAAAGAAGAAAAGAAGACGGTCGGATGATGGCGACCGCCGAAGAAGAAGTGTGATCGATTGAGGACGGGACCGCGAAAGAAAAGATGATCGAAGATGGGGACGGTGGTGGCTGAGCGAGAGGGAGAGAGGAGAGAGATGGAGGGAGAAGGGACGACGTGATGATTGGACTCAGTCTCAGATCTTGGTGGTATATAAAATAAAAAACTAAAAAATATATAGGTTGGAAACCTTCGGTGTCGAACCGGAACAGAACCGCCGGTTAGTATCGTTTCGAACCGGCCGGTTCCTCAAAATTTAGAACCGGAACGCCGTACCGATTTTCGGTTCCGGAACCGGAACCGGATTTTTCGGTTCCAGTTCCGGTTTTTTCAGGACGGTTCCGGTTCGGTTCCCCGGTTCGAAATGAACCGGCGTCATGTCTAGAACATTGTCATTAATCATTTTGGCATGAAGTCATCCGGACATTAAATAATGACAAAGTCATCCAGAACATTATTTCATTTCAATATCATTATACATATCATTGACTACTAACAAAGAGCCAAAACGCTTAATCAATATTCATTTGACAAAATAATCTAATAAGACATTCATATGTACTTTGTAATCAAATAAAGAGTTTGATTATACACGGAAATTACAATTTGATAAAAAATCTGTTTTACATTTGGTAACAATAAATATGTCAATGTGTAAATAATTTTGATCAAAGTGTATGCAAAAAAATTAATTTTGTTATCAATCTTTAAAAAAAATCTATGAATACTAAAACCTGTAAAACAAGGAAAAAATCAGTGAAATTTTTTTTCTTTTCTATCTATACATACATATTCAATAAATTTCATGTAATGAAACTAAATTTGTCTCTGTTCATTAATCAAAGAAATAAAGAATAATAGTACTTTAGGATAATATAACAAGAAGCACATTATGAATCTACTTACTTTCAATCTTGGTTATCTAAACCTTCACCTTACGAAACATATTCAATAAAATTCATGTAATGAAACTAAATTTGTCTCTGTTCATTTATCAAAGAAATAAAGAATAATAGTACTTTAGGATAATATAACAAGAAGCACATTATGAATCTACTTACTTTCAATCCTGGTTATCTAAACCTTCACCTTACGAATTCGGGTTATCACAAGAAAGTCCTAAAACCATAAAACAATCTCAGTACTTTTGCAGCTTAAAAGTCATATAAATACATCTTAAAAAAAATATGCGATTTAATCCACTTATTGACAAACAAGTCTACTAGGTGCTCTCCAATTTTCAGAATGTAATTTACTGTTCTCCGATTACAATGCCAATTGAAACATGCAAGGGTCAGATCTGCCGAACCAGACATTTTGGTTCCACAACTGACTTTAACTCAAATTTAACTTCCTTATGATCTCTAAATTTTTTGAAAATTTCTAGTCATTCACATATCAGTCTACTAATCATGTACCGAAAATAAGAATTTAATTCTTCTCCAACATCAAGTTAAAAATATTTCAAAATGATAAGGTCAATTCTGCTATCACTGAAAAATGTGGACTTCTTATGACTTAGCACCAATATCTCATCTTCATAAAAGTTACCAAAAATTCTGAAAATTTAAAGGGCAATTGCTATACTTGTTTACTACTCTCATACCAAATTTAAGAATTTTTCCTTTTCAGAATTTAAAGATAAAAATATAACAACACATATAGGTCAATTTTTACAGCATTCAGATTCAACATATTCCAACTTACAGTGCTGGCTAATTATACATGTATACCCACTTCTAGAGATCACCAAAATTCACGAAAATTAATCCACTTCATAACTCACATGTATATGTCATCCACCCAATAAATAAGCTCTGATGTCTTCCTAATTTCATATATAAAATTATCAGAACATGTGAAGGTCATACATACTAGAGTAACCCAAACTTCCAATTGATATCTATCTGCATAAAGAAATCTCGAATAGTTTTAAAATTCCTAAAAACCAATACTTATACTAATATGTGCACAGCCTTCATGTAGTCAAATTCAAAAGCAAACTCTTTTCGGTCACAAGATGAAAAATACCACATTGAGTCGAGAACACTATAAAATTGTTTCAAGAAGAGTAGAGATATTGAAAAGAAGATATTTAAATTTGGGATTGAAATTAGTAGACTCTTTGAATACTTTGACAAAAGGGAAAATAGTTTCATTATGTGTTTTTCTCTTAATTAAAGTGGACGGTTGTGAAAGAAGAAGTGGTGAAATAAATAACTATAATACTTCAATAGGGCATTTTTCAGTTTTAAAAATTCCTTTAAAAAGTGAACTAAGCACGCATGATCTAAATAGTTGCAAGGAAATTGAATTCAATCAATCCATTCAATGAATAAATGAACATAAAATTGATACTGGAATCAACATTTGACCATGAAAATGTCTGAACGTGATGGAACATAACGATGCATCAGGTTTTGGTGGTAATTTAGAGTTTGTAATAAAGTTCTGGATTTCAATCTTCAGTCCACCTAAAGATCATGGATAAATACATCGAGGCTTCCTATATGGATTTAAAAACTATCAGTTTTCTTACTTTCCATTATTATGTTATCAAAATTCAATGTGTGTGTATCTATGTGTTGATCAATAAAATGATTGTTCTGTCACGTGTTTTAGTGTTTCAGTAAGGAACTTTCTTGTCACAGGTGAAACGAAAAATACTTTATTTCACTCTAATATACAGAAGATCATTTGTCTGGGAGGGTTGTACTGGTTCTGGTTGGTGTTGAGTTAAATCCCCAGTTTTCTATTAACAATTGCACTTGTGTACAAACTAGAGAGTAACCACAGTGTATTCATTATTCTAATTTTATCAGTGATACTTGGAGAGACAAAATATCAGTTATGCAAACGTGTCTTGGTCATTGCGAAACATTACCATCTGATGTGTTTTGCTTAAAACTGTTGCAGTGATGACTTCTGTGAAATGTTACATTTTTGGATAGGAGTGGTAAATACTGATTTTCATCCGATCCCATTCATAACTGAAATATGTACAAGTATTGTGGAGGTTTTTTTTTTTTTTTTTTGTGTTACATCAGTATTTTAGAGTGAAGGAAGACCAATTTGCAGGTCAATTAGCTATTTTATGGGGATGATTTGTTGTTGCATAACGTGGGCGGTGCAATTGATGCATAAAAAAAATGATAGAATTGAGTTGTTATATCTTGTTTGAACATAGCATGCAATTCCTGGTTGCACAATTGTCCCCATTACCCAAAACTGTTAATTAATTTCTTGTCCTTGTAATACTTGTAATACTTGCCCTTTGAAGAATTAGAAATATTACTATCTGATTGATACAATCCACTTTCATCCTATTGATATTGACAAAATATTATGATTAGGTGAAGCAGATAAGAGAACACCAGTCCCACCGGAACCGGAACCGAAGAAGAAGCTCAAGAAATGTTGTTGCTGCTGCCATCCTCCTTGTAAGAATGTATAATGTATCTGAGGAGTCAAATTAAGCATCCTGGTACTGGTATTGAATTTGGAAGGTGAATTGATTTCAGACAACTCAAATGACATTTCCTATACAAAATAATGTTTTTTATTTTCTTTCCAAATTAATTTTTTGTTTAGATAAGATTAAGAAGCAGAGCTTTGATCAAAGGTGTGTGTGACGCGGCGATGGGCCGCCCCTCACTAGTCCCCACCTGCCAAATTTCTCAGTGCCAGAGCCAGACTGCCAGTGATGGAAATATCTTTAATTTTCCAAGATTAATAAATAATAAGTAGGCTCCCTTTTTTAACCCCCAAAAAAAGAGGAAAAAGTCAGTGTCCACGTCATCTGGATTTTTGGATAGAGACGGTCGCGGCGACTCGGGTTTTGGAAAGCCATGCCACGTCATCGCCAGACAAGTTGAACATCACATGCCATAAAAATATTTTTAGTTATCAAACCCTATTTTGATATAGTATTAAGTCTTAAACTATGTTCAGTGGACGGCTCGGATTGGTTTTGTGGTTATTAGGAACAAATGGACGATGGAGGTTTTCCCACCAACGTGTATCGCATTTATATCCAGCGATTTTTTACGAGGAAATACGTGTCCAGGATTCCTGCTCTTTCCCACCGTAATGGACTTGACTACTGTTTTGCCCTTTTGTCATGAACTGTTTTCCCAAATTACCCTTTCAGATATTGTCACAATCTCATTACTATTTTTCATTTTTTTTTTATTGGTAACAAAACAATTTACTAACGTGCTCAATTAGTTCTTCAGTTAAAATTATTTTATTCTTTTTCACGTAAATGGATATAATAAACTAATTGGAAAAGGTAAATTAAACGTGTAATCAAATTTGATATGCTAAATTGATTTAAATTAATAAGTTTAAGCAAGCTTTAAACAATTAAATTATTGCTTAGACCCATTTTCACATTAATTTGATTCAAACATCACATGTTTTGTGAAATAAACATCTTTCATATTAAAACTTTATTATAAGGAATAGTAAACAATGAGCCCCCACGCAATGTATCAAGTTGCAGCCTCTATCACAAAATGGATTAAAAATAATTTAATAAAAAAAGAAGAAAGGAAGAGTAATTTTATACAATTAAAAAAATAAACTCAAAAATCAATTCATGTACGTATCTGAATCTAAAAGGCAGTCAACGGGAAAACAATACATGATTCCCGCAGAGAAGTTGCAGAGGAAGCCACCTTTTTCCCTTCTCTTTCATGTGAAAATATTTATTTTCTACATTGGAGTGTCGAAACAAGTTACAAAAAAAACACTAGAGAAAAACAATAAAATATTGTCTGCAGACTGAAATATTAATACAAGGACAGCATAGTAATTTCACAAAAGAACAGAAGGAAGGTGACATTGGATTTGGATTGGTTTGCTACTTTGCTCCAAAAGAAAAAGAAAAAAAAAAAGTAGTCCCACCTAACCTGATTTACCATAATCTGGAGTCCAATCAAATCCAGCTTCCCTATATAAACCCAGTAGCTGTCTCTGATTTTCACCATCCATTCTTTTGACTGTCTAGTTTTCTCTAGTTTCTTTTGTCGTAAAAACAACAAATTTGTAGAGGCAGCAGCCATGAACGCTCTTGCAGCAACCAGCCGTAATTTCCGCAAAGCTGGGCGTATTCTTGGGCTGGACTCCAAGCTTGAAAAGAGTCTTTTGATCCCTTTTAGAGAGATCAAGGTTTGTCTTTCTTTTTTTCTTTTTTTTTCAGTTGATTGATCTTTGTTTGTGAATTGTGATTTTGATTGATCGTCTGGTTATTGTGATCAGGTGGAGTGCACCATTCCCAAGGATGATGGGAGTCTGGTCTCGTACGTTGGATTCAGAGTCCAACATGATAATGCCCGTGGGCCCATGAAAGGAGGGATCAGATATCATCCTGAGGTCTGTTTTTTTTTCCTTTTTGGTGAAATCCACTTTTTCGCTTTATGTTTTGCAACAATTTGATTTTATATTTTGTTCTCTTCTCAGTTCTCTGTGGTTATTGTGATTGGTTTTTTGGGGTTTTGGGCTCTTTTTTGTCTGTTTATTTTTTGGATTTTCCTCAAAAGGAACACTGTATTGTTGCAGCATTAAAATTTAAAGCTATTACTCTGATGTCACTCGTAAAAAGTTTGGCTTTTTCTGTTTGACAAAATCTTTATGCTGTAGTTATAGACAAATACAATCATGGTTTTGCTGGCTCGAATCAGCTTTCTGTTTAATTGAGTACATCATATTAGTCAATTTATTTCTCGTTCAGGTCAAATTCCAGTTGCAATGTGGAAGAAGGGTGTTTCAATGTAAACACTGTTGGTGAAATGTTATTTAATTTGAGGTGTTAAAGCATTATTTTTTTATTTTTTGAAAAGTTTAAAACATATGCTTTTTGATCATTAACTTTTGGCTTGTAATGTCTTTTAACACTCTGGATATTCTTTGACTTCATTTATTCTGGGTAGATAGAGAAAAGTATTCCTGAAAGAAATTTAGTTTGTCCCGATAATTTATAGATTTCTGTTTAAATTTGTCATTAAACCAATTTCTGAATAGAAGTAATTGTACTGGCCTTCTGCATTTAAGCATAACTCATTTCATAATCTCTGCTCCATGGTCAGAATTCTAATGTTCATTTCTCAGAATTTTGTTAGCCTAAATTTCTAGAAACAGTTTTAGTTGAAACATATAGTTATTTTTTTTATAACCCTTTATGAGTAGAAAAGAAATTGTATATGTTTTGCTATTTAGAATTGACATCAAAATGTTAATTTGTTACCAAAGGTTGATCCCGATGAAGTGAATGCTCTGGCTCAACTAATGACCTGGAAGACTGCTGTGGCAGACATACCATATGGTGGTGCAAAAGGTGGAATCGGATGCAACCCAAAAGAGTTGAGTAACAGTGAACTGGAACGTCTTACTCGTGTCTTTACTCAGAAGATTCATGATCTCATTGGAATCCATACTGACATACCAGCACCTGATATGGGAACAAATGCTCAGGTCTAATAATCTGCTCTGTTTATTATTTTTGCATTTCTTGATTATATACCCCTCAATGATGCAGCTAACTTCCCTATTTTCTATATATGTGTACAGACTATGGCATGGATTTTGGATGAGTACTCGAAATTTCATGGTCACTCTCCAGCTGTTGTCACAGGAAAGCCCATTGTAAGTACCGGAGGCTAACATTTCATTATCACTGTTTGTTGTTAGATTTGAGATAAATATCTAAAACCAAGTAGGTACAATGAAACCCCTTGCCAGCTTTATCTCATGTTTCTATCTTTCATTTTAGGATCTGGGTGGATCTTTGGGCAGAGAGGCTGCAACTGGACGAGGTGTTGTTTTTGCTACAGAAGCTTTACTTGCCGAGTCCGGGAAGTCGATTAGAGACATGACATTTGTGATCCAAGTAAGACTCAACTTCCATGTCAATTTTCAGTACATATATGAGTTAGAAAGCCTTTTTGGTGTGGATACTTAAGTTATTTTGTTGAAAATTTATTTCATTAATTAGTTATTTTCTTGACAATTTTATATCCCATTTAATGAATTTATTAGGGCTTTGGAAATGTGGGATCTTGGGCAGCAAGACTCATCCATGAAAGAGGTGGTAAAGTTATCGCTGTCAGTGACATAACTGGTGCAGTTAAGAATGCAAATGGAATTGATATTCCAGAACTGCTAAGGCATAAAGAAAGTACCGGAAGTTTGACAAATTTCAATGGTGGAGACTCCATGGATGCTAATGAGATTCTTGTGCACGAGTGTGATGTTCTCATCCCTTGTGCTTTAGGTGGAGTGCTGAACAGGTTTGGCCCTTTTTACCAAGAAACTTGTTCCTTGTTTCTGTTCCTTTCTATCCTCTGCTAATTATTGCACTTTTTGTAATAACCGCATCTTTTTATCTTCAAACTGTCATGGCTTCAATTACCACTAAAAATCAGTATAAAGTCAGACTGCCATGTCATGTTGGCAAAGATTGAGTTTTATAATCACTTTTATATATTTATTTAATTACATAGATTTTTAATACCTGACTTAATAACCTTCTGTTGATAAAAATTACATGATTGACATGTCATCTTACTAGAGCTATTTAGTCCTTTTAACATGCTAGTTAGACAGGAATTAAGCTTTTGCGATCTATTTTTGAAAGAAAAAAAAAACATGTTTTAGCTCTTTAATTTAATTTATATGCACTGATTTGCGAAATTTCTTTTCGTCCTTTGAAGGGAAAATGCTGCAGATGTGAAGGCCAAGTTCATAATAGAGGCAGCAAATCATCCTACTGACCCAGAAGCAGATGAGGTAATACTGCTGGAAAGGTTTCTTTTTATTATTCTGTATAAAGGTCGTTACAGGTCTGATTTAAGACATTTTTAACATTGCAGATACTATCCAAGAGAGGAGTCATAATACTCCCTGATATATACGCAAATGCTGGAGGTGTGACTGTTAGCTATTTTGAGTGGGTTCAGGTAACAAATATTAGTTAAAAATGAAACTCATTTTATCCCTCTGATGCTTGCAAAATATTAGTAGAAAACTTGCCAGTGTGAATAATCTTTAACTGCTATGCTTTTCTTACTATTGCATTGTAGTAAAAGATGCCACTTCTTTGGTCATCTCACTTTCTGTACTTTCCATATAGTTTTTGGATTTTACAGTTACCTTTTTGTTAAATGAGTCGATCATTTATGTTCTAGATAAAGACAGAGTCCTTGCATTTGTTGGGAAATCTAATGTGTTGCAATTTTATTCAATCTTGCAGAATATTCAAGGTTTTATGTGGGATGAAGATAAGGTGAACAACGAGCTTAGGAGGTACATGATTCGCGCTTTTCACAACATCAAGGACATGTGTCAGTCACACAGTTGCGATCTCCGAATGGGTGCCTTCACGCTTGGTGTGAACCGAGTTGCACGTGCCACCGTCTTGAGGGGTTGGGAAGCATAAACAGTTTTCACCCATTCTTCAGTCAATTGTTTGTTTTCATTATCATTTGGCATCTCTAGTCACAGCATAAGAAGGCCGCTCAGAAGCCATTCTTTCCTCCCATCAAAGTGTTGATTGTTTGTCTCCTGCAATTTTGACGAATGCAGACTCAAGTGTATTACATTTTTACATTGGGAAGGATTAAATTCAATATCAAACCTGAACTTTTTACCAGCAACATGTTTGGTTAAAAAGAAAAACAGTCAATTGTTATCAATTCTGACATAGAATTTAATATTTCTCTTTTCTTTTTCTTTTTTTGGTTGGATTTGATTTGGAATTCAAACACAGCAATCTAGTTACTGATATATATATATATATATGCACATCAGCATTCAAGTTAGAATCAATCTGCTTTGGATACTGTTATTTTCAGTAATGTGATGTTCTTTATTGCTTCCTTCCAAGATGATATGGGTCTAGTTGCCTTGTTGAGTTTCCAGACGGCAACTTGATTGATTTTGCCAATCTATCTAGATGAAAAAGAACTAACCAGAGATCCCATAACCTTTCTGACAAAACATTTAAAGATAATCTTATTTATTGCAAAATATGGGCTTACCCTATGCTGTTTTTTTTTTTATTCTTCCATCAAAATCAACAAGAAACAAAGAAAAAGAGATAAAAAGTGAACTAAAGAAACAACTCTCTTGGAACAACCATGGCTTCCATTGCCATTTCTGCATTCACTGCAAAGAGCCTGTTGTAGCACACACCATCATGTTACTAATAAACAAAACCCTCAAACCAAACCTTCCCGGTCGTTGGGGACAAAACAGGTTTCACATGTTGTCACTCTAAATGTAGATGGGCAAAGAAGTTCTAATATACTTGAACAAGAAGACAAGTCTTCCTCTTCTTCTTCACACATAGATCCACCAAAGGATGCTGCTGATGGTGATGAATTGAAACGTGGTTTTGACACGGAATCTTCTCTTCCGAAATTCATTGATGATCGATGGAAGAACGGAACATGGGATCTAAATATGTTCGTTAAGGACGGCAAGATGCATTGGGATGGTGTGATTGTTGCAGGTGAGTGAGTGCCTTATCTGTTAATATACAAGTAGCCAGTTAAGTTTGACATCATGAGTTGGTGTTGCAGAAGCAAGAAGGAGAAAGTTTCTTGAAATTTATCCAGCATCAGCAACAAATGAAGAACCAGTGTTGTTCAGGAGCTCAATTATTCCATGGTGGGCATGGTTCATGCGATCTTATCTCCCGGAGGCCGAGCTGATAAACGGTTTCTCTCATATTATTAGCTATATACATATATTATATATATTGGTTGTTGTAAATTAAGCACATAATTAGTGTTGATGTGATGATGCAGGTCGAGCTGCGATGGTGGGGTTCTTCATGGCATACATAGTAGACGCATTTACAGGACTGGATGTGATTGGGCAAACAGGGAATTTGATATGCAAGGCAGGAGTGTTTAGTGACAGTAACGTGTGTGATACTCTTCAGGAAAAAGGAAGATTTCCAGAACCTGAAAAACCTGGCAGATGAGACCACCTTGTACGACAAACAATGGCAATCTTCCAGCAGTCAACAACAAAATGCAAGCAAGCAAGCCCTCCGCTAAAGACACTTAAAAACTCATGTATTCATCAATCATCATTACTGCTTTCACGTTAAGTAATTAGGACCATATAATATATTATATATTAATATATATGTTGCCTCTGCTTTCACGTTAAGTAAGTGGTTAATATTTTATAATCCAGGAATTGAATGCATCCCAACCAAGGTAATAATTCAATTTTATTGATATAACATTTTTCCACTCTCACATGTTAGGATACAAATATCATTGCAATTCAATCGTGAAAGAAAATAAATAATTTATTTTTGAAATAAAGTATCAGCCTTATTGATAACAAAATAATAATTAAACTTAAGAACATTATTTATAGATCTGAAATTATTATTATTTTTTACTTAAAAAAAGAAGATATAATACGGATTTTCAGATCCTATTGCAAAAAATAATCTAATTTGTAATTTCGGATTAGATCGAATTTGTAATTTCGAATACAAATTTAGATTGATTTCGGATATATCATATTGACAATTGGATTTTGGTATATTCGGATTCAGATAAATTTATCTAAATTTTCAGATCCAAATTATTCAAGGAATTGAGGTTGAAACTTCTTCTTCAAGTGTACTAGTATAGTATCATTCAATGGGTGGGGGACATAAACTGCACCTTCCACTAAGGTCATGCAATATGATCCACTATTTCTTTCAAATTCTGATGAGATCAACACTATAAATATTAAATACAGTTAAGCTGTTTTGTATAAAAAACACACAAAAAAAAAACCTATCATTGTAACTTGTAAGGGATGTGTACCCCCACACACATTGTGATTTTACAAATAGGAACATGAGTTGGATTGGATGTGCAGTGATTAAATGAATACCGAATTTTGTACCTAATCCAATAAAATAATAACGCAAGCAGAGATTAATTACATGATGAAAACTTGAAACAACAAACTAGAATTATAAGTACAAATATTAAATTAATGTACTTGCTTACACTTCCGATCCTATTGTACAAAGACAATATTCAAAAAACAATTATTTTTCTTTATATTTATTTGAAGAAATATTGATAAGGTATTTTTTTCTATATATATGACATATCTGAGAATCAGATTTGAGTAGCTTCAAATTTTCGGATTGATTTTGAAATTTTGGATGGGATTCAAATCCGGATTATCCTATTCTATTTACAATTTTACATCACTAGATTTAAAAAATAATAATAATAATAATAATAACAAAAAGCCGAACCCTATACGTCTCCAAAATCAAAACCAAAGCAGAAAATATGGAAACTTAATAATAATAAAAACAGTTTGTCTGATTTATTGCGTCTGATTCTCTGTTCAGTCATCAACGAATTTTAATTAAAATTTCCTTGTAAAATTTTATCTTCATTTCGCAGATGCCAAAGCCCTTCTCTCCTCCATTCCCCAAATGTCCTCTATCTCCAAAACCCCTGATTCCGACGCCGAGCGCCGCCTCCGGGACGCCGAGGAGCGCCTCCGCGAGGCTATAGAGGAGCTCCAGCGCCGCCAGCGCTCCCGCCCCGACGCTGCTGGTTCCTGTTCTGGTGGCATTCCTGTTTCGCATCTGCCCTGCCACCACGCGAGCGACGAATCATGTGTTGCCAACGCGATTGGCAATCTCTGCCAGAGCTTTCTTCTCTCGTACGGCGTCAGAGTTGGGATTGGAATTCTCCTCCGCGCTTTCAAGCTCGCTCGTCGACAATCTTATTCTTCGCTTCTCGATCTCAAAGTAAGATTTTCTTTTATGGGTATTTCGTAAATTTTGAATTTTGATTCAAAAAAAATTCGTGAAAGATTGATTGTGTGTTTTTCTTGATTAACAGCAACTTGTATCGGAAAAAGATCTGATAGTTAGAGAAGAAGCTTGTCGAATTGGTTTGCTTTTTGGTGGATTTACTGGATCGTACCATGCACTTAGATGTTTGTTGAGAAAGATTAGGAAAAAAGAGACACCAATTAATGCGTAAGTTGTGTCATCTGCCCACGTTAATCTTTTGTTTTAGTTTCAAGTATGTTTTCTTGACCTTGTTTAAGGGGATATGATTGGAACAGAATTTTATCAGGTTCAATTGCTGGTTTATCTGTTTTAGCATTAGATGATTCAAATAGAAGACGGACTCTTGCACTTTATCTTTTGGCTAGGCTAGCTCAGGTACATCAATGTGTTTAACTTCACTTTTATCACATGATGGAAATTAGCGTTTTTATTTGTCTAAAGGTTATTTGTTTATTGTTCTTATTAGTGCACATATAATTCCGCTAAGTCTAAGAACAAATTTCACCTCTGGGGTAGCCATTGGCAACATGGAGATTCTTTACTCTTTGCTATAGCCTGTGCCCAGGTAATAATCTCACTTGGCTGTCTGCTGTTATGCTGTTCACATGCAAATTGATCACACCCAACTATTTTTTTTTTTTTTTTTGTTGAAATGAATGAATATTGTTATCAACACATCATCTTGTGTAGTAAACAGGAATTCTGTTCTTTATGATGTTACCAAGTGCTTGGAGCTTTTCTGCATCTCTTTTGCACCTCTAAGGATACCATCCTGTATTTTATCAATCCCTTGATTTGTTTTTGTCATAGTCTTATTGATTCAGAAGCTCGTTTCAGGTTATGTATTCCTTTGTGATGCGTCCTGAGAGCTTGCCAAAATCATATCAAGATTTTATACAGAAGACTGGTCCGGTTGCAGCGCCTGTTTACAAGGCAGTCAGGGATAACTGTAGAGGTCTTCCTGTGAGTGTTGCCTCCTTATCAGCATATTTATCTAATAGTAAGAAGCTCAACCATGTGAAGTTGGAAGAGTTCCCCTCTATTATTCCTTGTTCTGCTATTCATCCAGACGCAGATTCATGTTTGGCTCACAATGCTAATGCATTTTCAACTACATTCAGAAAAACATTTCCATTATATTTCTCCTTGACGTTTGTACCATTTGTTGTTCTTCACCTACAGAAGGTAAGCCTTTCACTCAAGTTTGTATCACATTTTAACTTCAATTTTCTTATCCCGTCTGTTTGTAATAGAAATATGATAAGGTCACCCTTGTTGACACTGTGGTTGGAATTTTTATTTTCAGCCCTGGAAAGGAACGTTAGTTTTACCAGAATTGGATGATTGAATCTTAATAAGAATTTTTGTTAGCTATAATGTTCCTTTACCTATAAACCTGACCCTTTTTTCGGGTCAATAGTCAAGACCCCAGAAAAACTGGATAAATGTCTTGGGTAGTCCTTAAGAAGTAATGTTTGTTATCAGAATCATAATTAATTAGGCATGGTTTCTGTGTTATTCTTGTATATATGAGCTACCATTGTTCCCTCTGTGGAGTACACTATATTAAGTGTTATGTAATGGGATTTCTTCTTGATTTAACAATGGTAGTTCAACCTGTGTGAAGTTCACTAAGGATGTTGATCACATTTCATCTCTGAAATTGTATATACGTGTTGATAAAGTCATTTTTTTTCTAATCTTTTGATCCACTTCTAGTTTATGGACTCCCCTGCTCGTACTTGTTGGCTTGCTCTTAAAGGCGCTGTTCGCTCAACCGCATTCTTGTCTGCGTTTGTTGGAATTTTTCAGGTTGCTATTTTCTCATTTTCTATTGTTTAAAATCTGCATGAATAGATTCTTAATATTTCCTTTGGGTGATATTAGGGAGTCATATGTATGCACAGAAAAGTTGCCACAAAAGACCACAAGCTTGTATATTGGATTGCAGGTGCAATGTCTGCACTTTCTGTATTACTGGAGAAAAAAGCGAGACGTGGTGAATTGGCTTTATATGTTCTTCCACGGGCAGGAGATTCATTGTGGTATATTTTAGTAAATCGCCATCTGCTTCCTAATGTAAAGAATGCTGAGGTATGTTCATTTATAACCTTCTCTTTGTATGCATTCTTCAATGTGAGGAACAATTTCCTGGTATTTTGTTGCGCAAAACTTGTCTTGACTCATGTTACCACCTATGTGTTATTGTTGTCGGTAAACTTTGTTTAGAGCTGGGAGTTTTGAGTGGAAAACAATTATGGTCTGTGTGTGTGTGTGTGTGTGATTTTTGCTCAGAAGAAGCACACACTAATGAAATGTAAGAAGTGATTTTCTATGATCAAAGACTGTACTATTGGCATTTTTCAGTTCATTGATTTGGTTGGATTTGTAATATACACATAGCTCGAATTTATGCTCCCAATTTTTGCTCAGAAGAAGCACACACTGATGAAATGTAAGAAGTGGTTTTCTATTATCAAAGACTGTACTATTGGCATTTTTCAGTTCATTGAATTGGTTGGATTTGTAATATACACAGCTCGAATTTATGCTTCCAAACTGTTTCAGGTAGCATTATTTTGTGCATGCATGGGAGGAATCATGTACTACTTAGAATATGAACCGGACACCATGGCCCCATTCCTCAGAGGCCTGATACGTCGCTTCCTTGCCAGCAGAATAAGCAATCCCACTCTTCCATCTACTCGGAGTGCATCCTCCACATATTTGCAAACTCTTGATGCCATTAAGAAGCCAAAATTGCAGGACAACCAAGATCCTGAAGCTTCAACTTCTGAGAAATACAATCTTGAATCAATACCGGGACTTTGAGTACTTTCTGGTGTCTTATTGGATCACCACTAGAATTCAGTCCTAATAATTCTTGTCATTCAACTTTATATGTACTTTATTGCTGGGCAGCTGAGGTCTGCCAGACTTGGTAGAATCTATCACAAGGGAATTAATATTGTTATGCAACTTATGCATTTTTTGCTACCTGAATGAATCAAAGGGGGCTCGGTTCTGAACCCAGATTCTTATATCTCAGGATTACTTGTTATACCTACCGGAGTAGTTTTTCAATGAGAAGAATGGAGAGGATGATTTGAAATAATGTCAACTGTAATAATTTTCGAAGGGATTTTCCTCCTGTAAATTATAATATCCAATTTATTGATCTCAGTTTGTCTTTGACATCTTATCTACATATGTTTATCCATAAAATTTGTGCATGTTGTCAATATGTTCCAATATAAAATTCTAGGGAAGAAATGAGCGGGGTTCCAAACTAGGAAAAAGAATTTGCAAGGAAACCAGTACTATGCTATACTGGGTTGTTGCATAAATCTGAAAATGTTTGTTTTTCGTCAATTTGATGTCATGGGTTATTTGCTTGAATGAAAGACTAGAATTTGGGGTATCTGAGAGACTGAGTTTTTCTCTGACACTACCTGCGAAAATGTGATCAGATAAGATGCCCCATATCATACACTTGAATATTGCATCTGATGTTCCCATTCAACCTTAGATTTTCTCATTCCAAACCCATTATGTCACGACCCTTTCCTTTTGCCTTGGCAACAAATGTGATTCCACTGCATTTGTTGTTGCATTTTTCTGAGGTGTAAACAAATGTCTATTTAGCAGAATTGAAAACAAAGAATGACACGAGAATGACTGTCTCTAACAGAAAACGATATTTAACATTAATCCACCCGAATGAACAGAAGTCTCTTTGAGTCAGTTCTAACAGGAGTTGTACAAAAACTGCACCAACTTTTTGGAGAAAATCCCTTTATACAGTTTCACTGTCATCAATCATCATCAGGAAATCTTCTACACGTTGCTTCTGCTTATGGTCACATTGATTTTGTGAAAGGAGAGATCATAAGGCTGACACCGGATTTTGTAAAGGAATTGAATGGAGATGGTTTTAGCCCTGCACATGGCATCAGCAAATGGGCACGCACTTAGATGTTTGATCGCAGACTCTGTCGTCTTCAAGGACCAGAGAAGAAGACTCCTCTCCCTTGTGCAGCAATGCAGCTATTAAAGGGAGAGTTGATGTCATAAGTGAAGTAGTATCAGCTTGCATAGAATGTCTCGAGGATGAGACTGTCCGAAGAGAATTTGCTATTAAGAACAACCAGTTTGAAGTCATTAGAATTATGGTTGATTGGATTAGCATGGCAATACAGCTCTGCACCTAGCGACCTGGGAGAAGCAGCGCGAGGCAAGTTCAGTATTACATTTAATCCACCATTTGATAATTCCATTCTCTGTATACTTGTATTTGCTTCTATATTCTTTCTTTTTTATTTTATTTTATATATCTTGTTACTTGGACATGAAGCAACTATAAAGAGCTTTATCATCGTAAGTAAGGATTGCAATTGTTGTTGTGTGGGAAGTAAATGCTATAAAACCAGAGTGGTCTCACTGTCCTTGATGTGCTGTTGATTTTCCCCATAGCATAAAGAGCTTTATCATTTTAAGTACATCAAGCATACCTTTAGTTACACCATTTATAGTCAACAGGGTTAGACAATACACAAAGAGGCTTCGAAAATCTGCTGTTAATATGATCCATAGATGAAGAATGAATATTTGACTATACCTCACTTGCTATATTATATTATAGACAAGTAGAGAAAAATAGCAATATCACACTTCTTTTTTAATCTTTTTCATGCCTGAGAAGTGAGAACACGCCATATCAGAAAATTTAGAGTATAGTGTATAGAATTATTCAACTTTACATGACATCATTACAAGATATCAACTATCAGATGATGTAGATGGTTTACTTATTCATTTCTTTGTTTTTTCTATCAAATCTAACAATAAAATGATTGTTTAAAAAGCTCGACATATGTCGAATCCTTGTTGTTTGTGTAAATGGAGGTGTTTTAGTCATTATTATTTTTTTAAAAAATAATAATAATAAGAATCAAACTAGTATGTTCGAAGAGTTTTTCTTGGACAGAACTTATATACATAAAAAATAAATTTGTCAACCCATCCTACTATATTCTACATTTTCCCTATATGTATTAACCATCTTGTCTGCCTTCACATTCAAAGAGAAAACTACTTTGACATATTTCATCAGAATGGAGAGAAGGCTCTTAGAGGCATCTCTTACAGGAGATGTTCAAAATTTGCACCAACTCCTAAGAGAAAATCCTTTAACACTCCAAACAGTTTCACTAGCTTCATCTGGAAATCCTCTACATGTTGCTTCTGCTTATGGACACACTGATTTTGTGAAGGAGATCACAAGGCTGAGACCGGATTTTGCCAAGGAATTGAATGAAGATGGTTTTAGCCCTATGCACATGGCATCAGCAAATGGCTGCATAGAAATTGTAAGGGAGCTGCTGAAAGTTGATAGGAAGCTTTGTCGTCTTCAAGGACGAGAGAACAAGACTCCTCTACACTTAGCAGTTATCAAAGGAAGAGTTGATGTAGTAAGCGAAATACTTTCAGCTTGTGGAGAATGTCTGGAAGATGTGACTGTTCAAAGAGACACTGCTATGCATCTTGCTATTAAGAACTACCAGTTTGAAGTTATTAGAGTTATGGTGGATTGGATTAGAGAAATGAAGAAAGAACATGTATTGAATATGAAGGATGAGCATGACAATACGGCTTTGCACCTTGCTACATGGAAGAAACAGCGCCAGGTAAGTTCGTTATCATACTTACCCCAATTTTTGGGTTGTATTTGCATCTCTACTTCTTTCAGATCATCATAATGGGAACTTTGACTTTAAATTTTTAAGGCTATACAAGGAGAATTGTCCCCTGAGTATTTTGTTTTGTTTGCCGCCATTTGTTTATAGTAATCTGACTAGTTCTTGCCGATAAGTCTAAGCAATATATTTTATGGTTTTCTAGTTGCTTACCTATTTGATATGAATGGATTCAACACTTATAGTACTAGAAGGCCAATTATTTTAGAGACTATCTCTAGATAAAATGTTTTAAAAAGAATGATAGTGTTAAGTTCAAATACAGAAAAAAAAACTGCCTGAAACTAATAATAATGTTAACTAGCATTATTTTCATCTACCTAATTGAAGCAAAAGCTGAAAAAAGAAACTCTTGCAGGTGATAGAAATGTTACTTGGTTCCAGGTTGTTGGAAGTAAATGCCATAAATCAGAGTCGTCTCACAGCCCTTGATTTGCTACTTATTTTCCCTAGCGAAGCTGGCGATAGAGAAATCCAAGAGATCCTTTGCAATGCTGGAGCTATTCGAACAAAAGATGTTACGATCTCTTCCATTCCTTCTCCCCCTGAACCTTATAATCAAACCTTAGTAAACAGTCCTGGAACACCACAAGCATGTACACCGCGATCAGATTTGGTGGAGTACTTCAAGTTCAAGAAGGGCAGAGATTCTCCAGGCGAAACACGTACAGCATTACTGGTTATTGCAGTTTTGGTGGCAACCGCGACCTTCCAAGTGGGAGTAAATCCTCCAGGTGGTGTATGGCAAGACAATTATATACCAGACCAAAACAATGGCACCAGCAGCAGCACCAACAAAGCACACAAAGCAGGGAGATCTATTTTGGGTTCTTTGAACATAATATCATTTTGCATATTTATGGTTTCCAACTCAGTTGGGTTTTCGTTGTCCCTTCACATGATCAACATGCTCACAATCAAGTTTCCATTGCAGTTTGAGCTTCAAATCTGTATGACTGCAATGTTTTTCACATACAACACTACTGTACCTGCTCTTGCACCAGATAATTTGTGGCTCTTCTTCACTTTGCTGACTGCAAGCTTGCCTGCGATTATGCCACTCTTAGGCAAGGGTGTGAGAAAATATGCAAAGAGGCTGAAAGTACTTGTACTGAACCTGGTCTGCAGAGGTAATTGAAGAGTGGATGTGAACGTAAACAGCCGGAAAACAGATGTATTGGCAGGGTATGCAACTTATGTAAAGATGAATTATGAGAGCTGTAGAACTTAATCTGTATAATATATTTAATTGAGTTATCATCAAATATTTACTCAACTTGATTGATTTAGTAGAAGAACAAAAAGGTTAACTGACAAAACTAATAAAACTGTAGGCACCATCAATACTTTGTAAATCAACATAACAAACAACTCTTACTGTAAACTTGTAATTTCAAGCAACTTCAAACAGGATCTCAAAGCATCTTCAATTCTTCAGTACACAGCATGATTAATGAGGTAGAATCCGAAAAGTATAAAGAAAAAAGAAGAAGATGAGATTAATTAACTTTACCCGCCAGAAAATGAAGCATATCCATGCTTTCCAATGACATTATTGAATCTTTTTTACCCTTAATGATCCTGGTGGAGTGGTGGGTGACATCTCTAATGTACAAATAGCTTACATGTTTAGTAAAGGTCAGTGATCCGTATGAATCTTTTTACGTCCTTTGGTCACTCTGGTGTTCTGTTCACTAGTTATTTTCAAACTCACCTTGATTCATGAAACGATTGATGGCCTTTAAAAACAAAACAATCATATAAGTGAAATTCTGCTTCTTGTTTTTTCAGCAATATCATTTACAAAACAGCCAAAATATGGAATCATCGCAGATATGTCAAAGTACTGTTGTGCCTAAATCAACAAATATACGTGTCACAATCATATTCGTGCCTTATTCATCATCCTTTGAATGAACCAAGTTCTTGGATCCAAGATGGTTACCTCAATCCAGGGTGGAGGTGGTCACCCTGATCCAAAGATACTCAAGTGAGGAAAGAAACACCTATGAAAAACTTGTAAGCCATGAAAGCTTATGATTGCAACCAAAGTAGAAGACTGTGCAGCCTGTGGCCCAGTTACATGTATGCTGCAGTGTACTACAGAAAGCTATAAGTAGCACATCATGTTTAGAATTGGATGACTGATTTTACTTCTCTAAGCAACTAATCTCTGCAGTGGATCTCTAATACAGAACATCAGATTCTAAATAATATTCAACTTTATAACAAGACAACAAGTACTATCAGATGATGTAGCTGGTTTCTTTTTTTCTTTCTTCTTTTAATGATCTAGACAATTCAAACAATATTATAAGTATTATTTAACCTATTCTGCCCAATAATTGGTTTAACAACTAAATATTATTGTTCAAGCAAACTTATAATAGTATTGCTCGATATGTCTATTTCTTGAATCTTGATGTTTACAAGTATGACCAAAGAAATATTTTTTGGCAAAATAATTCTGTCAACTCATCTATTAACCAAAGTGTGCCCTCACATTCTAAGGAAGGAGAGTTTGACATATTCCTCCATCAGAATGGAAAGAAGGCTCTATGAGGCAGCTCTGACTGGAGATGTTCAAAAACTGCATCAACTTTTGGGAGAAAATCCTTTAACACTCCATACAGTTTCATTAGCTTCATCAGGAAATCCTCTTCATGTTGCTTCTGCTTTTGGGCACATTGATTTTGTGAAGCAGATGACAAGGCCGAGACCGGATTTTGCCAAGGAATTGAATGAAGATGGTTTTAGCCCTATGCACATGGCATCAGCAAATGGGTACTTACAGGGTTGTCGTCTTCAAGGACGAGAGAACAAGACTCCACTTCACTTGGCAGTTATCAAAGGAAGAGTTGATGTAATAAGTGAAATACTTTCAGCTTGTGGAGAATGTCTGGAAGATGTGACTGTTCAAAGAGACACTGCAAGTCTGCAATGCATCTTGCTATTAAGAACCACCTGCTTGAAGTGATTAGAGTTATGGTGGATTGGATTAGAGAATTGAAGAAAGAATATGTACTGAATATGAAGGATGATCATGGCAACATAGCTCTCTGCACCTTGCAACATGGAAGAAACAGCGCCGGGCATGTTCATTCTCATGTTTTCATCTTTCCATTTTCTGTTACTTCTTTCAGATTTAGACCTTTTACAGCTATAAGAGGTTGAGCCTCAGTTTTCATCTATCCAGAATTTAGAATTTTTTATTTTTTTATAGTACATATGTAACAAAAACATAAAGAGTAATTAAACCCTTTGATATGAAATGTTATGTCATAAATCATTAATTACTTCATAAAAACAAAATAATAATCATTGAATAACTCCAAATAAACCATTCTCTACTGAAAAATATATCTCCAAATATATCCAACAATAAGGTGCAAAACACTCTAAAAGGAAATAAAACAATACCAGGCACCTAAACTCAAATTCTAAGTAACAAAAAAAAAGAGGAAAACATTACATAAAATCTCAATCACTTCCACTTCTGAAAGTCTAATGCCCTAGAGATCACCTTCTAAAAACTCAGTCTGCAAAAATGTTAATGACAAGGGGTGAGCTGTCAACTCAATAAGTATTGCATAATACGTAATCGAAAATATTTATGAATAATGACATTTAAAGAGTACATAAATTTTCAAATATTCAAATACAATTAAACTTGCAAAGGTAATATTTTCAAAAACAAGTAAAACTTGCAAAAACAACATATTAATATACAAATAAGCTTGTAAAAGTAATATTTTCAAATACAAGTAAAACTTGTAAAAATAGCGTTTTCATTGTACGATAACGATTAATAACATTTCATAAAAATAAGCTCAAGTCAAGTAGTGTCACCAATACCCCCGATGACCCGGCCATTTACATTTCAGAAATTGGTACGAGACCAAAATCATAACATTTCAGAAATTGGTACAAGACCAAAATCATAACATTTCATTTGTCGCGCACGTTGCATTTACAGTATCACCGGTGATCAACATTTCATTTCACATTTCATTTACTACTGACGTTGAGCTAAAACATTACTTTCAATATATATATATATATATATATATATATATATATATATATAACAATACATTTGCATTACTAAATCATAAAAGGACCAAACATTTAAGCATTTAAGCATTTAAGCAAAAAGGTCTAGTTAAGGTAAAAATTATTTAAAAAGAATTAAGTAACAAATATGTAAGTAAAGACCAAATAGTAAAATGAGTTTATAAACGTATATAATAAAATATTTCAGAACATTACAATATGATAAATAAATTTGGTTTCTAAGAAAACATTTGTGCAATTACATACTATGCAAAAAAAGAAATCTACTTACCTCCGATGATAGCTAGTTTAAGGTTTCACTAACGATATTGGGAAATCAACCTAAACATATAGAATATAGTCCCTCAATTAAACCAGCCAAATAAAAGAAATCTAACTCAACTTTATAAGTACATTTTTTATTCATTTTCATGAAGAGATTTCAGAAAAACAGTTTTTAGTGCTCAAACGTTAGTGATTTGAAAATCTTAAGGGCCTAAAAAAAATTGCAAAACTTAGTCAATAAATCCAAAAATCAGATTACTAATTCCCCTCAAAATATTATAATTTTATCAAACACCAATAATTTCCTATCATATTCTAAACACACAAGGGCCAATCCTGACAGCATATATTTTGATCCTCCAATCAGACTTCGTATAATATTTTAACAATCCTACAGACCACAACATAATTCCAAAACTTTATTTATAGACTAATATATCAGTATTCTATCTCTATAGCGAAAATCAGAATTTTACCTATCTCCCTTTGAGAATTAAAATTCCTACAACACCAAGAGCTCATGATTGTCAGCCTAAATATCATGGCTTAAACATCAAATATACTCAAAGAATTAAAATACTTATATGACACCAAAATTCATGATAATTTATATCATGATTCAATTATTCCTCTTAAACTACAATACCGAAAATCAAACTTAAATACATCCCCAATTGTAATTTAAAATTACTCCAATACAATAAGGTCAGTTTGATGATTCAGAAAATCTGCATATGTAATCGATTTAGAATTAAAGTCTCCCTAATATGAACACCACCAAAAATTCCGAAAATTATAAAACAAGTAGATATATATGTCTACTATTCTCATACCAAAATTCAGCATCAATCGCAACCTACAAATATAACTAAAATAAACAATACGGTAAGTTGCTTCACCAATATTAAAACAGATCGCAATTTCAACCTACACTAACACTCAAACTTGAACTTTTTAATGAACTCCAAAAATTCCAGCAATTAATTATAGAGATCATGTATAATTATATTTTATTCACTCCAAAATCCATTCATTAAAACATCTCCATAAAATAAAGTTGAGCAATTGTTAGAGGCCTAAATTTTGTTGATGAAATGTTTTGTGTTAAAAGAAAACAAAGATTATAAAAAGGAATACATCTTTAATCAAAATTAAAAATGAAACAAAGTTCAAGAACGCGTACCTTCAAAGAGTTTCAGAGTAAAGGTACAATGAAATTGATACTTTTTATTGATATTATTTTGCTATGATCTTTTGGTAGGGAAACAAGTATAGAAAATTGAGAGTTTTTGTATGAAATCATTTAATTGATATTACTGTGTAAATATATATACACACATATGAATAATTATAAAAATAATGAAGATATACAATTCCACTAATTTTGCTAAAATATTCAAATTTCTTTAAATGTGGAATTGATTTATTTCAAATCACTCTAAATATGGAAATTAACTTATTTCAAATCACTATAAATATAGAAATTGATTTATTTCAAATCACTCTAAATATGGAAATTAACTTATTTCAAATCACTTTAAATGTGGAAATTGACTTGTAATAATACTGGAGAATCAATCACTGGTCTGGTTTATTGCCAAAAATACGTTTCTATTTCTATTATTATTATTACTACCGGTAAAGAAGGAAATAAAAATTAGGGTCTTACAATATATTTTTCAACGACTTGTTCAAGTATAGTGTTCACACCTGAACTGTTCCTGCCTGGTAGGTGTAGGCCATAAAATAGAAAAAACACTGCCTGAGAATAACTATCTTTTTGTTTTTATTTTTCATCTAGGTAATAGAAATATTACTTGGCCATGGAGGAATTGGTTCAGGGTTGATGGAAGTAAATGCCATAAACCAGACTGGTCTCACAGCCCTTGATTTGCTACTGATTTTCCCAAGTGAAGCTGGTGATAGGGAAATAGAAGAGATGTTACCCTCTCTCCCAGTCCTACTCCTGAAGGACCTTACTGTCAAACCTTTGTAAACAGTCCCATAACACCAGAACCACATACACTGCGATCAAACAATTTGGTAGACTACTTCAAGTTCAAGAAGGGTAGAGATTCACCAAGTGAACACGGAATGCATTACTGGTTATCGCAGTTTTGGTGGTAACCGCAACCTTCCAAGTCAGGGTAAATCCCCCATGTGGTGTATGGCAAGACAATTATATACCAGAACGAAGCAATAGTAACAGCAGCAAAGAACACAATGCAGGGAATTCTATCTGGGGTTCCATGGACGCAATTGCATTTGGCCTATTCATGTTTTCAACTCAGTTGGGTTTACTTTGTCTCTTCACTTGATCAACATGCTTACAATCAAATTTCCATTGCAGTTTGAGCTTCAAATATGCATGGTTGCAATGTTCACCACATATGGCATAGCTGTAGCCTCTATCGCACCAGATAGTTTAAGGCTCCTCCTCACTTTGGTGATACAACTCATTTACCTTATCATTTTGGTGATCACCATATGATTTGCGTGGTGATACAACTCATTTACCATATCATTTGAATTAAATTTTAGATTATTTTTTTGTACTGTATAGTATCATTCTATTTAATATTATCATCCGACAATCTTCTTGGCAAAGCTAAATTAAGAATCATAAACCCCATTTATCCTGTGTCCTCTCCCTCTTCCCATAACCTTGTAAGTTCAATTAAGTCAATAAGGTGTGGCAAAGCATTTTTAATACCAGGCAGGCATCATTAATAAAGATGACACACAGCAAAATTGTTAAAAAACGATGAGATTTGTAAACTGCACCCGCTGATATATCCATGCTCGAACATTGACATTGTTATGTTCAAAACTCAACAGCTTGGTTCTGGCTCAGTATCATTTCATTTATCCAGCAGCCAACTCTATATTAAATTACCAACCCATATCCAGAATGAAACGTACAATGTTCAGTCCTAACTGAATAAATAATCAATCAACTCACAATCCGACACCTCACTCGATATTTACACTGGGAAAAGAAATAAGCAAGACTTGGAAATTAACGAAACCGTATTTAAATTTCACAAGGCCAGACCAAAAACGGAGCCAAGAATGAAAGAAAACTTCATAAAGCTTGAAACCTAGGTAAACAAAATATTACAGTAAAAGTTTTTTTTTTTCCAAAGATATTACACTGAGATTAGCCAATGTGTTTCTAATTGCATTCTGTGTACCATTGTCAATGCATAAATGAGTATCATCCCAAAGTACAGAGGATGGATGCTCAACTGCCTGTAGTACTGACAGAAATGGCGGTGACGGAACTTTGGTAAGGATTGAAATAGAACGAATACCAGAAGAAAATCTACCTTCTATAACATCATTAATCGCCCCACAGCATCATCATAAAATATTAGTCACCTTGTAGGCAGTAAAGCTGGCGGATATTCCCTGAAGCTGTCATCATGACAAGAAACAATTACACATCATCTTACTTCTTTCAATATAAAAACTTTGTCAACATCATAAAATCTTTCTATTTCTTTTTCTGCTCAAGAAATTTTCATATTTGGTACGGGTAATAACAAATCTAAAAGGCAAATGTTCATAACTTAACAGTATGAGAATAGACACTGGAAAAGGTATTCCCATCCTAGGTCTGGATGAATCAGCTCTCACTTCCCATTTACTGTCGAAATGTGTGGTTCGACTTTTAGCACAATCCGCCAGATAGGGAAAAAAATTCAAGAAATTGCTATACAAGGCCGATGTAAGATGCAACATCCAGACCTAGGATGGGATGATGCAACATCCAATGAAAGAAATTCAAAACAGAAATTAATACTGGATGGTCTAACCTAAGAAACAGTATCCAAGACAAACACCTGACTACTTTACCATGCACCCTTGACAAATTACAATTAGTAAGATGTGTATAACCTTCAGAACTTTCCACCGTCCCACAAACCTGCTACAGGTTTTAGACCAAATCCCATATTCCTCCTTTTGGAAGGGGAAGAAAACCTACCCACACGATTGGCTGAGGCATAATTAGGCGGAGCGAAAAGGGTTTTCCAAGGTCACAATCTATAATTGATTTCTTCTGTGTAAACTAATGGATAGGGCCTCATTAGTAAGTGCTACAAGATCTCATGCATTGGAACCCATGTTTATGGACCCGAATCCATTAGTATGGAACATTTTCTTTTCCAAGTGAAATCCCCTAGTATATGAAAGGGTGAAAAAATGCTTTCGTTGTTGTGGAATAAGACGCCTTCATATCTTAATGCATGTATTTAATTTATTCAGGGCTATTAGAGCAGGATCCAATTTTTGGGGAATATGAGTCAAAATAATAACAAGAATATTTATAGTGGAACAACTTTCACAATCCCCAGAGAGATAGTTCACTAATAGACTGAGGTGACACACACAAATAGACATGCACACCCGCCCACAAACCAAGATGTATCCAAACATGTGTTAGGGGAGGTGCCTGCTCTTCTTAATGTCCAAAACCCATTGAGTAATGCTAGACATCCCAATTCATATAACAACTTGTGATGTGACAATTTAATTCATGTAACATGTGACAAGTGAATTAAATCATCATTAATGTGTATCGATTTGTCAACTAACACATCGCAAGTTGGGATACAAGCTTGGATGTCTAGCATTACCCAAACCCATTTTACAGTTTCTGCTTATAGCAACAATAGAACATGTGCAAACAATGCCTACTTGGAATCTTAACAGATGCTATCAAGGTGTGAAGAGCCACAACTGGTGAACCCTCTTCACAGAGAATGGTTTCAGAACCATGCAAATAAGTTCACCCATATATTCTATAGACAAATCTAAGCAGATGAATGGAAAAAGGATTAGAAGAGGAGAGGTGTATACCCTGAGTTAGAAGCATCAAACCTCTAGTTTCAATAACTTCATTTGAATAGGGCTGAACAAATGGTAGGGTAAAAATACACTTTTTTATTTTTATTTTTTAAACTGGAATTTAGCCATCAAGTATCTGTTTTAAGATGGGACATAGGATCCTCTTCAATTGATGTCCCCCTTTTTACTTCTTTTTTCTCTGAACCTTTTATGACATCAAAGCCACAGAATGCCTTTGGAAGACATCTAACAATCATATGAAAATTGAATTGAGCAGTAGAACCACGAAAGCTATAATTTCTAACATAAAAGGCTACAAAATATGGAAAATGACGATTACCATATAACCAGTCTTTGAAGTATACATGGAGTGCACTTGACAATTCCCGTTTCCGATTTTCTTCTAGGGGGGCTTCCTTCAAAAGTTGTTTTATCTCCCCTAAATTCTTTTGCTGCAGAAAAGAGAATCATTTCAGAATACCAAACATCAAGATCATGAATAGAACCTAAAATTAACTTGCAGAAACATAACTTCTAACACAGACAAAATGCAAACTCAAGAGGAACATGTAATAAGTCATCTGATTGTTCTAATCGTAATTTGGAGCACCTACATTTCTCTGTTGAGATGTCATATAAGCATCTGGTAGTGGAAATGGATTGACTTTCGTTGACCCAGGGGATTCACCTCCAAACCAGTTTGGAATCTGTGCATCAATAAATAAGCACATTATTAGGTCACATATGATCCAAACATACCTAACTAGAAAGATTGATCTTTAAATAGCCCCAAAATTAGCATATAAAATATACAAGGAATACCAAAAAATTTGTGAATTGGTCAGGGTCTAGATGTGTGGCTGACTCAGCCTGAACATCAGAGACACCTGCCGGATGAGATAATGAATCATGTGGATCAACCACTCCCAGAGCCAGGAGTTCATTCCATCTGTTAGTAGTTGCCACAATGCCTACTTCTGCCATGTGCTCCTCCAACTGAGAGTAAAATGTATTGTATGGTGCCACCTGACAAAAATTCAGAGAAGAAAAAGGGAATTGTCTTAGCACCTTAGGGATAAAAAGCAAATCTATGAAAACAGTCAGCAAACTGCTTCTAGGATTTGAAGGTTACAAAACGAGTCATGCATATACAAGTAAGACAAACAAAAGATCAGTTCATTGAGAACTGTAGGGCGGCAAATTTTGAGTGAATTGATAATATATATAATACAGGCAAGATTCACCAAAATTGTTTTTCGATTTCCATCTTCTTCAGCTAACTTAAAACTAAACACGACAAGAAATTTCATGAACATCTATATATCCCCATGTATATTGAATGAAAAATAGCATTCATACGAGGTGGTTGGTTCATAATGTTTACATCAACATTAAGTCAACAGTAAAATCTTAAGAACCAGCAAACTGTCAAACTTGCTAATTATTTAATCCCATCAAATGTTGATGTAAACCTCAAACAACTCTTTGATAATCCAAAATTAGACCGAAACTTAAATTCCAAGATCAATTAATTAGGACTTGGAGGTAACAACATAAAGTATAACATATAGTTGGAACACAATATTGGAAAGAATACTTCTCACAAGGTATTTTTCCTAGCCTTGTGCGTAGCACATGGAATCCATTAAAAAATTGTTATCACCAAAACAGCTTCGCTGTGAACTTAGCACAACTCCAGAGAGTCGAATTTAATTTACAAAACAATTTAAAGTTTCACTTTGAGATCAAAAGTTTTCATTTGAAATAAGATGCTGAATCATTAGTAAAACCAAAAGTTAGGTAAATTCCACCGACTGTTAGTTATCAAAGGAGAACATAAAGAACTAGCTGCAAACCAACAAACAAACCTGAAGTTTATGATTATCACCAACAATCAGTGGTCGCTGGTTTACTCCCAGAAAGAACACACACTCGCGACAATTTGCAATGCAAATTCGTTTCGCTGCTGTAATCACATGAACTCGTTCACAATGTTCCACTCTTACAGCCTGTAAGAAAAAAGAATCAGATATCATATGTTCTGAGTCTTAAATCTTAACTGCAAAATACGAGCATCCATCATATACCACAATTACCAGGTTGATCATTTGACATAACAACATACAGCCATACAGGGCATTTAAAAAGGGAGAAGAGCAGGACAAATAAGAGAGACAAAAGAGAAATCATATTAGCACATCCAGGGGATGACAAGTAAATCAAATCTGAACTCTGAAGTGTACTCACTGGAAAATGTCACTGTTCACACCTGGACCATGATTAAAGAAACGAATTTGTACAGGAGCACGAAAGCCTTCATCAAGCACTTTAAGAAAGATAGCCTTCTAGATTATATAAACATAGGACCAACTAAAAGGACCCACCAAAAATAAAAAAAGGTTTAGATGTCCTACAATCATTTTCCTATACCAGACTTGCAGACTTGCAAGGTGTTTATTATACCTACTTTTGATAGTTATATATAAAGAACAATTGATAACAGTGTATACATTCTTGGAAAAGAAATAATGAATTCATCCACAAGCAACATTTCATTATTTCAGTTGATACAATAACTTTGTATCAGCTAACAGGGGAAAGGTGTACAATATCTTGTGTAAAGGGCAGAAAGAAAAAGTACACTAATCAGTAATCATATTGACTATATATAGGAATATAATTAAGATGAAAGCATTCTATTAACATTCTATGGTGTGCCAAAGTGTGTGAATATGTAATGTAAATAAAGGCACTATAAACAACATGACATGAGTACAGAATATTGATGCCGTATCTATATATCTCCAGATCAAATTCTGATCACTTGCTACTGTCCCTCCTAAGCAATATTGCAGATGAACAGTTCGTAGATGACTGATGGATATCGAATACAAGGATGGGATTAAACATAAAAAGAGAACCAACTTCCTAATGTTAATTACATAAATGTTAATTACATAAACTATTCATTGCGAAGATACTAATGACAATTAGGTGAGTTAAGCGCCTTTTTTTCAACACTGATATTATTTTTGGCATAATTTATTCAACAAATTTTCCCAGCTCCAGTTAATTATAAATATTAACAGAAATCGTTCCAGTTTCAAACTAACAGAGAAATGTTCAGTCAATTTGTGTACCAATTGCCTATTAAACGTACAGGATCTTCTAATCAAGCCAATACAAATCAGGAATTCACAGCAACAGTGAATATTTGAAAGATCAATGTGTTATTACCTTGCCGACAGCTCCTAGGACAATAGTAGTATCTGAGCATCCATATATTGTGGCATATCTCAAAGGCGCTAAAATGTAAATGACAGAATCATGGCAATTAATAACCTGAAATTATACAAAACAATTTTAGAAGTATTAGAAATTGAAATTGTAGAAAACAAAATAGCAATGAAATAATAATATGGCATTGAAATTTTATGCAGAATGTATGTAAGAAAACAAGTTGACTGACTCCGCAACAGAAATGAATATTGCTTTATCTCTTCTTCTTTGGGAGATACATCTTAACAAGCATAGTTAAATAGGACAATGTCAGTACATATGATGTTTGAAGGTGACTACCGGCAATATATCGCATTTACTTCTGCAGTATAAATATCAGATTCAGATCCCAACAATATAAATAAAAATCCAACCTAAGCAGGGAAAAAGTTTTACATATATGATGCTAAAAAGTTAACCACGCCTAGGGTCTAATTAACAAACCCCTAGCAGCCATAAGAATCCATGCTTTTCACACCATATGATTTGCATAAAATGTTCAGCATAACAAAAGCAGCCTAAGAAGGATAAAGGTGTGCCACTTAAGTTTTTCCTTCACTCAAAAAGAAGGAACAGAGTAAGAAGAGTCAATTAGGATGAGTATAGTCACAATTTTCAAATGGCATTTTCTAAAATCATTTAAGAAAATGTAAATTGTGTTTTTCATTTGTTGATTTTAGAATCCGAAAACACACCTGGTATCATTTCCATATACAAAATTCTAAAAGTGAGAATGCATCGAGTAGAAACATGGAAATTTTGACACTCTTCTACTTTTTTTAAACTATTAGTCTATTACCAGTCGTATTTTATTATCTATATTAACAATTTACTTTTATAATTTGGAGACATTTGTATAGCAATTATTTTTCGAAGACAAAATATCAAGCAAAGAAATTGCAAATAACAAATGAACAAGTGATCCGTGACACTAAGAATAACAATAAGCCATCAATGTGGATGACCCTATTTCCCCTTCTTACTAGCTTCATTTCATAGTGTCCTCTTCACTCAAACACGCTTGAGTAATCCATCTCTTCTCTCTCTCACGTTTTCTTTTCTCTCTCTCTTAAGCTCTGCTTTTAGTTGAAACCAATCAACCACCTAATATCAAAATCTAAAAGCAATAAATTTTGTTGAATTGACTAAGGAAATTACTACGTAAACAGGTGTAGTAAACTATATCACACAACACCATCTCTGCAAGTACGGCACTACCATTGGGCTCTATGACAAGGATTAGAAGGAAATTTTTGCAGTTTATAAGAGAACATTGTCGGTGATGATTTTTATTCAAGTTTAAATTTCATTTTTCAAACTACTTTTTCAAGAGCTAATTCAATAATCAGGTGACTTAATTATTAAGAAATTGTGATGTTCCAGTGAGATTATGCTGTTGATGTCGATGGCATGTTTATTAAAAAAACATTTTGAAGATTAAGTTGACTTTCTTAAAAATTTGTTGTCTTGATTGACTAGATCATAATATTCATCGAAGCCGACAGGTTATACTAATTGTGTGCTCTTGATTTGAGATGAAAAACAATGGAAACGAATAAAACTCATTTCAACTTTTTGCAACTAAAAAGTTGGAAAAGCTTTCACCGAATTCCATTCCATTTTACGAAAATGTTTAACCAAATGCGATTTTGGCTTGTTTATAGAATTCAAAATTGAAAATGGTCATTGTAAAATGCTATTGAACGGTCCCTTAGCAAACAAAAAGTTAGGCTAAGGCACTTCAGAATTTTCATCCCAGCCAAAAAAGAAATCTAGTTCTCAGACTGAGGCAGGACTGAATGTGGTTAACCCCATGCAACTGATGAGTGGTGTCTAGAAAGTGTGTACCCTTTTCTGTTTGAAAGAGAAAAGTATTAGAATTATTTTAATTGAAAGACATATTCCAGCCTCAAGCAAAATTAAAGTTATTGTTCACGAGCAAAAGTGGATTCAGCATTTCTGGCATTTAGAGTGGATTAAAATCAATACTTGTAACTGGTTCAACCATGAAAACAAGGAAAAAATGACCAAGGAACCCTACCCTCCACGTCCTCCAGAAAGGAACAGATAAGATACAGCTCATTTTCTCTACAAGTATATAACTTTCAGATAAAGGCAATTTTTAGATAAACATTCTACCTTACTCATTTCATACCATACCAGTTTCTCAATGACAAAAAACAAACAAAGACTTGCAAGAAGTAAAAGAGAATTAACAGAAAAGAAAAAAAGGATAAAACTTAAAAAGGTGAAGCATTAAAATAAGACTGAAAAAGAAAGACCTAATTACATCAAAAGTACAAACATGCTCCCTCATTCACTCTGATAATGCCCCTTACCAAGTGCTATGGGTAAGGACAATGCAAGTATCAATTCTCAAATTATTGGATCCACCTACTTAATAGGAAACTTCATCTCATAGTTTGCAAAGAGATTGTATTTTAACTTCAATAAACAATTAATAATCACATCAAATTTCACAGATTGTTTTCAAAATTCCACCTGTTAATAACCTCAATTATTGTAAATGCTAAAAGCTAGCACTAAAGGCATACACAAAGTGACTTCAAAATGATTGAAAAAAATTGAACTATCATGAATTTAAGAAGCATATGAGAATTAATCATTAAGACCTCAGTCGAACAGTAGTAATTAGTAAATTAAATATCAACCCTAACCTTCACTGAAGAACCTTTAAGATCAGAAGCTTGCTTTACATATGAAGATTTAGAGATGCCCTCGATGAAACTGGGACCCCTAGAATTTGTTAAAACTTTGATTGAATTTGTGCATGCATCAGCCATAGCAACATCCTGATCAGAGGCATTGGCTGGGCCATTTTCTTTTGCAGAGACTCTTTCAGTAAGATGCTCCAATGCAGAAGCTATGTTCTGTAGAATCCATTCATGAACTTGTGCAGCAGGAACAGGAACAGCAGGCATGTCAGGATCTGAATTGGCAAAAAATGGAGCAGCTTGACTTAGAGGAATCCCTTCGGATCCCTTATCACCAAATTGAAGCAGAAATCCAAGGTGCTCAAATCCTTCCATGCTCAAGACCTAAAGCAAAGGGGCAAACTCACAAATAAAGACCACAATGCAGATATGAAGAAGCATACAAAATTAACAAAGTGAGAGAGAGGAGGAGGGGGGGGGGGGGGGGGGGGGGGGGGGGGGGGGGGGTGTTAAATTTCCACACAGTTTCAACAGTTGAAAACATATAAACACTTGCAATTGTATTATTGCTCAAAAAATGTGTGTATATGTAGGTTGGCTATCCAACTTGGTGAACCAAAAAAAGGAACAACCATGATGCACACCATACATGACAAGCAGGAGAATTATCAAAGCCAAACCATGACCCAAACATCTCAGTTTACTATGAAAATCAATATCATCTTGAAACCATTTATCAGAAGACAAAGCCACAAGACAAGAGTGCCCACTTCAGCTAGGAATGAATTCATTGAAACATCATTCTGAAGTTAGATGAACCAAACAACCTCGAACAAGCCAACTTGATGTCCGGACCTTATAGACCATCCAACACGCTCCACTGCAAGGTGGTGCATTTTACACTGATGAGATTGTGAAAATCTCAACACATTGAGCATTTAGCCTAATAAATATATTAACAAAAGAAAATTTTACAATATGAAAAGATGAATGATTTTACAAAAAACCACATATAATTAAAATTCCTTTTGAGTACAAATAGCAAGGCCAATGCCATTTTCAAAAGGAAGAACCAGTGGAGTGGGAGAGTGAAGACTGAAGATATAACAATTTAAAACCAAACATAACATAGTCAATTAAAGCAACAAGATATAGGCAAAACGAAAACATAGAAAATGGCCCAAGAAAATTACGCTACAAGGCAATACAAAAAGTAAGGAAGTAGAAAAAGCACTTCGAACACCACGCTGTAAAAGCACATGGACTGAAGATAAAGGAAAATAATCTTTCAAGTTTTGACATAAATTTCTGAAAGATTTTTCAAGGGATAATTCTCTGGATTTGAAATAATGAAACAGCAAAACGCTGTCAAAGACCTTCCTCCACACTTTTGGTCAACTACTACCACTTTATCTTAGTCGGGTGAACCCAAAACCCAGTAATTCATTTAGCCAGCTTTAGTTCAAACCCCAACCCTAACTGCAGAAAGAAACGCAAGCCCGAAGACACTACTGGCATTGAGTTGCAAAACCAATAAACTAAAAGGTAAAGATGTTGAAAAAGCACTTCAAACACCACACTGTAAAAGCTCATGACTGAATTCTGGAGATAAAGGAAAAAAATCTTTTAAGTTTCGACATAAATTTCTGAAAGATTTTCAAGGGATAATTCTCTGGATTCGAAATGATGAAACACTAAAATGCTGTCAAAGACCTTCCTCCTCACTTTTGGTCAACTAATATTACTTTATCTTAGTCTGGTAAACCCAAAACCCTATGTAATTCAGTAATTCATTTAGCCAGCTTTAGTTAAAACTCCAACCCTAACTACAGAAAGAAACACAATCTAACTTCATGAAATAAAGCGTGCCACAGCTTGAAGACACTACTTGCATTATGAACCATGGTCATCCATAAAAACCCCAACCACAAACCTTTGTCAGGTCAAGATGTAAAAGAAAAGTAAACAAGCTCACAAAAAAATCCTCAAAAAAAAAGAAAAAAAGGGTAAACAACTCACAAAAATGCCAACAAAGCAGACATTAAGAGACCAAATTATCAAAACACATGAACCATATTACAAAGGAAAAAGGGTTAAAACCAGCTCCCAAGTCATCACTCCAATCCAACTCACTATGTGTCCCCCCACTCAAAAAAAAAGGAGCCAAGTTTCCCCAAACTAGTAGTAAGTCGGCTTTTATTACATCATGCCACCACGTTCACTAATAAACTATACACATTCTCCCATTTCACTATGTGTAGAACTCATCATGTAAAGTGTAATGAGTGCAAACTTTGGGCCAAAAGTGGTGCCTCACTGTCCAAAGTATGCACCTTGCAAAGTGGATGCCTTATTTTCCAATTCCTCAGGATATTATTAAAGGGTGCCTCACCTTAAAGCCACCTCAAAGCCCATCATAATTATGACTTCAACATCTGACCCCTTACCCAATATTGAGGAATCATAAGGAAAAACTAACCCAACCTGAAATCATGTTATCTCTATCTTCACTAGACAGTTCAGCTTTTGCAACCAAAGAAAAAATAATGTAAAACCTCCAACTGCAAGAGAGTAAAGGGTAATTTTACATACCAAAGACTCTTCACCTTCCCCTTCTGTAGGCTCTGACAAAAGAGACAGAATGTTACCCATGTGCTTTTGGAGATAGGATAACTGGTGAACCTCTTCATCAGCTTGTGATGGCATGAACCGACGGCTGTTGCTTCGCACAAGCTGCAATGTGGAAACCAGGATTACGTCAAATTAGAAAAGAAAATCAACCGAATCAAGTTTCTAACAGAGACATATGCACCAAAATCTGAAAATCATAAATATTTATAGATTGTCAAATGTATATTACTAGGAAGTTTAATTGCAAAATTCTATGGAATCACGACATGATCTGATTGTTTAAGCTACCAGAGTCTACTAATAGTATTCCCATCAATTCGTCCTTAAACAGCTACGAGTAAAGACTGACAAAGTAAACTCACATGGGCAACAGAGCTTAATAAAATACATACTTTGACTGAGATTCAGTAAAGGCCATGGTGGGTAAAAATGGTGATTTGGCTTAATCTTAGAAATGGTACAAATAACACATTACTTAAACGAATGCCCTTTTACTTCAGAACCGCATAACAGATTTATAAGACAAGACCTATTATCCTATCTTCAAAGCTGTATGTTAAAAAGAGCTCCACATATGTAATAACAATAGTACTCAAATTCACAAGCATGTTCAAAAACAATTGAAAATTTCCCATCCAAAAATGAAAAACGAAGCAAGGTGATTTGGCTTCATCTTAAAACAGTGCATAATGACACATTAATAAAAAATATATATTTTCCTTCATAACTACCCCGTAAAATATTATAAGACAGGACCTATTATCCTATCCTACAAAGCAAAAATGCTAAAAAAACACTTCACATATGTAACAATAATAGTACCAAAATTCATGAACACGGTCAAAACAGAAGTAAAATTTTACATCTAAAAATGAAAAAGTGATAATTTGCTTAAAACAAATTTAGATTAGACAAAAGGCATTTCAAAAGACATAGGTTGTTTTAAAAAGGCAATACAAATTTAACTTGGTAGAACAGCTAATAACTGAACTATCTCAATAAGCATTACAATCAATTCAGTAACACATTTTCAGAACTCTAACATCAACAACAAACAAACACATAATCCTCCTACCAATTAATTTCACAAACCAATGCAAACTGTCAAAAATCAATAATTTCCATATAAGTGCTCAATGCAGACAGCTAATCAAAATTTTAATTACATTGTACTCCCAAGTCAGAAAAAATTTAATCTGCCTCAAAAGTCCCACCCATTGCAAATTCGGTCAATCCAGCTAAAACACATCAAATTATAATCCGAAGTTACAAATGAAAACCCCAGCAACGTTTTTAAAACAACAGAAATATCAAAAGAAAACTAAAATTCAATTAAACGCAAGTGAATTCGCATTCCACCAATTGTTTCACTACAAGTGCAAACCTTTTCAACACTAAAGAATTCCTTTAAAATTCAATAAAAACCACCCAATAGTTTAACCAACATCGTACATTGCAGAATTGAGCAACAACAGAGAAAAGTCCTCACCTGAAGCGGCGACAACGCAGACAAGTACCCGTCAAAAGCAGAAGTTGAAGGCCACACATCGGCAACCGAGGCCGAGTCCTTGTGCGTCCTCGGCAACAAGCCTCTTATACGATTGTATATACAAAAAAAGCATCAGATCCCTCAAATCGGCCCCGACCGAGTCGGCCTCCTCGGGTGGAAGCTTGATAAGCGGGTCGGATTCGGCGTGGAGCACCGAGGCAAGGGTATCCAGGACGAGGCGCGCATGGTCGACGGAGATCTGAAGAGACTCGGCGATGATTTCGGGGTTGACTCTCTGAGTTGAGAGGAGCTTCTGCTTGAGTGGAATCAGGCTATGGATCGGGTCAGAGAAGATGAGCTTGGGGATTGGCAGGAGGCCGTGCTCGAAAGGCTCCCTGCGCGGGTGGATAATCGAATTCGGGTTCGGAGTCGGATCCGGATCTTCTCGTGAAGATGTGGAGGGTTCGACGGAGTCGCTCATTTCTTTAATTAGAAAAATTAGAGCAGTGAGTGAGTCTGCGTGTGAAGTTTTCTTTTTTATTTTTTGAGGAGGAAGAGAGATTAGAGAGCTTCTGCAGATCTTTCGTTTATGACAGAAATCGCAAATGAATAATGTTGTTGAGTGTATTTAGGTGCACTTGGGTGCATGGGAACTAGTAAGGTGGCAACGTCTGATTGGCTGTACTCGTACAGCTTGAACGGAAGGAAGCAAATGAGATCTTGACATGTAATGGATCGCTAGAGCATCACGTGTGTCTTGCATCAAGTGATTTTTGCTTTTACGAGGTGTTAAGTGCAAAATTCACTTTAGAGTGTGTTTGGTATGCTTTTTAATGTAGAGAATATTGAATAGATATTTTTGTAGTAGAACTTTTAATGAGCAGAGTTTCTAACAAAAAAGGATTTTTGTTGTGTAAATTATAAAAAAAAAGATATTGATAATGTATTTTTAAAAATAGTTTTTGGTTGTATAAATTACAAAAAAGTATTGACAATGTATTTATAATGAAAGAGTTGTCTAAAATTTATAAAGGGTAGTTGAGACAATTCATATGTTTCAAAAAAGCTCAAAAAAAACTTTTTAAAAAATCCTCTAATTTTGGGTTTCTCCAAATAGACATAAAATGGCTTTTATGAAAGGTAATTGAGATAATTCATATATTAAAAAAAATGGTGTTGTGTTTTACCAAACAACTAAGGTCTAATTTGGGAATGCTTTACAAGCTGTTTTTAGGCCCAAAAGTGATTCTAGACAAGTGATAAAGTGTTTGATAAAATTTTTGAAAAGTGCTTTTTACCACTTTTAGTTTCTCCCAACTAAGTTTTTGAGAAGCTAAAAAATTGTAGCTTTTGCAAAACAGCTTCCTGGTGAAGCAGTTATGAAAACACACGTGAGCTGAAACATTAATGAATTTTTACCAAACTTCATATTTATCCCTAAAGCTATTGAATTGGTTTTGACTTTGAGTCGATAAAGCGAAGAACTTCGACGGGTGGATGACTATTGTACGATTTCTAGTGAGATTTGGTGAACGATTTGAGTCAAAACGAAGCGGGTTAGCGGTAGAGACGATGTTGATCAAGGGAAAGGAGTGAGAAGTTGAAGACATAGACGTAGAGAGAAGAAGGATAGAGGAGGAAAGCGACATCGACTTTGGAGAGAGAGTAGTGGTCGTGGAGGGAGAGAACGAGGGGAAGAAGTGTATTTGTAGGGGAACAGAGGCGAAGAGAGAGAAAGAGAGAGAGAGAGCTGTGGAGCAAAAATGTTATTTATTTATGTTCTGTTTCTTCTTTTTAATATAATCCAATCGCTTAAAAAAACATTTTTGTGTAAGAAAACATAAATCATTTATGTGCAAAAAAAATTATTTATTTATTTTTTATTATATTTATGGTCGCATACACATAAATCAGATTATTTATTTTATAACATACTTATGGTCACATAAAAATAAAATATTTTTTTTATTTTCAAAACATTTTCAATATTCATTTGTGTCATTTCTAGTAATTTTACACAGTTACAACACTTTTCACTTCCAGTTTACCAAACACATTAAAATTGATTTTGGTTCTCACAGTATTTTTAAAATTCAGTTTACCAAACACTCAAATGATTCTCCCCCACAAGCCACAGCAGATCCAAAAGCAATTCCTCTCACAGCAGATTCAAAAGCAATGCCCCCCATAGTACAACAATGCCAAACTGAGCATTTGAAAAACTTCAAAATAACTTATAACATTAAAAAAATGTTTTAATATTTACAAAAGTCATATCAAACACATTTAATCACCTTAACTTTTTGCCATTTTTTCTGTCTTCCAAAATCTTTCCCTCTAACCTCATAATGCAGTTTGAAGAAAGGATTTCATTCGGAGGCCGTTCTGATTCTCAGGAAAGATAAATACAGTAATGTGATTTCTGGGAAACCTATATAGCTATGTTTGATTGTACATAAGAATATTGTGTAAGATTTCTAGAAATGTAAAATAAATGTGTTTGATTGCACATGAGAATGTTTTTTTTAATGAATTTTTAATTTACATATTATTGAATGAAGTCAATGTCACACATTCACTAGTTTCATATATATGAAACTAGTATTGTTTTACAAATGTACTGCATGAAACTCATGTTGTTTTACAAATTCACTAGTTTCATACGCGTGAAACTAATATTGTTTTACAAATGCACTAATTTCACAAAACTCGTATTATTTTATAAATGCATTAGTTTACATATTGTTTTGTTTTTTTATCTTCTTCCGATCAAAGATGTTAACTAGGCTTATAGCTCACATATATCATATATAATTAGAGCATTAGCATTGGCAGAAACCCAGATGTAGAAATCTAGAAAACAAAAAAAGAGTCATATCGCCGAGCACTTCTAGGCAAAATACACACTCATTGTACATCAGATTCACTGTTAAAAAAACTATGAACAAGGAACAAAAACCAAAAACAAAACCAAAAAGTCCTCAAGACTAGATCGTCTTCGTCGTTCTCTCTCTGGTTCGCTGGCTCCTCTTTGAGACTCCACCAAGTATTTTCTAGACGAAAACTCACAGGTGATGGCGGCGAGTTCGACGGAGAGAGAGGGAGGCAAGTTTGACAGAGTCCAATGGATTTGACAGAGAGAGAAAATAGCTTTGAGAATTGAGGCGAGTGAGGAGTAAGGCGAATGAATTGCTAGTTTATAATTTATTTGTTTTTATTTGAGTGTGAGTCTCACAATTGGAATCAAATAGAGGGTAGTGTGAAGCCCACCTTACCCCCATAGGGGATAAAGTGATCACCACGAGTTTCTTCTTTCCAAGAGTTAAAAAAAAACAATCAAAACTGCTAACAAATAAGATAATGTTATCAGATTTCCATTCGCATGCAAAGATTGACCCATATCAAACGGCCCCTTAAGGGTAAGCATAAAAATAGTTTTAGCGAAATTACTCTTTTAGAGGAGTCATTTCCAAATTTACCCTCTTATAAAACAAATAGCAAAAATGTCCCTAAATGACTTAATTACCCTTTCATAAAAAAAGATCAAGTTTCCCATTTATCTCTTCCTGAAGCCACCCAAAGAATCTTTAAGCCAGACGGTCGCTCATCGTCAACACCCGATCAGATGAAACCACTGGTCGCCGTCACTTAGGTTAGGTCCCACGTTTTGGTCGTCAAGAAAGGAATGTTTCGCGAAAATTCCCTAATTAATTTCGACTCATATTTTCACCAATTTCTGTTTTTGATTTGAAATAATGTTACTTTACATGTATTTCAATGATTTATCATACTATCATTTGGATTTTGTTAATGATTTGTAACTCTAGGCTTAGTTCAAAGTTTTTGAAATTTTTTGTGCTAAAGGTTTTTTTTTTTAAGTTAAGCGTTATTGTGTTGATTATATGGTTTTCAATGTTACGAATAGATTTGCTAGATTTAGGAATAAAAAAATGAATAAGTTTGGATGATTAACATGGGTATAGTTTTCAGGATGACTCGATCAGGTCATCCCATCCCTAAACCATCATGGCATCACGAAACACATGGTTAATGTACGCAAACAATAAAATGCAATGTAAAGAGATGTGAGAGTATAATAAATTATTAGTGGCAGAGCTGCTTTGTCAAGTGAGTAAGACAGAGTTTGGATAGAAGATTTCCCTCTTTGCGTGAGGATGTTACTTCTGAATAACTGTTTAAGATGATTTATTTTTCAGTTTTTTGTTCTCTTTTGTTTGTTGTTGTCCAAAAAAAAAACCAGTGACACTAAGAGATTGTTTGTTTTTCTAACTTATTATCTAATAACACTTAATGAGATCCAATAAGTGATTTTTTTTTTCAAGTGATGAAAGATTTGAAATGATTCATAAAATCACTTAACCACTTAATTCAAAAGTGAAAATTTGTCATTTTTCATTTATTATAAAAATGTTGAAGTACACACGAGATATTTACTTTGAAAACTGTTTTAATAAAATCTACCAATTGATAATTTAGATTTTAGAAAAAAAAATCCCATATTTTAAGTTCAAGTTGCACAATTACCCCATCCATGGAAAAAGATGCAAAAATGCCTCTAAACTTTAATAAATACTATCACTTAATTCATAACTACCATATTTATTACAATTCATTAAAACCTTACCAATCAAGCCAAAAAAAAAAAACCTGTATAAGACACTAATTGAACTAAACCAATAAAATAGTCAAAGGTTTCCTTTAGAATACTTGCTCGTCCTCGTTATTTTATTTTTTTGGATGCATCAAAGTTTTGGAGAAAACTATATGAAGTGGTGAAAATGTGGGTATGAAATAAAAAATAACTTTTTCTCATCTTCACAATCCATATTTGGATGGAAATCATATGTTTATAATTTTATTATAAGTTTTTTCATTGAAAATCATCTATGACACGAACACCAAAAGTATGCTTTGGTTCTAGTGTGACTCGTTCGTGCTTCGAGTAGGGATTGATTTCCAACGAAAAAACTTACAATAAATTATAAACATGTGATTTCTACCCATGTGAATTTCATGTTCACTGTTTTTGTACGTGTAGTGAAATTCATACCGAAACGGATTCTGATGGGGCAATTTTATTTCATTTCTAGACACTCATGATCGATTTCCTCAACACTTATGCAAACTAGAGGGTCATCAGTCTCTCGACGAAGCAACAATGCAACATCATCATCATCAACAACAATCTCAATAGGCATGATAACATGAATGGTTTGTGCAGCGTTTTCATACTAATTTGATTAACGATTTCTATAATTCCTAGTGACACAACAAACCTTAACTAATAATTACTCATAATTTGCATCCATTGGAAAATCAAGTGCTTGTGCTCTCCAACCTTATACATATGCACTGTGATCACTTTTTCATCATCTACCTCAATTCAAAACCGATGGCACACTTGTCATCTTTAATCCTAAAAACAAAATTCAACATATTATGAACTCGTAAAAATTTTGTTAAAACAAAATGAATGTGAATTTAAAATAAAAATAAAAATAAATTTGTGTGCTTCAAGTAAGTCATCTTTAAAGAGAAAACTTTTGATTTCAAAGTCAATCAATTAATCTTATTCTTGACTTTTATTCATGAGATTGAGAAAAATCAATATTTGTATATACTCTTTTGCTTTCTATGTGTATTAAACTACTACAGTAGTATATATTTTATTGCTTTCCTTTTTCATTTTCTTTTTTTTTTTATTGTCTTCTTTGTTATTTTTCATTTTCTTTCAGATTAATATAAAACTCAAGAGTAGATCTTTTACGGTCAAAGCAAGAAATACCTTTCGAATATTTTTCTACTTCTTCTTCGATAAAAAAAAAAAACATTTCGTTTCTCTCATAACTGTTATCTGTGTCCTCTAACATTTTTCTCTCACAACAGTATAACAATGTCGATTTCAATCTCTTTTTACGTGGGTATGGCAGCCATAATCATTGGCTCATCAATATTCACCATTATCAAACAATATCTTAATATTGTGGTTAGTATTGTTTTTGCTATTTCTAACTTCTACATAATTTTTTATCATCTTAGATACCATCGTGAAAATGCTGAAGTGATAAATAATCTGCTCGTTATAGGAAATGTTTGGTGTCAAAGACACATCAGTAGTAAAGAGAGAGAATCGGATGAATAACCACACCACGTTAGCAGAAGTCAACAACCAGGCTGATCAAAAGACACATCACCAACTTGGCCATGTCATCAAAACAATTAATGAAACAGCATTGTGTACGACAAAGGAAACACAATTAAGAGACTTTGCTAAAGGGGATTCTACTTTGGCGAGATTTTCTCGGTTATAATAGGAAAAACAATCTTACCATAATACCACGCATCAGGCAAAGATCCACTCGGATACGAAATCTCATTTTAAGGAAACAATGTGATCTTTCCCTACAAATCTGAGAGTCCTAATTAAGCAACAACTCAATGCTGCTAGAAGATCGTGTACCAAATGGGAAAGATATCCTAAACGAGCTACACTACTAGAATCTTTCAAGGATTCTAACGGAAGATCCATTACTTGCACGACAAGAATTAGGGTAACACCCTTTGAAACCGTATAAATACAAGTAGTAAATCATTGAATAGGACAGAGGCAATTTCCTGAGAGAATAAAAAGAGCTTTGGGTGTGTAACTTTTAGTTTCATAATGAAACCCTCTTTCGTCGTTACCGGCAACGTGGTTTCTTCCTTATTTAAAGGTTTCCACGTAAAACTTCGTATTTATTTTTTGTTTTCAGCTATTTATCGTTCAATGAAGGGAAAACTTGGTTGTTCAACCTTTGATTAGTTAAGCCTTCAATTCGCTTGCGTGTCACTGTTGGACAATTGACTTTTTAGCATCCAAAAATCACTGTCAACACTGCTCAATATAGTGAACTAGATTCCACTCTTCATGTTTTCACTTCGGTTTCAAATTCGTTTTCCACCATCTTGGCAAGCTACTTTAGGGATACTCACTTATCTATTATAGTCACACTACTTACGATTTATGTATTTGGAAAACGATCATCTACGTTTAGTTTCATATATTTTAATGTTTTCATCAATGTATTAGGTAGTTGTTTGTCAAATTATTTTCCAAATAATTATTATTTCATGTTATTATAGATTTTTTTAAGTATTACACTATTAAATAAATTCAGGAATTTTTTTTTGATGGGGAGGACTCGAACTTGCAACCTTATGGTGCAAGTGTAAGGGGTTTACCACAGGACCACCCTCATATCGTCCATGTTATTATAGACTTTATGGCTAAAAATTATTTTGGAAATGAAAGGAATTACTGTAAAGTCGAAATCGACCTATTCATTTTTTTTTTTGAAATATTACATAAATTTAGGGTTTGAGGAGTGGTGATGACTCAAACTCACAACCCCGTGGTGTAGGTGTGAGGGGTAAACCACCAGACCTATTCACTATTTACAGTAAAAAGGAACATTGTACTATTAACTTCATTGATCTTGTCATCTAATGTTCCTTTTTCAGAAGTAACTCAATTAATGATATCATTGAGGTTGTGAGGTCAAGTCGTGTTACTCTTTGATACCACTAATTAATTGTAATAGTTCAAACAGAAAAGAAATCAATGTTGTAAATATAACTTTCAGTTCCTACAAAGTCGACAACAGATACTGGCAAACTCTTAACCTGTTAAATTTAATATACATATATATAATTTAATCTCTTCCATCCATCTCTAAATGGATGGTGTAGATTAATCCTTTTTTTTTAAATTTCATCTCCACCGTCCATCTCTAATTTGGACGGTAGAGTGACTCATTCCAAAGGTGGGTGCTCGCAATCGTACAAGACCGGATTGTAGCACAATAGTATATAAAGTTCGTTCCTACGAAGATTGAGGAGTCGAATATCGAAATTGATTGATTTAGCTACTATTTCAACAAAAATTAAGGAGAATCCTAATTTTAAAGATTGCAATTATTCTAAATTAAACTATTAAAGCAAATCCAAACTAAAGTGTGAATTGAAAACAACAAGGAAGTTGAATGTAACAATATGATGAGATATGCTAAGACATAAAATCCACCTCACCATCTCTTGTTTAAGCTCTAGACTCACCCAAATACCCAATTCTTACAAATGTGAATTGTAGACCCGTGTACCCGACACTAATCTCTACTCTCCCTCGAGTGATAGAAATCACATCCAAGCATACCCAAAGCCTATCTCTCGATGACTCTAGACTATATACATGAATTCGTTAAGAGCTTGGCACACACAAAGGGGCCCTATATGCAAGCCTCGTGTATTTCTACTTTACTTTTCATGTATAGAGGACATTTCATCAAACATGTGGCGTGCATCGACACTCTGTTCATAGCACACCACCAAATATCATTCACAAGTCGATCAATCATGTGAAAGCATTAAGATTTCAGAAACATCCATTCAAAACACAAGTACACATGGATAAAATGAGTGGTCTTTATTAATAAATTTAAGGGTTTGGTCTCATCAAGCTTTAGCAACAAAAATTTAGCTCACGTTGCATGTCAAAGTCATAAAACACATGTGAAAAGGTAAATACATGGCTCTACAACAACAAAGAAATTGAAAGAGAGATTTTAGAGAAAACTATATGGAGAGCTTCATTTTCTTCTTGATTCTTCTTCTCCTTCTAATTCTCTTTAGCTTCCCTTGCCCAAAAAGGTGAAATGATGATGAATATGGTTATATGTGTGGTGGATGTGTTGGATTTTAGGGAAAGATGGAGTTTTGGTAGTTTTCTTAGGAAGTGGGTTGATGATGGATGAGGAAGATGAAGGGATGAGGTATTTGTGAATATTCTTGGGTAGGGAATGGTAGTTAGGTCTAAAAATAACAAGGGATTAAATAGGGAAGTGAATTAGGTCAAGGACAAAAATGTCATTTTTCTGATTTTGTACCTTTTATGGGTCAAAGGGAGACCTAGATGCGACCCACTGTAAGGAATATACAGGTCGCTTTGCTCTCCGGCTAAGATGAAGAGTTGCTGACCTGCGAGAGATGCGACCTGGAGGCGACTTGGAAGGAGGCCGCTTTTTCTGTTGTCTGATGAAACTTAATCCGAGAGGATTACGACCTAGGAGCGACTTAGAAGGAGGTCGCTTTCTTGTCCGGTAAAGGGTGTCTTGAGCCGAGAGAATTGTGACGTCATGGCGACTTGGAAGGAGGTCGCTCCCAGGTCGTTTTCTTATCTGTTTTGGCCACTTGAGCATTTTCTGTTCCACTTCAACTCTATCCAAAACAATTAAGCTACATAGCTAACTTAGACCTGCACAACTTATTTAAATGGTTAAAAATTCGGTTTTACCCAAGAGACGAACACAATTTGATAAGAATTTGGGGTTACATTGCGTGTAGAAGTGGAGCAGTCATGGAGATCCATCTAACTATTGTTTAAAAAATAAATTCCTTTTTCTTTTCAATAATAAACATGATAAGACCAAAATACCCCTATCGCCATTAGTTTTGACTAACTTTGACAAACGGAGGACCTAAATGAGTTATTTTTAATTATATAAGGTTCGGTTTGATGAAAAATAAATTAACGAGTACACAACTGGCATTTTCCAATTAGATAGGGACCAAATTGTGTAAAACCCCTAAAATAATTAAACAAATAAAAAATAAAGATTTAAAATGAATAATAATTATTAAAAATTTACCGAGGCTGTGACATTGTCAATTTTGATAAGAGTAGTGCTACTTTACCCAGATTTGGTGTCCAGATTATGTGGCAACACTCTAATCCATTCATTTAAATCTTGCTAATACAGTTTAGAGTGTTGCCTCATCATTTGGGCACCAGATTTGGACACTAAATTTGGACAAAGTAATATTACTTTTTTGGTAAACTAGGGATAATAAGGATGAGTTGACAATGGGAAAGCTCTTCAGTTTAGATTAAAATGGTGATTTTGGGTTCTAGTAGTTTTACCTTGTTTGAACAAATGAAAAGTCAGTAGAAAACCGGTTGGAAATGTACAGAAAATATGAGAGAGAGAAAAGGAATACTCAGAGTGACAATAGAAAAAAAGAAGTTAATTAGTAGTTTTTTTTAATAGCGATATTTACGTCTCGGAAAACTTGTATGTATAACTTTTTTATATGTACACCCCTATTAAAATTTTAAAAAAATATATTATATCTTGTAAGCAAATCTCGCATATTACCAACTATACCCTTTCTCTTAATTTTAGAATGAAATTTTAAATTAATAAGTTATAAAATAAATAAAATGAAAATTGAAAAGAAAAAAAAGTATGGAGGACACCTCCTCCGGGAATTCAAATCTCCAGATTCAGAATGGAGGAGGTGGAGGTTGTTCTTCTGTTTGTTTTTCAGTTTTTCTTATAATTTTTTATTTTTATTTTTTAATTAAATTTAAAAGAATTTTTTTTATAACAAGTACTTTTGGTTTGGACAAAAATTTCTCCATCACCACTAGAGCATTTAAAAAAGAGCGTTTGGTTTAACGGTAACTTAATATTTATAGTTTTAAAATAATCATTATTTACTTTTAAATAATAATAAAATTATATTTTAATAAAAAAAATGTTATAGTTTTTATATTCATGTTCCCTTTAAAAAAAGTTTTTATATTCCCGTAACTGATTATAATATTTTAAAATATTACATATTTTATTAAGATGATATATATGATATAATTGTCTTAATCATTTTAATAAATTTATTTAAGGGTAATGTTGGAATTTTAAAAATATACTGATTTGTGGTGTACAAACGATTTTAGAGGGGTGCAAATATCATCGTTTTTTTTCTTCTTCTCATTAATAATGAGAGAAAACTATTTTAGTCATATGTGTAGACAGGAATGGAGCCAGAATTTGTTTCCAGCAGGGACGTCGTCGTAAAATAATGAGTTATATAATGTATTTTAGAGGGTACGTTCAAGAAAATTTAATAAAAAAATACCGTATTCATTTATCAATTGATACTAATAAAATTAGTAGTTGGAATACAAGTTTATTTATAGAGTTGGAATATCTAAAATTACTCTAAACATAATATAGAAACACTTTTTGACCATTTATTCATGATTCAATAATAATGTTTAGGAGTTAGATAATTAATTAAAAATTAAATTGTACTCATAGTATTTTTCTAACATCCAAAAATATTTTAAATTTTAAAAATTAAAAAAAGTTTGTTTGACAAGATATCTTAATAATTAAACATAAATATGTATATGTTTTTGAAATATTATAATAATTTGGGGGGTTTGGAGAGGGAGAAGACTCAAACCCACAACCTTGTGGTGTGAGTGTGAGGGACATATATATCACTGCATTAACCTCATATTGTCTAACATATGTATATGTTTTATTGACATGTTTTAATTATATAAATTAACACATTGATTATTTAAAAATAAATAACACATCAAAAGTATAATATATGCTATTAGGGTGAATGAGATAAGTAAGATCGTAAAAGAGAACAAAATTATTTGAATGAGAAAATAATATTAGTTGAGATATAATATATATGTTGTGATTCAATTTTCATTTATATTTAACCTTCATCGAAAGAAATACTATATATAAAATCAAAGATATTTTTTAAATGTCATTTGATGGAAAAATACTAGATGTCTCGTTTATAGAAAACTAGAAAAATAAAAAATGAAATAGGATAAAAACACAAAAACATGAAAACTAAAGATAAAAAACATGAAAACATGAAAGTAAAGGATGTTATAAAAATTAAAACAGAGGTCAATTTTATGCTTGTTGAACCCACCACACCTAACAATCTCGCATCTTCTAATTTTTCATAACAGGTCTCCATCAATAACAAACAATGTAACAATCCTATCTAACCGACATTGAATTGAATTCCATAAATTAAACATATAGAAGCGTTGAAATACAAACACAAACACACCGATGACACGATTAATTAATTAAGACTTTGTAATTCATTTTCCATATTATTAGCTTATAAATTAATAATGTAATTGGTTTCTTTGTTTGGGTATGAATTAAAAACTAAAAAACAAAGGCAAGGTTCCTATTTTTTTATGGGATGGCATTATATTTCTCTCTTTAATTATATTAAATCCTATGAATTTTTGATTCAATTTTAAAGTTGATGTGATACATAATTAATATATAATATTATTAATTAAGAATAGTTGTTTGTTAATAACCAATCATGCACCTCACTTCTGCTTTACCAATATTATATCTCTTAATTTTAGAATAAAATTTTAAATTAATAAGTTATAAGATAAATAAAATGAAAATTGAAAAGAAAAAAAAAGTATGGAGGACACCTCCTCCGAGAATTCAAATCTCCAGATTCAGAATGGAGGAGGCGGAGGTTGTTCTTCTGTTTGTTTTTCTTATAATATTTTTGTTTAATTTTGTAATTAAATTAAAAAGAATTATTTTTTATAACAATTACTTTTTGTTTGAGAAACATTTCTCCATCTCCACTAGAGCATCTAAAAAAGAGCGTTCGGTTTAACGGTAACTTAATATTTATAGTTTTAAAATAATCATTATTTACTTTTAAATTAATAAATAAGTTATATTTTAATAAAAAAATGTTATAGTTTTTATATTTATGTTCCCTTCATAAAAAGTTTTTATATTCGTGTAACTGATTATAATATTTTAAAATATTACATATTTTATTAATATGATATATAAGATATAATTATTTTAATCATTTTAATAAATTTATTTAAGGGTAATGTTGAAATTTTAAAAACATACTGATTTGGGGTGTACAAACAATTTTTGAGGGGTGCAAATATAATCGCTCTTTTTTTTTCTTCTCATTAATAATGAGAGAACGCTATTTTAGTCATATGTGTAGACCCCGAAAATCCACAGTTGAATTTGGTAGAGCGGTGAACACTGACAATCCTACAAAACAAAAAAAGAACACGGAATTGGGTGATCCCTTTAGGAGACTCTCCAACACTCAACTCAGATATTTGTAGGAGAAATCGTTTGTATAGAAAAAAACTTGAATATAATCAATTTCAACAACTATATTGAATTACTAAATAATAAAGATCAAACCGTAAACAATGCTGATTGAGTCCTGAGTGGTGTCGTTCGAATAGACATATGTTCGCTTGAACTGGGCGTAAGATAGACAAGGCAAAACCTTTATCGAATGAATTCAATATACTGCCAATGATACGTGTTGGTCGAGTCGTCTTGTAGATCCCTCATTTTGATGGGAGAATGATTGAGCGTGGAGTTTATAGATCGAAATATTATAGATGTACGGCCTGGACATTGGCCTTTGGGACTGTAGAAATATTGAAAGTGAATAACCAAAGTGGTGTCGAATGGGTGTGATAATGATAATGCAATAAGTAAACCTAGGCAAGTTGAAATAGGGAATTGCATTGCTTGTTGCTTTTCTACGTGAGTCAAAGGAGATGAATTTTGGGAGTTGAAGAAGGGAATTGCATTATTTGTCTTTTCGTGAATAAGAGAGCGGAAAAAAAAAGCCACCCCTTTCAGATTAGAGGGAGGCTTGTATTTATAGTGATTGAGGAGTCATTCAACTGAAGTGCTAGCTGATATCTCTCCACCTATCTTGGCTTAATATCATGGAGTGAGATATATGATTTATCTCGAGATTCTTGGACAGTTTTATTAATACTAACTTGGTCTTATTAGATTTGGTCAAGGTTTGTTACCACCATTTGAGCCTTTGTTGGACCAAACTTCTATTTCGGCTATACTATTTTTGGCTACTACAATATGTAGAGAGTGTATGGGAACAGGCCAGGCCTTTTTACAATGTTATGCCTAGTGGGCTTGAACTTGGGCATGTTTATCCTTATATCTATTCAACAACTTTCCAACGCACACTTCAGTTGTCTCTTTGTAAATTGTAATGTTGTTACAAATTGAAATCAGGCCACTAACATGTTACTACTGCAAGTTTATATAGACAACTTTCACAATGCTTACTCACCATGGAATAAAAACTGCATTTTTGTTTTGAATGATAACATTAACATTGTTTTATAACTCCGTACCGGGATATTTTTTACACCAACTCTGTATGTACAAGAAGAAGTTATTGACTCACATTTACTTGAAAACATGGGGCATGCATGGCTACACTTTTACCCAAATTTTTTTAAAGAAAAACCAAGTCCTCAACAAAAATCATGAGGTTCAATGATATATGTAGCTAGGGCTACTAAATAAAGTTGGCAAAATTAATAAAATAAATAAATAATACATTATCATGATTCAATATCTTGAAAAAAAAAAGCAAGTTGTCATTATTTAAAAGCAATAAAAGAGCAATCAATTGATTTTGTTTAGAGCTTTCCCACAAATCATGATCCAGCATGTCGATTACGTGTTGAAATCTTGACCGTGAAAACTCGTCACTAACAAGCAACCAAAACGCATATATCACTATATCAGTATCACATGTCTTTATAATCAAAAGTTAAAACCATAATTTATATATAACAGAACATTGCTTTCTTCACATCACACTTCACACCTCATTATTTGAATCTTATAATCAGAACATTATTATTTATGGACACTAACTTGGTCGTTTTTACGAAATACAATTTCTACTTCTTTGATTTTCTTGTCATCCAACCATTTGTAATTTTGTAAAGTACCTTTACAAATTTTATTATTTAAACGTTAGTGTCCGCCCATGACTGAAAATAAATTGGTAGATGAAATACACAAAAATATATACATAGATTATCGGGTGCGAGATTTATGTTTGGGATCCTAATTTTATATCGATACAAACAGGGAAGGAGGGGTTGGCAGAGGCCATGACCTTCTAAACAAAAAATTATTATTAAAAATCTATTTTAAAAATTATATATTTAATTTTAAATTTTCTAAAATTTAACTTTATATCTTTAAATATTATATTTTACTATATTGACCCTCAAATAAAATTTTCCAACACCACCCTTGGTTTGTCATACACGAATCACGATAAACTATTCTGTAACAATATAATATTGTGATATCATACGAGTCTCGCTTCTAATAAAATTATTAATTTATGAAACAAGTAAAACCTGATATTCTTATAATGGAATTTCATAAATGTATTATACTATAATTTAATAGAATACTAGTGTTAGATAATCCAAAAATTTAGTCCAAATTTCAACTCAAATGATGTGGCAAGTGATTTTTTTCATTAATCACATCATCTCATGTTGTGTATGGTGATAATAACTCGATTGCCACATCATTTGAGTTTAATTTTTGGGTTATTTAGCATTACTACAAAATTTCTTATTTAAAAAAATTATTAAGTTATGAAATATTAAATTAGAGAGATTATACGGTATAAACAAAAGGTGGTTGAGTGAAAGAATCAAAAATGAAACCATCAGTGTGTGGTCTGTTTGGTCGCCGCACTCCATATGGGGTGAACCGTTTGGGCATTGCCCGAATCCGACTTCCACCGAAAACAAACTCATGTTGAGCGCACCTATAGCCAGGCCTTTCTTGACCTCCCGGGCCGACATGATTAGTCCCACCCCCATGTTGGGTGGGGAAACATGGGGACACCTGGGTGAGAAGAAAAATAGAAAAAAGAAATAAAGAATGATAATGATAGGCATACAGAAGAGAGTAAAGAGTAAAGGTTGATTTGCTTGTTGAACCCACCACACCTAACAATCTCGCATATTCTAATTTTTCATATATAGCAGGTCTCCATCAATAACAAACAATGAAACAACCCTATCTAATTGACATTGAATTGAATTGCCTGAATTAATCACGTAGGAGCGTTGAAATACACACACAAACACCATAAGTTAACACAATTAAGGCTTTGCAATTCATTTTCAATATTATTGGCTTACAAATTAATAATGTAATTGGTTTCCTTATGTTGTCTTTGTCTGGGTATGGATTAAAAACTAAAAAACAAAGGCAAGGCTCCTGTTTTTTTTCGAGGCTGGCATTATATTCCTCTCTTTAATTATATTAAATCCTATGAATTTTTAATTCAATTTTAAAGTTGATGTGATACATAATTAATATATATTATTAATCAAGAATAGTTGTTTGTTAATAACCAATCATGCACCTCAGTACTTGTACTTTAAAAAAAACAATTTTATATTTGAATATATTTTATGAGGATGTGTTCTTGTTAAATGTCAAACCATTAGACCAAATTTATAGGTCTTATTTAATAATTACCTGTAATTGTGAATAAATGTGCAATCTCTTGTGTCTAGGTTCAGGAATATAATCAATGGCCGAATGGTTAGGTTGATAGAATTGGAAATGAAGCTTAATAAGTTAATATTATCATATAAAATTGACTAATTATATGCATGGAAGTAAAAGGAAGTTCAAAGTGTAATGTACAGATTAATAAAAGGACTCATATCAGCTGTCTAAAAAATGGTGTCCCAATTTGAGTATAACCAATTAAATTGCGACATGTGTCTACATTTATGGAAGAAGTTGAAAAAAAAACAATTAAATGTAGACATGTATCTCAATTTAGTTAGTTAGACACAAATTAAAACACCATTTTTTTAATAGCCGACATGAGTCTTAATAAAAGAGTAAAGCTTGTACAGCCAATTTATTGATACAATATGGCACATTATTTGTTACTAGGTTTGGTGGCACATTAATTTTTTTTTGTTTACAATGCATTTATATTTATAATTATAATTTGAGTTGTGCTATTGGCACACCACTGCTGAACTATTTACATTGCACATTTAAAAATTTTATAATATTCTTTTTTTTAATCAAATTACTTATAAGACATACAATTTTTATTAAAAAAAAATCATATATAAAGTAAAATTAATAAAACCCCACTTGCCTTATTTCAAAACCTTAATGACATAGATTATTTCCAATCACCGAATGTTTACTACTTTTATTTATATATTCTTTCGGATCTCGATCTCATGTTTTCCATGTTCAGTATTTATTGATTTATTGTTTCACATGTTTGTTTTGTTTTTCTTTTTCAAATTTTAGATCTATATTTGCTATTTTTTTTCTCTGATTTATTTTCTTTCATATCTTCCAGGAACTCTATAATTTGTATCAATACTTTTATAGATTTTATTTCGGATTTTCCAAAGTTAGTTTAATGTTATTTACAAAAAAAAACAATGAAATCGCAACCAAGAAAACCTAATCTCTGATAAAACAAAACCACATCAAACCATTACTCCATTGCTCAAAAAAATCATCAGATGATCAATATCACACTCACAATCTACCACCAACAATCCAATCACCTGTAGAAAAAAAAAATCACATCTAAGAAGGATGGTTTCACTATGAAATAAGAAGAAAAAACAAGTCTTGCGAATGAATGTGAGAAAAATGTATATAAATATTAGAGATGAAGTGTATTTTTATTTTTATTTTTTTGAAAAATATGTAAAAGGGTAATCCAGGAAATAAATAATTTTTTTTAATAAAACCATTTGATTTTATATAATTAAATCACAATTTTAAAATGTGAGGTATAAATAGTTCAGTAGTAGAGGGTGTCAATAGCACCACTCTTATAATTTTTGTGTTTTTTTTCTTCAGTTTATAAGTTATTTAAGACAGTTATACTCAATAAAGTGAAACGATTTTGCATGCCTCTACAACTCTACTCATGTATTATCTTAACAATATTAATAACAATTAACAAAGATAGATGCATTTGAATGAAAACTAAATGATTTTTCTAGAAATAAGATGCTCCGTGAATTTATAAAAGAAACTATCTCAATTAAACATGTGAATATAAGAATGAAAATACAATAAAATCGAATAATCTATTTACTATAGAAATTACAAAGAACCAAAATGGCATACTATGTGTAACTCACTTAATATAACAAAGATACAATCAATATCTGTATCACATAATCTACTAAGTGCCAACCAACACAAACAAAAATTTAAAAAGATTTCAAACCCATCAATAACTTATAATTTGATGATAAAAGTTATAATACACCTAGGTATATATAACATCTTCATTTGCCTCATTAACCATATTGCAATGCCCACAATCTAAAGTGTTTCATTGTTTATACTGCACGTAAATATTATATTACTTTAGATGTCTTACATAGTCAAACAGAAAAATAAAACAATTCAAGAGGTCGTCAGTCATTAACGCTAATTACCAATTAGTAAACTAAAGTGAGAGCCAAGAAAATTTATGATAAATTTATCAAATGAGCACCTCAGAATCAGATATTAAACACTACAAACCCAGATTTAGATCTCATGCACAGCCAAAAGGGCTTGAAAGGTCCTGGAACTGTCTTGAATGAATTTCTCTCAAAACAAGTCTACAATACAATTCAACACCCACAAAACAAAATTCAATTATAAAAACACAAATCACACTTTTTTTTGTTGACATAAACATGACTAAAACAAAAAGGTCAAACCAAAAAACAAAACAACTAGGAAAGTCATCTTTCCATATCTGAATCATTCATTCCTTATAAAGGACAGCGCCATAGAGGCAAGGTTATGGGCCACCCCATTTGCATTGCAGGAAATAGCTTGGTTTTTAAAAACCTCAACCTTCTTGAATAAGAATCTTAACATCTTTAAGAACAAAACCAGCAACACTCCATTGGTAACTTTGATCATTCACTGCCAAATAACTTTAATAAAAGTATGCACCCATATAACTCATGCGCTCAAATATGTTATGAGACTGGTTCCTCATGAATTTATCTATTTCTGGGTCCACCATAAAATACATGAAACTCAATTTAGTATCTATGAGATAATCCAATAAACTTTATTGTATCCCAACCTTAGAGGCCAAACTGAAATCACTTATCTGGTATATATTCAATGCATATTTCTTCGTCTATAACGTTATTTCTTCTTCCTTCAGCTATTCTTTCTTTTTCTCTCTAATTATTTCTCTTTGCTTCTTCTTCTTCTTTTCTTCTATTTGCCTGAACCTCTTTGTTTTCTTTTATTTCTATTTACTTTTTTCTTCCTCTGTTTTGTCTCTCAAAATAGCTCTCTTTCTCTATCTGAATCTTGGTCTCTCTCATCCTAATTTTCAACCTATCGGTTCTCTCTCTCTCTCTCTCTCTCGGTTTCTTCTTCTTTCTTTCTATATTTTTATTTTCTGTTTTAGTTAAATGACCCTTCTCTCTCTCATCTCCAATTTTCTTTCTTTCATCTCCTTTTCTTATTTTATATTAATCTTCTTATCCTCATCCAACTGATTGCCACCTTTCTTTCTTCTTATTTTATTCTATATTATTGCCACGTGGGAATGGTGAGAAATGTCACATTTTGGGACATGAGTTGTACCGACGTCACTGCTTTAATAAGTTATGTTTAAAAGGCACCTATTATGGTGAACTACCAAAATTGCCCTTAAATAATCATTTTTCTATTGTCTTTGTACTTTCATCTCCATACATAGAACACTGAACTAGTCTGTTTCTCTCTCTACAATAAACTTGTCTGAAAATAAACTTCTCGACATCCTTCAGCACAACAAGATAACATACTTCTAAAAAACTTATTTTTTATCCTGTATTTCTGAGTATGAGTCTTGTAACACTTTAACTGTTCCTTTTGTAAACATGAAGATCGTTTTGTGAAGTTTGAATCTGGGAATTTTGAATCTCCGAGCTTTTTACTAAAGGCTCCGAGCTTTTTTAAAAAAGCTCGGAGCCTTTAGTAAAAAGCTCGAAAGAAAGTTAAAAAAGCTTGGAGCAATTTTTAAAAAAGCTCGGAGCAATTTAAAAAAAATGCTCGAAATTATTTCTAAAAAAGCTCGGAGGCATTTTAAAAAAAGCTCGGAGCCTTTTTAAAAAAGCTCGAAAGACTTTTTTTCGAGCTTTTTTAAAAATGCTCCGAGCTTCTTTAAAAAGACTCCGAGCTACTTTAAAAAAGCTCGGAGCAATTTAAAAAAAAATGCTTGAAATTATTTCTAAAAAAGTTCAGAGCAATTTAAAAAAAATTGCTCGAAATTATTTCTAAAAAAGCTCGGAGGCATTTTTAAAAAAGCTCGGAGTCTTTTTAAAAAAGCTTGAAAAAAAGTCTTTCGAGCTTTTTAAAAAAGGATCCGAGCTTTTTTAAAAATGCCTCCGGGCTTTTTTTTTTTAAATTGCTCCGAGCTTTTTTAACTTTCTTTCGAGCTTTTTTAAAAATGCCTCCGAGCTTTTTCATGAATTGAAAAAAAAAAGCTGCGTAGCGCCACTCCATCACAGTTCGAGTGATTGCCTGAGTTTCAACCGGACTTTCTTTCTCAACTTCACAACTTTGTCACTGTAAACTGAATGAAAAGAAGTCTGATGTGAAACAACTATTGGGTGTATTTTTGTCCGTTCACTATAATAGGTGCCTTTTAAACATAAGTTATTAAAGCAGTGACATTGTTGAAATACCACCTCCAAAAAGTGCTATTTATTTTTTGAGCCCTTATTGCCACCTCTCACCAGCTTTTAACACCTCCAATTCTCTTTACAACCTCATTGCATCATGCATTCCCACATCCCATAATGTCATGTGGATGATTTAATTATTTTTCTATTTGATTAGAAACCACCGCTTGGACTTTTTTTAAAAAAAGTTGTTTACTGCCTTTCACTTTACACGCATCCATTGTATAATCCACAAGTCATAAAAGTTTCACACAAATTACATTTCTACCCCTTTATAATTCCCTTTTGTTTTTCAGCACATTAAATACATAGAAAATTATATTTTCATCCTCAGTCTCATTTTACAATTTAAATAATAAAAAAAATTCTTATTATACAATTCATGCTGTGTTACTATTATTAAGACCTATCTATTGAGTAATCCTACAAACTCGAAGAATTATACTTATCATTCGATGTCCAACGCAAATATAAGGGATGAAACAATTAAAATCTTACTAAACCATGTCCATTCAATATATATATATATATATATATATAATATATATATATATAAATATATATATATATATATACACTTGAAGGATTCTAATCATAATTATACATTTAAAGAAATTTTAAAAAATAAAATAAAATAAAATGGATGCTATAATTGAAACCGACAACCCCCCTCTTTTTATGTAGTAAATAGATTGAGTAATCTAATATCTGCTGCTAGTCAACTCACACGAATGGACTAATTGGTAGGAAATAAAATCATCTTAAATTCAATATTTCTACATAATAAAATAAAATAAAATAACGAGAGTCACAACAAAATTATAGATATAAAGAAACGTAAAAAAAATATATAAATATATAAATATATATATATATATATATATTTATTACTGCTTTAGATCGATGAAATATTTTAATAGGACACATGCATAACATCACATGAACGCTTATCCAATTAAATATCTAAAGCTATGTTTGAGATTGTTTAAATTAAAACAAAATCCGCTTATAATTTATCTTAAACAATAATCAATTTAATAAAAAAGTGGATAAGTGTTTAGTAAGCTAAATTTTAAAATTGATTTGCTTTTGAAAATGTGGGAAATGTATTTGATGAAATGACAAAATTAGACATAATTTTAATATGAAAAACAATAAATTGGTATAATAATTATATATTTAAAATTTAAATATAATAAATTTTAAAAATAAATAATTAAATATTTAAAAATATGAAAATATAAAAAAAATCATCAAAACGTTGGAAATGGAGGTGGATCTGGTTCTCAACCTTCTTCTCCACCGACCTGGTTCATCATCGATCTGGTTCCCTTAAAATATTCAAATCGTTTATCATCAATCTAGTTCTCAGCCTTCTTCTCCGCCGATCTGGTTCATCATCGATCTGGTTCCCTTCAAATCTTCAAATCGTTCATCATCGATCTGGTTGTCAGCCTTCTTCTCTGCCGTCGTTTGGAGTCGTTCATCATCGATCTGGTTCTCAGCCTTCTTCTCCGCCATCACTCGGAGTCATTCAACATCGATCCGGTCCTCAGCCTTCTTCTTCGTCGTCGTTTGGATATCCTGTACTTTCAGAGCTCACCGTAACTCCGGCTCTCCTCTTTCATCGTTGTCGTATGATACTGTCTCCGGAAAAGTCTGGAGGAGCTGGCTTCCTACGGACGATCCTCCTCCGTCATCGACTTCCACCGGTGGCCACCACTGTTTTATTTTTATATATTTTGAAAACGTGAAATTGTTGTGTTTAGTTTTATTAAATGTAGGGTTAATATTGTCTTTTAATAAATTGGTAAGGATATTTTGGATATTACTTAAGCATGAATTCAACTTCTGCTTCCAAAATCAACCTCCACCCAACTTCTCAAAAGTTGATTAATAGAGAAGCAAATTGTAAAACAAGTTGCTTTTGGAAAGTTTACCAAACACCTATTTGCTTAAAACTTGAGAAATAAGTGATTATTTCCTAAGTAAAAGCAATCTCAAACATAGCATAACTATGTGTCATTATTTTCAGAAAACAATCAATTATGATGAAAATATTAAATCTAACTTCATACGTTAATACAATAATACTGTACATGAATGGATTCAATGGTATATATATATAATATATATTACTAGCATACATACAACTGCATGAGTTTTTGGGAAATATTTGTCAAAACTAACCATATTTTGAAATTAAAATTCAATTTATTACTATCGTGAAAATAAAACTATATTAGTATATTTAACCAAATCTTTCAATTTTTTTAAATAATCAGAATGACCAAAATACCCTTAAGATTATTTTCCATATATTTCTCTATATATTCTCTCTTCGCCCTTTTATTATTCACTTTCTCCCTCCTTGATCTTTCTCTTTCTCTCTCTTTCGTGTTGCTGTATCATGAATTGTTTTCTTGTAATTTATGTTGGAAATTTTGTGATGAACACATATTTTGAGAATATTATTTGGGTATGATTGATTCCATGAAAATGGAAGATCAAAGTATATTCGAATTTTCCTCCGTGAGAGCTTCAAAATGGTATACTCAAACTCACAAAATAATTAATGGGTGAATGAGAAATTGAGTCTCAAGGTGAGCCTATTGTGTAGGGAAAAATGTGCATCCCACATTGGTCAGGGAAAACACTTATATGTGGTATATAAGTGGTTGTATGATAATAGCTTATAAACATGTGTGTGGGCGCGTCTTGCGTACATGAATGTTACACAGATTGAACCGTGAGAGTACAATCAACTTTTTGCTACTATTTTAAATTTATTTTTTCCTAAATCAACATTTTATTGATTAGGAAAGAATTAATTTAATTTAATTTATTTTTCCTTAAGTTAGACGGTTTAAATGATAATGAAAAGTTGATTAACGAAATAGTTAATTTCCGTTTTGGGTTATGGAAATTAATTAGATTAAGGAAGGAGTTGATTTCCTTTTTGGATTCTGATACTTACTTGATCACTAAGTAATCAGAATCAGTGTTTAATTAGGAATATATATTTTTGAAGATTATTCCTTAATTATTTTCCTTTATCATTACAACCGTAGTAATTAAGTATTTCCAAAATTAATTCTACTGATTAGGTTTTTGTTCTTCGTGTCTTGGTAAGTTTGAATTCAATTTGAGTTCGCTGAGAGTGGTTTGTGTTCTACACATTCACAGTTTAAATCGTTGTATCCTGGGAGACAATCGACATACACATACGGTGTTAGTCGGCGAAATTGTCTTAAGGATACCATGTGAAACACGGGCCTCGATTTCCCTAACGTGGTGTTTTCTATTTATTGTTTTTTTTTTCTGTCTCTTGCAGATTCGAACCAGATTGTTTTTTAGCAATACAAACAACAATCTTAAGAAGTTTCATTTTTAAAATTTCTTCTCACGTTTTTATTTTCTTTTATAAAACTTCTGGTTCGGTTTCTATTTAGTTTTGCGACAGAATTGATTCTTAAACATCACTGGATTTGTGTTAATATTAATATGTGGAAATTAGGTATGTTTTGAGACACTAATTTCGAAATTATTTATCAGATTTATATTTTGGTAAATCAGGTCTATTAACAGACACTGATTTGGAAATCAATTGTGATTTCGATTGGGTAATCGGGTCTGTAAAACCAGATACTGATTGTGATTTCAATTGTGAAATCTGAAATCAATTATTGATTCATCGGTTTGATATCAATTATTGATTCATCGGTTTGATATCAACTAAGTGATATCGGTACTGTCATATAATATATATGATATCGGTTGTACACACGAATTTTGTAAATATTTGATATTCTAGAGATATAGAATTGTAGTCTATATCTGAAAAAAAAACGGAATAAAAAGATTATATGTTTATATAATCTGGTACAAACCAGTTTATATATATATATATATATATATATATATATATATTTATATAAATATATACGAGTATATATATTAGTTTCATATCAGTGGGTTTATAACCTGTCAGATATATTGTTAAATATACTGGTTTTGTTGTATTGGTATTTGATATATTGTTGATATATGTTAACACACTGTTCCAGTTGTTAATTCAATTTTGGGGTACTGATAATTGTGATTTATGAAACTAAACAATACGAATTTTTAAAGAAATATCCAATGTATTGTTTGATATCAAGGTTTGATATCAGTGTTTCATAATTTTTTTTTAAATACTCTATTATTTTTTGATATCAATTTTGATCTCAATGTGATGTGATACCAATCGGGCTTACTTTTTGTAAATTTGTTGTATAATCTTACACAAGGTTGCAGCACTTATATATATATATATATATATATATATATATATATATATATATATATTAATTATAATTTAAAGTGGCAGAACAGTGTTTGATACACTACAATATATTATGCCGGTGGAATCTATGTTAATATTGGTTTTACTTTATTAATATTTATAATAAAATACTGGTTTTGAGTTACTAGTGTTTCACATTTTGTATTGTTTGATATCAATTATTTGATAAACAATATTACATCGGTGTGTGATATATTTTTATTTGATATATTAGTTATAGTTATATAAATATCAGTATACGTACTGATTATTTATATTTCAAAGGTTGAGGTGTGTTATATATATATATATCATATTTGATATATATCATATATATATTAACATACTAGTTTTGAGACTCTGATAGTCAACCCAATTGTGGGTCAGTTGACCGACCCAATGGTGAACCCTTTTGTGGGTCAAATGAATACCCCGACGATGAATTCGTTTGTGTCACCGGTTTCGGTTCTTATGAACTATATGAAGAAACTAGAGAAATTCATTGCTCTGAATTTCAAGAGATGGCAACAAAAGATGTTGCTCTACACGACCACATTGAATCTTGCGAGATTCTTAACTGATGAGGCTCTTAAGGCCAACAGTGGTGACGAGTTGGATGTGTAAGTTTAAAATGATGATTATTGTCAGATTCAATTCTTTTGAACTTCAAAATTGTAATTATCATTTAATGATGATTTATTTCTATTAATTCCCGGTTAATCGAAATATTAAATTTTGAATTCAAAACAAAACCGATTTGACTATAATATTGCCAATTTTAATAAGAATTAATTTCAAATTAATTTAGTTGATCTCCTCCTGATATTATGACGGATAAATCAAACGTGAACACAAGTGTTCCACTTAAGACTCCTAGTGCTAATCCAATAGTTGGACTAGACACTTCAGCTATTAATTCAGTGCTTGTTGGAGATGTGCCTATTTGGGGCCAAGTGTGGCAACATCGACTTCGACCATCAACTCATACGTGAGAAACATGGTAGAATCGGTAATGAGCCAATATATGAGTCACTTGTTGGAGATGTGCCTATTTGGGGCCAAGTGTGGCAACATCGACTTCGACCATCAACTCATACGTGAGAAACATGGTAGAATCGGTAATGAGCCAATATATGAGTCACGGGGAACTTTTAGTGGTGGTAGCAAAAGATGTTTTTCTATTTAACCACAATGAATCTAGCCAGATTCTTGACTGGAGATGCTCGTAAACCCAATAGTGGTTAAGAGCGAGATGTTCAGGTATTGAATGCTTTGGATTTTCTGTGGGAAAATAAAAACATACTGAACGGGCAGTCAGACTCACTGTATAGCGAAAACAGTCAAAGAACTGTGGGAGTCGTTAGACCGGACACACAAGGCTGGGGATATTGGATCCAAAAGGTTTGTTGTGGGCCGGTTTCTTGATTACAGGATGGTGGACTCTAAGACAGTTATGTGTCAAGTCCAAGAGCTTCAAGTGATTTTGCATGAGATTCATGCCTAAGGGATAACCCCAAGTGAAACCTTCCAGGTGGTTGCTATCAGTGAGAAGCGACCGAGGTGGTGAGTATGAATCATCGGTTGGTGAATCAGGTGGACAACATGGAATCATGCATCAAACCACTGCACTATATTTCCCTCAGCAAAACGGAGTTGCTGAACGGAAGAAATCATTCATTGAAAGAAATGATGAATGCAATGTTGATAAGTTCTGGATTGCCTCTGAACACGAGGGGTGAAGCTATATTGACTAGCAATTACCTTTTAAATAAGGTACCCCAAATGAAAGAAGACAAGACCCCATATGAGCTATGTAAAAGAAGAAAGTCTTCCTATAAATTCTTACGAATGTGTGGGTGTTTTGTCAAAGTGGTCGTACCTACACCTAAAAAGGTGGAAAATAGGTCTAAAAACCGTTGATTGCATTTCCATTGGTAACAGTAGTGCTTATCGATTTTTGATGTATAATTCTAACATCCCCAGATATACACAAAAACAAGAAATGCATCCAATGATAATGCAAGTTCGTCAAAACGAACACATGATGATAGTTGTGAGGACCAAGAACGAGAAAATGAAGTCGAGGATGAACCTAGACGTAGCAAGAAAAAAAAAACAACTAGGACATAAACATCTTTTGGTCCAGATTTTCTGACTTATTTACTAGAAGGTGAACCTCGAACTTTCAAAGAAGCGGTGAGCTCTTCAGAATGGCTTTAATGGAAAGAGGCTATCAAGAGCGAAATTGATTCAATTATTCAAAATCATACTTGGGAATACGTGGACCTTCCTCCAGGATGTAAACCACTATGGTCCAGATGAATCTTCAAGAGAAAAATGAAAGCGGATGGATCAATTGATAAATATAAGGCCAGACTTGTAATTAAAGGTTACAAACAACGAGAAGGCTTAGATTACTTTGATACGTATTCTCTTGTGACGAGAATAATCTCCATTAGAATGGTACTTGCAATCGCAGCTTTGCGAAAGCTTGAAGTATATCAAATGGATGTGAAAACAACTTTCTTAAATGTAGATCTAGATGAAGAGATCTTCATGAAACAACCTGAGGGTTTTTCTACTCCATGACAAGGAAAGAAAGTTTGTAAACTTGTGAAGTCCTTATATGGTCTAAAGCAAGCACCAAAACATGAGAAATTTGACAATGGTATGATGTCAAATGGCTTTAAAATCAACGAATGTGACAAATGTGTTTATGTTAAGGACACAACAAATGGCTATGTCATTTTGTGCCTTTACATTGATGGCATGCTCATTGTTAGTAGTGAGGATAAAATCTACCAAGGATATGTTGAAATCAAGATTTCATATAAAAGATATGGGATCGACTGATATAATGTTGGGAATAAAAATCTCAAGGAAATCGAACAGACTCATTCTAAGTCAGTCACACTATGTTGACATAATTCTTGAAAAATGAATCTGGAGTTTCCAGAACACTAGTAGATACAAATCTACACCTATCCAAGAATAAGGGTGAAAGCGTCTCTCAACTCGAATATTCTAGAGTGATAGGGAGTCTGATAAACTTAATAAGCTTTACAAGACCAGACATAGCTAATGCAGTCAGCAAATTAAGTAGATATACGAGTAATCCAGGAAACGATCACTGGAAAGGAATAATAAGAGTACTGAGGTACTTACGATTCACTCGTAATTATGAACTGCACTATACCAGATATCCCGCTGTCCTAGAAGGATTCACAGATGCAAACTGGATATCTGATATAAAAGATTCAAATCTACTAGTGAGTATGTGTTCACAATAAGAGGTGCAGCAGTATCCTGGAAATCCAAACAGACATGTATAGCAGATCCACCATAGAATCTGAGTTTATTGCCTTAGATAAATGTGGTGAGGAGGCTGAATGGCTACGCCAATTCTTAGAGGATATTCCAAGATGGCCAAAGCCTGTGCCAGCAATTTGCATCCACTGTGATAGTCAATCAGCAATTGGAAGAGCACAGAGCAACATGTATAATGGGAAGTCTAGACATATACGTCGAAGACATAACACCATTAGACAACTACTCTCAACTGGAGCTATCTCCATTGACTATGTAAAGTCAAAAGATAACATTGCGGATTCGCTAACCAAAGGGTTAAATAAAGACCTAGTTGAGATATCATCGAGGGGAATGAGACTAAAGCCGATGAAATAAAAGTCGATACAATGGACACCCAACCTAGTTGACTGGAGATCCTAAGATCTAGGTTCAATGGGACAACCAAGTTGTAAGACATAATCAGATCACTGTGGGGGTTACCCTCCAGTCCATTCCTATGATGAAACAGTGATGCCCGTAGGGAAAAAGGCTAAACTATGTTTTTAATGATTCTTATGCGTCAGAATTCCGAACTAAGGAAATTTGAGCAGAGTAATACATGTTACTCTTCATTAAGAAATCACCTATGTGAGAGAGAAGTGGGGCCGCTTCTAAAAGAGAATTGTAAAGGGCTATATCCTCCAGAGACTCTCACAGAACCAGGCGCATGTTCATGGCCAAAACGAACATAACAATAAGAACCTAAATTGGGTCGGAAGATGCCTGTGCGAGGTACGCTATCGTTTACATAAACGGCAGAACAGTTCAAGGATATCATATCTACTGATCAGCCAGTAAAGTAAGCATACCTTTACGATGGAAGGTTCAAAGGGTAACACATACCTATCCTATGCAGGTTTCGACCGTTTGAACTTACCAAAAGTCATCTCTCGTGTCTCCTAGGTCAATTTCATTCATGTGGGGGATTGTTGGAAATTTTGTGATGAACACATATTTTAAGAGTATTATTTGGGTATGATTGATACCTTGAAAATGGAAGAGCAAAGTATATTCGAATTCTCCTCCGTGAGAGCTTCGAAATGGTATACTCAAACTCACAAAATAATTAATGGGTGAATGAGAAATTGAGTCTCAAGATGAGCCCATTGTGTAGGGAAAAATGTACATCCCACATTGGTTAGGGAAAACACTTATATATGGTATATAAGTGGTTGTGTGATAATAGCTTATAAACATGTGTGTAGACGCGTCCTGCGTACACGAATGCTGTACATGTTGGACCGTGAGAGTACAATCGACTTTTTGCTACTATTTTAAATTTCTTTTTTCCAAAATCAACATTTTATTGATTAGGAAAGAATTAATTTAATTATTTTTCCCTAAGTTAGACGGTTTAAATGATAATGAAAAGTTGACTACCGAAATAGTTAATTTCCTTTTTGAGTTATGGAAATTAATTAGATTAAGGAAGAAGTTGATTTCCTTTTTGGATTCTGATACTTACTTGATCACTAAATAATCAGAATCAGTGTTTAATTAGGAATATATCTTTTTGAAGATTATTCCTTAATTATTTTCTTTTATCATTACAACCGTAGTAATTAAGTATTTCCAAAATCAATCCTACTGATTAGGTTTTCTATTTAAAATCCTAGTCTTTTCCTTATAATTCGATTATTCTGGAAATTACGAAATTAAGAGAAAATATTGTTCTTTTCCTAGTTCTTTAGTTCTTTGTGTCTTAGTAAGTTTGAATTCAATTTGAGTTCGTTGAGAGTGGTTTGTGTTCTACACATCCACTATTTAAATCTTTGTATCCTATGAGACAATCCTCATACACATACGGTGTTAGCCGGTGAAATTGTCATAAGGACACCGTGTGAAACATATCCCTCGATTTCCCTAACGTGATGTTTTCTATTTATTGTTTTTTTTTCTGTCTCTTGCAGATTCGAACCAGAATGTTTTTGAGCTATACAAACAACAATTTATCATCCCTAAACTCTGCATCCACCTCTCATTTCCGCTTCTCTTTCCATATTCTTTAGGGGCCGTTTGGTATGGGGTAATCTTTGTATAAAAATGAGAATTTGATAGTATTCTCATGTTTGGTAGTAGGTTTGAGTTTTTTGTTTCCTGGAAAAGTGAATCCCATGGAAATCACATTGCCCTCCAATGGGGTAATGTGAAACCCATCCCAACAGGTGGGTTTCACATTACCCCCATCAGATTCCCACGGTTGGATCCACCCTCATTAAAAAAATTATTATTATTATTTCTTAAATTATTTTCTTCTTCGTTCTTCCTCTTCTAAAACTCAACACCGAAAATCCCCAATCTCTTTTCACTGAAATCCCTAATCCTTAACCTCTTCTTCTTCAATTTTCAATCACGCAAACCCTAGATCAAATCTTCTCCTCTTCAATTCACCCCTAAATCCCAATCCAGAACGGGAAAGTCACTTCCTTCTATTGATTATAATAGAAAAAATCTAACTTTGGCTTTGATTGCTAATTTCTTCTACTTTTTTTCTTCTATTTTTGCCTCATCTTCTATTTTCTTCTTATTCTCTTTCTAATTTTAAACCCCAAACGAAACCCTAGTTTCGAGAATCAAGCAAGAAATCCCCAAATTTTCCAAGCAAAACCCTAGCTCACTACTAGATCTCAATTCGAGCAGCAGACCAAATTTTTCTCTTTTGATTTCTATGAACAAGTTGAAAGCAGTAGGGGAATGGGAGAGAGAGAGAGAGAGAGAGAGTGAGAGAGAGAGAGATGAGTTTTGATGGCTCAAAGAGATTTGGATTTAGATTTCCAGAATCTTTAAAAGCTTCTTTTAAAATAGAAATACAAATTAAATTTGAAGAGATCTATAACTAACTTTTTTAACTTTTTTTTTATAAAAAATTTGTTTGAAGAGATCCGGAAATCTCCAGATTTTTTCAAACTTAAATTATTATTTTTTGAATAATGATTTTTAATTAAAACAGTATTATTATTACTTTTTTGAAATAATGAGTTTCCCATGTAAAAAAAAAAAAAATTCTCGTGTACAACCAAACACTGTTACTTGATTTTCCTAGGAATCTGACATAATATTTCCATATACAACCAAACACATGTATATAGATTTCCCGAATATCACATTACTGTGCTTAACTTTCCCAGGAATCACATTATTTTGATTACCGCATACCAAATAACCCCTTAGTGTCTCTTTTTCTTGGTTTTGTCATTGTTTTTTTATAGCATGAAACAATTATGTTGTTTAAATACATATTGTTTGTAATAGTGTATATTTGATGGGTTTTGATAATATTTTACATTACTTTGTTGTTATGAGCATCAATTTTGAAAATTTACAAATTTATAGGTTTTCTTATGAGCATTACATGATTTGAAACAATGTAATATTTTTTTAGTTTCTTATTTAACATGTGTTTGACATATAATAAACTTATGGGTTTTCTGATGAATATTACATGATATGCTGCAATGTGATATATATATTTAGTTCATCTTTTAATATGTTTTTGCCACATAATATATTTATTAGTTTTCTATTGAACATTTATGGATATTTAAGCTTTGAGTTTCATTAAGGGCAATGGTGGACCCACCTTAAGGTGAGGTGGGACCTGTGCCCTACCTTAAAATTTAAAAATAAAAAATTGATTTTATATTTATAGCCCTACCTTAAAATTTAAAAATAAAAAAATTGATTATATATATATATATATATATTTATTTATTAACATATATAACAGTAATTCACCTTTTAGCACGGCCGGTCACCTTCATTTCATAATAGTTTGTTGTGTTAGGTTCAATTCCTACAATTTCCATTTTTCAAGGAAACTAAATATTTTTGTTATTTTTAAATTCGATTTTATCCAGTGATTTTAACAATATTTTTTATGTCTTTTTTATTTTACCATCTTTTCCGATTCCTTTCTCAAATTTTCATCTTCTTATGAAACCAAACAATTCACTTTATCTTTTCGGTCAATATCAACTTCTTAGTTTCCCTCAATATATGGTTATTTAACTAAATTTTAGTTTATATTAAATTATCTATTATTATTTCCAATAGTTTTAGTTAATATTAAATTATCTATTATTATTTCCTATAGTTTTAGTTTAACAAACCCAACACATCAAATCAATGAACCTTAAAATCTCAAATTTTAATTTATTTTATTAAAATAGTACATTTATTATTATGATTCATTTTATTTTATCCTTAGTATTTTCTTTATTTTATAGTTTTAATTTATTTAGAATCAATAATTTACCAATAATTAGAAGAATAAAAAAATAAAAAAAAACATGTCTAGTAATATTTATTAATCAATTATCTTTATATAAATTTAAATTGAATTCATTATAAATACAAAACAAAATTTCTTATTATAAAATTAGATTGTAATGTATTATTTTAAATTGTTTTCTTGCTATTATTTATTTTTAATATTGTGTTTCTTGTTTTTAATTCTTTTTTAATGTAAGATTATTTAGTTCATCTTGAATAAGTGTTTTATTTGTTTTAAAAGTAGTGATATTAGCACACCCACTGCTGAACTATTTATACCCCACTTTTTAAATTATTTAATATTTTTTTTCCTTTATCAAATTAATTAAAGAGACAAACGATTTTTATTAAAAAAAATTCTTATACAAAGTAAAACTAATAAAACTCCATTGTCGCTAATATTAAATTCATATGAGGACAAGTTCACTTGATGGATTCCATCCGCTGTTTGCGGCGTCACGTAAGGCACCGTACACCACCATGTCGTCTGAATCCTCCACTTGCAGCGGCAAGTCACCCCAGTGTTCCGTCAAAAAGAGACCATAAAAGCTTGAACTGCAATATGTTAGTGGTTCATTATTATTATTGTTTCCAGAATTAACAACCGGAAACTCAAAATCATTGACAAGGTGGCGGCTGATTGATTCAAACAAATTCGAGTCTGCTTCTCTGGTCATTTTTTTTCTAACTACTCTCGAATATTGGTCATTTTTTTATGAAAAGCTTTGAAAATTTGAGATTTTGTTTTCAACCGATAAGAAAACTCAACATAGATTTATTACTTATATACAAGAGACCACCTCGATTTTTTATTTTAAAGAATGCAAGCTTTTTATGTATTTCTTTGAAGGTTCATGTCCCTACAAGTGAGGACATATGTTTATATATATATATATATATAACAATTTTTCTATTATCAATTCAAACTGATATAAGATATATCAGTTATTTTGATGTGAACCATTAGATTTAAATGCTTTTACTTGGCTGCATATACTTGTAAAGCATCTTTTAAATCTAATTACCTACATATAAGGAATTGATATATCTTATATCAATTCGAACTGACAATAGAAAGAATATATATATATATATATATTTGTCACATATTTATATATTTGAAGTGTATTTTTATTATTATTATTTTAGGAAAAAATGTGGTGTATTAAGTTTTAAAAATAAGTAAAAGGATAATAAAGAAATAAATCAAAACAATTAATAAAACCATTTAATTTTATATAATTAAATCCAAATTTTAAAAATTGATTAAGAGTATTTGAGTCTTTTTATCTCAAAGGTTGGTTAATTCCTAATTTTTTCAGAGGGGTGGTTAATTTTAAAATTTTTGAATTTGTTTTTGTTAAAAAGAATTGCCTGTTAATATGTCCTGCCATAAAAAAATCTTATAGAATTATATGTTTTGCATATAAAATTTTAAAATTTTCAATTTTAATTTACCACATAGAAATATCCTATTGGATTGTTTTAACTACCTAAGCTCTAAATACAGTTAAACCTTTATACGTTAATACTCGATAAATTATAATTTCCTTAAAATAGTAAATTTTACCGGTTTCGACTTGTACCAATAAGATAAATTAATAATTTCTATTAAATTATAAGATAATACATTTAAAAAAAAAAACCTTATATAAAATGTAAGTCCCATTCATTTTATAAATTAATAATTAGTTAAAAATTACATGTAGAATTAACTATTACACTTTTTTGAAACATGAATCTATTGTTACATCTCTAATTTTTTGAATCACATATAAGCTAGTTTTCTCTTAAAATTTAAGTCTAGTTGAATCACATCTCTAATTTTTTGTGATGCACATATAAGCTCTGGGGTTGAACTCTCATACGATTGATTTAATTTTTGGTTAGTTAAATCATAAATGTATCTTGAGTAGATTAATTCATCTTAATTGATTAGTTTAATATAGCACAATTAATATTTAGTTGGTTACACTGAATATCAACTGATTAAATACTAAGTAAAATGTATGTTCTATACTTCTATTTAATATATTGCATGTTTTTAATTCAATTGATAAAATTACAATGATTTTAATTAATTAAATAGGAATGCAATATAAAAATCAATTTTAATTAGTTGACTAAATGTATATTTAATAGATTTATCAATAAATTAATATTTCAATTAATTAATAGATTTTATACGGTTCAAATATTATTAATTTATAAAGGTTTTACCGATATTAAAAGGGTTTTATATATCTAGAGTCCTAGGCTGTTATTTGACAAATTATTAACTTAAAAAATGATGAGACAGTCCTCCAGATTCCAGAAGGCCTCTCAACAACTTTGAATCTTAATTTGATAAAGCTTTTGCCATATAAATAAATATTACAAGATAGAATGATAGATAGCAGCAGCAACTTTGCAACATACATATATATTCCCGTACCCAATCCCTAATTACTACCGGCGGTAATTTAATAGTTTTTGGTGTGTTAATTCAATTACCAATAGCAATTACAGATTCTATATGGAAAATCCGACATTTGATAATCTCTTTCTCTCTATCTATATATATATATATATATATATATAAACTAGGTCTGGTCCCCTTATGCACCAACCGGGAAGCTAATCAAACAAAATATTCCAAGTTTGAAAGCGATGCTTAATTGCCTATAATTGTTCAAATTCATTTTTATAACGAAACTTACTTTTGTCACCCATTCAAATACTAATTGTTTTATTAAAAATGAAAGTTTTTTTTTTTCGTTTCACACCCAAAAAGTGATTTTACTAATAGCATCAATCTCTGTATTCAACAATTATCTCTTCCTTTAAAGAAAAATAAAGTCATGAATTTAGTTTATGCTATAAAAATTATTGCTTGTTATTAGTTTATAAATATATATATATATATATATATATATATATATATTACAAGTTACAACCAAGACACATTTGTCGGTCGCTATTAGTTACAAAGTTTCTTTGGAGGGAAAAATTTATTATTTGTAGACTTGCTATCAAGATGTATGATGGTGCAGAAATAAATACTACATAAATAAATACTACATCAGTTTTTCAACCAAAAAGTCTCCAAGTGCATGTATTTGCCAATGACCGTCTCCATGCTACCTTATCAGTTTTTCATCCAAAAAATCTCATATTGGAGCAGGTGGGATATTATTATTATATATACTAAAACAGGACTAGCAATTTGATACAGTAAAATTGGTTTTAATTTGGATTTATTTATAAAAATACCATTGCAGTTTATTTATAAAAATACCATGGAATATATAATAATAATAATATTATTATTATATTAATTTTAATTATATTATTAATTAATATATATACTAAATAATTAAATAATTAATATTAATATTTATAAAAATACGATTGAATATTATAAATTAGGTATGATGCCGGTTCCGGTTCCAGCGGTTCCTGTTCCTTTTTTTCTTAATTTTTGATTTTTATTTAATCTTATTTAAAAAAAAATTAGATATGTAAAATTGTGATTTATAAATGCATCTTATTGGGTCACCCACAAAATAAAATAAAGTAAATAAATGTATTTTATTGGTTCAATCAATTTTTTTTTAAATAAAGTTGGAACCGCCCGGTTCTAACCTGAACCAAACCGCCGGTTCCGGTTCAGTTCGAACCGGGCGGTTCCTCCAAAAAGAGAATCGGAACCGGAACCGCCCCGGTATCGGTTCCGGTCCAGTTCCGAAACAAGAATAGGAAAAATCACGGTTCTAGTTCCGATTTCGATTCTCCTCTTGCCATTCCGGTTAGGTTCGCCGATTCGAACCGAACCGGGGTCATGTCTATTATAAATTGAACTGTTCACATGAACAGTAAAATTGAATGGATTTCTACTTATCTACAAAAATGCCATTGAACAGTAAAATTAAATAGATTTCTATTTATCTAAAACAAGACTTTCAATGTCAAACAATGAAATTGAATTGAAGTTTGATTTATTTACAAAAATGCCATTGTGGTTTATTTATAAAAATGCTATTGAATATATAATAATAATAATAATAATAATAATAATATTATTATTATTATATAAATATTATTATTATTATTAATTAATATATATACTAAATAATTAAATAATTAATATTAATATTTACAAAAATATCATTGAATATTATAAATTAGGCATGACGCCGGTTCCGGATCCTGTTCCTCCGTTTCCGGTCCGGTTCTGGCGGTTCCTGTTCCTTTTTTTATTATTTTGTTTTTATTTTATTTCATAAAAAAATTAGATATGTAAAATTGTAATTTGTAAATGAATCTTATTGGGTCACCCACAAAATAAAATAAAGTAAATAAATTATTTTATTGGTTCGATCAAATTTTTTTTGTTAAAAAAAATTAAAGTTGAAACCGCCATGTTCGAATCGGAACCGAACCGCCGGTTCCGGTCCGGTTCGAACCAGGTAGTTCCTCCAAAAAGAGAACCGGTTTTGAAATCGGAACAGGAAAAACCAGTTCCGGTTCCGAAACAGAAACAAAAACAGGAAAAATCGGTTCCGGTTTTGGTTTTCCTCCGGCGGTTCCGGTTCAGTTAGCCAGTTCGAATGGAACCGGCGTCATGTCTATTATAAAGTGAAATGTTCACATGAACAATAAAATTAAATGGATTTCTACTTATCTACAAAAATGCAATTGAACAGTAAAATTAAATATATTTCTATTTATCTGCAAAAATGCTATTAAACGGTAAATTGAATAGATTTCTGTTTAGCTATTGAACTGTTCATTAAACTAAAACACAATTTTCAATTTCACTATTCATATGAACAGTGACATTGAACGGATTTCTACTTATCTATAAAAATGTCACTGAACAGTAAAATTAAATAGATTTCTATTTATCTACAAAAATGCCATTAAATAGTAAATTGAATAAATTTCTGTTTAGCTATTGAACTGTTCATATGAACAGTGAAATTAAATCGATTTCTATTGATCTACAAAAATGTCATTGAACAGTAAAATTAAATAGATTCATATTTTCATATATTAATATTCAATCCTTTTAATTTTTTCTGTGTCATAATTTAGATAAATAAAATTTATTAAAATTGAATAATACTTCCGCAGCGAAGCGTAGGTAGTTTTACTAGTATATACTAAAACAAGACTTGAGATTTTAAACAGTGAAATTAGTGATAATTTTGATTTATTTATAAAAATACCTTTGCAGTTTATTTACAAAAATACCATTAAGTTAATTTTGATTTATTTATAAAAATGTCATTGTGGTTTATTAACAAAAGTGCCATTGCATATATAATAATAATAATAATATTATTATTATTATTATTATATTAATATTAATAATATTATTAATTAATATATATAATTAAATAATTAATATCAATATTTACAAAAATACGATTGAATATTATAAATTAGGCATGATGCCGGTTCCGGTTTCGGTTCCGGTTCCGGAGGTTCCTGTTCCTCTTTTTTATTATTTAATCTTATTTCATAACAAAATTAGATATATAAAATTGTAATTTATAAATGCATTTTATTGGGTCACTCACAAAATAAAATAAAGTAAATAAATGTATTTTATTGGTTCAATCAATTTTTTAAAAAAATTAAAGTTGGAACCGCCAGGTTCGAACCGAACCGGAACCGAACCGTCGATTCCGGTCTGGTTCGAACTGGGCGGTTCCTCTAAAAAGAGAACCGAAACCAGAACCGGAACCGGAATCAACCCGGTACCGGTTCTGGTCCAGTGTCGAAACCGGAACAAAAAAAATGGGTTTCGATTTTTCTTCGGCGGTTCTGGTTCGGTTCGGTTCGCCGGTTCACCGGTTCGAACCGAATCGGCGTCATGTCTATTATAAATTGAACTGTTCATATGAATAGTGAAATTGAATGGATTTCTACTTATCTACAAAAATACCATTGAACAGTAAAATTAAATAGATTTCTATTATCTAAAACAAGACTTTCAATTTCAAACACTGAAATTGAATTGAATTTTGATTTATTTACAAAAATACCAGTTTATTTACAAAAATGTTATTGAATATTATTATATTAATATTAATATTATTATTAATTAATATATATACTAAATAATTAAATAATTAATATTAATATTCACAGATTCACCATTGAATATTATAAATTAGGCATGACGCCGGTTCCAACTCCGGATCCGGTTCCGGTTCGGTTCCTACGGTTCCTGTTCCTGTTCCTCTTTTTTTTTAATTTTTATTTAATCTTATTTCATAAAAAAAATTAGATATGTAAAATTGTAATTTGTAAATGCATCTTTTTGGGTCACCCACAAAATAAAATAAAGTAAATACATTATTTTATTGGTTCAATTAATTTTAAAAAAAAATTAAAGTTGAAACCACCCGGTTCGAACCGGAACCGAACCACCGGTTCTGGTCCGGTTCAAACAGAACCGGAACCTGAACCGCCCCGGTACTGGTTTCGAAACCGGAACAGGAAAAATCGGTTCCGGTTCGGTTCACCGGTTGAACAGTAAATTGGATGGATTTCTACTTGTCTACAAAAATGCCATTGAACAGTAAAATTAAATAGATTTCTATTTATCTATAAAAATGTCATTAAACAGTAAATTGAATAAATTTTTGTTTAGCTATTAAACTGTTCTTTAAACTAAAACACAACTTTTAATTTTACTGTTCATATGAACAGTGAAATTGAATAGATTTCGGTTTATTACAAAAATGTCACTGAATATTATAAATTGAACTGTTCACATGAACAGTGAAATTAAATGGATTTCTACTTATCTATAAAAATGCCATTGAACAGTAAAATTAAATAGATTTCTATTTTTCTACAAAAATACCATTGAACAGTAAATTGAATAGATTTCTGTTTAGCTATTAAACTGTTCATATGAATAATGAAATTGAATAGATTTCTATTTATCCATAAAAATGCTATTGAACAGTAAAATTAAATAGATTCATATCTTCATATATTAATATTCAATCATTTTAATTTTTCCTGTGTCATAATTTAAATAAATAAAATTTATTAAAATTGAACAATACTCCTACAGCAAAGCACGGGTCAATTTATAGTGTTCTCTAAAGTGGATCTATTTGTCAATTTTCGAGTTTAGTCAATATTGTGGGGGTGGACAGACTACTTCTAGTTATTTCATTTTCGTTGACCAACAGTGTTCTTGCAATCTAATTAAATTGCTACTAATTAAATGTCCAATTTCAGTCATCAATATTTCTGTCCAAGTACCAAACCAAACCTTCGATTCAGAGTTCGAAATTAGCCAGAAGAATGATGTCGATGTCTTCGTCTTTGTGGTCGATTGTTGTATATTCTGGCCTAGGAACTCTCCTCTTCCTTCACTTGTTTTCTTTTCTGCCCTTTGCTATGTCACAGACACCAAATTCGCTCTCTTACATTTGCCCATCTGATCAAAACCATACCGCTTCAGGGTATTACATGTACAATGTCGGTCAGCTCTTCAACCAAAAGCTTTATGACAAAGGTAACAAGTCTATCTATTACGGTGAATACCCAGATAAGGTTTATGGCGTTTATCTTTGTAGATTCGATGTTACTCAGGAGACCTGCCAGAATTGCATAGTTACCGCAACCAATTGGCTTGTACAAGAATGTAACAGCAACAAGACTGCAATAGCATGGTTTGACGAGTGTATGGTGCGCTATTCGAACATATCTTCCTTCTCTACCTTGGAGACACATCCATCTGTATACTGGATGAATGTACAGAACATCACTCAACCTGATGAGTTTAATGAGATTTTGAAACCGACCTTAAATAATGCAATTGTGACGTTATCGGCTTCTTGTTAGGGATTTGAACCGATGATCGCGGAAGCGTCATGCCTAATATACGCCCATAACTCATAGCAATTAACGTTAATAGCAGAAAAAATAAGATGAGAGAAAATAAACCAATCACAACAAAAGATATACGTGGAAAACCGAAATCGGGTAAAAAACCACGGGCCGTCAGGACGACAGAGAAAGTTCCACTATATGATAAATTGTTACAACCATATACTTCAGGATTCTCTCTCACACCTCAACCCCAAACCACGCTCACAACGCTCACAAGATCCTCATCAAGAACCCCCCAATATCCCCTAGGTCTCCCCTGAATATCACCCATGGATCTCTAACTTGATCCACTGATATTCCCCTGGATCCCTCCCCGGATATTCCCTTGGGTTTCTCTCCTGGATCTCACCACTCTCTGATGTTACATGGTGTTTCTTGACTCCACTCCCAATAACCTAATTACAAGGTCTATTTATACTAGCTATAGGGAGTTTAAGATAAAAGGAAATCCTACTCCTAAACATACAAGAATTACTTGTTCCACATAAATACTATTTCCTATTTATGACAAGTCTTCTTGTAAGTAGAAATCTTTTTCCTTCAAGCATAAGACTTTCCTATTCTTCATGAAGACAAACTCTTTTTCCTTTTCCAATAAGCACAAAAACTTTCCAGAAAAAAACATTTCCTATTTTCGCGCAACATTCCTGATTTAGGCAAAAATCCGCTATTACCGCGGTCTAGGTCGCGGTGTGCACCCCGCTCCCTACACCGCGGAAAAGCCACTGAAGTCCACCGCTCAGAATACCGCGGTTGGTGTCTTTGCCTCCGCCGCGGTCTACACCGCGCTATACATACTGGAATTGATCGCTCCCTGTGCCGCGATCCATGCGCTTGTCCGCATCGCGGTCCACGCCGCGGTTTCTTCCAGAATCCGTTTCTTCAGTTCTTATTCGGTCTTCAAGCTCCCTTAAACACCAACTCTAACTTCCAAACGTATCCTATGTCTCCAGGAAGTTCCAACATCAGTTGAGTCTCGTTTGGTTCACATTGGGTTCACTTGAGAATACGAGCCAAAACCTAACAATTCTCCCCTTTGGCTTGAATTCTCAAGACCTTTGTCCACAACCACGACTCTCATCACCGAGAATCAACATACCCCACCACAAGGTATAACCACTTAGGAACGAACCATCCTAAGATTTTTTTTCTTTCTATTTTTTGTGTTCGTTGTTCCGGCACCATGTCGAAAAATAACCTGCTGAATTTGTGGTGCAACTCCTCACGTCAGATTACCAGGGAGTTCGTCAGCCATCGACATCCTTGTCCACCATACACCTTGCATCACCTTCTGACCAATGCCTTGTGCACAATTATGGACCACTAGCAGCAACATATCATCTTCCATGGCCAGTGGGGAAAACTGCCAAAAGGATAACCATGTCCTTACATCACTCAACCCTGTGAAAGACCTTTTGTCCTTGCATCACATACCTGGTGAAAGACTTGCTACTAGAACCGGGAGTGCTTTGCCGGATAAGCCCCACACCACACCAGAGACTTCGAGCGTTCCTCATCCTTCCTTTTTTTTTAATACGCATACAGGAGCTTTTTTTTTTTAATCGCCTTGTGTAATCCAGATTGGACCTCCATGACTTGTACCTGCCACCACAAGCCAAAATTCTCCTCCATCTATATTCTTCTTTTCATCAAACCCTACCGAGTTCAAAACCGCTTTCAATACGTATCTCCATTGCTAAACCAAAATTAGGCAACCATCATCATCATCCCAATACCACCAAGTCTTCCATACGATCTCCCGTAAAGACTTGAAAAAAAACGTCATCGCCAAACCATGAGGCTCTGATACCAATTGTTAGGGATTTGAACCGATGATCGCGGAAGCGTCATGCCTAATATACGCCCATAACTCATAGCAATTAACGTTAATAGCAGAAAAATAAGATGAGAGAAAATAAACCAATCACAACAAAAGATATACGTGGAAAACCGAAATCGGGTAAAAAACCACGGGCCGTCAGGACGACAGAGAAAGTTCCACTATATGATAAATTGTTACAACCATATACTTCAGGATTCTCTCTCACACCTCAACCCCAAACCACGCTCACAACGCTCACAAGATCCTCATCAAGAACCCCCCAATATCCCCTAGGTCTCCCCTGAATATCACCCATGGATCTCTAACTTGATCCACTGATATTCCCCTGGATCCCTCCCCGGATATTCCCTTGGGTTTCTCTCCTGGATCTCACCACTCTCTGATGTTACATGGTGTTTCTTGACTCCACTCCCAATAACCTAATTACAAGGTCTATTTATACTAGCTATAGGGAGTTTAAGATAAAAGGAAATCCTACTCCTAAACATACAAGAATTACTTGTTCCACATAAATACTATTTCCTATTTATGACAAGTCTTCTTGTAAGTAGAAATCTTTTTCCTTCAAGCATAAGACTTTCCTATTCTTCATGAAGACAAACTCTTTTTCCTTTTCCAATAAGCACAAAAACTTTCCAGAAGAAAACATTTCCTATTTTCGCGCAACATTCCTGATTTAGGCAAAAATCCGCTATTACCGCGGTCTAGGTCGCGGTGTGCACCCCGCTCCCTACACCGCGGAAAAGCCACTGAAGTCCACCGCTCAGAATACCGCGGTTGGTGTCTTTGCCTCCGCCGCGGTCTACACCGCGCTATACATACTGGAATTGATCGCTCCATGTGCCGCGATCCATGCGCTTGTCCGCATCGCGGTCCACGCCGCGGTTTCTTCCAGAATCCGTTTCTTCAGTTCTTATTCGGTCTTCAAGCTCCCTTAAACACCAACTCTAACTTCCAAACGTATCCTATGTCTCCAGGAAGTTCCAACATCAGTTGAGTCTCGTTTGGTTCACATTGGGTTCACTTGAGAATACGAGCCAAAACCTAACACTTCTAACTATGGGACTAATAATGCAAGCATTTCTAACAATGAACAAGTATATAGTCTTGTGCAGTGTATACCAGATTTGTCGACAGAAAACTGCCGTGCTTGCCTGAACAAAGCTGCTTATAGTTTATTAGAATTTTTCAAAGGCAAGCGAGGTGGTAGAGTGCTTAACCCAAGTTGTAATATAAGGTATGAGCTTTACCCTTTTTACGGGGACCCTGCAACTACAGATGGAGCTCCAGCCCCCAACAATGGCGGTGAGTTCATATGTTAAATCTTTTCTCTTCATTATTTGTATAAATTGTATTTATGGACTGAATTGAATGTATCATCATATGAAAAATCAGATTCTGGAAGCAAGAGAGAGAAAGAAAGAGCATGGATTCCAATAGCTATAACAACATTAGCAGTTGTAGTGGTGCTGTTGAGTTATTTTCTATGGCATATGATGAGAAAAAATATAAGAGACAAAGGTGATTGATTTACTTGACATTGTAAAAGCTATATGACTCTTTCATTTAATTTCTTGGTAAATGTTTCAATAGTTATATTCGACCTCATAATATTATGTTATAAATCACATTTCATTGTTTTAGTAGTCGTACAGCACACAGATGTGACAATGAATCTCTCCATTTCTTTTTCCTACTCTAAAATAATTCAGTGTGACTTGCAGAGGAGAGAGCAAACAGTCAAGAGATTCAATTAATTCGCTTAGGAGAAGGTAGAATGAGAAATGACTACTCGTATGATGATTTGCAAAGAGAAAAGCAGATGGAATCTCAAGAGTTCCCGTTGTTTCCACTAAGTCTGGCCCTCGAGGCTACACAACATTTCTCGAATGAAAATAAGCTTGGAGAAGGTGGGTTCGGCCCTGTCTACAAGGTACGTATTCATTGTAAGGTGATGATTTTAAATTTTCTTCAAACAACTTCTAAATAAAACCCTGCAAGTCATGTGTTGAGACATATATGCCATGCAGTTTGTTTGTTAGACTTCAAGCGAATTGGCCAATTGCATTATCTGAAATAGAATTGGTGTATTAAAAGGACCAATTTTTTTGACATAGGAAGTCTTTCATTGTGTTTTATGGAACAAACCAGGGGATTTTAGCAGATGGTAAGGAAATTGCAGTGAAGAGACTCTCAAAATCATCCGGACAAGGGTTACTAGAATTCAAGAATGAAGTCACTTTGATTGCTAAATTACAACATAAAAATCTTGTCAGTCAGACTCTTGGGTTGCTGCTTAGAGGGAAAGGAATTGCTGCTCATCTATGAGTTTATGCCCAACAAAAGTCTTGATTTACTCCTTTTTGGTGTGCCTCTCAAACTTTCTAATGCTTATTAGTCGTTACTAGTAAAATGGCTCGCGTTTTGTTACGGGAGTATTATTCAATTTTAATAAATTTTATTTATTAAAATTATGACATAAAAAAATTAAAATGATTGGATATTAATTTGTGAAAATAGGAATCTATTTAATTTTACTATTCAATGGCATTTTTATAAATAAATAAAAATCCATTCAAAATTGGGTAAAGATTTTGTATTTCCCTATAATCTCTTCCACAAACAAAATTGGGTAGAGATTTTGTATTTACCAATTTTGTTTGTGGAAGAAATTTTTTGAGTTTTGATGTTATGGGTTTCTATGGATTTTTGATGTTATGAGTTGGAACTTGGAAGTTTTAAATTTTGATTTGATATGAGTTTTGGTTTTGTGAATTTCAATTTGAATTGGTTTTGGATCGTGAAAATAATTTAAGTTTTAGGGGTTGAATTTTTTTTAACTCAGAGGGTGTCTTTGTGTAATAAGTATCTTTGTCTATTTTGGTGCAATTAACCCAAACCTCAGGGGCTATCAATGCAATTTGCCCTTTAGTATATTATATTATATATTCAATGGCATTTTTATAAATAAATTGAATGATATTTTTGTAAATAAACCAAAATCAAATTAATAGTGAAATTGAAAAGATGAGTTTTAGTATATATATATTAATTGTACACATGAAAACAAAGATTTGGGTACATTTACTACGTACTTGCTAGTAAGTTCTTACATATTTACGCACTTGCTAGTAAGTTGTTACATATTTACGCGTTTTGTTCAGTTTTTGTAGCACAACTACCAGCATTACTGCATTACTAGAATTGTATCCAACTCTTTAGTTTTCCCCCTTTCCTCCTTTTAACCAAAAAGCAAGAGGTAGATTAATCATTTAATATTATCTTTCCATTCATTGTTAAATTCAACGAAAAGTGTGCAACTAGATTGGAAAACACGTTTAAACATCATTAATGGAATTACACGGGGTCTCTTATATATGCATGAAGATTCCCGATTAAAAATTATTCATCGAGATATGAAAGCTAGTAATGTTTTGCTAGATCATGATATGAATCCAAAGATATCAGATTTTGGGATGGCTAAGATATTTGGTGGGAATCAAACAAAAGCTAATACCAATAGTCGTCGGAACATAGTAAGTGTATTTTTTTTAGTTGGTCCTGTTTCCTTGCTCCCTTGATCTTGCAAATTATTTCTTAACATGTATAACATATGGTGTTCTGTGCTCTAAGAGATATAGTCATTGAATCCTCAAAAATATTTTAACTTTTCTTTGATTTTTACTTTTTTTCAAATAGTGGATATATGGCCTCGGAATATGCTATGGAAAGACTATTCTCCGTCAAATCGGATGTTTTCAGTTTTAGAGTTCTACTACTAGAGATTATAAGTGGAAGAAAGAATAGTGGGTTTCATCTTTAAGAACCCGGTTTAAGTTTACTAAATTATGTATGTAACTAAATTCAACTTTGCTTATGAGGGTTTTTTTTTTCTTCTTTATTTCCAATGATTGATATATCGATCTTAGTTCATGACTTGTATATAACATTGCAGACATGGAAACTATAGTGCGAAAGACAAACACTAAAGCTGATGGATCCAGAAATCACCCAGTCATGTGTTCCAGTTGAACTATTGAGATGCATCCATATTGGATTGTTATGCGTTCAAGAAAACCCAACAGACAGACCTACCATGTCATCTGTGGTTGTATGCTAGCGAGTGATAGCGTAAAACTTCCTCAACCAACCCAACCTGCATTTTCCGTTGGGCGAGTTGCAAGATTAGCTCAGCCTTCACAGGATATGTAATAGTTTGTTCCGTTAGTGAGGTAACGTTTTCAAATGTAACCCCTAGATGACAATTTTTTATTGTTGACTTAATTGTTTGATGTATTCAATGATTTATAGACATGCATGTTATGTGTAACATATTATCCATAAAATGGAGATATCATTTTTAATCAGGTGTTTTCGTAGCGAAGACGGTGTTTATTACGTTGGCTGTGATGTTTTTACAAGCAAACATGTATGGTTGTTTTATTATCTAGTTCATGCATGGTTATTTGCAAACCATCAAACCGAAAAGTACCGATTTGTGATTGGCAAAGCTCCTCTATGTTTCCCACTATATTTAAGTTCATGGATGTCGGTAACAAACTAACAATCCTTCTCTGAGACATTTCACAAACACTTTGCCAATGAAAAATCAAAACTTTAATAGATTAATGTATCTTTAATTTATTGCCAATGAAAAATCAAAACTTTAATAGATTAATGTGTCTTTAATTTATTGGAATATATAAATTAAAAATATATAAATTTATTAATTTATTGATAAATTAAGAATATATTAATTTATTAATAAATTAATATCTCAATTAATTAATAAATTTTAAACTGTTCAATCATTATTAATTTATAAAGGTTTTAACCGATGTTAAAGGGTTTTATATATCTAGTGTCCTAGGCTGTTATTAGACAAATTATTAACTTAAAAAATGAAGAGACAATCCTCCAGATTCCAGAAGGCCTCTCAGCAACTTTCAATCTTTGAATCTTATTTTGATAAAGCTTTTGCCAAATAAATAAATATTACAAGACAGTGATAGATAGCAGCAGCAACTGATGATGTCTGATATGGACCATACGATCACTAGCGAAAGATAAATAGAATATGCAAAAAAATGAAAGACACATGTAAAACGACAACCCATTCCCCACATCTTTTTTGTCCTTGTATGGTACTGCTATTTCCATCACCTGCTAACTCACACATTTTCCATGCCACTCATCTCACCAGGGATGTTATTAAAACAACCCCTCTAGTTTGGGTTTTTGGTCAAAAACCACCATCTAGTTTCATATATGGCCAAATACCACCCTCTAGTTTTTTATTGTCCAAAAACCACCCAGCTTTTTAATTTATTAGTCAAAAACCACCCTAGGATTAACATTTCTATCCAAATATACCATTTTACCCATATATTCAAACAATATTAAATAAAATTAATTGAAATAAAACAATTATTTGATAAGAAACTAATATTAAATAAAAAAATCAAATACATTATTTTATCCACAATATATTAATAAAAAAATAATTTCCTCTCTTTCTCCATTCTCTCTCAATCCTCTCTCTCTCTCTCTCTCTCTCTCAATCCCTAGCTCTCTGTCTCTCTCAACACCAGTTTCTCTTCAAACAATGATTAATAGTGGCTGGATTTTTGTGATGCTTTGCCAGATCTATCATTACTCAATCCAACACCATCAACAACCACACCACCAAATCCTAACACCCATTTCTCCTCTGAAATGGAAGGAGAGAGAAAAATAATATTTTTCTATATTTTGATAATTAATTTATTTTTTTAATTGAATATTATTTGTTTTGATTTATTTTTTTTTTGTTTAAATTTGAATATAGGTAAAATGGTATATTTGGTTAGAAATGTTAATGGTAGAGTTGTTTTTGACTAATAAATTAAAAAACAAGGTAGCTTTTAGCCTGTAACAGACCAGATGGTGGTTTTTTTGCCATAAATGAGATTAGATGGTGGTTTTGACTAAAAACCCAAACTAGAGGTTTTTTTTTAATAATATCCCCATCTTACCATGCCACACCTGCTTTTTACGCGAGTCTCAAGTCTCAACCAAACCACAAAGCACAATACACAATACACATATGTATACTATATGTATACGCTAGACGACTCAGATATGTATAGATGACTCGGATATGTATGACTAAAAGGCTAAAGGCATGTTTGGTATGGTTTTTCTATCAGCCTTAAAAGCTATTTTGATGGGATTTTTTTGGTTGTTTAGTAAAATTAAAGAAGTATTTTTTTAATGTTAAAAAACTATTTTATATATATTGAGAAAAGCCCAAAATCTGGACTTTTAGGCTTCTTTCAAGAAGCTTTTTTGAGCATTTTTTAAAAGAGATAAATAGTCTCAACTACCTTCTATAAACTTTAAATATTTCACCATATGTCCTTCTATTATATATGTTTTGTTAGTGTCCATTTTTGTAATTATTAATAGCAAAAGCTCTTTTAGATATATTTTTTTTCCAAACAATCTACTAGCTTAAAAGCGTTTTTTTAAAGTGAATACCAAACAATATATGGCTTTTTATTAAAAGCACTATTTGTAAAAAATCTGCTCTAAAAACTCTACTTGAAAAGTCATCATAAACGGTCCCTAATTCACTACATCCAATTAAAAGTACTCTTGTGTAAAATTCCACATGATTTTCAGTTTTGTCAAGGAGAGTTTCTCCTTATAATCCAACATTTTTCTTTTTACTCTTTATTTCTAAAGACTTACATTCAAAAATTAAATTTAAAACATTCTAAAGACATTTGATTTTTTTTCAAAATTATCCCTTTTATCTTTTGGCACTCTCATTCTAAAGACACCCCATTTTAAAATTTAAATTTTTAAAGATACTCCATTTTATTTTAATATTACCCGTTTTGAATACTTCTATTTAGAAAATTGAAACGAGAAATGGAAAAGAGATGTGAAGTAATTAAATAAAAATAAAATACAGAATAAAACTAAACAAAAATGAGGAGATCAAAACAATAAGAAAACTGTTTTGGAGATCAAACTGTGAAAATAGAAAAACAATATTTATTCTTTTCTTTTGGATTTTAAGTTGTGTAAAAAATAATTTTAAATATATTTTTCTAGAAAAAAGAATTTATATATATATATATATATATATATTTCTAGTGATGGTGATGATTGAATATGAGTGGTATTTGAGAAAAAAAAAATTGATACCAAATTTGGTTGAACCGGAAAACATGAAACTTTATATATATATATATATATATATATATATATATATATATATACATAAATTTTCACATAAGTGCGCACTGATAGAATTATATAAGGACATTGAATGTGAGCCACTCATTTTATATATTTTGACTTGGCATGTATGCACTTGTCAAAACTCTTTTATAAATGAGTGGCTCACATTCAATGTCCTTATATAATTCTATCAGTATGCACTGACAGGAAAAGGACTGTATATATATATATATACTGGTGATGATAATAATAGAGGGCTTGATAGCATGTGAGAACAAAATTATTTTGAGAAGAAGGAGAAGATATTTTAGAGTTTGTAAAATAGGGAAAAGAAAACGCAAAAGTGGAAAAAAAACAAGGATGGAAAAATACTTGTTTTCTAAAAAAAAATGGTTTAGAGTGTTTTTAGAACTTTCTTGTCTTGTTTAGTAATTTTAATTTAGGTTAAAATTGTCATTAACAAAAAAAAAATTAAAATTGAGTGTAAACAGATAATTAATGAATTGTCAATAGTACCTTAATTCATTTCATCAAATTAAATGCACTCTTATGTAAACTTCGACATGATTTTCAGTTTTGTTAAAGAGAGTTTCTCCTTACAATCCAACGTATTTCTTTTTACACTTTATTTTTAAAAACACTCTATTCTAAAATTTAAATCTAAAACAATTCTAAAGGCATTTCATTTTTTTTTTCCAAAATTATCATTTTTATCTTTTGGCACTCTCATTCTAAAGACACCCTATTTACAAATTTTAAATTTCTAAAGACACCCCATTTTATTTTAATATTACCCGTTTTGAATACTTCTCTTTAGAAAATTTGAAACGGGAAATAGAAAAGAGATGTGAAGTAATTAAATAAAAATAAAACACAGAATAAAACTGAACAAAAATGAGGAGATTAAAACAATAAGAAAACTGTTTTGGAGATCAAACTGTGAAAATATAAAAATAATATTTGTTTTTCTCTTTTGGATTTTAAGTTGAGTAAAAAATAATTTTAAATATATTTTTCTAGAAAAAAGAATATATATATATATATATATAATATTCTAGTGATGGTGATGATTGAATGTGGGTGGTATTTGAGAAAACAAATTGATATCAAATTTGGTTGAACCGGAAAACATGAAAACTTTACATATATATATATATATAAACCGGTTATGAAAATGATAGAGGGTTTGATGGCGTGTGAGGAAAAAATTATTTTGAGAAGAAAATGATATTTTAGGGTTTGTAAAACAGAGACAAGAAAACACAAAAGTGAAAAAAAAAGACTTGTTATGGTTTGAAGTATCTTTAGAACTTTCTTGTCTTATTTAGTAATTTTAATTCAGGTTAAAATTGTCATTAATAAAAAAAATGAATGTAAACAGATAATTAATGGATTGTCAATAACACCATAATTCACTTCATCAAATTAAAAGCACTCTTGTGTAAAATTCCACATGATTTTTCAGTTTTGTCAAAAAGAGTTTCTCTTTACAATCCAACGTTTTTCTTTTTACACTTCATTTCTAAAAACAATTCATTCTAAAATTTAAATTTAAAACAATTCTAAAGACACTTCATTTAAAAAAAAAATTATCCCTTTTATCTTTTGGTACTCTTATTCTAAAGACACACTGTTTAAAAATTTTTAATTTGTAAAGATACTCCATTTTATTTTAATATTACCCTTTTGAATACTTCTCTTTAGAAAATTTGAAACGAGAAATAGAAAAGAGATGTGAAGTAATTAAATAAAAATAAAACACATAATAAAACTGAACAAAAGTGAGGAGATTAAAACAATAAAAAAACTTGCTTTAGAGATCAAATTGTGAAAATAGGAAAACAATATTTGTTTTTCTGTTTTGGGTGTTAAGACGAGTACAAAATAATTTTAAATATATTTTTCTAGAAAAAAGAATATATATATATATATATATATTCTAGTGATGGTGATGATTGAATGTGGGTGGTATTTGAAAAAAAAAATTGATATCAAATTTGGTGTAACCGGAAAACATGAAAACTTTATACACACTCTGGTGATGATAATGATAGAGGGTTTGATGGCGTGTGAGGAAAAAATTATTTTGAGAAGAAGAATAAGATATTTTAGGCTTTGTAAAACATGGAAAAGAAAACGCCAAAGTGGAAAAAAAAATAAAAATGGAAAAATACTTGTTTTCTAAAAAAAATAAAATGGTTTGGAGTGTTTTTAGAACTTTCTTATCTTGTTTAATAATTTTAATTCAGGTTAAAATTCTCATTAATAAAAAAATTAAAATTAAATGTAAACAGATAATTAATGGATTGTCAATAGAACCCTAATTCACTTCATCAAATTAAAAGCACTCTTATGTAAAATTCCACATGATTTTCAGTTTTGTCAAATATCAATAAATCATTCAACTCTTTGCCTATTTTAACCTATATATATATATATATATATATATATATATATATATATATATATTAACCTAAAAAAAAATAGAGTTGGCAGTTTTGGATTTTTCAAACCCAATATAAATTACAGTCCAACCCAATTTTTGTCAGGTTGGGCTTATAAACCTAATAAAACAATTTATTTATTTTTAATTTTTTTTGTTTTATAGATTATTCAAAGAGTAATACTAAGTTGTCTAAATTTTTTATCCAAATTATACGGTATGTGAATTGTAACTAATTCACTACATTATCTTATGATTTCCATGATGTTGAGTATTTACAACTCATATGACAACATCATTTAGTTAAGTTTTTTGGACAACCTATATTTACTCTTTAAATAATGGGGTTTTATCATTTTGGTTCCTATGTTTTTGTCAATTATGACTTTTTTAACTGTCTTTTCATTTTTCATTGGCCTGATCTCTGTGTTTTCAAAAACCTATCAATTTGGTCAATTTAACTATATTTTTAACCGTCAACCATCACAAAAAGCAAAATGACATGTTCCTTTAAAAATAAAACTTAAAAAAATTGGGTAAAAATTAAAATATAACATATAAATTAAACAAAATGAAAAAAAAAAAACAAAATGACAGTGTTACCCTATCCATCTCTTTTTAATAAAAAATGAAAAAAAACTAGATAGGTATCCAGATTGGATTTGCAATGTCCATCTAGGAATATAGATAGTGGAGATCCAATATGGATCTCAACTTGAAAATGCAAAAAAAAAAAAAAAAACATATCTCTAAAACCTAGCCTAAAGTCAAACACCTAAACCATTCTCTACCATCATCTAACACCCGAACCCTAGCCACTACTAGTATTGATAAATCATTCAATCAATTAAACAAACAAACAAAGATTTACACCTAAAATACATATGCATGTGTATATAATTAACATTTTATCAGTTGATTGGGCTCTACAATATGAACACCAAACAAATTTAAACAAAATCAAAACTAGATCTTAGACGAGCAAGATTTGACGAAAAAAGAGAGTCGGTTTGACCAATAGAAGATACCGTTCTTGGTCGGCGGTTTCCCAAATTTGAGCGGTCGTCAACATGGATGTTGTGGATGGCGAATTCGAAGCTGATAGTGGATTCGGATTCAAGACTAAATTCAGTTCTTAGTGAATCTGGAAAGGAGATTGTATTTTCGAACTCCCGAATCTCCAATTAAAACCACTTTGGATATTCATATTTGGGTTTGATTTTTACATATATATTTTTTATTTTGTGGTGATGGTGGTGTTTGGATTTTGGATTTTTTTGCTTCAATTTCTGGTTGTGCTTGAATGGTGGTGGTGTTTGAGGGGTTGTTGTTTGTTAGGGAGAGGAGAGAATGGATTGTTGGATCGGTTTGGTAATGGTTGGACTTGAGCAGGTGGTTGGATTTTTCTGGGTTTTGAGGTGATGATGATAATGAGTTTTCTGGGTTTTTGGGGATGGTGACAATGATTTTTTTCGTGTAACTAGGTTTTTGGTTTTTTATTATTTTTTTTCCAATTTCTTATTATTTTTTTTCTGTCATTTGATCACCACCATCCATATCTGAGATGGACGGTGGAGATCAATCTATAAATTTTTTTTAAAAAATAAACAAATCTCCACCATCCATCTAAGATTTGGATAGTGGAGATTTAAAATTTTTTTCTTTTTGTACTGTATAAATATTTTTAACAAATTCTATTTTTTTTTGTTGACAGGTGTCATGTTCTTGATTTAAAGACAAAATTATCCTTAAAACCGTTAAAGTTGACTAGCGGTTTACTGATTGAGGGACCAAATTAATGAGTTTTTAAAATATAGGGACCACGTTAGTGAAAAATGGAAAGATAGTTAAAAAAATCATAATGCGCGAAAATATAAGGACTAAAATGATAAAACCCTTTAAATAATCTATAAAATAAAACTGGATTATACAATCTTGCCCACAAACCGGAGGAGATGCTCCACTGACCATCGGGGGTGGAATTGTATATTTTTTAAATTGCTTTTTAATTTAAAAAAGTAAGAGGTCAATTTTATAATTTTTATGTTGGTAGATTCTTAATTATGAAAATGTTTGGTGTAGTTTCAAAATTTTATTATGTTTTAATTATTTATCAATGTTTAAAAGACGATTTTAGTCCTAGACCGTTAACTTAGGTGTTTATAAAAAACAGTTTTCATTATGGGGTGTTCATGTAATTATGGAATTAATTGCTGAAGAGTTAATTTTGCATATATATGAGGGAAGTTTGTACAATTTTCCAAAGCCAAAAAGCACCCCAATTAGGGATGTCAATGGTACGGGTCGGGTACGGGTTTTCCATTACCATCCCCAATACCAATTTTGTAGGTTCAGGTTTTGGATTGCACAGCGGAATGAGGTTTTAAAATTTTTATGCAATCATCAAGTAAACCTATTTGTACAGTAATAATCGAAAACAACAAAAAAGGTGAAACGATTTCATACCTGCTTTGAAGGCTCATTCTTTCTTTTTCCGATATGCTTCCTGATTTGAACCACAAGATCTTCCCGGTTATGTCCCGCGATTGGCAACAACGTGTGGACGCGTCAAGGGTTTCAGGAGCTTGAATGGAGGTAGAAGAAACTTACAAAAACAACTCTTGTTTTCTATATGTGGAATTCGGCCACCATGAATCAAAGAAAAAAAATAATTTTTTTCTCTGGCCGCACACCTCTCGGTTTTTTTTCTGTTTGGTTTCATGCAACCATTTGCATTCAATGCAATTAAGAGAACTAATATCTTCTCTTCATTGCATTGTATCAGTTTTCAATAACAATTTATATCTTATATTTATATACTGTTTTTAACTGATTTCATTAATTAATAATTTAAAACATCTAATATTTATAAGGATAATTAATAACTTTGAATTTAAACTTTTTAAATTCAAATTTGATATTTAATTTAATAAAAATAAAATAATCAAATTATCTTATTTTCATTCAAACACAAATATCAATCAACACCCTCAAACAACGATTAACCGCATAATTAAATAATCTCATTATTTAATCAATTTAATCATTAATATTCTTTAATTAAATAATCTCATTATTCAATTAATTCCCAAATAGATATGTGTCACTTTCATAACACAATTAATTGGACAATCAAATTAATCAACTGTGACCCTTGTTACCTTTAATCAATCGGGCTAGTAAGGGGACCTAATGGACCCATAGTATTTCGAGCTCCAATAATCCTTAGAAATAATTAATTAAATTCTTTAATTAATATTTCACGATTATTAAATTCAGTGTTATTCCACTAAAAACCCGAAGCTGTATTCTCTCAACTGTAGATATTTTTACACAAACCAATAACTTTCGGTGTCCATCGATATAGCTATTATATATGGTATAATCCTCCACAAGTAGTTCATAATTAGAAATGGGTCTTACAAGTAGTTCATAATTAGAAATGGGTCTTAATGTCAGTTATACCCCTATAATTACATCTTTTCCATTAAGTATCATTGATTCTCTAATGAACAATAAATCCTACATTCCTCAGGGAATTAGGAGAGCGTTTGTATTGTTCAAGCCCTGAATCAACCTTAAGGGAACTACTATCTACTTCTCGCAAGGGGTGGATTCTATAATTGTGTACAAACCTTCCCAGCCACGAGCCAAACCGAGATTCCAACATATGAAGCATATTGACAGGGAATGTAACTCCGATCTCACCTATGGTATATCAAAAATCATGATCTAATCTGAAGGGGTCGATAAGACACTTAGGATTAAGATCACTCATATATAGCCATCATTTGTCGATATATATATGAATATCATCATGTAACGGATCTTATTGAGAGATTCATATAGATTGTGGCCCAGTCCTATATGATCATTGTAGGTTCCAGGTTTTGGATTGCGCAACGGAATGGGGATTTAAAATTTTTTATGCAATCATCAAGTAAACTTATTTGTATAGTAATAATCGAAAACAATAAGAAGAAGATGAAACTATTTCATACCAGCATTTGAAGGCCCCTTCTTTCTTTTTCGATCTGCTTTCTGATTTGAACCACAAGATCTTCCCAGCTATGTCCCGCGATTGGCAACAGCGTATGGGCGCGTTATGGGTTTCAGGAACTTAAGTGGAGGTAGAAGAAACTAAGGAAAACAACTCTTGTTTTCGTTGTGTGGAATACGGCAACCATCAATCAAATATATATATATATATATATATATATTTTCTCTCTTTTTCTAGCCGCACACCTCTCTCTTTTCTTCTTTTTGGTTTCACGCAAAAAACCCATTCAATGCAATTGAACTGAGGGAACTTATATCTCCTCTTTTTTGTGTATCAGTTTTCAAAATAATAAATATCTTATATCCATTTATTGTTTAACTGATAACCTTTATTAATTAATCTTATATTTATTGTTTAACTGATAATTAATGGTTTTTAATTTAAACCTTTTAAAATTCAAATTTGATAACACCCTCAAACTAATGATTAATCGCATAATTAAATAATCTAATCATTTAATTAACATAATCATTAATAGTCATTAATTAAATAATCTCATTATTCAATTAATTTTCGAATAGACACGTTCCACTTTCGTAACTTAATTAATTGGACAATCCAATTAATCAACCGTGACCCTTATTACCTTTAATCAATTGGGCTAGCAAGGGGACCTAATGGACCCACAGTATTTCGAGCTCCAATAATCATTAGAAATAATTAATTAAACTCTTTAATTAATATTTTATGATTATTAACTTCAGTGCTATTCCACTAAAAACCCAAAGATGCATTCTCTCAACTGTAGATGTTTTTACACAAACCAATAACTTTCGGTGTCCATCGATATAATCTATTACATATTGTCTAATCCTCCACAAGTAGTTCATAATTAGAGTTGGGTCACAATGTCCGTTATACCCCTCTAATTACATCTTTTCCATTAAGTATCATTGATTCTCTAATGAACAATAAATCCTACATTCCTCACAAAATTAGGAGAGCGCTCATATTGTTCAAGCCCCGAATCAACCCTTAAGGGAACTACTATCTATTTCTCGCAAGAAGGAGTGGATTCCACTATTGTATACAAACCTTCCCAGCCATAAGCCAACCCGCGATTCCAACATACGAGGCATATTGACCGAGAATGTAACTCTGATCTCACCCATGGTATATCAAACACCACGATCTAACCTGAAGGAGTCAATAAGACATTCAGGATTAAGATCATCCATATATAGCCATCATTTGTCGATATATATAAATCTCATAATGTAACAGATCTTATTGAGAGATTCATATAGATCGTGGCCCAGTCCTATATGATCACATCATACAAGGTGCCTCCATTCTCATATCACCATATGAATGATCCAGGATAAGATCACCATATATTACGGAATGAACCGTAACTGTAGATTAACCACAAATAAAGTACCCAACTTTATTTGCTATCTACAGACTCTTTAGATTGCTCGTTTCAAAATGAGTCCATATGTATATGACAATCATATACTCAGTTTGAAATTACATATGGCAATCTTGGATGTTAAATACACATGTTATATATAAATGTATGAGACAATTTGAATGAATAAACTATTTTTTTTTATTTATGTTCAATTCACATTTACAAATTACAAGTGTTAGGGCAAAAATCCCAACAAATTTGTATAAGAAATACCATCCCTGATGAATACACACCTAAAATAAATGGTGCGGGTGCGGAGATTCCCCCATAGAGGATCCCCCCATAGAGGATCAGTTTTTTGCCCCATACCATCCTCATCCTATTAATGTATTTTTTTTTATGACTTTTTGATAAATGTCATATAAATATTATTGAATAATATGAAAATAATAGTGTGGGAGGTCTATTATATAGGCTAATTGGCACTAATGCCCCATGAACTATGCCTAAATTTGCACCTTACCCCCTATACTTTATTTTGTTGCCATTAAATCTCTTGAACTTTCATAAATTGGCAATAGCTGACGAAACAGTAACGCCGTCCATTTTTTTGTCAAGGCAAATTGCACTAAGTTCCCATTATTATATACATATTTGCATCAAACCAGAATAATATAATAACACGACTTAAATACCCCTCTGACCGAATTTTAAAAATCAAACTTTAAAAATATAAATTTAAGATTTAAAAATTAAAATTAAAATTGAAATAATGGTTAAATAATAATAAAATTATGAACTTTTTGATAAAGAAAATTAAATAAATAGAGAAATGAAAAATTAAATTTATTAACAGTTATTTAAAGTATCTTTTTTATATAAATATCCCTAAATATAAACTCAAATGAATATTTAAATTATTTAAGGGGAATTATCATTTAAATTGTTTGTTGTATTTAAATATCCATAAATATCGCTTGTTCATTTACAATAACAAGGGTATTAATAATGTCAAAAAAAAAATAAAAAAAATAATATAATAATAATAATAATAATGATAATAAAAATAATAGTAGTAAAAAATAATAATAATAAAAAAAATACTGTAATAATAATGATAATAAAAACAAGGGGTATTATCACTAAAGTCCCTAATTTTTTTATGAATTGTCACATTTTTAAACGTCTTTATCATATTAGTCACTTTAGTCCCTTGTTTTTTCAAAATACATCACTTTAGTCAATTTGACCAAAAACTAAGGGTCAACTATAATATAATATATAAAAATACAATTTTACCCTTTATTGTTATTTTTAAAAAATTTCTTTTTAGTCGCTTTAGTTTCAATAATAGCTGGTCAATCCCTGAAAAAATAAAATGCTTTTATCAAGGATTGAACCTTCAACCTTGTGATTAAAAGCCACAACCTCTAACCAATTGAGCTACTCTAGTTTGTTGTTGAGAATTTGTTGATTTAAATGTATATATATAAATATATATAATTTGTTTAAACTAATTGAAATCTGTTTATATAATTTAAAATAAACTTATATTTAATAATAATAATAGTAATATATAAAAACATATTTATGAAAATGAAAAAGAAAATAACAAAATAAAAGTAGAAAAAGGAAAAAAAGAAATTTTTATTTATTTTTCTTCTCTGTTGTTGATTTTTTTCCCTTTTCAATTTACGGGTCTTTGATTTTCTAGCTTTTTTTTTATCAAAATGAAATAATATATTTTTTGAAAAGAAAACAAATCCAAAAAAAAAGAAAAAAAATTACAGGCTTTGATTTTTTAGATTTTTTAGATTTCCTTTTATTTTGTTATGTTCTTTTTCATTTTCATAAATATGTTTTTATATATTATTATTATTATTATTAAATATAAGTTTATTTTAAATTATATAAACAGATTAGATATATATACATTTAAATCAACAAATCCTCAACAATAAACTAGAGTAGCTTAACTGGTTAGAGGTAGTTGTTTTTAATCACTAAGATGAAGGTTCAATCGTTGATAAAAACATTTTATTTTTTTAGGGATTGGCCGGCTATTATTGAAACTAGAGGGACTAAAAAGAAATTTTTTAAAAATAACTATAAAGGGTAAAATTGTATTTTTATATATTATATTATAGTTGACCCTTAGTTTTTGGTCAAATTGACTAAAGTGATGTATTTTGAAAAAACAAGAGACTAAAGTGACTAATATGACAAAGACGTTTAAAAAGGTGACAATTCATGAAAAAATAGGGACTTTAGTAATAATACCCCTAAAAATAATAGTAGTAAAATAAAAAATTTATTATTTAAAAAAAACAATTAGGTAGATATTTAGATTGATCTCCACTATCCATCTCAAATATTCATGGTAGTGATCAAATTACAATAATAATAATAATAATAATAATAATAATAATAATAATATAAAAATAATATAAAAATAATAATAGTAAAATAAAATTTTTATTATTTTTTTAAAAAACTGTTTGGTAGATATTTAGATTGATCTCTACCATCCATCTCAAATATTCATGGTGGTGATCAAATTACAACAATAATAATAATAATAATAATAATAATAATAATAATAATAATAACAACAAAATTACAAGAAAATTGAAAAAACACATAAAAAAATTGATGGGTATGGAGATCCAGGATCTCCACCATCTACCATTATATCATTTTATTATTATTATCATTATCATTATTATTGTTTTTTATTATTATTATTATTTAATTTTTAAATTTTTGTTTTTGACATTATTAATACCTTTGTTATTGTAAATGAACAAGGAATATTTAGGGATATTTAAATAAAAAAATAATTTAAATAATTGTTAAATAAATTTAATTTTTTATTTCTCTATTTATTTAATTTTCTTTATCAAAAAGTTTATAATTTTATTATCATTTAACCATTATATTAATTTTAAAATTTAAAATTTTTATTTTTAAAATTTGATTTTTAAAGTTTGGTTAGAGAGGTATTTAAGTCGTATTATTGTATTTTTTGTTTTGATGCAATTATGTATATAATAAGGGGAACTTAGTGCAATTTGCCATGACAGAAAAATGGTCGAATTTACTATTCTGTCAGCTATTGCCAATTTATGAAAGTTCAGGGGGTTTAATGGCGAAAAAAAAGTATAGAGGGTAAGGTGCAAATTCAGTCATAGTTCAAGGGGCATCAGTGACAATTAGCCTATTATATATAATGATCTGAAATGGAGTAGTGTTTCAGTGGAGGGAAAAAATGGAAAAAAAGAGAGGGAAAATTATGTTAGTGGGAGTGAAAAATATGAGGGAAAATTTATGTGTGTGTGTGTGTATAGTGGGTATCGGGACTGGACGTGGCGGGGCCGGGACTTGAAATCTCGTAACCGTACCCAAATTATATCGGAGATTGAAAAAAATACTAGGCCCATACCAGAACTTAAATGATACGGTTAAAACCGCCCCTAACGAGGCTGATCCTCACGGGTCTTCGGACCAATGAGTAATTTTGACTCCCATAACCGCAACTACTTACTTACTTAGAGCATCTCCAATGCAGTGCTAAATCATTTTGTAAATGCTATAATTTAGCACAAAGTAAAAAAAAACATGCTCTAATACAGTGTCAAAAAGCTGTGCCAAATTTGGCATAAAAAATTTGACATTTGCTATACTTTGTGCCAAATTTAGAACAGTATATAGCATATTCTAAATTTAGTGCAACAATAAATGTAGTCGTATTTGTTGAAACAATTCTAAAATTGGTAAAGAAAATTGAAATTGAAACAATTCTAAAAAAAATATTTAATACATTCATTGATTGCATTGATTGTATTTGTTGAAAAAGTAGCATATCAAATAGAATTTTACATTGGACTATAATGTTTAAATTTGTCAATATAATATTTTACTATTTTTATGTCAAATTTAACATTGGCATATGCATGACAGATTGTCTTTTGTGAGAGCAAATCCAGAATCCGGTGCACACTTCACAGCCACGAGTAACCGGTGCGGTGAAGAGTCAAAATAAACTGCTAAAGAATCCAATGAAGACGACCGGAAATCAAACACTCGAAGGAAGTATAAATGAAATGAATGATATTTAATACAACTCACTTGACACGAAACATATCACCACACGCGTGGGGTCCGACCGTAGTCCCACACACGCTCGCTCGAAACCCGGGTCCTCACCAACATTAGACATTAGTACATACATTACATACAACAGTAGCAACAGAGACAAGAGACCTGTAATCGTATTAAAATATTAAAATAAAGGTGGAAAGTGAAGGTATAGACTAGAGAGAGAGAGAGAGAGAGAGAGAGTATGTTCAGTGTGTATTCTCTCGCAGATTCATCAGATCCCAACCCACGAAAAAGCAAAAGCAAAAGCAGATAAAAGCAAATACACCCCCACCCACTATTCTCTTCTCTCTGTTTCTCTCTCTTCCTTGTTCTTATCTCCACTCTCTTCTTCATTCTTGTTCGTGTTTCTACGTGGGGATGAAACTAGGGTTTTTCTCTTGAAACCCTCGTTTGGGATTCTGTCATCTCTTCAAGGTACGTACGTATCTCGTACTAACCACATCTTGATATTGATTTTTTATGTTTTAGTTTACAGATTTTTTTTTTAATGTTTTCTTCTTCGTTTTTCATTTCGAATAACGTGTTCGGGGTGGTCATTTCTGTGGTTTGCTGTTTTACATTGTCTTTGATTCACGAGAAAATGGTGAAACTTTTACTGCGTTCTCTTAGATTTGCTTATTAACAGTTTCAGTGAAGCTATGCGCCTGCCTGGTTGCTGAGAAAGTTTGGTCTTAAGACAACGAAAGGTTTGTTCTATTCTTTATCTTATATTTTTCTTTTGTTTTAAAGCAAAATAATGAAAAATCTTGGAGATTATTTCTTACTTTTACTTTCTCATATTTTCCTGCATTTTCTCGGCACCCAAACACTGTTTGCTTTGGATACCTGTTTAGTCACCTTTTGTTTTTCTCTCTGTCCTCAGATCTAAAAATTTTAGACTAGAATGTTCTCTTCTCTTTCTTCCTCTTTTTATTTATTTAATTTGTTTAAATGACTCAGAGGGTTTTGTGTTTTGCTTTTTTACAGGGTCAAGCTCGCAGATCTAAACCTTTAAAAAAGCCATTGTAAGGTCATTTTCTGTCCTTGAAATCTTCAATCTCTTCATTTATTATTAGAAATCTAGGATTTTCACTATCAGCGCTTTGCTTCCAGTTGATGTCGTTTTGAGTTCTCGAAACATCATTTAATGCCTTGCTACGGTTTATTTATTTTGGTTTGAATATTTGGATTTTGTTTCCTATTTTTTAGATTTCTTGAATATTTAGCTAACTGAGTTTGTTTATTATTCTGTAACGGCTAATTTAATCTCCATTCCTATCTTTTAGGTTTCTGGGAACTTTTGAGTTCGAAAAAAAAAAACCCAAAAAAAAAAAAAGAGAACCTCGCTAGCCATCTTCTCCAACACTCAAAACCCTGTATTTCACTTGAACTTGTACAATTTGGGGTCTTTCTCATTCAAACCTGTAAGAGATGATGCACAGACCTCCTCTAGAGGACTTTTCCTTAAAGGAGACCAATCCCCATTTGGGTGGGGGAAAGGTAACCGGTGACAAGCTCACCAGCACCTATGACCTTGTTGAGCAGATGCAGTACCTTTACGTCCGGGTTGTCAAGGCCAAGGACTTACCCGCAAAGGATGTCACCGGTAGTTGTGACCCCTATGTTGAAGTTAAGCTTGGAAACTACAAGGGTACCACTCGGCATTTTGAGAAGAAATCAAATCCGGAGTGGAACCAGGTGTTTGCATTCTCAAAGGAACGGATTCAGGCTTCCATTCTTGAGGTTAATGTGAAGGATAAGGATTTTGTGAAGGATGATTTTATAGGTAGGGTGGTGTTTGATTTGAATGAGATTCCGAAACGGGTTCCGCCGGATAGTCCATTGGCACCGCAATGGTATAGGTTGGAGGATAGGAAGAGTGATAAGCTCAAGGGGGAGTTGATGTTGGCTGTTTGGATGGGTACTCAAGCAGATGAGGCATTTCCTGAGGCATGGCATTCTGATGCAGCAACTGTTAGTGGATCAGATGGTCTTGCAAATATCCGGTCCAAGGTTTATCTCTCTCCTAAGCTTTGGTATTTGAGGGTTAATGTGATTGAAGCCCAGGATTTGATTCCCAACCAGCCTGGTAGGTTCCCAGATGCTCATGTGAAGGCCACACTGGGAAATCAGGCTCTGAGAACTAGAATTTCTTCAAGCAGGACTATTAATCCCATGTGGAATGAGGATCTAATGTTTGTGGCATCAGAACCATTTGAGGAGCCCTTGATTCTGAGCGTGGAAGACAGAGTTGGGGGTAACAAGGATGAGGTTCTAGGGAAGTGTGCGATTCCTTTACAATACGTGGATAGGAGGCTTGATCATAAACCAGTTCTCACAAGGTGGCATAATCTTGAAAGGCACGTGGTTTTAGAAGGGGAGAAGAAGAAGGAGATTAAGTTTGCTAGCAGGATTCACTTGAGGGTCTGTTTGGAAGGTGGTTATCATGTCTTAGATGAATCAACACACTACAGTAGTGATCTTAGGCCAACTGCAAAACCGTTATGGAAGTCCCACATTGGGGTACTAGAATTGGGAATCTTGAATGCTCAAGGTTTGATGCCAATGAAGACTAAAGATGGGCGGGGAACTACAGATGCTTATTGCGTGGCAAAGTACGGACAGAAGTGGATTCGAACAAGGACAATCATAGATAGCTTTACCCCCAAGTGGAATGAACAATACACTTGGGAGGTTTTTGATCCTTGTACTGTTTTAACCATAGGGGTGTTTGATAATTGTCACTTGCATAATGGAGATAAAGCTGTTGGTGGGTCTAAGGATTCGAGGATCGGAAAGGTTAGGATTCGTCTCTCCACCCTTGAAACAGATCGGGTATACACTCACTCGTATCCCCTTCTGGTTTTATATCCAAACGGTGTCAAAAAGATGGGTGAAATTCATTTGGCTGTCAGGTTCACATGTTCTTCATTGCTTAACATGATGCACATGTACTCACATCCACTTTTACCAAAGATGCACTATCTGCATCCATTAACTGTTTCTCAACTTGATAGCTTGAGGCACCAGGCAACTCAGATTGTGTCCATGAGGCTGAGCCGAGCTGAGCCACCATTGAGGAAAGAGGTTGTTGAATACATGCTGGATGTTGGTTCTCACATGTGGAGTATGAGAAGAAGCAAAGCTAATTTTTTCAGGATTATGGGAGTTTTGAGCGGGTTGATTGCTGTGGGAAAGTGGTTTGATCAGATCTGCAATTGGAAAAACCCCATTACAACGGTGTTGATTCACATCTTGTTTATCATACTGGTGCTATACCCAGAGCTTATTTTACCAACAATTTTCCTCTACCTGTTCTTGATCGGAGTTTGGTATTACAGATGGAGGCCAAGACATCCTCCTCACATGGACACCCGTCTTTCTCATGCAGATTCTGCCCATCCTGATGAACTGGATGAAGAATTTGATACTTTTCCAACTTCTAGGCCTTCTGACATTGTACGAATGAGATATGATCGACTGAGAAGCATTGCTGGGAGAATTCAGACTGTGGTTGGCGATTTGGCTACTCAAGGGGAGAGGCTGCAGTCTTTGCTGAGTTGGAGAGACCCAAGAGCCACAGCTCTGTTTGTGCTTTTCTGTTTGGTTGCGGCCATTGTTCTATATGTTACACCGTTCCAAGTTGTTGCTCTCCTCAAAGGATTCTATGTGTTAAGACATCCAAGGTTCCGTCACAAGCTTCCTTCTGTGCCACTCAATTTCTTCAGGAGGTTGCCTGCGAGAACTGATTGCATGCTGTGAGCAAGGCCAGATATATAAGCAATCTTGTCAAGTCAATGAAGAATTTGCAGAGACAAATGGAGCTTGTTTTCTTGCTGTGATCAAGGCCAGATATATAAGCAATCTTTGTCAAGTCAATAAAGAATTTGCGGAGACAAATGAAGCTTGCTTTCTTTCTATGTTATGCGGCCATTATTGGGTTCTGGTATGATGTGTAGCCTTCCCCTGAAGGTGGTAGATTTTGTGGGTTTGTGGTTATTTTTATGTTATCTATAGGATTTATGTTTGAAACTTGAATCTATGGTAATCAGTTAATGTTCATTTGTAATTTTGTAGGTTTTGATTGCAATTTAACCCATCTCGAACCCTCTCTTTGCTTAATTACATCTATTAGATATAAACTTATTGTCACTACCAAGCTCCTACAATAAACTGTCTCTGCCTCTATGCTGATTTTATCGTTTGTATGTTACGAGATATATATATATATATTTATACGATTTTTCTATTGTCAGTTTGTAGGACGAAGAATGTGGATCAGTAGATTTACATATTTTAACTTAAAGTGTATGCATTTGTTAAAACTTTTTTATAATTTGTGGTCTATATTTTTTGTCCTGACAGTAAAAAGACTGATATATCTTTAAGAGTGATGACTACTTTTTGTTTTTTGTCTCGTGTTATGTTTTGGATCTTTTATTGAATGCGTCCGGTGTATTTTTCCCTTCTGAATAAATGAATCAATTCATTCATAGCTGATAAACCAACAAACATCCTTTCTTTTTTCGATTATCGAGTTGTATCTAAATAGTTTCTGATTCCCTGGACAAATAGTTGGTGCATTATTTATATATGTTGGTCCTCTGGAATATCGTGACAGCAATGTCATATATACATTTTTTGGTAGTTGAAAGAACACGTACATTTATTGTGTTTGGACACTAACTAAACATACAATTTCTGGGGATTCATTGTGATCTTAATATCTTATTATCAACTCTTTGTTTATTTCAAGTTGGCTTTATTTATCCGGATAAAAAAATGGGGTTATCGGACAGAGTACAGGAACAGATGCCCCTGATTAATGGGATATCTGTTGCCAGAAAATAGCTAGTGACTGGATCATTGTTTTTTTTTTAATCATAATTTTTGCTTATTATAATTCATACACAGTTTCTAAGTTGTGTAAAGCGTGAAAAAGTTTCTAGGTAAATTCAAAGAGACGCAGAACAGAAGGAAATGCGAACCATGTTGAAAGTAAAAAAAAAAAAGAAAAAAAAAGTGGCCATGTATAGCGGAGGTTGTCTGATATTCAACAGCAAAAATTACAGATAAAAAGGACCGGTGGTGCTGCCTCTTGGTAGAAGAAAATAGCCTTCCTTATCTGCCCTTCACTCTCTCACTCATTGATTCTTGGAATTCTCGTGGGGACCTTATCTTTTTTTTTTTGGGCCTTTACAGCCTGTACAGCCTGTAATCATATTTCTCCTTTGTCTCCTTGTTTGCAATGGTGGGTGACTGGTGAGAGTGGCGAGAGAGGGAGAGAGAGAGGCGTTGTGTCATTCTGTTGCCGGTCTCATCTCTCATAGACCCATTTCTATTGTTATCATATCAAATATGTGCATTTCTTATATGTTGTAAACACAACCGCACATTACTAAATATATCATTTCTTTAAGTTTGAATAAAATATATCATAAATAAATAAATTATATTTATACTTATACTGCCATTGATAGTAAGTGCAAGTGTGGCTGGTGGGCTTGGTGGTGTTATTCACAACCATGAAGGTTCGGTCATGCTTTCTAGTGCACATAAAATTTCTGCGCTTTTGAGAGGATTAAAATTGGCTTTTGATACCGGTTTGTTTTCTGTCTGAATCGAGTCTGATGCAACTACAAGTCCTGCCTCTGATGTGGGTCTGGTGGTGGATAATCTCACTCCAGAGTTTTTCTTTTGTCCATACAAGTGCTAATAAAGTAGCACATGGTTTGGCTAGATTAAGCTTTGACTGATCGTTCGCACTTTGGTTGTGTTGAGGAAGTTCCCTTTTGCATTTTGCATTTGTAATATGTTTTCTTTTAATATATCTTGCCTTCTTTCAAAAAGAAAAAAAAAAGTATAACATCATTTTTTATTTTTTTGTGTGATAGGAGTATAATATCAATTGTTTAAAATATTAATAATTTATTTAGGGGTAATGTTGGAATTTGAATATTTATAAAATTTTGGTGTACATACAATTTTAAAAGGGTGTAAGTATCGTTACTCGGATTTAGATTCTCTCTTCACCTCACCTCATCCTCGCATCACTTACTCTCATGACACATAAACATTGCAGTGAATGAATGGTTAAGATGTGATTGATACTTTATCAACAACCAATCACATGGTTTAAAAAAGTGAGAAAAAATGTGATGTGAGGTGAGGAGAGGATCCTGGTCCATCGTTACTCATGTTTAAAAGCTAAAATATAATCTAATAACTAATACCAAGAAATTTCGGGCGTATTTAAAAAAAAACAAATTCCTGTTTAAAATAAATTTTAGACGATATTTGTACTCTGTAAAAACTATGTACACCACAAATTAATATGTTTTTAAAACTTCAATAATACCATTGAGTAAAATTACCAAAAAGATTAAGGGGTCGTTTGTTTTTTTGTCTGAAGACTGAACAATCCTAAATTTTTCTGAAGACTGAATATCGATTGAAATTTGAACTTGAATGACATGTTTTTTTTTCCTCACATCTGAATGTATTGTCAACACGTTTGTTTTTTAAAAGTAAAATTGTCTGAAACTAAATAATTTTACATTTATACCCATGTTAAACAATTATAAATATAATATGGAATAAAAACAATCTAAAAATAATAATTATATATGAACACATATGATTATGATCTTCTTATTCGATTACAAATAAACTTCATTTTTACTAAGAAAATAAAAGGGTTTTTTTTCTTCAAAAAATAAAAGGGGTAGCAGGAAAACTCATACAAAACACTCTAAAAAAAATAATATATAAATACATCACCATAATATTATAATAAAGTATTGATATTAAACACCAATATGAGTAGTGATTAGGGTTCTTTTTTATTTTTAAAGCTATTAATATATTACAATAGAGATTTCTATACCATATATAATTATGATGAAATTGTAAATATATTATATATATGGGGGATAGTATAGGAAAAAAAAAATTTTGATTGCATTTAATGCAATTCAGTGATTTGCAATTAAGTAAAAAGTCATGATTTTTTACTTTTTATTTTAAGTTGTTTTTTGATATTTTTAAATTGTTTGACCACCTAAAAAAACAACTTAATAATTATGATTTAGACCCATTAAGTTTTAAGTGAAAAAAACAAATGACCCTAAATAGTTTGTAAGTACACCCACTAATAATTATTAATTATTTCCATATTTTAATCTTCTGTGAAAAAAAAGAGTATCCTATTAGTGATTTGATATTAACTCATATCATTAAAAACTCTTTCTATTTTCTTAAACCCTAGATTCACTTTTAAATTCTAATTTCAAATATATTTTCAATATTTTTTAAGGAAAATCAAATTGATTGCTAATGACCAGTTTGATGTTGCTATAACTTTTATAATAATCACTGTTAGCTGTGTTGAAGGAACAATCAGCTGTGAAGTTAATCAGCAGATGTTTGGTTAATTGTATTTTTTAAACTACTGCATAGCTCAAAAGCAGTATACATATGTTTGGTAATTTTATTGCAAAATTGCTAAGATTATTTACAATGACTAAAATATACATGATTTTAGGATTCTATTTCATTTTTTTTTCAATAATTATATATATTAAATCAATATTTAAGAAGAATATTTAAATTAGGAAAAACAATTTCCATTAGAACAATAAAATATTTTTAAAAGATTTTATAAATCAAATCAATATTTAATTTTAAGATGAAATCAGGTATATAAATGATTTTAACTTTATTTCATAAGGATAATAATGATATTTTAAAAGATTCATTAAATGATGAAATAGATTATTCCATAATCACTTAAAAAAAAGTAACCCTTCATATACTTCTCAAAATCACTGTCAAAACTTTCTAGATTATCGATTAATCACTTTTGGAAGTTTTACTAAACATCATTTTATGCTAAAATGATACAAAACTAACCCTAAGTATATATAGAGAATGAATCAAAATCATTCAAAGTTGGTTGTGAAAAAGTAAGTTTTAAATTAATTTGTATTATTTTTATTAAAAGAACAAAATCATTATGCATTATTTTCTCTATAACATTTATATTTTGTTTTTCTTTCAAACATGCTTTAAACTTTTGTTATCAATATTAGTTGTTCTTCGATTTCATCAAACACTTTTCTACTTTCAAATTATTTGAGACAGTAGACATGACACAAACCTTGCATCCCTACAATTTTCACAAATATAAAATGGATCTCCAACCGGAAAAACCTCAAATCGGAGTGATTTTGTGGACATAAAACAATAAAAAAGAAATGGAGATAGCTGCTTGACATAAGGAGAGAGAAAAAAGAAAAGAAAAAAAAATTGGAGTTAATTTTGTGGAAGGAAAACATAGTAGAGAGAAGAATGGCCAATTTGATATTGCTTTTGAAAAGTTAAAATCAAATTATTTTATAATTGTTATATAAAATGATGTTTGATAAAAATTTCAAAAGTGATTAATTGATAATTTGACAAATTTTGACAGTTATTTTGAAATGTAGATAATTGTTACTTTTTAAAAGTGATTATGAAATAACCTATTTCAGCATTTAATGAATTTTTTAAAATATCATTATTATCCTTATAAAATCAAATTAAAATTATTTATATATCTTGTTTTATCTTAAAATTAAATATTCTATTTAAATATTGATTTGATTTATAAAATATTTTTATTGTTCTTATGGAATTTATTTTTTCTAATATAAATATTCTACTTAAATATTGATTTAATATATATAATTAATGAAAAAAAATAAAATAAGGTCATAAACTCATGTATATTTTAGTCATTATAACTAATATTAGCACTTTTACAATAAAATTACAAAACATATATATACTGCTTTTGAGCTATAAAGTAGTTTAAAAAATATAATTAACCAAACATCTGCTGATTAAATTCAAAGCTGATTATTCGTTTAGCACAATTAACATTGATTATTATAAAAGTTACATCAATACAAAATTGGGCCGATGTTTTGGAAGAGAAATAACAATGATAGAATTAAATATAATAACAAAATTTAAATAATAATATAGTTGATTAAATAACATAATAATAAGTGTAGGTGATGTGTATAAGTGTAGGTAATACAATATATAATTAAGGAAGATATATTTTTGGCATTAAGTTAGAGTTGTCGCAATTTCCGGTTCCCCCTTTTTTTTAAATCTTATTTTATAAAAACATTAGCCATGTAAAATTGTAATTTATAAATGCATTTTATTGGGTCACCCGTAAAATAAAATAAAATAAATAAATGACAAATTAAAAAATTAAATTAAAATAAAACTGAAAAATGTAAAATTGGTCTTGCACTTAATTTTTACCACAATTAAGTTCCCCACGTATCTTCGTAAGGTTTAAAGGAATCAAATGCCATATGGTTCTCTTACTTTTTATTGCAGGTTTGGTGATGGCGTGGACTAATCGTTGCCATGATCATCCGTTCGACTTTCAGCTGGTTGGTCATCTTTGAAGAAATCGTAGGGTTCCTCTTGATCGATTTCTTGTTGTCTATTTTGTGTCTTCGTCCAATTATCAACACAAGCTTGCATCTGAACTGATTTTGGTCTCAAAAGCGAATGTCTTGCATCCAGAATATTCCCACCAGAGCTGAACTGTTGTTCCACCGCCACCGTAGAAACTGGTGTTGAAAGAATATGTTTGGCTATCATAGCCAGGATTGGAAAGTACCTTTCATGCTCATTCCACTAGTGTAGGATATCAAAATTTTTAACTTCAGTGTCTTCTATAAACTCAAAAGAGGTACTTAGATAAGATTCAAGCTCGGAATACGTGGTGAAGCTTGATGAAGAAGAATCTCGTAATTTTTTTATTTTTTTGGATAACAGATTATACCATAAACTCATAAATCCAGAGGGTGATGAGGAACTGAGATACATTTTTAAGTTTGTGGAATATCCATGTTCAGTGATGGACCATAAACTCTAAGATATTCATCATATAACTTATACAATAATGTCTTAACCCTAGCACAACACATATCAACATCATAATCTATTTTTAAACCGTGTTCATAATAAACAGATAGATAATCAGACAAATTTTCTAATCTACAACGTGGATAAAAACACATGGCAATCAAATAAATATTTGAAAACTCCTTATAATATTCTAACCATTTATCCTTCATAACAGTAACGAACTCCAGTAATTGTGAGTCGGATTCACAATGAGCAAATGCATCAGCAATATTAAGACTTTCAATAATAAATAAATTAGCTGTAGGATAATCAACACCAGATAAATTGTTAGTAACATAATTAAAGATTTTTAACAAACCACAAACATTGTTACAAACATCCCAATGACTTTTATAAAGATTAATGTGACTAACATGATATTGAATAAAAGTAACTAATAAATCCCTATATTCATAACTTCTAGCAAGCAATTTATAAATAGAATTCTAACGTGTTGGAATATCACGAGAAAATCTAATGACACGCCTACCATTTTGTTTACAATATGTTGCTCATGCTTTCGTTAGAGAAGGATGTTTCCACAAAAAAATAGAGAGCATCTTTAATATGTTGAATAAACTGTTCAAGAGTTTTTAATCATTTTTAAACACATAAATTTAAAATATGGCATGCACATCTTTGATGAAAAAATTTACCACCAAGATAAGGTTTGCATAATACTATTAAAGCAGTAATAGCAGCGGTATTGTTTGAAGCATTATTAAAACCAATTGTAAAAATTTTGTTATCAATTTTATACTCTGCAAAAATAATTTTAAGCTGTCTAAAAATATTAGCAGCAGTGTGTTTATCATCAAAAACTATAAATGCAAGAATTCTTTTTTGGATAGTCCATGCATTATCTATACAATGGCAAGTGACACTCAAATATGAATGCATTCGCCAATGGTCACTCCATATGTTGGCACATATGGAAACACGACCATTATATTTTTCAAAATATTTTTCCAACTTTTTTTTTCATAAATGTTTTCAAGTGTTTATGTAAGCGTGACTCTAGGAACACGACATGCAGCATGATTTAATACTCGTTGACAATAATTAATAAAACCAACATTTTCAGCAAAACTAAATGATAAGTGTTCTACTGCAACCATTCTAACTAATTCTTCTCTACTTTTTGCATCACTATATTTAAATAATTGTTGGTTAGGGGTAGCATACTTGGAAATTTGAGCTTGTGAACTCGATCTGGCCTGTGCGTTTGGATGTGCGTTCATTATATGCTTCCGATATGTGTCATATCCTCCATATTTGTGCCACTTAAATACTTTTTTGCAGTAATTGCAAATCACTACAGTACTTCCATCTTCTTGCGTAACTTTCTTCATATGAAGTACGAAGAGTTCAGATTTGACCTGCTTCTGTAACTTTTCTTCCGTATGTGGATCAAATTCAAAATCTGGAGGGGGATCATGCCCATCAGAGCCAAGATTAGGTATATTTTCTGATTGACTTGTCAAATAGGGGGTGGCATTGGGATCAGGTTCAGAAATTCTTAGAGATGGATGAGATTGAGGAAAGTTTAGGTCTAGGTCATCAGCATAGACTTGGTGTTGTAGATACTCGTGATAGGCGCGGTCATCACAACCGAGATTATCCGTCATACGACCCTTACCTTTCATCGAATTGGAACGCCTAGGACCGTCACCACTTCCACTTGCCATTTTAAAATTTTAATTGTAAAATTCCTTGAACAAAAAATGTTAAAAAATTGATGGAAATAAATTGTTGGAAATAAATTTGGATAAACTTAGTAGTTAGTAATTGTAAATAAAATAAATTGGAAATAAGATAAATTGGAATTTGGAAACTTATCAATTGTAAATAAAATAAATTGTAAATAAATGAAATTAGAAACTTAGTAATCGACTAATTGCAAATTAAATAAATTGGAAAAAAAAGTAATTTTGTTTGTGAAAACTAAAAAAATTTGGACCAGTTTTTTTATGGGCCAAAGGTGGGTGCATCTCTGGCCCCTGTGTATTTCCTTTACTACACAATTGGTTCATGTTTTGGTTCTCTTATCTAGATTATGTTTATAGACCTCATATTGCACATATTTATTATTCTGAGAAGGGGTATTATTAATTTAGTCCCAAACTTTTAATGAAACATCACATTTTTTAAACGTGTTTACTTTTTTAGTACCATTGGTCCTTTACTTTTCATAAACATATCAAATTGGTCACTGTGACCCTGATTTGACAGTAAAACATGATAGTAAATATAAATGGACCTTTTTGCCCTTTGTATTTAACTGATGATTGAAAATGACACTTTTACCTTCCAACCTCTTAAAATTTAACAACTTTACCTGTTTGGATTGTCCAGTGAAAATCGACATGTGTTATAAAATTTATTTATTATGAAAAAAAAGAAATTCAAAAAATAAAATCAATAAGATACATTAAAAATAAATAATATCAAAAAATATATTATAGTATGAGTATCTCTAAAATTGGGAAGGGGAGTGAAATTCTCTTTACATATGTATTATTATGAGAAATACAACTGTAAGTGATTCGATTAACACACAATCAATATGCATAGGCACAAAATTAATCCGAAAATAACCTAAGCATGTTTCTATATCATGATTAATCAAACCCTAAATACATGTTACTAAACCCATATCGATTCAAGAGAAAAGAGGAGATAATAGAAAGCGGAAGCGTACCTGAATCCATTGCCAAAGGATGGTGAACGGGTTGAGATCTTCCAAATTATCACAATTCTTGGGACACAAAAGTGTTCTTTCTTCTCTGTTGATGGGGATACAGAAAAGCCAAAAGAACTGTGTAATTTGGGGACCATAACCCTTAATATAATAAACATATTATCATATGTTTTGCTATTTCTAATTCGGCCCCTCATCAAATTAGAAATAGCACTCTGGTATCTACACATTAACTCCATGACAATTATACCCTTAAGCCTTAAACTTTAAATCTTAATTAGATCACTTTAATTTAGGCTTAACCAAAAGATAGCAAACACATTTAATATTTACATGTGTGGCCCCATATGGTGGAATTTTTCCAACAATCTCCCACTGGGCCACATATGTAACTTTACAAATGTGTATGACTTTATGAGCTCCAAAATTTTGCTATCACAAATTTAGGGTATATCCGAACAATCTCGTCCATTAATTATGCCGATATAGGATCAAAGCGGTTTTCGTCACATTTAGCGTGACTAAACCCATCAATGGTCACGTATACCAACATAATCAAATGACATAGATCAATCATGGATGCATAGCATAGAAATTACATGCAATGTGATCTATACATGTCTATTTCCAACTGGTCCTACTTTATTCTTTAGTGAGATCAAAACTTAACATAATGTAACAGAGTGAAATGAACTGAATACTTTATTTCTGATCAGAAAAATATCCAAATACATAAATATATATGTATGTCCAAAACCAAACATAAAGCACTAAAATACAAAATGATACAAACTCCCACTATAATGTGATATCCTCACACAAAATAACACCCATATGAGCAGTGTGCTCATGAAAGACCTTGGGTGGTAATCTCTTTGTAAGTGGATCCGCTATCATGGAGTTTGTCCCAATGTGCTCTATGGATATCTATCCACTATGTACTCTCTCCTTCACAACAAGGAACTTAATGTCAATATACTTTGACCTAGATGAGCTCCTGTTGTTGTTAGAATATATCACTGCTGACTTATTGTCACAATATAGTTTGAGTGGTCTTTCAATACGCTCCAGAATGTGCAACCCAGTGACAAAATTCCGCAGTCATATTCCATGGTTGGATGCCTCATAGCATGCTACAAACTCTGCTGCCATGGTGGAAGAAGCTATGAGTGTCTGTTTGGCACTCCTCCAAGAAATAGCTCCACCAGCCAACATGTATATGTAGCCTGATGTGGATCTCCTACTGTCTTGGCATCCAGCATAATCGGAGTCAGAATACCCTATGATCTCTAACTGATCTGATCTCCTATATGTGAGCATGTGATCTTTTGTTCTCTGTAAATACCTCATAACCCGCTTGGCTGCTATCCAATGATCCATCCCAGGGTTACTTAAATATCTGCCTAACATACCAACAATGTACGCAATATCCGGACACGTACACACCTGAGCATACATTAGACTCCCTACAGCTGATGCATAAGGAATCTTCTGCATTTCCTTAACTTCAAGGTTATTTTTAGGGCACTGACTGAGACTGAACTTGTCTCCCTTATGTTCCCCTTGCCTTTTGTACTTCATAGAAATCAAGCTTTGCAAAAGCGTGCTTGTTTCTGCCTTATTGTTTCGTAAAACGCTTTTCAATTTCGGCTAGGAACTTTTTGGCTTTGGTTATCTTTTCAGATACCGCGCCCCTAAATACCTCTGGAATGCCGCGCTTAATGATCATTAGACTCATGCGATTTGAACGATCCCACTTCTCAAAGTTCTTCCTGTCATCAGGAGAACTTGCATCCGTAAGAGAAGCAGACTGCTCAGTCTGAAGTGCAAGGTCTAGATCCATGCAGCCGAGAACAATAAGTACGTTCTCTTTCCAATCCTTAAAGTTGGTATCATTAAGCATGTGTATTAAGTTGATATTAGCAGATATAGTAGAAACACTAGCTTTAAAGAGAACAAACCAAACAAACATACTCACATTAATAACCAAATACAATAATCAACAAATTCAAATAATGGTAAGTCCCATCTCAAGATACCTAGCACAACATTAATATCAAGTCTTTGGACAGTAATATTAATTGTAAGTGGTACTCTTGTTGTAGTAATCAAACATTGACAATAATTCATGTCAAATAATAAATCTATCTTTGGATCGACTTATTATTCACATGTAAAACTTTATAATCGTCACATGTTTACTACCACAGGTGTGTGTGTAATTCGGCCAAGTATTAACCTTCCTTTGAGCCAGCTAATATCCGCATGAATTTACACACACCAACATCCAACATCCCTGATGAACAATCTACACAAGAGAGGTCACTTTGGCGACATCTTGTTTCAATTATCTCATTTAGAATGTAAGACAACTTCATTTAACCATAAAAGGTATACCAAAATATTTGAATTTGTGTTGATTCTTAAGTTTTAAAAAATTATAAAACTGCCCCTGATTTTGGAAAATTACAGAAAGGTCCCTCAAGTTTTGAAAATTACAAAATAATCCTGTACGTTTCAGTAATTATAAATCTACCCCAAAACGTTTTCATAATTGCTAAATGGCCCAGTAAGTTTTAGTAATTATAAATTGGCCCCGAACGTTAGCAAAATCATACAATGGCCCAACATAATTACATAACAGTCCCTCAAGAATATCAAATTCTCCAAAAGAGGCCCAAACCAAAAACGACTTCTGTGAACCCTAGGTTCTCGCCGCCTGCCGCCTAAACCTGCACGCCGTCACCTGAAGGCAACGACGAACGGCGGAGCGACCAGTCGATAACCCACAAACCGAGATCGACGATAGACGAAGACCAAAACCGATCCAAACCCAATCGAGTGACGGCGGCAGGAGGCGGAGTGGATCGCCCGATCTGGACGTCGAGCGAACGGCGATCCTCCTCCTCGCCGTGAATCGCACGGTTTTCGGGTCCAAAAACTGGCCGAAAAAGCTCACCAGTGGGCGTTGACCCGTGAAGAGGAAACTGGTTTGGGTGGCTGAGCGTGGGATGGCGATGGGTGTGGTTGAAACCCGTCAATCCAAGAGCAAACCCATACTGGGTTTGATTCGATCCATCACCTAAAAATAAAACCCAGATCAATTGATCTGAATTCTCAAATCACTGGTGCGATCTGGGCAAAAGGACACCCTTTTTTTTTTAAACTTAAGAAATCAAATCTCAAATCACGAATCCACACAAATCCATACAATCACAGTTGTGTATATGTTAGTTCATGACATGAGATCATTCAAATACAATATAACATGATATTGTAATACCCAAAAGAAAATTTCAGAAATTATTAAAACCTAAAATTCAAATCTCAAGTCTCAAAAAAAAATTTCTCAAGAATCGATCATGGGTGGCTCTGATACCACTTGTAAGTGATTCGATTAACACACAATCAATATGCATAGGCACAAAATTAATCCGAAAATAACCTAAGCATGTTTCTATATCATGATTAATCAAACCCTAAATACATGTTACTAAACCCATATCGATTCAAGAGAAAAGAGGAGATAATAGAAAGCGGAAGCGTACCTGAATCCATTGCCAAAGGATGGTGAACGGGTTGAGATCTTCCAAATTATCACAATTCTTGGGACACAAAAGTGTTCTTTCTTCTCTGTTGATAGGGATACAGAAAAGCCAAAAGAACTGTGTAATTTGGGGACCATAACCCTTAATATAATAAACATATTATCATATGTTTTGCTATTTCTAATTCGGCCCCTCATCAAATTAGAAATAACACTCTGGTATCTACACATTAACTCCATGACAATTATACCCTTAAGCCTTAAACTTTAAATCTTAATTAGATCACTTTAATTTAGGCTTAACCAAAAGATAGCAAACATATTTAATATTTACATGTGTGGCCCCATATGGTGGAATTTTTCCAACAACAACTTCATTCACGATCAGTTTCTATAATCTCGAGTGTTTTTGCCTATCCTTCTACTCTTCTAATCTTCTCTTTATCTCCACTTCTCCATTTGTTACTGCAGTATCAAATATGAATTCGCATTTCTAGTTGGAATTTATAACTCTAGTGTTAAAAAAACATAAGTCTGAAATATTTATAAAATTCACAATTACTATGCATAAACTCTCATTTATAGAATTGAAATTCACAAGTCTATGGTATATTATTCAAATAGGGTTCTTTAAATTTATAGCACTCATTGAAGAGGAACTTTTGGAACTAGTACTAACTTAATAATTTGAGTTTAAATGGCACCAAAATATGGTGATGACAAAAACACCCCTATTTTTTACTTTTATTCTTTTATGTTTCCATTTTTTTCTTTGATTTTGTTTTTCCAAAAACCTCCATTGATGGAGGTTGAAACGACCTCCATTGGAGGTTGAAACAACCTCCAATAGAGGTCGAACAGACAGACCTCCTTTGGAGGTCGACGAAAATGTAAAAAAAAAAAATTATTGGCATCAAGTATCGGGTAAGTCACCCGAGACTTAATGCTACTAATTTTATTTTTTATTTTTTTGTAGTACACCTAGTAAGTTTCGGAAAGACCAAAATAAGTCTCGGAAAGACAAAAAAATATCGGAGACTTATTTCCTTGAATTCAAAACTTATTCTCTTAAAACCGAGACTTATTTTTTGGAAATTTTTTCAGATCTGTTTTTTCTTTTGATTTATGTTCTTTCACGATTTTTTTTTGTTCCCTCTTCCCGTCGATTCCACTTCTTCATTTCAAACAATTACAAAAGAGATTAAATCACAATTCCTCTACAACTTTCTTGAGAGATTCTTTATTTTTCTTGTGAAAAAGTGACGGAAAAGTTGTTTATTGAGAGAAAGAGAAAGAAGAAAGAAGGGTGAAGTTAAGAGAATTTTTATCTCATTACATAATTTGGTGCTATCCCCACAAGGTCAAACACATTTGGTGCTATTTACCTCTATTTCCTCTATTCAAATATAGTTATAGACTTAGGGGTCGTTTGTTTTTTCGTTTGAAGACTGAACAATCCTGAATTTTTCTAAAGACTGAATAGAGACTGAAATCTGAACTTGAATGAAATGTTTGTTTGTTTTTTTTCCTCACATCTGAATTTATTGTCAACACGTTTGTTTTTTAAAAGAAAAATTGTCTAAAAATAAGTAATTTTACATTTATACCCATGTTAAACAATTATACATATAATATGGAATAAAAACAATCCAAAAATAATAATTATATATGAATACATATGATCATGATCTTTTTCTTTGAATACAAACAAACTTCATTTTTACTAAGAAAAGAAAATGAAAAAAATAAAAGGAGCAGTAGGAAAACTCACACAAAACACTTTAAAAATAATAAAAAATAAATACATCACCCTAATATCATAATAAAGTATTGATATTAAATACCAATATGAGAAGTGATTACAGTTCTTTTTTATTTTTAAAGCTATTTAAAATAAGCAATATATTAAAATAAAATTTTCTATACCATATATAACTATGATGAAATTGGAAATATGTTATATATGGGTGATAGTATCGGAATAAAAGATTTTGGATTGCATTTAATGCAATTTAGTGATTTGTGCAATTAAATGAAAAATCAGGATTTTTTACTTTTTATTTTAAGTTGTTTTTTGGTATTTTTAAGTTGTTTGATCACTTAAAAAAACAAACAAAATAACTTAATAATTATGATTCAGACCCATTAAATTTTAAGTGGAAAAAACAAACAATCCCTTACAATACATGATTTTAGAATTATGATACCATAGCATAACCCCATGTGGTTATATTTTTAATTGAGTAACCTACCTCTTTTAAAACTTTATTATAGTAAAAATGGGGATTAATTGCACTAAAATTCTCTGATTTTTTTTCTTTTGGTAAAAAGTTGTTAACTTTCATTAATTCAACACAAAGATACCCTGATGTTATCCTCCCATTGTCCATCGATAAGGTAAGAAGGGTAGTTCAGTCTTTTTACCATTGAAATGATAGAAATGAATTAAATAAGTGTATATTATTTAAAGAGTGGTGCTATTGGCACACCCCCTAGTGATCTATTCATACCCACTTTTTTAATTATATAATATTCTTTTTTTTCTTTTATCAAAATTACTTTAAAAGACATGCAATTTAGGAAAAAAAATATTCTACAAAGTAAATCTATTAAAATCTCACATTCCTTTTCAAAAAAAAAAACATAGTAATCTGTTTCTTTTATAAAAAAAAAAAATTAACTGTTAAACCCTAAAATCTGCTTCTTACATACATATAAAATATTATGGAAGAGTTTGAGAACGATATCAAGAATATTGAAGAATTGTCTAAGAACGATATCAAACATCTTAAAGGGTTGTCTGAGAAGAACGATATCAAGAATATTGAAGAATTGTCTAAGAACGATATCAAACATCTTAAAGAACTGTTTGAGAATAACATAAAGTGAGAATTGTCTGACAATGATAGTAATCATCTGGAAACAATTCATTCTCTGGAAATAAGTTTGAAGTTTTTTTTTTCTTTAGAATGATATCAAGCTATCGTTGTGTTGAAGTACCCTGTTATTTTTTATTTTTTCTTTTCCATCATGAATTAAGAAGAAAAAAAAACTAAAAAAAAAAGAAATAAGAAGAAAAAAAATAAATCAATCAATGGAGGTGAGAGAGATGTATACAGGTATAGAGATCAGAGATAGAGAGATCATATATGGTATGCATTAAGTTTGAAAAATAAGTAAAATGGGTAGTTTTGGAAATAAATCAAAAAATTTAATAAAAACAATTAATTTTATTTAATTAAATCAAAATTTTAAAAAGTGGGCATGAATAGATCAGTAGGGGGTGTGCCAATAGCACCGCTCTTATTTAAATAATTGAAATTAAACAATTGCCAGGATCGTCCTCTCTCTTTAGTATTTCTTCACCAGCAACTGCAACGTTTCAAAGAGTTTTCTTATTTTCACACACATAACTTAGAACCCCAAAACAACTATCCAAAATCTTTAGTAATTTGTATCCCTTCCTTTAATCTTGTAAAGTAATTTCATTCTCTCTATAAAACAAATCTGACACGATCAACAAATCCACAATACCAAACCATTACTAACAATTTGGGATATCTGGATTTTTTTTCCTTTTAATATTCAATCGATCGAACGGGGAGATTGATTTTGTGAATCATAAAGGAGTTCGTGTTTATTTTTAATGAGGGTGGAATTGCAGAAAAAGAATAATGATGGGAGAATCATAGTGATAAAAATGGAATACTTTGACTTATGGTTTTTGATTATTATTATTTTTGTTAAAAATAATAATTATGTAAACTAGTAGAGATATCTTACGCTCATGGAGAAGATCGAACAAGAAGGTCTCTATTCAATCATCTTTTCAATTGTAGTGTTTCCAGATCTCCTTATGAAGGTCATAAGGCCATAAGGAGATCTAGATTTGGATTTTTTTTTTCTTTTATTTATTTTAATTGTAAATTTATTTAAATAATTATAGTGTTATGAAAATGAAGTTAGGAGGAAATGGTGATTATGTTAGAGATGAGGATGGTGAAGATGGTGAAGATGAAGATGAGGTTGATGTATTGATGATGGTGTTGGAGATGGGGATGAAGTTTTTGTTTTGTTTTGTTTTTTGTTTTTTAATTTGTTAATTTAACTGTTTTAATAAATAAAAATAATATATAATTACATTCTGGATGATATGGTAGGGTAAATTTGTCATTTTATAAAATTCGGTTGGTCAACCATGAACGTTTTGACATTGACACCAGGGTATCTTTGTGTTGAATTAATTAAACTTAATGACTTTTTGCCTAAAGAGAAAAATTCAAGATACTTTGGTGCAATTAACTTTAAAAATGGAGTTTCTTATTGTTGTTTTTTTTTTTTCTTTCTTTCTATTAATTAAGATAAACTCAAAAAGGTCAATGATTGTATATTGTCATGCTCTACATTACGTGCAGACAATTGTTTGAGATTTTTAACCTTTCGGTTCATGAGGACTGAGGATTATACGTATGTAAATACCCAGAGAAGCAGACTATATACTCATACTCATGAACTTTGACAAAAGAGTTTGCAATACTAGTAGACTCTAATAGCGTCTACTAATAGCTAGCTACCGGTAGTGCTCGTTTGATTGAGCTTTTTGCTGTCTTAAAATATCTACAAACCTTTATTTGAGTTTTTTAGAGTCGTTTAATTGGATTTTTGAGATTGTCTATTTTAAATTGAGTAGAGACTAGTAGATTTTAAACCTCTACTAGACAAAAGCTCATGGGAAGATGCTTCTTCAATTAGACCATTTTTTTTATAATAAAAAGTCAACCAACCAAATAACTATAGTTTATTTTCTTTAAAAACTATATTTCTTATAGATCTACTCTAAGTAAATCTTTTACCGATAAAGGTTTTTTAAAAGCCCAACCAAACAAGCTTTTAGTCTGTTATTATAATTATTTACTTGTTAATGTGTTTTTTTTTCAACGTTGATCTATTCTTCTTCTTCTTCTTCATCATCATCATAGATTTGGGCTGTTTTCAGATCTTGAAAACTTGAGTGTATAGAGTATTAGCAAATAGTGTGAACTTTTGCAGGGAAAAGGAGATATGTGCATTGTGGTTTTAGATGATTTGGGAATTGGGAGGTCTCAATGCAATGAAAGAGGAACAGAAGCCTCTCTTCACTGCCTTTTCATGCTATATATGCAACAACCTTATATTTTTCTGCTTGAATTTCTCCATCCACATATTCTAAGTAAAAAAGGAAAACAAAAAATAGCTAAAATATAATAAGATCGTGAATAGCTGAAATATTTACAAATGGATGAGATTATAGTGACAGTTTAGAAGAACTTCTTCGGACAAATCTTTTAGTAATAGATTTTTTAGAAGTAGAAAATTTATTGGTCGATTGTTTCGGTGTCGATTAAAAAAACTCTAAAATATCTAATTGGAAAAATTTTAAATTTAGGTTTTTTCCGGTAGACGTAAAACAATTATTTAAACCATTCAAAAGGTCTATTAAGTGACAACCAAACAACAATTTTTATTTATTTTTTATATATAATTTTAATAGGTGCTCTTCTAAACAAACGGGCACTAAATATGGTTAGCAACAATATGTTTCTTTCTTGAAAAAAGAGGATCTTAATTTTCCCATGACCGTGGAATTTGTTAATCATGTACGATAATATATTTAGTAATGGGCCAATGTTGCAATGGACTATAACAACCCAATTTAAGCCCAATTAGATGCACGAAGTCAAGCTCACTGGATTAGGCAATTCAATTAGCCAATTTATATCAAGACTCAATTGTAAATTTATAATGTGCCGATCTCTTCTTTCACTTTCTACTTCTTCTAATGAAGAAAAGCATAAAATTAAATCTCAATGTTCTTATTAACTAATTTTTTTTTTTTTTTATAAAATGAATAAAATAAACAAGAAGACACTAATATAAAACTGAAAGGGGAAGAGAGAAAGTAGTAACCCATGAGAGATGAATTCTTTTATTTCTCCAATTATTCTCATCAAGTCACAAATACAAAATATGTAAGGGCCCTTTTTATAGCATCTCAATTGAATATTACAAAGCAGTGGTTGTAAATTGAAAAGACAATAGGATCATAATTTTGGATTATAAAATTTGGATTTAATGAAGATGGACGGGAGATGAATAATTTGCAATGTACTTATATGGGGATTTATGAATATGGACATCCTCTTTAATAATATTTTCATAACAAATATATCATTGATTTTGAAAAGAAAAAAACCCGAGATAAAAAGACTTATCAGTTAAATGACTGAATTATATATGGTGTACATGATAATTAATAAATGAGTGGTGCTATTGGCATATCCCTCTACTGATCTATTCATGCCCCATTTTTTTAATTATATAATATTCTTTTTTTTTCCTTTATCAAAATTACTTAAAGAGACATACAATTTAGGAAAGAAATATTCTACAAAGTAAATCTATTAAAATCTCATATTCCTTTTCAAAAAAAAAAAACTCAGTAATCTATTTCTTCAAAAAAAATAATAATAACTCTAAACCCTAAAATATGTTTCTTACATACATCTAGAATATTATGAAAGAGTTTGAAAACAATATCAAGAATATTGAAGAATTATTTAAGAACGATATCAAACATCTTGAAGAATTGTCTGACAATGATAGTAAGTATCCGGAAACAATTCATTCTCTGGAAATAAGTTTGAAGTTTATTTTTTTTTTTCTTTAGAATGATATCGTTGTGTTGAAGTACCCTGTTATTTTTTATTTTTTCGTTTCCATCATGAAATAAGAAGAAAAAAAAACTAAAAAAAAAGAAATAAGAAGAAAAAAATTAAATCAATCAATGGAGGTGAGAGAGATGTATGCAGATACATAGATAAGAGATAGAGAAATCATATATGCTATGTATTAAGTTTGAAAAATAAGTAAAATGAGTAGTTTTGGAAATAAACCAAAAAATTTAATAAAAACATTTAATTTTATTAAATTAAATCAAAATTTTAAAAAGTGAGTATGAATAGATCAGTAGGGGGTGTGCTAATAACACAATTCTTAATGAATTGATAGTTACAGTGAAGATGGTGATGATCATATATATATATATATATATATATATATATATATATATTAATTATTGAAAAGTAGTGTATTAAGATACCGAACCCATCCCTACCTGTTTGGCGCCATGCTAGTTTGCCATGCTTGTTTGTTCAGACCTAGTTTTATTGATGGACACGGTGACCAATCATACATACATACATGTGTATATATATATATATATATATATATATATATATATATATATATATATATGTGTGTGAGAGGGGTTGATTACTTTCTGATTTAACTTTTAAAAAAAAAATTTAAATCTTTAATTTTTATACAATATTAGATTAAAATCTAAAAATTAGAAATTGACCTAGCAACCTTACAATCCCGTATAGTAGATGAATCCAAATATATATATATATATATATATATATATATATATATATATATGACAAGCAGGATCTGTGACTTCTATATATCGTTACGAGCCTTGCTTATATTACGAGAGATTTTTTTTTTCAATACACACATAGTAGCTACATTTTCTTATATATTTATTAGGGATAATTACCCTGGTGGCCATCAAATTGATGAAACACTATCAAAATGACCACTAGATTGGAAAAATTGTTCCAAAATGACCATTTTTAACGAACTTTATGACACTAATGGCCATTCCATCAAATTCCATATAATTCCATTCAATGAGTGACATTCTAGTAAATAAGGGGACGGCAATAATTTATTTTAGATGTTTTTTAGAAATCAATTTTTTCAATGAGTGACATTTTGGTAAATAATAGGATGACATTAATTTATTTTAGATGTTTTTTGGAAATCATTTTTTTTTGTTTTTTTTGAAAGGAATTATATTTAGTGTGTGTATATATATATATATATATATGTTTGAGATATGCTATACGTATATACATACTAAATATAATTATTCGTTTCAAAATACAAAAGAAATGGTTTAGATCAATACACGTGTCTCTTTTTGTTTTTTAGATTTCGTAGCCTTAATCTTTTCAAATAAGAAATATATATATATATATATATATATATATATATTTGAGATACGATATACACATACACAAACTAAATATAATTATTCGTTTCAAAAAATAAAATAAAATATTGATTTCCAAAAAAATATCTTAAATAAATTAATGTATCCCTTTATTTACCAAAATGTCACTCATTGGATGGAATGACCATTGGTGTCACACTCTTTACAAAAAATGGTCATTTTGGAATAACTTTCCAATCTATTGATCATTTTGTGAGTGTGTTATCAATTTGATGGCCACCGGTTAATTATCCCTATTTATTATCAATAAAATCGAGAGTTTTATCGTATACCATGACATGCATGCTGTTGGATGTTTGAATATGAAAAGTGGTCTATTAATTGTCTCGTGGTAATCCTACAGGATACATATTTTATGGAGGAAATTAGGAGGAAATTAGAAGGTAAATTATATTAAACTAGGTAATACTGAATTCGATGTGTGAAACATCTGAAAATAGCGGTAAAAAGTTTATAATCATTTAATTATAAATATAATTGGCTTAATTTTGTCAACTTTACGGTTTGACTTTGATCAATGATCATACGATACCAAGTCATCAAAGTAGGCCAAGCTCTCTCTCTCTCTCTCTCTCTCTATATATATATATGTATGTGTGTGTGTCCACACTCTATTTTCATTTATCTGAATAATGGTTAGATTGACTAAAAATGATCTTATGAGTTCCAAAGATCACACTCATATATAACTTTATAGTGTCTAATGTAAAGCACAGAGAGTTAATAATATCATGAACATTTCAAATCTAGGTTGGACGCGTTTGTCAACCATGAAAATTCTGCTAATTTAATCTCTGATCTTCACACTTGCTGACCATTTTTTATATATTTGAAAGCTATAAACAGCAACATATATAGGAAGAAGAAGAAAATTCACATGCAGTTTATGATTTGGTATTGTGAAAATCTACAAGGCAGAAAAATTATGTTATTGCAAATAGTTAAAAAGAAGCAACATTATATTATTGCATTAAAATATTTGTTGCTGAAAAATCAAAACAAAATGTAAACTAACCACCAAATTGACTGTATTTTGGGATGCATATTTTTCAATAATGTATCTCATGGCAGATCTTTGAAAGCTCTACAAGCCAACAAGCTATATATCTAGGGGTGGGCACGGTTCAGTTCAGTTCGGTTTTGGTCAAAACCGAATTTAACCGACATATATTCGGTTTTTCGAAATCTTGAATCGGTTTGAACCGAATTGGACTGTAAAACCGAGTTGAACCGAACACCTTTATCCCGGTTCGGTTCGGTTTGGTTCAATTCGGTTCGTCGGGTCAGAGAGCGATAGAGTGACTGAGAGGTTGAGATCTGGATTATGGGTTGTGGAGAGCTCAGACCTCCATTTCGAAAAAAAAAACTATAAAAGAATCAGAGAACCGAGATTTGGTGAGATCTCCATGTGAGATTCGAGATCGCACCAAAATGATCAATGGAGATCTGGTGCGACTCCTCCAGAGATTGCTGGGGAAGATAACAGGGAAAGTGCAACGGAGCCGGGGAAGTGAGAGATTCAAAACCGATAGATGGAGATGGAGTGACAGAGATGGAGATAGAGAGGGTATGATTTGCGAATGAGAAAACAAAGATGGAGATGAGAAAACATATCCAAACAAAAGGTTCCTAGCAACTAGAAGCAGAGGCAAGCAGATGAGGGATGAGAAGACAGTAGCACAAGAGAGATGGAGATGAAGGGTCTGATTTGTGATTTGTGATTTGTAAATGAGAAGTCAGAAAACAGTGGAAGAGATAAGAGAGAAAGAGATATGGTTTGAATGTTTGATAACTCTGATTTGTAAAAGACAGAATCAGAAAATTGAAAATTAGTATTTTTTTTTAATTTATATTCGGTTCGTCGGGTTGTTTCGGTTTTGGAACATCCAAAACCGAAACCGAACCATATTCTATACGATTCAATTCTGTTCGAACCGAATTTAACCTTAAAACCGAACCAAACACCTAATTTTGACTCGGTTCGGGTCAATTCGGTTCGGTTCTATGAACCGTGTCCACCCCATATATCCATTAAGAGAGAGAGAGACACCTAATTTTGACTCGGTTCGGGTCAATTCGATTCGGTTCAATGAACCTGCCCATCCCATATATCCATTAAGAGAGAGAGAGAGAGACACACCTAATTTTGACTCGGTTCGGGTCAATTCGATTTGGTTTAATATACCGTGCCCATCCCATATATCCCTTAAGAGACAGAGAGAGAGAAAAGCTGATGAATTGAATTGAATGAAAAACATGGGGATCAATGTGAATATGTGATTGACAGCTGAAACAGAAAGCTAATGAAAACACAAGTCCCCAATTAGAATTAAAAAAAAGATGGACCCCACCTGAAAATTTTAGGATTTTCTTCTTGATAGATGTGGAATCATTAACGCCCATATATGTTGGTCCTGAAAATTAAGTTCCATATATTTTATTAATCCAAAGCAAATGGCCATCCATCACCAAATAAAGCAAAAACTTTATCATTTCCCACCACTCAAAATTTCTAGAAACCAATGAATTCAATCTTTAAAAAGATGTTGATGCATGGAATTGTAACCAAAAAACCTTTTTTCCCAATTAGGATGTATAAAGAAAGATGTTGATGATTTCGTGCAAAACATAAATGGTTGCCCATCCCTTCCCTTTAGCTTGAAATTGGCTATGAAAGGTTAGTACTCGTAGACAAACTTAATGATTAATAAAGGTTATCCAGTCGATTAGGATAACAAACTTTGCCTACTTTTCGTAAGAAAGATTTCCCTTCTAAGATGTGTTCTGGGCAATTAATGTGGCAGTATTTTTTTTTTCTTTTATATATACCGGTAATGACGATGGTTTGAATCTTAAATATTATAAGTTTGAATAATCTCATTTGTTATAAATACGGAACCCATATTCTCTATATTGATATTATATTGTTCGTTTTGGGCCTAAGCCTGTACGGATTTGTTCTTGGGACACTTCCCAAAAGGCCTCATACCAATAGAGGTTGTTTCCATACTTATATACCCAAGATCATCCTCATGTCTAGCTAATATGGGACTTTAATTGTACACCCAACAATCCTCCCCTCGAACAAAGGATCATCATTATCTTCACGGTCCGGGCCTCCCCTCAAGCTATCATCCATCCGTCAATGCTAGGTGGGAACCTCCATCGAGGTCACTCCTCTCCACCGCGTCGGAGCACTCGCCTTACGTGAAGCACTGGAGCATTTCCTATCTCGAGAGCTAACATCACGGACCCATCTCGAGCTACCTGGGCCCACCATCTCCTGGTTTGGTTCGGCTACGTCTAGCTCCCTTCAAGCGATCATCCATCTGTCAATGCTAGGTGGGAACCTCCATCGAGGTCACTCCTCTCCACTGCGTCGGAGCACACGCCTTACGTGAAGCACTGGAGCATTTCCTACCTTGAGAGCTAACATCACGGACCCATCGGGAGCTACCTGGGCCGACCATCTCTGCTTTGGTTCTGCTACGTCTAGCTAAGTCTGGGGGTTAGCTCTGATACCATTTGTTATAAGTATGGAACCCACATTCTTCACATTGGTATGATATTGTCCATTTTGGGCTTAAGCCCTGACGGATTTGCTCTTGGGACACTTTTCAAAAGGCCTCATACCAATGAAGGTTGTTTCCATAGTTATATACCCAAGATCATCCCCATGTCTAGCCAATGTGGGACTTTGGTTGCACACCCAACACTCATTTTCCATCGTGCCACATTGGTCGGCATGGAAAGCTCTTAAACTCCTTCAAGGCAGCTGCATTGCAACAGAACGATACTTCAAAAAAATGTTCAAATTTTATGAGTCTTGTTATTTAGTGACATCTTCAAATGCACTGTTATATATGTTATATATGTTAGGCAATCTCACGATGTGATTTTACCAGATCTAAAGAGGCCAATATATATAAATCCAAAAACATAAAAGGTAGCTCGAATATATATATATATATATATATATATATATATATATATGTGTGTATGTGTGTTTATAGATTAGGTGATTTTCATAAGAAATTAGGTCTCTAATTACATGAATAATTAATTACACTATCCTCTGACTTTTTGATCATATATATAATTATATATCAATTATATATTGTTTCTTCTATTGTTCTTTCTTAATTTCTTTTGTTTGTTTTTATTTTTCTATATATATCTTTGGTTATGTTTTGAGGTTTTTCGGCATATGATCCAGGTCAGTCCGATTTCCTCAATTAACTTGATTAATTAATTAGTTATTATTAGGATCCCCTACCCACATAAATTAAAGAACATTCCCTTCATGTAAGGCAAACAAGATTAGGCAGACCATATATACCTCTTCAGTCCAATATATATATATATATATATATATATATATAAATGTTGTTAAACAACCCCAAATTATTAAGGACAGTTGATTGATTATAAATTATATCCATAAGTGGTTGCCCTCTCTGGGAGTGGCAACTCTCCCCTTGAACATGTCTTACATAGTTTTTATATATGCTTCTCTCAAAACATATAGATTCTGTCTCTAATTTCTCAAAATATATAAATAAGCTGACTTCTGCTGTTGTGCAATGGAGGGCTCTTTGCAAATTGAGAATTGAAGATGCTAGTAAATTGTCTGGGGCTTATTATATTTAATTTCAGTGACAATACCATTTATTGTTTATTATACAATTTTGAACTAATTAATGGTTTTGCTAATTGGTTGACCGAATGCTTAATTTAAAAAGTCAACCAAAATAACAATTCTGATAATGGGTAGCATCAATCGGATGGTTGGGTTGTGTAGAAAATTTCAATGAAGATATATAGTAGGATACATTGAACTTGCTTGCTCATATTTATTACATATAATTAAGAATTTTTATTATTATAAGAAGATGATTGTTTGTACCACCGTCCAATGTGGTTTTATGGTAAATAATGCTTATTCATATTAGCAATATCTCAGGTTGTGAGTCACCATACCCGTATGGCCGTATGTGGTATATAAAAAAAATGATTATTATGTATCTGCAGGTATTTATAAATTTAATAAGAAAATAAATCATTTTTAAGGCAGATTTGCCTACCTAGTTAGTTTTTTCCAGCTTTGTGTGTTTCTGTGTTCTTTCCTTGTAAAAAAAAAATAATAATAATTGTGATATGCAATTCTGTTATAGTTTTTTTTTTAAAAGGAATCTTATTTATATATATACACACACGAAAAAACAAATTAAAAATTGGTGAAGGTCGGAACACATATGTTTAGGTTATCCAGAAGCATAATATATGTTGTTGAAAGCTACAATTATCTTTTCTTAGCAATTATCAGAAGTTACAAATTAAATCATTAATTACAAATTGGTGATATATCAATTCTTATATGATGATTATTAACATGATATATCAGTTCATAAAACTATCATCTGTTGGTTTTCTATGTAAACAAATTCAAGAAAAGATTCGGGCATCGTAGTTGCTCTTCAATTTCTTTTCTTTTGATGATTATTATTATGCAAGTGATGTTATAATAGAGATTAAATGCTTACATTTTTTTTATGTAAGTGCTATTATAATAGAGATTTGGAAAATTGATAATTTTTTTTTAAGTGTGCAGCAATTTTCTTTACTTAGTTATTCTTTCTAAATTTGTAATGTCTCTTTGAGTATCATTTATGTGTACCATATCGATATCATTAACTATTTTAAGAGTCAATCTTACAAGATTGGTAACCTAATTTTGTACTAGCATAGCAACCACACCACATAAAATAGAAATTAAAGCAGCCAAGCCCCAGACAGCTGCTAAATGGGAGTTGATGGGCGGCATTTTTTTTTCTATATACAAACACACACACAAAAGTAAGACTTTGTAATGATTTTACTAATCAACCCCATATCCAAATTAAATTATATAATTTAATCAACCAATTAATATTCATTAATTAACTTGTAATTTTAATGCAAATACACAAAGATTTTCTACATCACATTGCATTTTATTTATATATATTTTATGTATACCCCTAAGATATATAAAAACATATAAATTTAATAAAGTACCAAAATAAATATTGACAAAATTCATAGTCCACAAACATACGTGTCATGTCAACAATTTTTTTTTTTAAGTTTACTTATAAAATTTTGAGTTAAATCGTTTATTATTATTTTTTTTAAAAAAGCTCTAACATTTAATAGGTAGGGGTTTGTTGGAAGCTACCAAGATCAAGTACTACTTACGTGTGACCATGATTCTTACTCTTGCAATTGTGAGAATATTTTATTTATAAAGAAAACTATCAAACATTACTTGAACTCTCAATCACGAATATGGAAGGGAAAGGAAAGTGCACACCACTTTAACCATCACAATCATGATTTTAATTAATCCATAATTAATTACCGTTTAACCTGGAGATTAAATATAATGTCGTTTTCAAGTTAGAAATGTGACTCAGCCAATGATAGGGAGTTGGTCGAAACCCTAGCTACTTGATTAATGGCCAAACAATAAAACCTGAATTATATAATAAAATATAATTTTGCATTTTGGATCTGTTTCGATACACCTAATCCAAACAATTTGTTGTTTTCCACTCTTTTTTCACTTATAAAATCGTCTGAAAGGATTAAAGTGCTATTCGATTAGAAGAAGTAAAAAAGAAGAAGCAAATGGCACTATTCTGTTTATATATAGAATAGCAAATTATATATGTGATTTAACCATTGCAAAATCAAAGTTTCAAAGACAGAGAAAAGAGAGATGGCCAGGGTTACAATACATATGAAAAAGAATATAAGTGTTCAACAAAACTTAAGAAAAGAAAGAATATATAGGGTTATAAAGTATAATGAAAAGTCTATTCTATCCTTAATGAAATAATAATAATATAATAACTCTGACATCCCCTTCAAACTCACGATGCGGATGTAGAGAGTTTGCCAACTAAAAAAATGAAAAGGCAAAATGGGATGCGACTTTGTAAACAAGTTTGCAATCTGCATGGAAGAAGAAACAAAAGATAGAGTAATGGTGTCATGCTTGAGGTGGTGACAAGTAAGATGAGAATCAATACCTATGTGCTTGGTCCGCTCATGAAAGACCGAGTTGTGAGCAATCGCGATAGTACTTTTGTTGTAACAATACATACGAGTGGGATCAGAAAAATAAACACCTATATCAATAACCAACGTAACCAAACTATCTTTGTGGTAGTAAATGTCATAGCACGATACTCAACTTCCGTGGAATATTAAGAAACAACATACTGCTTCTTGCTATTCCAAGAAATAAGAGAATCACTCAAATATATACAGAAACCAGTGATAGACTTGCGATCGACAAGATCATTAGCCCAATCAGCATTTGAGTCCGCACGCAGCTTTAAAGAGGAGGTCGATGGAAGTAAAAGACTCTGAAAGTCGGTGCCCCGAAGTATCGTAGAATACGAAGAACATCAGCCCAATGAACTGTAGTATGGAAAGCAACGAACTAACGATGTGAACAACATATGCAATGTCTGGAAGAGTAATAGTGAGATATACCAAGCTGCCAACAAAGAAACGATAGCACGATATAAGGTAGGATCAAATAAATGAGTACCATCAGAAGGAGAATATCAAACATTAAGCTCTAGAAGAGTGTCATCAGTAAGGCGAGCACGCTCAAGGATGTCAGTTGTGTACTTAGATTGAGAGAGAAGATAACCCTTTGGAGAAAATACTACTTCAATTCTTTAAAAATAGCGTAGAGAACCCAAGTCCTTCATTTCAAATTGACTAGCTAATTATGACTTCAACACTACAATCCCATCAACATCATCAGGTAATAATCATGTTATTAACATATAAAGAGAGTATAATACGACATGTATTGGTATACTTTAAAAAAAGAGCTGAATCATGATTACTCCGAGGAAAAACTAGAGAGGTAATAACAGTAGAGAACTTCTTAAACTAAGCTTGAGGTGCCTGTTTGAGACCATATAGAGCTTTCTTGAGTCTACAAACTTCTCCAAGGTTATGAGTGACACTGGGTGGAGATACCATGTACACTTCTTCCTGAAGATATTCATTTAAGAATGCATTCTTAATATCCATCTAAGATATATGCCACTGGAGAACAGATGCAACTGCAATAAGGGTACGGACAGTAGTCATTTTGGCAACATGAGCAAAAGTCTTCTCATAATCCAAACCATATTGCTAAGAAAACCCATTTGCAACCAATCTAGCTTTGTATCGCTCAACTGACTCATCAAACTTTGTCATGATTTTATAAGCCCAGAGTGAACCGATTGTACTTTTACTAGAAGAAAAAGTTACCAAATCCCAAGTATCTGTCTTATGCAAAGCTGAAAGTTCCTCAGCCATAGCCTACTGCCAATGAGGATCAAGAACTGCCTCCTTTTAAGATGAGGGCTTAGAGAGACAATGAATAGAGGCTAAAAAAGAAGAAAAGGAATCATGATAAAAAGTAAGAAAAATATGGTAACTGAGTCGACTTACGAGTACGCCGATGATGAGGATCCATAGTCTCAGAAGGTGCTTGGTGGCATGGGGAAGTGGAGGAGCATCAGAAGCATCAGAGAGCGAAGTAATAGCATATGCAGAAGTAACAGTGTGAGACCTACAAGAATAATGCAAAGGAAAAGAAGAAATAGGGACAAGAGGACTAGAAACAAAATGTGAGTTAGTATCTGTAGTGCAAGGGACTGAGGAATATAAATTATCTGTATCGTCAGAGAAATGATCAATGCAAATGAGATCGGACTTAGGGGTCGTTTTTTTTTGTCTGAAGACTGAACGATCCTAAATTTTTCTAAAGACTAAATAGAGACTGAAATCTGAACTTGAATGACATGTTTTTTTTTCATCACATCTGAATATATTGTCAACACGTTTGTTTTTTAAAAGTAAAATTGTCTGAAAATAAGTAATTTTACATTACTAAACAATTATACATATAATATGGAATAAAAACAATCCAAGAATAGTAATTATATATGAACACATATGATTATGACCTTCTTCTTCGATTACAAACAAACTTCATTTTTATTAAGAAAAGAAAATGTTTTTTAAAAAAAATAAGAGGGACATCAAGAAAACTTACATAAAACACTTTAAATATATATATATATATATATATATATATAAATACATCACCCTAATATCATAATAAAATATTGATATTAAACACCAATATGAGAAGTGATTATGGTTATTTTTTAATTTTAAAGCTATTTAAAATAAAAAATATATAAAAATAAAAATTTCTATACCATATATAATTATGATGAAATTGGAAATATGTTATATATGAGGGATAGTATCGGAAGAAAAGATTTTGGATTGCATTTAATGCAATTCAGTGATTTTCAATTAAGTGAAAAGTCATAATTTTTTACTTTTTATTTTAAACTGTTTTTTGGTATTTTTAAGTTATTAGACCACTTAAAAAAACAAACAAAACAACTTAATAATTATGATTCATACCCTTTAAGTTTTAAGTGGAAAAAACAAACAACTTCTTAGTCATATCATGAGTGCTAGTAGAAATAGAAAAGAAATGTATATGCTCAAGAAACAAAACATGACGAGATATATATAATTTCCGTGTAATAAGATTAAAGCAATGATATCCCTTTTGACTTTCTCTATAACCTAAAAAAACATAAATGGCAGAACGTGGAGAAAACTTGCTACGCTCTACATGAGGTCGAAGGACAAAATAAGTACAAACAAAGACTTTTAAGAAAGAATAATCAGGAGCATGCCCAGACAAATTTAAAAATGTGACAAATCTGAGTTGTGAGAAGATGAGATCTTATTAATTAAGTTGACAACAGTAAGAACAACTTCTCCTCAAAATTCACTAGGAACAGAAGTAGACAGTAAGATAGAACGAGCAATTTCAACAATATGCTTTTGTTTCCTTTCAGTAACAACATTTTGCTATGGAGTATCTATACAAGAAGTTTAGTGAACAATTCCATCTAAAGTAAGCAATTCACAGAATTTGTTAAAAGTGTACTCCCCACCCAAATCACATCGAAAACACTTGATAACAGTGGCATGTTGAGTTTTAACAAGGGCTCGAAAGACAGTATAAATAGTAAAGAAATCAGAACGACGCTTCATAAGATAAACCCAACCAAAACGAGTGCAATCATCAATAAAAGAAGCATAATATCGAGACCCCCCTTTTGTGGCAATAGGGGAATGTCCCCCACACATCAGAATGAACTAAATCAAATGGTGAAAGAAAAGAAAAAAACTTCGGTTAAAAGATAAAACAGAAAATTTTACCAATTTACAACCACTATAATCAGAAATATCACGACTTTGCAAATTTCCTAATGCTCCATTAAAAGCTAAAAATCTTAAATGAGAGGCTGAAACATGACCAAGACGGGAATGCTATAAATAAAAACTAGTTGAAAAATGACTCAAACGAAAAAAAGACATGTCGACAATGGGAGCCGTAAAAACAGGTAATCTTAGCTTGTCTAAAATATATAGTCCCCTCTGCCTACGACATGTCCCAATCGGCTTCTGAGGATTGCGGGTCCTGCACATGGCAAGATGTAGAATAAAAAGAGACTGAATAGCCAGAGTCACACGTACAATTGAATAATAGAAACAAGATTCAATGTAAGATTAGACACACATAGAATTGACTAATAGAAACAAGATTCAATGTAAGATTAAGAATGTGGTAAACATTAGAAAGAGATACATTAGGTGTGACAATAGAACCAACACTTGCTAATGGCATGGTAGAGCAATCAGTTGTCATAACAGACACAGATGATGTAGGACATAAAGAAACAAAAAATGACGAATCGGGGGACATATGATGTGAAGCTCTAGAATCTAAGACCCATATGGATGATGACATACCTGAAGAACTAGTGGGTATCTGACCTATCGAAGAAGAAGTGGACATAGCATATGATTGTGATTGTTGTGCTTTATTCAACAACTTAGGACATTGAACCTTCCAATGACCCTTCTACTTACAAAAACTACTTTCATCAATCCAACCTTCGAGTAAAGCTTGTTCTCAAAGTTGGAAGGTGGTCTTGAAGGAACCACTAAAACAGACGGATTAGGTACTATGAGAATTCCTTTTCTTGTTTAAGACTTGAGACGTATCTACTCAACCAAAAGCTCACTAACTAATGAATCAAGAGAAAGAAATGGGTTACACTGCAGAATTGACCCACGAAGTCCCTCAAAATAATCACGAAAGACCAATAAAAACAGAACCAAACACTGCTCCTATCTACGAGCTATATAAGGAGCATATGCTCGAAGTTCTGCTGATTCCGTGAGAGCCAACTAATCCCAAAGATCTGTCAATGTAGAATAGAACTCCTAAATACTCATACTTTTCTATTCAAGGGCTCGAATATCAGATTCTAACCGATATTGTTTTGTGAAGTTAGACTGTGTGTACAATCTAGCCAAATGATCCCAAACCTCTTTTGTTGTTTCATACTTTGCCAACGGTGTGTCAATCGAATACTCAATAGAGTTGTTCACACAAGTGATAATTTTGGAATCGTTTGCTTCCCAAACATCTGACAAATCTGCATATTTTTCATCGTTTTCATCATTGGGTTTACCTAAAATTTCACTCATATAACCCCATATCTTTTTGCCCTTAAGAAAATTTATCGTCACATAACTCCAATACGAATAAATCTATTATTGAAAAAGGCCTTATCCTAAGGCTAAGATGATTGAGAAAGGAAGAGAGAGAAGTGGTGGTTTCCTCAAGCGTGCTGGTAGGACCGATTTCAGGAACAATCTGTTCTCAGTTTATATCGACAATTTAAACCCAATAGTAGACTCTACTAACATGTGGGGAATCTTCAAACCCCACGGAAGATGAATGGACGTATTCCTATCTATAAAAAATCATCATCGGAGGAGTCCATTCACGTTTATTCGTTTCGAAACCGAGGAAAAAGCAAGCAGGGTGGCGAAGAGAATAAACTGGATGCATGTATAAGGTTGGTTGATCAGAGGAAAGCTGTCATCTTTTGGATGGAACATGAGGAGATCTAGGGGGATGTGCAAGTAGGAGAAGGAATTTACAACTTTGAAGCTAGCAGAGACGACAAGAGGAAAGACAGCTTCCTGTAGTGAGGAGGGCGGATGTCGTTCTCTGAGGTAGTAAAAAGTTATTCTCAAAAGAATGAGGAGAAAGAAGAAAGCTAGATGAGAAAAGTGTAAGAATCAGATGGGAGGATAGTGCAAGATCAGAAGAATGTATGTCGAAGTGTGCTGTTGGTATTCTTCGAAATTTCTCAAATATTTCAAGTGTCACCAACCATCTAACAGACAGGGGATTTTGTTACTCAACTTCATACTTTGGGCACAAATCAATTATGTGGAAGTTTGAATCAGAACAAGATTGTGTGGGCTTCATTAAGAATCGTTTTTTTTTGGGATGATTGTTTTACATCTATGGAGAAGGGATCTTCTATAGATTCTTCTAACGCGAGGCTAGCGTGGATTGAATTTGTAGGAGTACCTCTAGGATGTTGGTTCAAATCTTTATTCTTAAAGCAGGGTGGGGCTTGTGGCGATGCTCTATTGGTAGATGAGATCACAGTTAAGAAACGAAGGTTTGATAAAGGAAAGGTACTGGTTTCATGTCCTTATGGTTAGCTGTGCCTACCAAAATTTGAGGTAGCTGCATATGGGAAAGTTTTCGTTGTATTGGTATAAATTGATGAAGCTTCGGTGGAGACACTATGGTTGGAACGGCAGCTGGGGTTATCACATAGGGACCTTTAGTTGAATTTAAAATCAATCCGGGATAGGGGTGAAGACGGCGTTTTTTTTAAGATTTCTTTCAGATGCATTGGGAAGTGTACGTCAGAGAAAGGCAAAAATGTGGGTAGAAATGATTGTGAGATCAGAGAAAAGGGCTCAGATGCGCAAGTAGGGGCATGAGTTTCCATAAATTAAGGTTTGATAGATTTGAAGAGGCAAAAGGTGATGTCAACTCAAGCAGTCTATAGCATCAAGAGGAAGAGGTGCATGTTAGTATAAAAACCAAGGAGGGAAAGGATAAATGGAAGAAGATATATCAGAGGAACCTGAAAATGAAACCTACTATACAACAACATCGTACAAGCCATGATCAATCTAGAGAAAAGAAGGGAGGTTGTACCAAATGGTGGTAGTGAAGGTGATGACAGCTCAACGAGTTTGGATTTAGAGTAAGGTTAGTGGCAGAGGACAGGTACTGAAGGGTGTAAATGAGAGTGTTCCAAGAAAGTTGCTACAGGACCATAAGAAAAGGATGGGCCGAATTTGTTTCCAAAAGCAAATGGGCCACAAGTGGACCACTTGGAGCATGGCCAAGGGACCATCGAAGGGTCTGAGTCTTTGTTAAAAAAGTATGCTGCAGGGAATTTTTGGATTGACATTGGAAGTAAATATACTACATCAAGCACCAATGAAGAGGAAGCCTATAAGAAGAATGGGTCTGATGACCAAGATAAATATAACTGGTCACAGGTAGAGGCAACTTATTTGTATCAAGCGGGCGTTGAAGAAAACAATAAAAGCTTTGGTACGAAGGGTGGAACGATACCATACCAGACAGAAGAAATGGAGCTCACAGATATGGTGTCCAAGAAAAGAAGAGGAAGGAAGAGGTGTATTCTGTAAAGAAGCACTGAATGAGAACAAGAAATGCAAAGAACTGTGAGTGTCAGGAGCAAGTTAGTACTCAGGAGCGAATGCAAACGGATATTAGAACAAAAGAAAATTGCAATTTAGAGGAGGAGATTGCGAAAGTCATTGAGACTGAGGTAGCTGTAGGCTTTAATTTCAATGGAAGAGAGGATGAGATAGGTGGGGTGGTGGCTCAAAGAGAGTTGGAAGATGAGGAAAGATTGAAAATGGCAAACTGTAGGGATTAAGGGTGTTGTGTTTGGTGAGGGGTTTCAAATTCTTGATCATGTTAGCTATTTCTTGGAATATTAGAGGCTTGGGAAAATGGGAGAAAAGGGGTGTGGTGCGTAGCCTAGTGGAGAAGCACAAACCGGCCATTTTGTTAATTCAGGAAACAAAGCTGAGCTCAGTTGACGGTATGTTGATAAAGAGATTGGGAGAGGCAATGTTAGCTAGAGGATTGGGGGTGAATGCGGATGGGGCTTTAGGGTGGTTGTTGACGATGTGGAATGAAGAGATCTTTGAGGCAAAAGCTTGTATTCAGAGTCCTTGATGGATTATTTTGTTTGGGGAGCTGCTGCTATTAAAGAAGGAGGTTGTTTTTTGTATTGTGGGAGTTCATTGTCAACACTAAAAGTACTTTTCATGTTCCATGGTGTATCAGAGGTGACTTCAATTTGGTTCTAGATCCGTCGGAAAGAATTAGCTAGGGTAGATATTGGTCGTCTACGAGGAGTTTTCAGGCTTTTGAACAGCAAGCTTTGGTTATGGATATCCCGTTAAATGGTTTGGAATTTACGTTGTCTAACCTTAGGGAAGACACATCATGGGCTAGACTAGATTTGTTTTTACTCTCTCCAGAGTTTCTTATTTGGTATCCAAAACTTAACATATGGATTGGGGAACCAAAGGTGGACTGGGGGCCAAGTCCGTTTCGATTTTATAACTGTTGGATGGAGAACAAAGAGTTGATGGATTGGGCAATTGCAGGCTGGGAAAATTACAAGGCAAATGGGTCTAAGAGTTCAGTGTTGAAGGCAAAAGTGAAGGCTGTTAAAGTGGAAATTAAAAACTGGTTGGTGAAAAACAATAAACAGAACCTGACCATTGAGCAAATAGAGGAACAATTGGATGTGATTGATATACGGGCAGAAAAAGAGGGATGGTCCGATAATTTAAGGAAATCTCGAGTGGCCATAGTATCGGAGTTATGGAAGAGTATCCGTAGAGAGGAACAATCCCGGAGGCAGAAGTCAAGGGTCAAATGGTTAAAGGAATGAGATGAAAATACTCATTTTTTTTCATTTAATGGCCAATGCTAGAAGAAGAAGAAATTTTATTGGGGACATTTCTATCGATAGGGGTTGTGTTTTCCGATCCACAATCCATACATCAAGGGGTGTTTGATTTTTTCAGAAAACAATATGAGAATGTTTCTTGGACACGCCCCAAGATTGAGGGGCTTGCAACTTAAGAGATTATCTCTTGTCGAAAGCAGTGTTATTGAAAAGGCTTTTAGTGGAGAAGAGGTTTCAGAGGCGGTCAAGGAATGTGAAGGCAACAAAGCCCCGGGCCCTGATGGATTGAATTTGAATTTCATCAAGAAAATTTGGAGGCTATCATGGAGGATTTTATGAACTTCATCCAAGAATTTCATAGAGATGGTACCATTGTAAAGGAGTTAAATAACACTTTCATTTCTCTAATCCCGAAAAGATTCAACCCGGTGTATTTGGGAGATTTTAGGCCGATAAGTCTAGTCGGAGCTATGTATAAGGTCTTGGCAAAAGTTTTGGCTAGCCGCATTAAAAGTGTGATGGATTCGGTGATTGGAGACTTTCAAATGGCGTTTATAAGGAATCGTCAGATCTTAGATAGCTTTGTGGTAGCTGAGGAAGTTATTCACAAGTGGAAAAAAGACAGAGAGGGAGGGTTATTGGTGAAGTTGGATTTCGAAAAGGTATCCGATAGCGTGAACCACAATTTCCTGGACAACATGATGGAAGGTACTGGGATTTGGCTCGAAGTGGAGGAGTTGGATTATGGAGTGTGTAAAGTCCCCTATGTTATCGGTTCTGGTAAACAGGAGTCCTACTCAACAGTTTGGTGTAGAGAGAGGGTTGAGACAATGGGATCCCCTCTCTCATTTTCTATTTAATATCGTAGTAGAAGAGTTGAGTTCGATTCTCACGAAAACGGTTTCGATAGGTTTGATCAAGGGTGAGACATTTGGTAGTAGTAGGATTCATATGTCTCATTTACAATTCGCGGATGGCACGGTTGTGTTCTTGAAACCAAGGCCAGAATTCTTTCTCAATTGAAAGCGGATTCTTCGTTGCTATGAGCTTACTTCGGGTCTCAAGATAAATTTCCATAGATCTTGTATTGTTAGTGTTGTGAAAAAAGCTTATATGGAGTGCAAGTGGGCGGAAATGTTTAATTGTAGAATGGCGGCACTTCCCATTCCTTATTTAGGTCTCCAGTTAGGTGCTAGACCTAGATCCAAGGCTTTTTGGAATCCGATTATGGAGAAAATTGAGAAACGATTGGTTCCATGGAAAAGGAAATTCCTTTCGAAAAGTGGTCGGTTAGTGTTGATAAAGGCTATACTAACTAGTATTCTAACCTATTATTTATCGGTATTTAAGATACCGGTGAGGGTTGCTAAGAGAATTGAAAAACTTCAATGCAGTTTTTTATAGGGGGATGGAAGTGAAAAGCGAAAGCTGCATGCAGTGGATTGGATTTTGGTGTGTAAAAGCAAGAAGAACGGTGGATTGGTTATAGGGAGAATCCTGGACAAAAATTATGGGATGCTAGCCAAGTGGGTGTGGAGGTTTGGCATTGATGGATCGTCTCTGTGGAAGAAAGTGGTCTGCATTAAGTATGGTATTAAAGAAAGAAGGATAATGTGGGATTGGCAGAGTCCGAAGGACTCCTTGACTTTTGTCAAAGCAGTAGCGGCATTATTTAAGGTGGGTACACGTCCGGAGAAATTGATTAAAGAGGGTGTGAAGGTAGTCATTGGAGATGGTACAAACATTCATTTTTGGCATGATATTATGGTTGGTTCGGTGGCTCTCAAGGAGGCTTTTCCTAGAGTGTTCGCGCTAGCAACTGACAAGGATGGCTTCATCTCAGATTTTGGTAACTGGAAGGGAAACAATTGGGCCTGAGGTGTGAATTTAAGAAGACAACTGTTTGATTGGGAGAAAAACCAATCGGGTTGCTTTCTTAAGTGTCTCGATTTCATTACGATTCGGAGGTCTCTCAAGGACACTGTTGATTGGGGATTTAATCCAAATGGTATTTTTTCAGTGTCTTCTTTTTGTAAAGTGTTGGAAGATTTTCAGGGGATGGGCTGCTCTTCTAGTAGACTACCATGGAAAGGTATTTGCCCACCTAAAATTGATATTTTTCACGTGGCAATTGTTACAAGGGCGTGTTATGGTTGGTGAAGTCCTCAATAAATTTGGCATAAGGACTGAGTTGAGATGCAAGTTTTGCAACAGCGAAAAGGAGACGGTGGACCATGTTTTTCTTCACTGCGCCTGGACTAGAAAGCTCTGGTTAGAGGGTATGAGATGGTGGGGGGTGGAGTGTGGTATGGATGCTATAATTAAGGATTGGTGGGAGAGCTGGGGTGGTTTAGCTCAGTGTAGCAGAAGTGCAAGAGCTTGGGATATTCTATTCTTTGGTGTCGTCTGAACTACATGGGAGACAAGAAACCATGCAGTGTTTAGGGAAAAAGAGGTGATCTTAGATCATGCCATCGACCTGGTGAAGTGCCGCCTGGCATGGTGGTTTAAACACTTTGGTTCAGAGTCTAGGGAGTCGATAACAACCATTATGCTGAACTTCAAAAAGGTGTGTATGGATCAGAGATCTCAGAAAAAAAAAACAAGGTTGAAGATTGGATGCCGCCAATGTTTAATGGTCTGAAATTTAATGTTGATGGTTCAACTCTAGGGAAGCCCTGGCTAGCTGGAATTGGAGGGGTTTTGAGGGACGCAGATGGAAAAATGTTATGTCTATTTTCGTATTTTATAGGAGTGCATGATTCAAACTTTGCTGAGATTGCAGCAATTCACAAAGCTAGTGAGCTGTATGCTTCTAACACTTTGTTTTCGGGTAGTGATATTGAAATTGTGAGTGATTCAAAGGTTGCAGTTTAGTGGATCAATAACTGTGGCATTGGTAATATTAAGTATGTGGATATGATTTATGATATTCGTAGTAACACGGAAAACCTAGGTGGGGCGACTGTGCGCTTTAGCTCGAGAGCTTCTAATTTTTTCGCTGACAGTCTGGCTAAAATGGGCTCGAATAAGGGTGGTGACTTCGCCGAATGGAGTGACAAAAGCTGATTTTCGTGTTTTGGTTCTTGTTTCTTGTTTCTTGTGATAGTGTTTGGTGTTTGCTCTGTTTCTGGTCCTTTGTATTGATGGGTTGGGGTTCTCTGCTGGTGTTGTTCTGAGGCGGCTTTGGCTTTTTTGGGTTGTTCTCTGCTTTTCGTTGGGGTCTTTCTTTGTTCTTGTTTGGTTGACCTGTTGATTCTGCTTGTCTTTTGCCCCTGCCCTCTTGAGGCTTTGTTTAATAAAATGTTGTTCAAAAAAAAAAACTCCAATACGAATAATTCTTTCCGTCTAATCTTTCACTAATAGATTGAAGCAAATCATCCCTTTCACCCTATATTATGGAGAAAATAAAAGAAAACCAAGTACTATAACAAAGGAGAGAGAGATAGAGAGAGAGAGAGAGCCAAATTACCAAATTCAAAAGGAAAAAGTCGGTGTGAATCAGACTTCCTGGAACCGTACGAGACTCGTGGATGAGATTAAACTTTCTTCCATGAGATTTTGCTCTATACCATGTGAATTACTCAATGCAAAATCAAAGTTTTGAAGAGAAAGAAAGAAAAGAGTCGTGGCTATGGTCACATTACATATGAAAAAGAATACAAGTGTTCAACAAAACTTAAGAAAAGAAAGAATATATATGATTACAATATAATGAAAAGTCTATTCTACCCTTGATGAAATAATAATAATAGAATAACTCTAACAAATATATATATACAGTTTTTCTCTTCTTAGGACGAATTGATTTTATTTATATTAGTTCTACAGCTATCAACTATTAGATTCACATACTTCACTTTAGTCAAAGTTTTCTTAAATTTAATTAATGACTCACATGTCTCGTCCTAATTTTAAAAGTTCAGTTCAGTCCTGATGAGAGAAAAACTATATATATATATATATGATAATTTTCACCTCAGTGTGTACTGATAAATATTTATCAGTACGTACGTTACATGTGGACTATTAGATTCAATTGTTTTGACTCAGTCTGTATGCACTTGTCAGTGCTTATCCATAATTTATGGTCCACATACAATACATTGATATATTTTATATCAGTACGCACTGAGGAGAAAAATATATATATATATATATATATAAGAATAGCAAATTCTTTTCTTTTTATATTTTCTGTTGAGCCCGAAATTTTTCTTTGACTATGACAGTCTTTGAAAAATAATATTGCTAACCAACTGATGTTTATATGTATTTGTCTATTTATCGTAACATAAAATATATCTAGTCAATGGTATATATTACCAAATTTAATCTAGATTCATGTATTCTCTCCTTTCGTTTATCAGAAATTCACAGTTACTATAATAATTCTTATGTATAAAAATATAATAATTTTTTATTTATTTAAATAATTTGGTGTAGCAAGTATCAATTATAATTTTGTACTGATTGTTGACTACAAAAGTATTTCTTCAATATATAACCAATTGTTCCATTAAAACGGTACGTTTAAACATATAAATAGAAAAACAAAATTAAAAAAAGTAACATACGTATAGGGATGTCAATGGTACTGGTTGAGGACGAGTTTTCCATTACCATCCCCAATACCAATTTGTATGAGAAATGCCATTCCTGATGAATATCCACCTTAAAATAAACAGTGCGGGTACGGGGATTCCCTATTAGGGGATCGGTTTTTTTCCCCATACCACCCTCATCCCATTAACATATATATATTTTTTACTTTTTGATAAAGATCATATAAATATTATGGAATAATATGAAAATAATAGTGTAAGAGGTATATTATATATAATGATCTGGAATGGAGTAGTGTTTCAATGGAGGGAACAAAAATAGGAAAATAAAGAGAGGGAAAATTATGCTAGCAGTGGGAGGGAAAAATAGAGTTTGAAAATTAAATGGCACATTTTTGAGGTGGCATTTTAAAACTATCACTCCTTTAATAAGTTAAGTTTAAATGACACCTAAAATTGGTTCCTTCCAAAAATACCCCCACAGTAACCTTCTTCTCTATTTTTTTTTTCCTTTCAAAATCCTTCGTCAATGGAGGTGAATGGAGCTGAAAACCTCAATTGGGGGTCGAAATCGGCCTCCAGTGGAGGTCGAACTTCCTCCAATGGAGGATTCAAGGAAGAAGATGAAAAAAAATTGAAAATTTTCATTTTTGTCTAAAAAGTCTTGGAAATTTTCATTTTTACATAGAAAGTCTCAGAAATTACCAAAAGTCTCGGAAACTACCTGAAAAGTCTCGAAAATACATGAAAAGTCTCGAAAAAATATGAAGAGTCTCAGAAAATACCTAAAAAGTTTCGGAAATTATCTGAAAAGTCTCGAAATTTTTTTGAGACTTATTAGACAAAAATAAAATTTTCCAATTTTTTTTTCATCTTCTTCTTCATCGACTTCCGATGGAGGTCAATTTCAACCTCCATTAAAGGTCGAACAGACTTCCAACAGAGGTTTTACTGTTGGGAATTTGAACCGATGATCGCGGAAGCGTCATGCTTAATATTCGTCCATAACTCATAGCAATTAACGTCAATAGCATAAAAATAAGATGAAAGAAAATAAACCAATCACAACACAAGATATAAGTGAAAAACCCAAATCGGGTAAAAAACCACGGGTCTTCAAGACGACAGAGAAAGTTCCACTATATGATAAATTGTTGTAACCATATATTTCAGGATTCTCTCTCACACCTCAACCCCAAACCATTGAGCCTTACCAAGTCCCCAAGCTCACAACATCATGACTCTCAGCTCACAAACGCTTACAATATCCTCACCAAGAACCCCTCAATATCCCTTAGGTCTCCCTTGGATATCACCCACGAATCTCTAACTTGATCCATTGATATTCCCTTGGGTCTCTCACCCGGATCTCACCACTCTTTGATGTTACATGATGTTTCTTGACTCCACACAAAATAACCTTATTACAAGGTCTATTTATACTAGCTACAAGGAGTTTAAGATAAAATGAAATCCTACTCCTAATGTACAAGGCTTACTTGTTTCATATAAATACTATTTTCTTTTATGACAAGTTTTCTTGTAAAGAGTATTCATTTTCCTTCAAGCATAAGAACTTCCCAAAAGAACATTTTCCTTTTTCGCAAAAGATTTCTGGTCCCACATAAATTTCCGCCAAACTGTTATGGGTACCGCTGTCTGCAGTACAGCGTTTCACATAGCGTGAAACTCTGATAGTGAACAGTTGTCCTTACCGTTGTGCAATGCACAACGCAAGGCACAGCGGTTTCTTCATTAAAAGAGACCAGTCCCTCAACCGCTCTTTAGACCGATGTCTAAGCCACAACACTAGGGACAACAATTTTCTTCTTCTTCTTCACATCACTTAAATATTGCTTCTTCTTGGTCTTCAAACCTCCCTCAAACACCATTTCAACTTCAAAAAGTTATCTCATATCTCCAGGAAGTTTCACATCAGTTGAGTCTCGTTCGGTTCGTATCGGGTTATATCGGGTTCACTTGAGAATACGAACCAAAACCTAACACAGACAACTTCAACCTCCATTGGAGGTCTGTTTGATGAAGAAGATGAAAAAATAAAATCAAAAAATGAAAAACTGAAAAGTAAATAAAAAAATATATGTAAAGTAAGGGTATTTTTGAAAATTCACTTACTTTAGTACCTTTAAAACTTAAGTTATTAAAGTGGTGTCACTCGTGCAACACTAAATCAAAAGAGTGCCAAAACCCATCATTTCTACGGGAAAAATATGTTTATATAAATATTGTTACCAGGTATGGGGACGGGGCGAAGTGGGACTTGAAATCACGTAACCGTACCAAATTAAATCAGGGATTGAAAAAAATATCGACCTCATTCCACAACTTATATAGTACGGTTAAAACCGCTCCTAACGGGGCTAGTCCCTGCGGCTCCCCAAACCAATGGGTAATTTTAACATCCTTATGTAATATATATATACACACGTGTCAAAACCCAAATCAATAGGATCATTATGGAAATACTGAATTGGAAAAAAAAATCTTTATTGTTCAACATATTGCATAATGCCATATCCCCTTCTTAAGTGGGACCTGAAATTTATGGGCCATGGTCTCTTTCTCTAGTCTCTATATATATGTAATGTAAAGATGCTTTTAATTTGTTTCTCTTCATTGAAATTAAGATGCATATGATCTGTTAATAGCAGGTCTAAATTAGTGAAGACTAGATGATGATATAATAAAGTGTAAGAGATCAGCCAATGCAAACAATGATGTGGGGTGGGTAGGTGATTGATACATACTTATTGAGGTGATCAGAAACTTATAATCATTCAAAAAACTGATGCAAATATGGTCTCCATTTTTACCAGATCAAACACCTCATGATCTCATCAATCAAATGACTCCGCTCACAACATTCTGTTGACTAATCATAACCTAGTCCGACTGCGCATACATACATATATAGAGAGAGAGAAAAGACAATTGTTTTTCTTTAAAATATATTATTCCTAGAAACTGAGAAGAAAAGTCAGGTATAGATTTGAATTGAACTATATATTGCTAATCGTGTCTCTTAACTCTCAAGCATGGAAGTGTATATTTTTGCTTCGTGAACATATAGGGCTATTGATATTATATATATATATATATATATATATATATATTATATGTGTGTTTTGAAAATGAAAGTGAAAAATTGAAGTCGCTTTAGATCATCCTATAGCTGTAGCTATAGCCAGGTGATATATAAACTAATACTATATAATATGTAGTTGTTGCATGTGACACATGTCGACGTCCAAAGTTGCACTGATCAAGGGGTTGTCGGCAATGCAAATCTAGAAAATATATACGGTTAGTGATATATCGATGAGGTAGAGATCATGGTCAGCTAAATCTTCTCTAAATTTCAACATTGGTTTGATAAATAGAAGCTTAAATTCTGCTTCCATTTAAATTATATATATATATATATATATATATGCCTTGGATTGCAACATATGTTGTTATGAGTTTGATAATGCATGGAAGTTATTGTTCCTCTAGGATTAGGCTAAATCAGTTTAAGAGTTTAAATTAAATTTATGATGACTTTAATATCTACTATTTTTTTTTGCTCTTAATTAAATGGTGAAAAAAGAAGAATAGACAACAACATTGGAATTTAAAGTAAATAAATAGATGAATATTGAAATTATACACTATAAATCAAATTTCTAAATTGATTTAGCTTAACATGTATATACAAGTAGGAATACTATTTTTTAAATGACTGCGAATACGTAACAAACACAAAACAAATTTAGCTTTTAAAATTATAAGCTTGAACATGATTAATTAAAATATTGGGCTTGGCCTTGGAATCTTGGAGTGACCTAAATCAAATCATGGTCGTGTTTACAGGCAAATTTCGATTTGGATTGCAAACCGTTTAGGTGAGCAGCTGTTGGATGAGATCTCAGACAAGTGAGATTCACTAGTAATATATATGCACATTTTAATTGACATTTATATCTTCTTCTATCTATTAATATTTTTTATAGTAACAATCAAAATTCAACCTTAATTTTTAAATCTATTGATAATTTGACTTTGATATTGGTTCGTTGTGGCAGCTTCAAGACCAAAACGCTACTACCACTTCATCTCTCTCTTTCTCTAGCAATAATTGAGTTGCCCAAAGAAATTATAATTCAAGAAATAAATATAAAATATAATTGTTTTTGGTTTTGTTGGGTGTAAATGCATCCTTTTCTTTGCAGTTAGCAGACAAGTCCTTATTTTGGGAGTGGTTGGAAAACAAGAGAGTAAAAAAAAAAAAAAAAAATTCGCAGGAAAGGTGGGGGCGGTCGTGATGGGTCCCACCTAAGCTGCACTACGACTTTAGTTATTTATTTTCTTCTTCTGATCAGGCCGTCGATGATTCTTTATGCGAGCTGATCGAGTGGGACCCACCTTCCCAAGGATCAGAATTGCCCCAATGCAAACCAAAGCTGAAACGTGTCTGATGGTCAACGGTCCTACTGCATTCCCTTGTTGACAGCTGCTTCTCTGATATTTCTATGACAATTCTACCCTTCTTCTCAAATAAATTAAAATAAATGAATAATTCTTCGAATTTTTTTATTTTATTTTAAATATTACATAAATTCAGGTTTTTTTGTTAGAGGAGAGGAATTGAAACCGCAATCTCATGGATTTTTGTTTTAGAGCAAAAGATTTGAACTCATAATCACATGGTATAGATGTGAGAAGTTTATAACTGGATCAACCTCATCTCGATTTACTACCGTTAAATTCAATATTCCTACTAACTTTCAATAGACCGCTCGCCCAGCACCTTAATTTCCTAAATTGCTCTGGGTTGATTTTTTATTTATTTATTTTGATATAATTCATGGAGTCATGGGTTGAATTTGCTCCAATATATATATATATATATATATATATAAGATTTTAATGTAATATTTTAAAAAATATAAATAAAAAGACTTTAATGAGATGTAATATATTTTATATTTTAATGATTTTGATGTGTTTTTTTTTATGCTAAGTTAGATAAAATCTATTTATTAATAAATTTTTTTACAAAATTCGAGCACTAAGGGCCTGTTTGATTTTTCCACTTAACACTTAATGAAACTTAATGTGTATTATTAAGTTGTTTCGTTTGATTTTTTAAGTTCTAAAACCACTTAATGAACTCCTAAAACCATTTTTTTATAAAATAGTGAAATTTTTTCATTTTCAATTAATGATAAAGAATTGAAATAAATATCAATTTATTACTTCCAAATTTATCCTTATAAATCTTATTTATTTCCAATTTTCTTTTATCTCACGCTCTTTAACCATATTAATATTTTTTTTCTTCTCACTATTTAAAAAACTTTAACTGTCACTTTCAAAAAAGAAATTGATAGAGATATAAATTTCATTATAAATTTGTATTATATTATTATTTCACATATATAGTATAAATATTGTATGGATTATTAGTGGCCGACCATAATCTATTGTTATTTCTCAAACTAAACTTCAATTAACCTGTTCAATTTTTATACTCTAAGGGTTATCTTTTATATGGATTTTTTTTTATAAATTTGTTATTATATTATTAAATTACTAATTTAGTTGTCTTTAATATATTAAAATATAAATATATAACAAATAATAGTTGAAAGGGTATATATGTAAAAGTATTTATTTTAAGATATTTGTAACTTAAAAAACAAACAACTTATCAGTTATATTCAGTTTTTAGTAACAAAAAAAACAAACATATTTTTGAGTTCCAATTTTCAGTAACTATTCAGTTTTTAGTATAATTCAGTATTGTTCAGTTTTCAGACGAAAAATCAAAAGCAACCTAAGGATGAGATGAGGTTGGTGAGTTGGTCTGATGGTAAACTTCTCACACCTGCATCACGAGGTTGCGGGTTCGGGTCTTCTCCCTTCCAAAAAAAACCCTGAATTTATATAATATTGTAATACTTAAAAAAAAAAATCAAGCACTAAAAACTATATTTTTTTCCCTATATTTCACCATTTTTTAATTGTCTAGAAATGCCTTTCATTAAAGGTTCTTCTAAATTCTAAAGGAAGTTTATTTTATTTTTTATTTTTCTTATTATGAGAATATTTTTAAGTTCTTATAGTGATGTTTTTAACAAATATAAATATTTCCTATTTTTTTAAAGTATTACTCTATTACATAATTTCAGGTTTTTTAGTGTGATGAATTTAACAAATATTTATAAAGTTGAAATTGGCACATCGAAAATTCCATGCATGTCTTCGAAATAATGTCCCAACTTAATTTCCTTCTCACACCCTTTAAAAACTGTCAGAAGTAAAGACCATTTCTCACTTTGATTGGAATGACTCCAATAGTCCAATTCATAGTCCCAGAACTTCAAATCTGTTTCCAGAATTTTCAAAGTCTCATCATAATTTTATATCTTTTTGATCTAGCCTCAATGAAACTCTGCCCTTGATAAATTAATTTATCTATAATAATTGTGCCTATAGGTAGCTAGATAGAACATTGTCATCAGCAGATCGGAGACCCCACCTCCGTCCTCCACGAGCAGTTTCAACGAACGAAGAAGACGCGCTCGAAGCTTCTCTCAAAGCCTTTTCTGGTAATCCGTAAATAGCGATTGTAGCTCGAAAAATAATGTTTATTTATTGTATATATAGCTGGCCGGTTACAAATAATCAAAAAAAATTATCAAACCAATATGGCAATATATTGCACAAGGGCACATTAATAAATTCTGACCCCATTTTTATTGGTCATTTTTCTTTTTTCTTTATAATTAAATATTTAGGCAGTATCAGTTTAACCTCATACTCTTACATCATTGATTGTCTTCTGTAAACATGTTGAGTACTTCTATTGAACTCATCATGTTATAAAAACATGGACGAGTATCCTTATAATTTTTTTTTTGATGTACCTAATCACACTATTTTGGGAAAGGGTTTAAAATTTTAATGACAACTCAACTGCAAATTAAGAGTAGAGTCCTTATCTTCAACAATAAATAGGAAAAATTAAAGACCCAAAATAATTAATAATAAAAAAAGTTAATAAAACGAAGAATTATGTTAGCATATAATGTAAGGATACACGTAACTTACTAATGTTACATTATTAATTATTAATAATTATGCAATGATATATTATTGTTTACCACATGTGTGCATCAAAGACGTACATTAACATAAACTTAAAATGGAAAACGATAATTAAAGATGCACATTATTTCTGATAATATTTAAGTACGAGTAGTACTCATAGATTATATATATATATAATTTAAATCATCCGTAAAAATTAGTGTCACAAATAGATACAAATTAAGACACCATTTTATTATACACATATAATCTAATTTATTTTATTGTATATATATGATCAAATTTAATTAGTTAGATATATATTTAGATACCATTTTCAATAGGTATTTTGAATTATAAAAAATGATTAAAATATAGAATACGGGACAAAGCCGCCTCAGGCTATATCTTACGTGGAAGTTTGCATGAAAATGTCAGATAGTAAAAATAAAAAATATTGAAGGGCATATTCGTCATTGGAATCGACACAATAGGAGACTTGGACAAGGAAGCTTATACTCAAAAGCGGTTTCGTTGATGTCTTTTCTCTGGTTTCGGTTTTTTCTCAAGAGAGAGAGTGTACAGAGTTGAAGATAATATCTTGAGACCGCTTAATTCTCTCTGAAATTAATTATTTGTTATTTCTTTTCATCAAGCCTGGAAATCTGGTTTTACACGAAGTCAGGTAAGTGTAGTCTATAAAGAGAGGTAGCCAAATAGAAAAAAAAAAAAAAAATTGGTTTGTCTTTTGTTTCTTTGCATTCAATTCCATTCTTGCTTTTTCTCTTCTCATTTCACCTCCTTTTATGATTTTATCTGCCTCTTTTAATTTTTCAAGCATAACCGACTTGCTTTTTATCGCTAGCAAACAAGGTCTGGTTTTGGGCGATTAATGGGGTTTTCTAGAGCTCCATGAAGTTTTTGAAGTACTAGAAGAACAGAAACAAAGAAGCAAAAAAGAAAAAAAAAGAAAAAAAAAGAAAAAAGCTTGAAGGAAGTCTTTTTCATGGCTACTAATATAAATAAAGTCATCACCAACCACTCCACACAAGTAGACCATCGCCAACTTCATCATCAACAACAACCAAACCAGTATCAACTACTACAAGATCATCATCAACATCAGATTTCTTATGGAATGATACAATCATCGTCATCCTCCTCCGTCCCGCCTGCAGGAAACTTCATGTAATTAATTTTACACAACAAAGCAAAGCTTCCTTCAAATACCCTTTTAAGTATCTTATCAGAAGAGTATTCAATTTATAAGGTTTGGATTTTGGTTTCTGTAATTTTAATTACTAGTTTTGTGTTTTGGTGTCAGCTCATGTGGTAAAGATGCTGGAGCATACGATTTGGGTGAATTAGATCAAGCACTTTTTCTCTATCTTGATGGACAAGACCCTTCCACTGTTCAAGACCAAAGGCGTGAGTCTTCTCTCTCTATATCTCTCTGAAAATTTTCACTTTTGGTTTTGTGTTTCTATTTGGAAGATTTTTTTTTTTTTTTGGATAAAAAAGATTTGGGTTGTTTGGGTCACATGAAAAGCATTCTCAGCTAGCCGATGAAAAATTTCCAGCCCAGTACTTTTCTTTGACCAGATCCTTAGCTAGCTTGCAGAAGTTGGGAAGCTTTTTTAAAAACAAACAAGCACGAATATATTACAAATCTCTAGAAAAATGTTTTTTTTTTCCTTTGAATTTTATTTGCTTTGGAACATGACATGTAACAACTAACAAACCCACCACTTGAATTTGATCATGAATTCCTTGCGAATTCTTCGTGTACTTAAAAGGGTACGAATAGGGTATGGGTTTTTCTTTGCCTTTTTCAACTTTGTCTGTTTTGATGGCAGAGAGTCACAAATGCATGAGTGTTCTTCTACTCTCTCTCTCTCTCCCTCTCTCTCTCCCTCTGGTTACTTTGGTCCTCCTTTAATTATTATCTCTTGCTTTTCTTATAAAGAAGTGTATTTATAATTGCTTGTGTACATGTACTGCAGAGAATTCTGGTGGGATGAGGCCTCCAACTTTGAACATTTTTCCTTCTCGGCCCATGCATGTAGAGCCATCATCGACTGATAAGGTACACTATCAAACCGTTAATGACTTGATTAACACACTTGTTTTCTTGATGGTGAGTTTATAATTCTTATTAAATTATTGGTGTTTTGGTTTCGTTTTATTTGGTATATATATAGGCAGCTGGTACAGGATTAGTTTCTTCTGCAAGTAGTGGTTCGAAGAGACAATCTGAGCCGTCCATGGAGTTGGCCAACGCACGAAAGGATGCTGCATCTTGTCCTGAACAACCTAAACCTCCCAAGGTAGCGCTTACTAACTTGGATATATTGAAAAAAAAACAAAATTCAATATTATAATATAGAGATGAAGAATAATGGTTTGGTAGAGCTTACTGATCAAACTGAGATTCTTAGTTTTAATTATTTTCTTTAGTTTCTCTTGAATTTGTTATATATAATTAATTGGTGTTGCCGCAGCGTGAAGGAAACAGAAAAGGTCCAACATCAAGTTCAGAACACGAAGGACCAAAAACACCAGACCCTAAGGTGAATTCTTTGGTTCTTCTTAATAATAACTAGTTTCTATGAAAAGAATTGTCAGAATTTTCTTACATTTTCTCTCTCTCTCTCTCTCTCTCTCTCTCTCTCTCTATATTTATATATATATATTTATTTATTTAAGCAGACATTGAGAAGACTTGCTCAGAATAGAGAGGCAGCAAGGAAAAGCAGGTTGAGAAAAAAGGTCAGTCCCCAATATTACTTGGCTCATACCAGATTTTTCAAGTCATTGTATTTTTTTTCCATGTGGGTTTCATTTTATTCATTTTTTTTTAATCTTTCTTTGTTGATCCCAGGCTTATGTCCAGCAACTTGAGTCAAGTAGGATCAAACTTACCCAACTGGAACAAGAGCTACAAAGAGCCAGATCTCAAGTGAGCTTCCATTTCTTTGGGAAACTACTAACTAGTACTAGTGTCTCCTCCTGAGACCAAAAATAACATTTTCATCAACTTTCTTTAGTTGATTTTCTAGTACCCTCTTTTAACTCAAGACCTGGGTTTTTTTAGGGCATATTTTTTGGTGGAGGTTTAGGAGGAGAGCAAGGCCTTCCTGTTGGCATCAACAGCATTAGCTCAGGTATCGATTTCTTCCACCACTTCTCTCCTCTCCTCTCAAACATGCATAGTTAAGTTAACCCCATCTCTCTTTCTCTCTCTAGATGCGGCTGTGTTTGATATGGAATATGCGAGGTGGCTGGAGGTGCACCATCGTCTAATGTGCGAGCTTCGAGCTGCGGTGCAAGAGCATTTGCCGGAGAACGAGCTGCGGCTGTATGTAGACAACTGCTTGGCTCACTATGACGAGATGATGAACCTGAAAGGCATGGTTGCCAAAAGCGACGTGTTTCATCTTGTATCTGGCATGTGGAAGACTCCAGCTGAGCGATGCTTCATGTGGATGGGTGGATTCCGGCCGTCTGAGCTCATCAAGGTAGGTTCCAACTTCCAATCCAATCATGCACTGCTAGCTTTTATATATATATTTAGATATCATTATCTCTTTTTTCTTAACTATACATATATATAAGAAAATAGAAACACACGTACACAAAACAAAACGTATGACAAGAAAATGACAAAAAAACATGACTAGAACACCACTATTAGTTAGCTAATCCTGATTAGATTTTCCTAACACATTTCCTTCTCTTTTTTTAATAATATATAAAAAAATCTTTGGTATTAATGGTTGAAGAGGATATATACTCTAGTAATTACTAACCTAGAAGTAGAATATGATCATATGGGGTATATTTTGGGATGCTTGAAAGAGGTATATATGTAGGACGATTTAATTGCATGGAGTGTGCCAGTTGTCGGTGGGGTGGCAAGGAAGATCACACTACAAATTGAATATCAATGAATGACGAAAGGTATCGTGAAGGGTTTCTACAATAGGGTTGGGTTAGGTGTGATTCAAATAAAGGCATGTTCTGTTACTACAAATTCTGGTTTGAAAGTGAAGGAGAGAGAGAAAGAAGGAGAAGATTTGCACGGGTCTGGCTTGCTGTTCTCTCTCTCTCAATATTTCATTGCTATGCCAACTAAGTGTTTTGTTCTCGCCTTCACCTATTTCTTTGGTTTGTAGCAAATAATTGAACAACAGCCTCTTGCAAATTATATTTACTCCAATTCATAACCAGATATTTGATTCTATATGATCTGATAATATTTCACCTAATTTAGAACGTACCCATTTGAGGAAGCATTAAAATTTGTTGTATAAAAGCTCTTAGGATTGCATCGTATGTACTCTACTCACCCAAGAAATAATTTACTTAATATTTATGAAAATTATATTTTATCAAAATTGGAGCAGTTCATTTTATTAAATATTAAACTTGTGGTTTCAGTTAGTATGTATATAGATATAGATATGATAATAGCAGTGTTAACAAGTAGGTGAATTGAATTTGAATGATTCAGGTTATAGCGAACCAAATAGAGCCATTAACGGAGCAACAGATATTAGGCATATGTGGATTGCAACAATCTACACAGGAGACAGAAGAAGCGCTCTCACAAGGGCTTGAAGCTCTAAACCAGTCAATCTCAGACACCATTGCTTCTGATTCACTCAGCTGCCCTCCTAACATGGCTAACTACATGGGTCAAATGGCTGTTGCCATGAACAAGCTCTCTACTCTCGAGGGTTTTGTTAGGCAGGTATGATTTATTATTCTATACTATATTAAATCTATAGCATTAATTTCAGATATATCTATCTATTCCATTGCTGTCCCTGGAGTACTGGACCCCATCCCCATGCATGATTTTTGTTTAGTATCAATGTGCTGGGCCATGTGAAGTGAAACCAGCAGAAAATCTTGTCCTGCCTGGGTTTGGAAACCTACCCCAATTTATGAACTACTTCATGTCCCAAACGCTTGAGGTGGTTGCTGTTTATGTAACTATCTACCTATCTACCCATCTATTTTTGCTTCATGTGGCTTCATGTTAGTATTTAATGTCATGCAATATTCAATTAACACGTAGTACAAATTAGGGATTTAGCTAATTTAGAAATATAGCATATATACAACACATCTAGGCTGTGAGAAATTTTCACGTATAATTATGTCCTATCGTACATATATATATATATATATATATATATATATTATTATAGTAGAAGCGTTTGTAATCGAAGGGTAGACCGAGCAGAGTGCAACTTGAAGATGGTTCTACGCATTATTGTAAGGTCCCACATATATCCAGTTCCAAGAGATCTCATCTCAAAGCCCCCCCATATTCGCATGATGTCACGGTCGTAACCGTTTGACTTAAAGACACCATGTACTACACAGCCCCACAATAACTTCCCTTTTGACTCTTCTTAGGATAACAAAGACTTCATTAAAACACACAAACTCTTTTGATATTTATATAATATAGATTAGCTTCAGAAACTTGACGTGACGAGCCACCTTCAAGACCTAGCTAGCCACATATTTTATGTTTCGAGGCAAGAAAATGACATTTCTATATTGTATGCTTTGAGGACTTGAGCTGAGGTAGGGACAAAAGTTATAATGCTTGACTAGACCCTAAGAAAATAATTCACATCCGACTTTGAAAAAATAACTACGGTTTTCAATTGATTTGTAATTTGGTCAGAGAAATTGGCATTATTGAGTGGAATTCTAGTCAAGAATTTACCAATCAAACCATTGGAAGTCATGGTTAATCATCATTGTTATCAGCAGAACATTCACTAGGCTGTATGGTATTGATGACCAGTTTTTATTTTTTATTTTTTTATTATTAAACTGGAGGCTGACTTTTGGTACTTAATTAATTATTTCTTGTTTCAGTCTATCTATATTATTGTGTCTTATATATGCATATTCTAAGAAGAATTGGTTGAATCCTAGGGATTAGAAATTTCTTAGTTCAATCTATAACTCGTTGTCCTATATGCAGTTTTTTCCTGTCAAACTTCTAGAAAAAAAAGGGTTCATTATTTAGTATTTACCAACAACATGAACATTTAACCCACAATTTCATTTTCTAATTTCGCTTTATTCCATAACCCATTTGACAATCGAAACACCTTATACCCCAAAGTCATATGTAGGATAGATTATGCTTAATTTTTCTTAATTAAAGTCAAATTTAATAGTCCTGAAAATGTTATTTGATCAAGTGCATACGTACGGTTTTACTAATAATAATATATGGTTTTTCTTCTTATATCAAAATAAAAAAACTTACAGGGAGATAATCTGAGGCACCAAACCATACACCGGCTGCATCAAATTCTGACAATCCGTCAAGCCGCTAGGTGTTTGCTGGCGATAGCAGAGTACTTCCACCGTCTCCGAGCTCTAAGCTCTCTCTGGTTGGCTCGTCCTCGACAGGAATGATCAAAACCCTAGCCAAGGCCACTAGCTAGTTAGCTAGTTCAATTTCATATATATGCTGCTATATTATACAAGTTCCTTTTATTATATGATTGGCCTTCTTTATTTACTTCTTTTTCGACAGAGAGATGTATAGATCATAGACAAATATTTAAAATAGATTAAATTTTAAAATCAGTACAAGTTTATATTCTCTTCTACTGTCTCTCGTTTCTAATCTTGCGCTGAGATAAAGAAATCCAATATTTGACACCGTGATATTTTGGTCGGCATCTTGGACTATGGAATGGAAAAATTAGAGAGAAAAGAAGGCCATTGAAAGAAGAAGGAGAAGAAGATATTTTTAGAATTTTAGTGGTATTTGTTTTGATTTTTGAGATGGTGAAAGCAAAGACAAAAATAATATCATAGTGTAGTATGGAGAAAAGGAGACGTCTAATGTTGAAACCTAAACGTTCCTCGGACATGCATGATGCTGACAAATGGCCATTTCTATTTGCACTTTAGGAGAAAAACTTGTATGGGACGTAGTGGTGGCAAAACGGGCCGGTCAGGGCCCGTTAGGCCCATATGCTGAACGGGCCGGGCCAGGCCAGGCCCGGTATGAAAAACGGGCGGGGCCGTCAGGCAAAAGAGGGAGGCCGGCCTGGGCCTTAACGGGCCGGCCCGTTAAGGCTCTAACTGGCCTGTAACGGGCCGGCCCGTTAAAGGCCCGTCGGGCTTCCAATTTTTTTTTTAAATTCAATACCCTTCAATTCAAATTTTTAAAAAAAAATTCAAAATTTTTTTTTGGGCCGTGGGCTTTGCGGGGCCTTACGGGCCCAACCCGATTTTTTCAAATGAGGGCCCGGCCTGACCCACCAGCTAAACAGGCTTGGGCCTGGCCCGTTTAGCTAGCGGGCCGGGCTGGACCAGCCCGCCAAAAAACAGGACCGGTCAACGGCCCAAATTGACAGCACTAATGGGACGGTCTCATTGCCTTTTGGTGAGACCGTCCAATGCAAGTGTGCCATATGGTAATTTTAAATTATAGTTTTATATTTACAATATAAATAATACATTTGCATTGGATGGTCTCACCAAACGACAATGAGACCATCCCATGTAAGTTTTTCTCCCAAAGAGATGTAGAAAAGGCAATTTGTCAGCATTATGCATGCCCGAGGAACATTTAGGTTTCAACACTCGACATCTCCTTTTCTCCATACTACACTACCATATTATTCTTGTCTTTGCTTTTACTATCTCAAAACAAACACCACTAAAAATATCTTTTTCTACTTCTTCTTTCAATGCCCTTCCTTTTCTCTCTAATTTTTCCATTCCATAGTCCAAAATGCAATTGTACACTTGCATTGGAAGATCTTCTTTTTCTTTTTCTCGCACTTTGGATGCTTTTTTCTTTCGGATCACAAGTCCGAAAAACAACTATTCCTTAACATGCTTGTAAAATGTGCAGTAGTGGGCTTTGAACCCCTCACCACATATGTGGTAGGGAGATGCACTACTGATTTTGCTAAGAGGTGATGTTCAATCTTCCGTCATTAAATATGATAAATATTAACATTACTTATCTTTCAAAACACATGTTATATATATATATATATATATATATATATATATATATATATACTGAAAAATAAATGTAATATTCATTTTTTAAAATTCAAGAAATCGTGTATTAATATATTAAAATAATAGATATGAATTATTTATTTATATTTTAAATCATGTTTACAAGATTGTTTTTTAAAAATTACATTAATAAAAAATATTTTCAATTAAATATAAATTAAAATAAACTTAAAAGAATTATATATAGTAATTTTCCACTGCGGAAAATTTCATACGGAATCGTCGATAGCAACTAGTAGCTATTGAATTGCTACCGGTACCAATTGGATTACTACCAGTAGCAATCCAATTGCTTCCGGTAGATATCGATGATACCGTACGGGATTTCCCGCACTTGAAATTTTATGTGTATATATATATAGGAGACTTCACACACACACACACACACACATATAAACACCCTTACATAAATCTTATATCCAAATCATTCATAACATGATGAAATTTAATGAATTTTAATGAGATCTTTTGCATGGATGACAAGAAAAATGAACTATACTTGTGGGAAAATTTTCAAAAAAAAAATTGAATTCCAAACTATGTTTTCTAATTTTTTTTAAGAAAAACAAATTTAAAAAGTGGGAAAATATAGGAGAAATTTAGAGAAAAATAGTTTCCGAATTCAAAATTTTAGAAAATTTTCCCATAAGTATATTTCAATTTTCTTATTATCAATGCAAAAAATCTCATTAAAATTCATTAAATTATACTATGTTATGAATTGTTTGGACATAAGATTTATGTAAGGTGGTTTGCATGTGAGAATTCTCATATATATATATATATATATATATCACATTTTAATTAAGACCTTTGGATTAATCCAACGATTATTATTCAAAGAATTATCATTTTCTTTTCTTATTTTACAAAAGAAAAAAAAGGCTTATTCTTAAATTTTCTTATTTTACAAAAACAAATTAAATAAAAAAAATACAGCAGTAACTATATAAAAACAAAAAACAAGAGTTATAATTGATCAAAGAGCCATATAAATGCCTCCCTCATGTATCCTTGCATCTATGTGCATCGTTTCTATAGCACACATTCATTTTGTATGTTCATGCATTTGTACTTAATAGTTTTCAATTCCTAGTTGAATATGTTCTAGGATTGCATATTAGGTAATACATAATAGAATGTGTTGTGTTTATTTGTGTGTGGCTTTGGTAGTCTATTTAACGAAATTACATTTCTAAGATTTTCTGTTAATTCCGGGTCCTACAGTGTTTGGTTTTGTCCGTATATGTGTTTTAGAGTGTTTCGAAGCTTTACAGGTTCCTATTAGAGATTCAGATGTGTTTCGGGATATTTAGGAGTGTTTCAAAAGATTTTTGGGACATTTGGGACATTTCGTTAGTTGGTCAGAAACAAGGTTCGGTTTTGAAGACACGAAGACAGTCGAAACCATGCCAAGGGCACATCACCCAAAATTGACATGGGTCAGGGCAGCACTGCACAAAGTGCAAGCCACGGCTTGTGCGCTGTAGCCTTGTCTACGCGTAGCACGAGCTGTAAGAAAGCACAGCCGATGTGCATGCGCACAATAGGCAGCACTGCGCACATCGTGGGTTGTGCGCTAGCACGGTCCCTGTGCATGTGCGTAGCAAAGGAGCGCAATGCTCTTGCCAAGCACTCAGCTTCGTGGCTATTTATTCTTTAAATTATTTTATTAAATAAATTGATATATTTCTTACATTTTATTTATTCAACGATTCTGTACGGGATTTCCTGCACTTGAAATTTTTTGTTTATATATATGAGACTTCTCACATATATATATATAAACACCCTTACATAAATCTTGTATTGAAATCATTCATAACATGATGAAATTTAATGAATTTTAATGAGATCTTTTGCATGGATGATAAGAAAATGAAATATACTTATGGGAAAATTTTCAAAAAAAATTGAATTCGGGAACTATTTTTTCTACATTTTTAAGAAAAACAAATTTAAAAAGTGGGAAAATATATGACAATTTAGAAAAAAATAGTTTCCGAATTCAAAATTTTAGAAAATTTTCCCATAAGTATATTTCATTTTTCTTATCATCAATACAAAAAATCTCATTAAAATTCATTAAATTATATTATGTTATGAATTGTTTGGATATAAGATTTATGTAAGGGGAAGCAAGTGAGAATTCTCATATATATATATATATATATATATATATATATATATATATATATATATATGGCAATTACTAATTAGATCGTGGACTTTTTTTTAAATTCCAAATTGTTTGCGTTTTTTACAAAAGTGATCAAATTGGTTCTTACATTTTTCCCAAGTGCCAAAGTAGTCCCTCTAACTAAGTTCCATCAGTCAACTTTAACTGTGTATGGGTAAAAATGTATTTTACTCCTAAACAATAGAATAAAGACACATGTATATTTTGTTTATTTTATTTGTGGGTTTTGATTTTTGAATAATTTTGACAACAATGCTTGTATAATATTAACAAAAAAAACAATTATATAAAAATAGTAAAAGACTAAGCTGAGATAAAATAAAGGTATAATTGACATTGTTTTATTAAAATATTTTTAGATTTTTTAGACAATTTTAATTAAAATAGTTACAAATGATGTTTCATTAATAATATTTTTAGAATTTTTTGTAACTATAATAGTGAATTTAATGCACAAAAAATAAAACAACATTGCTCTAATATGATAAATAAATGGTATTTATGTACTTTAAAATTGTTAAAGTCAACTGTTATATTTAACATCATTAAACCGTTAGATGGACCAATTTGGTCACTTCTAAAAAGAGAGTGACTAATTTTGTACTTGGGAAAAATGTGAGGATCAATTTGATCACTTTTGTAAAAGTCGCAAACAACTTGGAATTTTTTAAAAAAAAATCCAGGACCTAATTAATAATTGCCCTATATATATAGCACATTTTCATGAAAACTTTTGGATTAATCCAATGATTATTATTCAAAGAATTATCCTTTATAAAAACAAAAAATTAGAGTTATAATTGATCAAAGAGTCATATAAATCCCTCTCTCACGTGTCCTTGCATCTATGTGCATCGTTTGTATAGCACAAACATTCACTTTTTGTTTATTTTTGTGTGGCTTTGGTAGTCTATTTAACGAAATTACATTTCAGGTTCTACCTTGTTTGGTTTTGTCCATATATATGTTTTTGAGTGTTTTGAAGCTTTTCGGGTTCCTGTGAGGGATTCAGAGATGTTTGGGATATTTAGGAGTGTTTCAAAAGGTTTTTGGGTAGTGGTGGCAACATAGGTGGCTCGGCCTAGCCTTTGCCGGCCTATATATATTCTTTTTATTTTTATTTTTGTAAAATTGCAATAGGTGGATATCTTAAGTTATGCATATTTTAACATATATATTGTTTAATAAGTTTTATTTTTTTGTTAAATTGCATTGTGTGGGAATCGAACCAAATTTCTTAAGGAAGAGATTATCTGACTTGACCATTTCACTATAAGTCTAGCTTTGTTAAGTTATGTATACTTTAATATATATATATATATATATATATATTGTTTAATAAATTTTTTTTAAAAAAAAAATGGGACAGGTCGGGCCGAACTGGCCTGCAGGCCTCATACATGATGTGCGGCCTGACCTACTTATGAGTCAAGGTGTGCCATGCTCGACCTGGTTGGTGGTTGTATTGGTTAGGCTTTGCCTGCCAGGCACGACCCATTTTGCCTCCACTATTTTTGGGATATTTGGGACATTCTGTGAGTTGGTCGGAAACAGGGTTCGGTTTTGGAGAAGTGGAGGCGATTGGAACCGTGCCAAAGGCATGTCACCTAAACTTAGCATGGGTCGAGGCAGCATTGCTTGGAGCGCAAGCCATGGCTTGTGCGCAATAGCCTTGCCTACGCGCAGCACAGGCTGCACGAAAGCATAGCTACTGTGCTTGCGCGCATAAGGCAGCACTACTCACGATGTGGGTTGTGCGCTTGCACAGTCCCTGTGCATGCGCTCAGCAAAGGTGTGCAACGCTTTTGCCAAGCACCTAGCTTCGTGCGTGCTTCCCACGGCAATTTATTCTTTGAATTATTTTATTAAATAAATTAATATATTTATTAAATTTATTTATTAAACTAAAATAATAAATAAGATAATCAAATACATAAATTAAAATAAGAAATAAATATTTAATTAAAAAGTTAAAAAATAATAAATTTTTAATTTTTTTTAATAACATGTGGACCTTTCGGACCGGGCACGCCGGACAGCACGTCACGTGAAACTGCCCCTAAAGGACCGTGCTGCGTGCCGTACTGTGTCTCCAAATTCCTAACCGTGTCGTGCCCGATCCAACACGTTCAACTGTCATGCCACTTTGGTATGACCCGTTTAATGTGCCGGGCATTAAAGGTCGGGTCGGCCCATTTAACAGCACTATGTTTGATCATTAAATTTCTGGTCTGCCAAACAAAATTGATATATTCCTAAAAATTTAGGAATTAAATTAGTTGTAGATGGTCGATCTACAATTAATGTGGGTAGGATCGGATCGGATTAGAGTTAGGTACAAGCAACTTGGTCTAACCTGTCGAATCGAATGTTTCGTCTACTCCAAATACTTGTAAAAAGATGAAAACAAATAGAACTAACAAGAAGCAATTTAAAGAAAATGGGTTGGCGATCGAATTTGAGCCTTATGTGCGTTTGGGTTGAGCGAAATGATTCAGGATGATCGTGGTTTAAGTGAAGCGGAGATATTCCGGTGACTGGAGCTGATATTTTGGCAGAGTTTCAGTACGCTAAAGCTTGAATGAGAGAGAGAAATCAGAATCCTTTTCCTGTCAATGAAATGTTCTATTTATAGACCCCCCCTCCCCCAACCCCTTTGAACGTTAGAATAAACGGATTTCATGGGATTGCATCGTTTCTTTACCAGTTCAAACTGGTGTTTCCCTTATCCATGAATTTAGTGGCTTCGTGGAAACAAAGGAGAGACCAAGTCAATTGATGAACTTGGTAAGGCTGTATGGGTCGACCCAGATTAGTTGGGTCTGGTCTAAGCCTAACTAAGAATTGCCAGTGGGTTATAAGCTGTTTTTGGATACCACCGTTTGTCCCCCACTCTATAAAGAGAGGATCTTTGAACTAGAGAGTGAACTCTGTCTAGTCGAGCGTAGACTCGATAATCGTGTTGAAGTTGGACTACGAATTTGGTTCAACAATCAACGCAACTTTCGCATAGGGCTTTATTTTTCGAGACAACAAGGTGCCGAGCCAGGCGATAGTTTATCAGTCGTAACCTTTGATGCGACAGGGTGTCGACTATCTTGCCAACCTTGAGGCTGGAGAGTTTAATAGAAAGGATTGAAGCGGTTTGGTTTCCTAAGACTGACGTGGCACCTCGTTTTTGGCACGATTTTAATAAAGATGAATTTCGAATTAGCTGTAGTAGTTTCCTAGGTTAGCTAGTAACCGCAGCGGTTATGGCACGTGGTAACCATGGTTAAAACAGTGGTTAAAGTCTTGGTTTATAAACCAAGATTCTTCATTAAGCTTCATCTATCTCTTCACATTCGTCTGTAGCAAAGATTGTGCTAAACTATTCTAAGTATCTGCAAATCATCTTAAGTGCCTTTTTCCGGTGGAATCAACCAACTCAACCTTGAGGTAAGCAATATTATATCATCCCGGTTATTTTTTGTTCGTACAAGACTTACTTTTTCGCATGTGTAGAAAACTAGTAGAGCCATATTTAAGGATTTTCCCAGATTCATTGTTCGTGTTCTCCATTGTTCTTCATGTTGGATTTCGAAAAATTGATTAAACGACAGATTAGATCTATTTAGGCGATGTTTTGTGTGATTGATTTCGTTTATAGATCGTCGTGTCGTTGTAGGATTCTATACCTGTAGTCGAGCGACCTAGAATAGTTGTGGTTTTAGCAAGTCCATACCATTCTTAGATTCTTGATTACATGGGCAAACTCTAGGTTTTGATTTTAGATCTCGGTTTATGCTTGACTTTTGCATTTTTGCACTTGTCAGCTTTTAGAGATAATATGTCGAGTGAGGCAACGACTTTAAATCTGGCACTTACTTGTGTTCCCACCAATTATGGAGGCGAAGTCGAGAAAGATGTCGGGTCTGAATCTATGAGTGTCAAACGACAAGTTTTCGTAGCTGATCCTTCTGATGTCGTTCATGTAGATTAGGTTAGCCTTGATAGAATCTGTGGCCATACGAGCTGTCGCACGCTCCATCAGGTTCCCGGAGTATGTAGACGTTGAAGAACCATCCTATTCGAGTTAAACACTAGGTATATTAGTCTGGAAAAACCCAGCGAGCGTGTTCACTAATGATGACATGAATGGTCTGGGGACGTTGTACGGAATCCCCTGGTCTGTTGAACTCTGTGCTATAAAAGAGCATGAGAGAGTAGATTGGGACATCACAAGCTAGACTTGTTTTTATGAATACAACTTGCGTCAAGGGTTTAGGTTCCATGTCCCCTTTTTGGCTCGCATGCTACTGGTGTACTACGACATTGCCCATGGCTAGTTGATGCCAAACAGCGGATTCTTATAAGCCTAACTATCCTTTGAGAGAAATATAAGTTGAAATTTGGGTTAGGCTCGCTTCTATATAACTACTATTTAAAGCATCATGTGCACTAGAAATGTCGATTCACGTTGTGCTTGAGGTCCAATGCGACACACCTTATCACAGACCTCACGACGAATGACCGGAGATGGAAATATACATTCTTTTTTTGCCAAGGTCCTTTGATTGATGGGCTCTTTGAGAAAGAAGAATATATCTACCCAAGTGTTAAGAATCGACATGGTGAGTGTCAGTCTTTGTTGTCGTTTGGATTAGTTTTAGTTTTACTTGGTTTTGACAAGTCTGTCTGTCCTTATAGAGTTAGCAAACAAAGATAATAAGCCTCCGAGTCCTGATCCTGTCAGTTGCACTAAAAGCGTGTTGGCGATTCCTGCCAAAGAAAGGAGTTGGAAGATGTTGATGCAGGAAAGTAATCTTATGCCTAGTACCATTTGGCTTCATTCGACATGGAATATGCCACGAACACCGTATCCTCTTGTGAAAGATATAGTGTCGTACGTTTGGATTATGAGAGAGTTTGAGATGCTTTGTGGTACAAGATTTTTAACCTCTATTACTGATGTCGATCCTCGTTTCACAGCCAAGTCAATGTTGAGCATAAAGTTTAATATTCCTGGCCCCGTAGAGGCTTTAAAGCTTCGGAGGGAAGCGGCAAACAAGAGGAAGGCGATGACAATGGCCAAGAATAAGACGGAGGAATGTGCGTCGAAGAATAATGATGTTGTTCCATTCAACGATGCAGCTTTTGATTCTTCCTCAGTTTCCAGTCCTCCTATAAGGTTGGCGAAGAAGAAGAGAACCAGTAAGACTGATCCTAATGAGAAAAGCGTCGAGGCTGATCCAAAAATAAGATCTGTTGAGGTCGAATCGAAGGAGGGCGACTCGACTATGATAATATTTCCTCTAAGAGCATCGGCTTTCAAATCGTCGGGGACCTTTCTAAAGAAGTTGAACGACCTCATTGTTCTGGATGATGAAGAGTACCTCGAGGGAAAGAAGATTGAAGAGGTTATCGATGCGTGCATGCTCAGTGCTTTCCAAGTGAGTGTTTTTTTTTAAATTTTCTCAGCTATATTTGTCAAATGTTAATAACATTATCTTTTGTCTCGTACGCTCTTCAAATGCAGATATATCTAAAAAAGAGATTTAGGGCTGGTCGAGAGAGTTGTTCGAAACTCCAAAGCGATAATGACTCTCTTAAGAGTAGCCAAAAAGAGCTTAAGAAGGCTAACAAGGAAGCAGAACAGAAAAATGTTAGCCTTAATGGATGAGTTGAAGAAGCTGAAGGAGGAGAAAGGTTGACATGGTGAAGAATTGGAGAAGTGCAAGGGAGATCTTACATGGAGGGAGCATCAGTGTGCTGAATTGATCGAGCGTCTTACAACTGTTTCAGTCGACGCCACGTGTGCTGCCAGGGTGGATCTCTTCAAACAGTATTTGGCTGATGAGCATTTGAAGTGGGATCCCCAAGTGATGTAGGCGGAGATCGACGAGTTTTAGGGGGGGGGGGGAGTGCCAAAGAAATGAAGACTTTTCGGCTGTATGCGCTACAAATGTCGAGGGAGTCGAACAAGGCCTATATGATGTTATCGATCCAGGCACTCAGGTTGATGGCTCAACCCAATACCAGTTCTAACTTATTTCTTTCAAGAATTTTAACTCGTCTGTATATATAATTTTCTTTTTTGTTGAGTGAGAGTATTGTTCTAATTTTCTCATGTCGATGTGGTCTCTAATTGATTTGGTACTTGTTTGTATATTTTCTTTTAAATGAATGGGGGTCGACTTGACCATTTATTTTGCATTTGATTGCGTAGTTAGTTTCATGTATCTTAGATTGTTGAAATGGAGTTCGACAAGGACCGTTGTTTACAGCTAGATAAATTTTGAAGTCGATAGACCATTGATTGGTAAAGAAGTTAAAACAAAGCAAATTATTTTTTTAATGAACTTGTATTGATTGCGTAGGGGTCTTTTGGCCGCACTGCAATGATTACATAGTGAGGTTGATTCGACTTTTCTATGTATAGTAACAATCGTGTACTTGTGTATATTGAATACATCGGGTGGTCGATTCGACCGTATTACATTCAACAGAAATCGCGTAATTGTGTAATTTGATTACATAGGGGGTCGATTCGACTGTTTTAAATACAATAATTGATAAAGTTGAGGAGTCGACTCTACCGTTTCGAATACAACAACTGATCGCATACTTACGCCTTTTAGATGTGGGGTTGTCCCCAATTCGACGAGGGGTTGTCCCTCGTATTACTCCCCTAACTTCCAGTGTGCGGAGTCGAGTGTAGACATTTGGAGTTGTAGTCGTAGATCCTTGAATACAGGATGTCGATTGTATCCCTTGAAAGCAAGGCTTGAACCTTTTCTGTTGGGTGACTTGTGGAGTTCCTGCGAGAACTTATTGTGGCTTGTCGATAGGGGTGTCAATACGAGTTGACGGGTTGGGTTGGGACCAACCCGAACACGACACGATTAATTTTGGGGCAACCCGAACACGACACAATTATTAAACGGGTCAGACCCCCCTGACCCAAACACGATACGAAAAAAATGGGTCAACACGAATACGACACGAATAACCCGTTTATTTAACGGGTTCGACGGGTCGTGTCAAATGACCCGTTTAGTTGACCTGTTTACACTACCCATTTAACCTATTTAGATTAATTTCACTAAAATATATTAAAAATAAAACAAGTAATCAAATAAAATCAATTCTCAAACCAATATCACAAAATACTAAATACAAACAACAATAGTTACAACACTAATCAAATAACTCCTCAATCCAGAATTTTAAAATGATATTCAAGAGTTATGATAATGCCAAATCTACAAATACAAATCCATAATTAAATCCACAAATACAAATCCATAAGTTCATAAAATATAAAAGACATCCAATATTCAAAAACTTCCTAATGTCTTGATGAGTTGTTATGATTTCTTCTTGTTGACCAGCTGACTAGCTATCCATAATTCCATAAACCTACAAGATAAATTCAATACATTAGACTATAAGTAATAACTTAGAAGTTTTATTAAATAAGGAAAATACTTTTAACAAGCAAGTGTATATGATTTCACCACTAATCGCCAAATTGAGATGTGGCACTTTCGACAGATGGACCTGGACTGTTCTCGAGAGTTAATTTCAAAATATCTTCAGCAATATCATCCACTTCAAGAGCTTCACTCACTACAATAATACTAATATTAATGTTATTATACTTAAATATTAATCAAGTAATCACTAAGTAATAAAAAGATTACCACTTTCTCATTGCATCCAATCTCTAGTGCAAACTATTGCCTCCACCACATCCGGTTTTAGTAGACTGTGAAACCGATCAAGGACTCGACCACCAACACTAAATGACTGTTATCGACTTCATTAGAATCCATAAATGTATGATCTGCAAAATGTGAATAACAATTAAAATCAACTAAAAATGTGAATCAACAACCAATTCAATCAAAGACCCACCTAATTTACACCTCAAGGCACAAATCGAGAGCATGCAATCACATATATTTCTTGCAATTAACAGATGGGTCACACAACACAGGTTTCTTTGATTTGGAGATTTTTTAAATTGTGGGAATACTGAGAAGCTACAAAAATAGAGATTATGTAACCAATTCTTTCATATATAATGTGATAATTTGTTCTGCCTAGTTTACTTTTTCTTTCTTTCCAAAAATCTTAATTACAGTTTAGACTAGACTAGGGAGTAAAGACTTAGTTGAAAAAAAAGCTGGTATGTATGTGATTCTTCAATAAAGAAATTGATCTTGTTAGGCGTGTCATGTGTGTGGACCAAACTATAAGGCAAAAGGTTAACATCAGTGAAAGTGATCTGATTACAACTATTTATATGTTCATGGAAATTTTATATATAATTTTACACAAGTTTGGGTTAGGAAGTTAAATCTTCTGTTGAACAAATAAAGAAATTAACAAGTTAATTTGATGAAACTGATGTTTCATTGAATTATAGAAATAAAAAAATACTCGTTTTCTTTTTTATCTTCTCTGCTTTTTTCACCTTTACGATTTTAAAATTATTAATTTACAAGCAATTTCAACTGAAACAGGCAGTGCAGTTCGTTTAAACATTATTGGAAAAAATCAAGCATGAAAAATGATTTACAGAAAATTATCCAAAAAATCATGATAATGTGATAGCACCCAGAAAAAACAAAGCAAAGGCAGAAACAAAGCTAACACACCCAAACCCACACATTCTACCACCAACACAAACAAAAACCTGGAAAGAAAAACAAGAAATGGATCTTAAGTGTTCTTACCGTTGACAAGAGACAAGATCGGCGGTAGAGACAAGTTCGACGGAAGTGAAGACGTGAAGTCGTGAAGAGAGAAGGTCGCTGAAAAGCAATGAAGCAGTTGCGGCTGGTAGAGACTAGAGAGTGTCTAACTGATGGAGTGAAAGAGTGATGGTGTGTGAAATGAAATTTAGGTTTAGGGTTGCACATCTTAAATTTATATAGCATATGTAAAAATTACATAAATGCCACTCAACACTAAAATTACACATTTGCCCTTACTAATCGTGTCAACCCGTGACCTGTGAGACATAACCCGAACATGACACGATTATTAAACGGGTTACACGGGTTGACCCGTTTAATGACACGACTCATTTAGGCTCAACCCAAACCCACAATAATCGTGTTCGTGTCATGTCAACCCATCGTGTCGTAACCCGTATTGCCACCCCTACTTGTCGATATCGACAACTCTTTGTTGTAAGTAGTTAAGCTTTGAATTTTTTTGGTGAGCTCAGTCTTACACTTAGTTGAATCATATTTTGCTTCGTTATTGGTCGCGCGGAAACTACAATGGATTAACTACTCCAAATGTTCTCTTTATAGATAATTGAGCACTACTCCGAGCCCACTGCCTTTTATATTGCTAGACCCGTCAACATGTAGATCCATGTTTCTTTTGTAGGACTCTTTGTGAGAGCTATCAATTCCTGTTCAACCTGCATATGTTCATAAGGTGTAAAGCCTGCAATAAAGTCAGTGAATACCTGAGATTTCAACAACGTTCGCGGTTGAAAGGTGATGTCGTGCTCACTGAGTTCGACTGTCCACTTCGTCAATCGACCTGAAAGTTCAGGTTTATGCAGTATATTTTTAAGTGGGTAGAAGGTTAATACCTTGATCGAGTGGCACTGGAAATATGGCATTAGCTTGCGTGCGGCTAAGACAAGTGCCAAGGCTAGCCATTCTAGCTGGCTGTATCTAGTTTCGGCGTCAAGCAGAGCCTTACTCATATAGTACACTAGATGCTGCGAGCCTTCTTGCTCCCTAACCAAAACGACATTTACTGCGGTGTTGAACACTGCCAGGTATAGGTATGTCGTCTCTTTGTTTTTTTGGCTTCGACAATAATTGAGGTGAGGCTAGATACTTCTTTAATTCTTGTAACGCTTTCTCACATTCTTCGTTCCACTAGAACAACTTTTTTTTCCTTAGGGTGTTAAAAAAGGGTTGACATCGTTCAGACGACTTGGAGATGAGCCTGTTAAGGGCATCTACTCGACCTGTAAGTTTCTGGACGTTTTTGATTTACTTAGGTGACTCGATTGCTCTGATTGACCAAATCTGATCTGGGTTGGCTTTGATCCCTCTTTGGGTCACCAAGTAACCTAAAATTTTTCCAAAGGAAACACCAAAGGAACATTTGGTAGGATTAAGTTTCATACCGTATTTGTCAAGTACGTCGAATGACTGCTTTAGATGTTCTATGTGTTGTCGAGCGGCGAGGGATTTGACCAGCATGTCGTCGATGTAGACCTCCATGGTCGATCAGAGCATATCAACGAACATCTGGTTGACTAATAGTTGGTATGTCGCATCTACATTTTTTAGATCAAATGACATACCCTTATAACAAAAAATACCTCGTTCGGTGATGAAAGCGGTCTTTTCTTGGTTATTGGGGTGTTTAAGGATCTAGTTGTATCAAGAGTAAGCGTCTATGAAGCCGAGTAGTTCGTGCCCTGTTATGGCGTCGACTAGCATATCGATGTGAAGGTGAGGAAGTGGAAATGGGTCCTTGGGACATGCCTTGTTGATATCTGTGAAGTCAATGCAAACACGACATTTCCCATTCTTCTTCTTTACGACCACGACGTTTGCCAACTAGTACGGGTATTTTACTTCCTTTACTGATCCGATGTCGATCAGCTTTTAGACCTTTTCATTGATAATTTTATTTCTTTCTAGTGCGAACTTCATCTTCTTTATTTTACTGGCTGATGATCAGGGTCTACCTGCAAATGATGAACAATTACCTCTGGATCGATCCCGACCTTATCTGAGTGAGACCAAGCGAAGCTGTTGCGACACTTTTTTACGAAGTCGATCAACTGCTTCCGGGTCTCCTCGGGTAGCCTCGACCCGATCTGAACTTTATGCTTTGGTCGTTCTGGGTCGATCGACACTTTATTGATTTCCTCCATCTTAGGTTTGTTTGAAGTCGATTCGACTTTGGTTTCCTGTAATTGCTATAATTGCTCATTTTTCTTCTTCATGACGTTATGGTAGCATTCTCTAGCTGCTCTATGTTCGCCCTTGATTTCTCGTACTCCCTACTTTGTACGAAATTTGATCATTTGGTGGTAGGTCGAGGGGATCGCTTTCATCTCGTGAATCCACAGTCTGCCCAATATTGTGTTGTAGGGAGATTGACCGTAGAGCACCAAGAAATTGATATACAGGTTTAACCGTTCGGCGTAGATTGGTAGTACAATCTCGCATAGCGTGCTCTTCTGCTCTTCACTGAATCCTGTTAATACTGTTGTTCAACGATTGATTTTAAATTCATCGACCTGCATTTCTTTGAGTGCACAGTTAAGCAAAATATTACAAGAGCTACCATTGTCGATTAAAATTCTCTTAGTTAAGTAGTTAGCAATATATAATGAAATGACTAAAGCATCATGGTGAGGAGAAAATAAATTTGATTTGTTGAATTGCTTGAATACGACAATTTCATCGATCTTTGACTTGTGCTCTCTGTTGGACTGGATTTCCGGGTTCGACACTTGTCGAGTGTGCCTATTTACAGAATTGCAGCCGAGTATCTCACACTGCTAACCTCTGAGCCGCCTGCGATATAACTAATGACTCTTTCTTATTGAAGCAGTGTTGGTGGACTGTCATCTAGATTGTCTCATTGGTTTTCGTCCCGTCGAGCGACAGTCTCCTTACCCTTGTCGGTTAAGTACTCTAACAAGTGCCCTCCCTTCAAAAGTTCTGCCACTTCTAGTTTAAGGGCGATGCAATTTTCTGTTCGATGGTTGTGATCTTCATGAAAATTGCATCGAAAGCGGGCATCTAGATGCTCTGGTGGAGCGTTCATCTTCCTCGGCCACTTGATTGTTCTTCCTATATCTTTCATTATTGCCACAAGGTCGACTGGTTCGATACTAAGATTGTACTCTGGGATTAGGGTTTGTGATCGACCAGTTCTGGGTGGATTTTGCTAGTACGACCTTCTGTCGTTTGGTCCGTTACAGTGGGAGTTATTGTCACGTCGATTCCTTGTTGGATAGGGTTCGATCCTCCTGTCAGTTGATCTTTTATCGACAAGGTCATTCTGCATGTTGTAGTTGTTGGATTTTTCGAGATAATTTGTCTCATCCTCTTTCCATTTAATATAGGGCCCATGCCTTTGCCAACACATCCTCTATCGTCTTGCATGAATATTTGGAAAGCTCTTTGTAGAAGTCAGAGTCGAACCGGACTTCCTTCCTGAAGGCGGAGATAGAAGTAGCTTGGTTGCAATGTGGAATCTGCACCTTTTCTCTGTTGAAGCGTTCGACATACGCTCTCAGGTTTTCGCCTCGCCTTTGGGTTATTGTATAAAAGTCGTCAGACTGCTTTTCGAGCTTGTCACTGCTAGCGAATTGCTCCACAAACGTATCTGTAAGCTGCGTAAAAGAGGTACTATAATTGTTAGGCAAATTGGTATACCATTGTAGGGCGGGGCCACCAAGGCTGGATCCGAACGCTTTGCACATGCATGCCTCCCTAAGGTCGCGTCGGATCGCTGCAGTGAACATCTGTTGTTTGTACTATGCAATGTGGCTGTCCGGGTCTATTGTGCCTTCGAATTGTTTCAAATTTGGGAAGCTAAACTTCCTAGGTATCTCGACGAGAGCTATGGACGTCAATAAAATGGGAGTCTGCGAAGCGATTCGCTGTGCTTTTCTTGACTGGTGCTGGGACTCTAGGAGTCCTTTGAATGATGGCTTCCATTTCTGCAAACCTACTAGAAAGTTCAGGGTCAATGAAGACATGTAAACTCAAATTAGATTTTACCAGATCTGTGGTCGATTGTAGTGACATAGGAGGTCCTAAAAGCGTTCTGTGGCTGTTGGTCGACATTCTGTTCTGCTTCTCATGTGGTTACCTACGGGATCAACACGTTTGGTTGATCGGCTTCGACACGAATTGTGTGGGTCGCATCTTTTGGCTCACCAAGGTTCATTTATGGTCTATGAGATCCGTGTCTGGCTCAATCAGGGATGTCATGTTAGTGTCTCGCGTGGCTTCGACTGTAGGGATTGTGGGCGATGGTGGTGCGTTGATAGGTGTACCCTCAATAATGGATCGTAACTCAGCGTTGCTAGTTCGGACATCGATATTCTCCGTCTCGAGCTTTCACAGTTTTTCGGCTGTTGGCGGCCATTTGAGCAGTCAGTGCGACGAGCTGCTCTTCGATTGTCGGTAACATATTGTGAGTCCTTTGTTCGATTCAACTGGTTCGTCTATAAGCTGTAATGGACCCCACGGTAGGGCGTCAAACTGTAAATGGTCGATCTACAATTAATGTGGGTCAGATAGGATTCGAGTTAGGCCAAAACAACTTGGTCTAACCTATCGAATCAGATGTTTCGTCTCCTCCAAATACCTGCAAAGAGATGAGAATAAATAGAACTGACAAGAAGCAAGTTAAAGAAAATGGGTCGGTGATCGATTTTGAGCTTTAGGTGCGTTTGGGCTGAACGAAATGATTTAGGGTGATCGTGGTTTAAGTGAAACGGAGATATTCCGATGACCGGAGCTGATATTTTGGCAGAGTTTCAGTACACTAGAGTTTGAATGAGAGAGAGAAATCAAAATCCTTCTCCTGTCAATGAAAGGTTCTATTATAGACCCTCCAAACTCTTTGATTGTTAGGAAGTTGTTGGGGAAGTATTCAAAAAATCCTGACTGGATTTGATGGGATTATATCATTTCTTTACCGGTTCAAACCAGTGTTTTCCTTATCCACAACTTTAGTGGTTCCATAAAAACAAATGAGAGACCAAGTCAAGTTATGGACCTTGGTAAGGCTGTATGGGTCGACCGAATTAGTTGGGTGTGGCCCAAACCTAACTCGGAATTACCGATGGGCATAAGTGTTCCGCCTATAAACCCTTTTTGGCTACCACATCGGTAGACGCTCAAATATTTATTAGTTTAATATAAAGTGATTTAGGGTTTAAGAACTTTGCCTCTCCGTCGACACGTCTCTCTCTTTGTTGAAACGGTTTATCTACAGAGACACAGAGTGCAGAGAGCGGCTTCGACGAAATGGCGCCGAAAACGAAGAGCCTCAGAACCAGCCGGAACCCAGAATTGATACGCGGCGTCGGCAAGTACTCCAGATCGAAGATGTACCACAAGCGTGGCCTCTGGGCAATCAAGGCCAAAAACGGCGGCGTTTTCCCCACACACGACCCCAAGCCTGCTGCGGCTCAGACACCAGCTGCCAAGTCATCCAAGTTCTACCCGGCTGATGATGTTAAGAAACCGCTTGTAAACAAGCGCAACCCCAAACCAACCAAACTCAGGTCCTTTTTTTTTCCAAATAAACAAATGAATGATTTTTGTTGTTTTGCTTTAGAAATATTTTTGTTGTTGACTTGATTTGAATTTGTGTGTTCGTGTGCGTGTAGGGCGAGTATTACACCAGGGACGGTGTTGATTTTGTTGGCCGGGAGGTTTATGGGGAAGAGAGTTGTGTTTCTCAAACAGCTCTCTTCTGGTTTGCTTCTGGTTTCTGGTGAGTGTTTCATCTTTCTTTGCTTCTCTCAATTTCTTTGTTTTTCTGTAGTTCACTTGTTTTTTTGGGCATTTTAGATTATAGCTATTTTTGTAGTGTACTATTCTTGTAGCGTTGTTGACTAATTATTAACTTCATGTGTGTGTGTGTGTTTTTTTTTTCTTCATATTCATGTCTCAGTGGTTTGAGATTTCGTAAATTTGATATTAAATGGCAGAGAAATGCAATTAGACGTGTTAATATATTTACACATGACATTCAATGAATTTGATATTGTATGACATGGGCAATGCAATTCGATGTTTTAAGTGTGCATACATGTCTTAATGTTCGAGACACAGAAAGTTTTGACATAGAATAATGGAGAAAATTTGATTTGTGCAAGATTTACATAACTATATCTTATTGTAGTCCCACATTATGGCCTTGGAAGAGATCAGTTATCAAGGTAGTGAGGGATGTTAGTGTGTGGAGTGTCGAAGAGGCTCAAATTCATTATATTCATATTACTGTTTCGGTGATGGAAGAATGTTGGTTTAATGGCTGATTTAATTGTATTCAATGCTGTTTTTATCTTATCTGCTTATGGTAACTTGGAAAAAATTGAACAGTGATGGCCATTTTTGCTTTCAATTAGGGGAGTAAAAAGAACCAGCCTGTGAACCAGTTCTGGTAATTTCTTCTAATGTACTTAAAAGTACTCCTTGTATTGAGACACCGTTGACAATTTTTTTGTTCATGTGAATCGCATATATGATTCACCAGCTTTGTAGTTATAAAATTCTCATTCCTATCAGAAAAAGTTACCAAGTCCTCACAGTGTTTTTAGTCAAAGTAGAGTAGGTATTTTGACATCTATGATCTGGAATTTAAACCTTACAATAGATTTTGAATGATAGAGAGGATGCTAAATTGCATCTCTTCTATCATTGGTTGAACATGCTTCAATCAATCAATCGGGGTTATTTTAATTGTTGGTGGAAGATAATCACTAGCCTTATTTTTAATCTACTATAAAGATTTTAGAGGCTGAAGTTTAAATAGCGTCCAAATCCTTACTTAGACTATAAGTAATTGGGAAAATTAATGCACGTGATTTGATTTAAAGAGGATCTAGTACTTGTTTATCTTCCTGTTGGTGTGTAATGTGCAAAAAAGTATTTGGAGAGTAGTGACCATCTATTTCTTCATTGTGCTATGGTGTTAAAGTCAGGACATAAGTTCTTAAAAGACTTCTAAATTCGTTCCCTCAACATGCTTATCTTTATTCGATCAACGTCTTTGTGCATTTGGTGGAGGTGGGAGAGCTTTGGTCCATTGAATTGTTTTGTGATGGTAATATTTTTGGGTTATTTGGGCATAAAGGAATAGAAGGATATGTGAAAATGGTACTGAGCTAGATCCATATTTTTTGTGGAATGAGGATTATTATAGACTTGGATTTCTAGTGAATTCAAGAATCTTGGTTTATTCTCAGGTATTCTGTCAAAAAATAAAGCAAAATTTATTGATAATTGTGGGGGTCAGAGGCGTTAGGCGCATCAAGGCGCAAAGGTTCCTTGGAGCTTGAGGCGCAAGGCGAGAACGCACTCCCGATGGATGTCAGACGCAATTTTTTTTTTTGTGAATTTTTACTCATAAAAACAAAATAACAACTCTAGCAGCCACCTCCCAAAATTGGGAGGGTGGATGGTGGTTGCTAGGGTTTTTATTTATTTATTTTTAAGAGTAAAAATTCAATTACTTATTATTATTATTATTTTGCGTTCGGCTTCAATCAGGCGTGCGCCTCGCCTTGCACCTCAGGCTCCGGGGGACCTTTGTGCCTAACGCCTCTGACAACTATGGCCATATATAAATGTGTTTTGATGATAACATACTATAAGAACCATTGTTGGCTGGAGCAGTGTTGCAAAAGTCGCTAGGCGCTAGTTGGGCTGCGACCCCGTGCCTAGCCCGATAATGCAGCTGGTCGGCTGGAAATTTTTTTTTTTATATATATATTTTGGTCTTCATCAATTTGTAACTCACCTCATCAATTGAAGAATACCAGAAGTGAAGAACTCAAGAAAGAAGAATTGCTGGCTTACTGCAGCTGTGACGGCAACGACGAACGGCGGATGACGGTGAGAGAAGAGGTGAGAACTCGAGAAGAGAAGGCTTTTGCGTTGTTGAAGGCTGTTTGTGATTTTTTGGTTGATGAAGGCTGTTTCATCGACCAAAATTTATTTATTTTTGGGGACGTCGTTTGGGGGTTTCAATTTTTTTTTTATAAAAAAAATCAGCCTATTCGGTCAACGGCGACTAGTCGCTGACTTTGACCGACTAGGGCTGACTTTGCCGACTAGGCAGTTTGCTGCCTAGTCACGGCAATTTCTTGGAAATTGGGGTGGTGCCTAGTCGGTCCTAGTAGGGGACTTTTGCAACACTGGGCTGGAGAAATGTTGTTATAATGTATTTATGCTTGCCCACCCTGCTACATATTGGATTCCAATGATTATTGTTGACATGTTGTCTAGTATTTATCATAAGTTTGATTAATTCTCTTTAAGATTTTGTTGCTTACGATGCTATAAACACTTGCACGATTTATTGTGTGATGACAGGGCCATTCAAGATCAACGGTGTTCCTTTGAGACGTGTAAATCAATCTTATGTGGTTGCTACTTCCACAAAGGTTGACATTTCTGGGGTCAATGTGGAAAAGTTTGATGATAAGTACTTTGCAAAGGAAGTAGCGAAGAAGACAAAGAAGGGAGAGGGAGAATTTTTTGAGGAAAAGAAAGAGGTGAGGTTTCTAGTTCATTTAGTCATTGTTCCTATATTATATTGCAAGAACTTGCACAGGATCAGTTGCAATTTTACACATACTAAACCAAAAAGATCTTAAAAAATATATATTATTGTACTAAGATTAATCTAAATAGATTCCGTAAAGTTTGATAATGATGGTTTTTATCCTAAACAGTCATGTCCTAGAGTCTTTCTATATGTATGATGTAAGAAACATTAACGTTAAAAAAGCTTTAAGATTTAGGCTATGTTTGGTAGGAGGGAGAGAGAGTAGGAGGGATGGATGAATTAAGGAGGAGAGAGAGTAGGAAGGATGAAGAGGATAATATAAATCCTTCGTGTTGTTTGGTATTGAAAAGATGGTTGAATTGATGGATTGGTATATAATTTTTAAAATTACCATATTGCCCTTTAATAAATTTGAGGTTAATAAAAAATTGGAGGGTATTATTGTAATTTCCCTCCAATTTTTCCTCCCTTCTCTCATCCTCCATAATTGGAGGGATTGGTTTTGGTGGGCCCAAAGGGAGGAGAGCTCCCTCCTCTTCTCCTCTCCCCTCTCTTTTCTCTCCAACCAAACAAGGAATTGGAGCTCTCCTCCTATCCCTCTCCCTCGTACCCTCTCCCTCCCTCCATCTTTCCCTCTTACCAAACAAAACCTAAGGAGGATTTTAATTTTTTTCTCTTAGGGTTCGTTGGGTCCATTTTCATTGGTTTCTCTTAATTTACTGCAGGAAAATAAGACACTATCAGTGGAAAAGAAGGACGATCAAAAGGCTGTGGATGCCACATTGATAAAATCCATTGAAGGAGTCCCAGACTTGAAGACCTACTTGGCAGCAAGATTTTCCCTCAAGTCAGGCATGAAACCTCATGAGCTTGTATTCTAGAGGATTTTTCTGAGTTATTTTTGACTAATGCTTTATATGGAATTCTTTTGTTTTATATTTTTGGTGATTGTATTAAGAATTTTTTTTGGGCAGAATCTAAATTTGCATTAGGTTTTTGGAATGAATTTCTACTAGCCATTTTATTTACTTATTAAACAGTGGTTGATAAGTCAAAATTCTTGAGCTTGTTTTTCACTTCTTATTTTTATTGAGCTGGTTGGGGGCTATTCTTTTAATGTTATGATATCACGATCTTTGTCTCCATTCTTGTATGATAATTTTGCATTTAAGAATTCAGAATCTAATTACAAAATCTCTGGCCGAATGAGAAGTCCAGTTACCACTTGCATAAAAACTTAACAAGACAATTCCTATTATCTTCTATACAAGTCGCCTACTGTCTATCTGCAACTGCAAGTCAATTCCCATTTGTATAGTGAAGAGGAAAAAATGTCTTGCAAAAGAAATGTGGTCGTGAATTTTCACTTTGAAAGATACTCTAGTGCCCTTAAAATAATTACAATGAAACGCCATTATTGCAGAAATAATTTCTTGTTCATTTCCTTGAAAAAATGAGGGTGATAACTGATTAGTTTTGAACCGCTGGTGATTTAGACAGCATCAAACTGTCCCATTGTGGAGGGTTTTTCCAAACATGCTCATTATTTCTTAGATGTTTTGCGAGGGAGCTTGAACAAATACTTCCATTTGAAATCAAACAAAGAGTAGGAAACAATTGAGATGAAACTAAATATTACAACTGGAATTCAAATCAAAGCATTGAACAAATTATGTTAAAACAGATAACTCTTTTATAGCATGCTATCAGCACGAGACGGTAATCTCCTGAAGAAATTGCTGGGTACTGAGGGTAGCTTGCTCCGAAATCTAGGATGCCGTAGCCAAAATAAACCTGCAACCAAAGCAATGATCTTGAAGGGCGTCACATAGAGCACTATAGCTGCAATCAAGCAGAAAATTACAAAGAGGCTGGTTGCTCTGGGGTCTCTCCAACTGAGCAGTGCCTGAAATCTCTCCCCTTGTGTCGCCATGTCTCCTACCACAGTCTGAATCCTTCCTGCCACACTTCTAAGTCTATCATACCTCATCCTCACTACATCTTGCTGCCTAGATGTAGGAAAAGTATCGAATTCTTCGTCTAGTTCATCTGGATGAACTCCTTCTGCCCATGAAAGTTTTGTATCCATATTTGGAGGATGCCTTGAACGGAACCGGTAATTCCATATTCCAATGAGGAACATGTATAGGAAAAGTGTTGGGAGGATCAGTTCTGGGTAGCAGATCAATATGAGAAATAGTACATGAACGAGAATTGTAGTGATCGGGTTCTTCCAGTAACAAACGTCTCCAAGCCACTTACTAATGGAAATCACACCCGAAAACAGTGAGACGATTCTGAAGAAGTTAGCTTTGCTTCTTCTCATGCTCCACATATGGGAGTCTACATCCAGCATATACTCTACAACCTCTTTCCTTAGTGGTGGTTCAGCACGGCTGAGCCTCACTGCAACAATGTTCATGGCCTGATATCTCAAGCTATCTAGTTGGTTGACAGTGAAAGGATGCAAATAATGCATTTTTGGCAATAAAGGGTGTCCATAGAGATAGATCATACTTGCCAGAGATAGACAGGTAAATCGAACTGCTAACTGGAGCTCTCCCATCTTCTTCACTCCAGTTGGCTTTAGAACAAGAAGTGGGTAAGAGTTTGTGTAAATTCGATCCGTTTCTAAGGTTGACAGCCGGATTCTTACCTTCCCGATTCTTGAATCAACTTTTGATCCACTGCCGGAGCCTGGTTTTTCATTTCCACCCAAGTGACAGTTATCGAACACCCCCAGCGTGATCACAGTGCAAGGGTCATAAACCTCCCAAGTGTACTGCTCATTCCATTTTGGATTGAAGCTATCAATGATAGTTCTGGTTCTCACCCACTTGAGCCCATACTTGGCAACACAATAAGCATCTGTGGTTCCTCTATCATCGTTTGTTTTCATTGGGAGGAGGCCTTGAGAACTCAAGATACCTACTTCAAGAATTCCAATTGGCTGCTTCCACAGCTGTCTAGCAGTGGGACGCTGGTCGCTTATGTACATTGTTGATTCATCTAGTACATGGTAAGCACCCTCCAAGCATACTCTGAGGTGAATTCTGCTTGAGAACTTGAGCTCATGCCTCTTGTCTCCCTCCAAGACACCGAACCCAAACTTTTCAAGATTGAACCATTTGGAATGCACTGGCCTGTGATCCAACCGCCTTTCAAAGATGGTGAGCGGTAAGTTTATCCTCCCCACGGTTTCATCTTTTGCTGAGCTCATTTTGTTTTCAACTGTAAGTACTAACTGTTCTTCAAAAGGCTCGGCTGCAACAAAGATCAGGTCCTCATTCCATAGAGGATTAGTTGTTCGAGTTGGACATAGCTTGGTTTTCAATATCTGGTTTCCAACTTGAGCCTTTACGAAAGCCTGTGGTGGTTGGCTTCTGTCATTTGGCGCTACATCTTGAGCTTCAATCACGTTAACTCTTAGATACCAAAGTTTCGGTGAAACGTAAACTTTTGATCTGATATTGAAAACACCCTCTCCACGAACTGATGCAGCATCCGAGTGCCAGGCCTCAGGGAAAGCTTCATCAGCTTGTGTTCCCATCCAAACTGCTAGCATAACCTCTCCTTTTACCTTGCTATCACCTCGCCGGTCTTCTAATCTGTACCATTGTGGTGCCAAAGGACTATCTGGTGGAACCCTTGTAGGCACTTCATTCATGTCGAAGATCACCCTCCCTATGTACTCATCTCTGGCAACCATCTCTCTATCCCTCACAAACACCTCCACAGCTGATGATTGAATCTTATCCTTCGAGAACGCGAACACCTGTTTCCATTCAGGGTATGTTTTCTTCTCAAAATGCTTTGTTTTTCCTTTATAATTTCCAACCTTTACTTCAACATAAGGATCAATGTTCCCTGTCACAGGATTTGTAGGAAGATCTCTAGCTTTCTCAACTCGAACATACAGATAAAACATCTGCTCAACAAGATCATAAGTACTTGTAGCTCTTTCACTGTTAATCCACCCGCCTCCACCACGTATTCCTCCATGTGGCCACCGCTCCCCCAGTTGGGGCTTTGTGTCCTTTAGTTTGTAGTCTTGATGATTATGAGCAGATATTGGATTCATTTTTGCAACTCTTCGGCTTGGAATTGCACCGATGAAGTATTTTTACAGCTCTTGAAGCCTAATTAGTACCTGAAGTAGGAAATAAGTATCAGAAGTTAGAGAAAGAAATGTTGCAATACATAGTACTAAGGTATGGATTTTAAAAGATGATCTCAACTTTGACATACAAGAATACCGATATTTTCTACTTAAAAATATTGATAATCATCTCCTTTATGGACTTCTCTCTACCCAACAAAGTTGCAAAGAGTGAAGTATCTTTTACAAAGGCATTTGGGAGCTGGAGCTTGCAACTGGGGTTTTAGGTTGCAGTTTTGAGTCCTCTTGCCCTGTTTTTTCCGGCCAACTTTGAGAAAGCAAGTTAGTGGATCCTCTAATAATGGCTTCACACTATAATTAATATGCATCTGCCATCACCACTATCTGTTCCACATTACCTTTTTGGTTGCGGTGACTAACAAAAGAATCAAAAATAAATAAGAAGGTTTTGATTGGAAACAAAGATAGTCTTTTTTAGATATTAGAATAATGTGACTTAGCGCATGCTCAACTTTTATAGATTCTTCAAGCTTTCCTCACCTGGCTTAGTTGCTATACTCTCACTAGATAGTCTTTATTTATATTCTTTTCCAACTTACACACTTCAAACACTTGTTTAGCATTTGAGGCATTAATGTTTGAGTAATTCTACATTTCTACTTGGAAGTGACCTGTGTAGTGTGGACTATAAAGATTATAAAGAAATTCAATGAGGTAAAGCAGTATGGTGTTAGCTTAAAGAAAGTTAAAGCAGAAGAAAAAGGGTTTTAAGGGCATATGACCTTGAACAGAAAGATGCTTTTATCCAGTATTCCTCATCTTTATTCCCCTTTAATTTTAATTTCCAACTGTCACTGCTACTTTTATTTTTTGGGTTAAACTAAAGCTTCAGTGATACTTCAACCGATGCATTTTCAGTGGTCGAACACAAGTAGGGTGCTTGACAGAGGCTGCATACTTTGGTTCTGGGTAGCAATTATATGTTGACTTGCTGGGAAATACTAAAAGAAAAGGAGAAAAAGTTGTTTTTTTTTCTTTAGTTGGAAATTTTTATCAGAGGACATTCATTTCAGAATTCAGAGCACTGTAGGCCTGTAGCTAATATTATAATTTATAACTGTAAAGGTTCAATAATAACAAGGTCATAATTAGCTCAAACAATAATGGAATGATCATTGTATTTTTATATTTAATTATGTGATGATGATGATGTTGAAGTGTTGGCATTGATTCCTCGAGCGCACTAAATGAAACAAAATGATGCTTTGTGCCTAATAAGTAGTGCAGATGCTGTGTTAGGAAGATGTTCCTTCACATTATTAATTAGATGAAAAGTAATGTAAGAACTGACTGTCAATTCTTTTGTAGATTTGTTAGTGTATTTTTGAATATTTAATTTTAGGAAAATATATTATCAAATATCTATGGACATTAGTCCTCAATGATCTGGTCTATAGACTATAGTCATTGAATTTTGTATTCAGACATGTGGGGGGATGCTGGTGGATGACAAGGAGAAAAACTTGGGCTCCAGTTCACTCACAACTATCATGAAAGTTTAAAATTTTACTCACATGATACTACATAACATGTTACATGTTATAAGTGCACAAGTTCATATCAACAAGAAGTTAGAACTTAAAGATTCAAGATGGTATAATAGCTTCTTTTTCCCTTTTTCTTTTTTATGTCTATATAACTTAAATAATAATCACGACTAAAATAACCTATTAAGTATATGTTTGTTATAGCTTTTGTAAATGCTAAAAAAAAATATTTAATGCTAGAAACTGTTTTTAAAGTTTTTTTTTTTGTTGTTTGACAAAAATCAAAACAACTTTTTTGATATATAAATTGTCTCAATTACCCTTTAGAGCATCTCTAATGTTCTGCTAAATTATTGTACCAATGCTATAATTTAGCATAGAGTACAAAAACCATACTCCAATGCAATGCCAACTGCTGTGCTAAATTTGAAATATTCTATACTTTATGCCAAATTTGGCACACAGTATGACATATATCAAATTTGGTACAACAATAAATGCTTTTTTTTAATTATAAAAACAGTATTATATATATTTTTTAAATATTTAAAATAATTGAAATTGATGTACATTAACGATATTTCAATCGAAATCTATTTCATCTACAACTATTCTATGAATGCATTAATGGTAAGTGTTACTTTTATAAATTTAATTAATAAAACAATAAAAAATAACATTTTAAATAGAACTGCGCATTGGAACACAATACTAATTTGATATGTCAAATATAGCATTTTATTCTTTTTTGTGCTAAATTTGGCATTGACATTGACATTGACATATGCATTGGAGGTGGTCTTATAAAAGCTATTTTATATCTACTAAGAGAAACCCAAAATTTGAGCTTTCCCTAAAAGCTTTGTTTGAGTTTTTAAAAACTTATGAATTGTCTCAACTACCCTTTATGAATTTTAGATATTCTACCATATAACTCTTTCATTATAAATATACTGTCAATATTTTTTTTGTAATTCACACAACTAAAAGCTATTTTTAAAAGGGAAATTATCATTTTTATCCCCAAGGTTTGCCATATTAGATAAACTAGTCCCTATAATTTCAATAATAGCCAATCAACCTCCTGAAACCTAAAATATTGTCATTTTACTTGTTCTGTCAAGTTTTCCATCCAAAATTCATTTGACAGTTAATTCAAAAATTAATAAACCTCCATTAAGGATTGAACCTTCGACCTTGTGGTTAAAAGCCACACCTTGTTGATTTAAATGTGTGTGTGTGTGTGTATATATATATATATATATATATATATATATATATATAAATCTTTCTCCTATCAGTTCTTCTTAATATAAAATATATTAGTTCATGTTAGATTTAATTGCTTTGATCCAGTGTGTATGCACTTGTCAGAACTTCTCTATAATCTATGACCCAGATTCAAGGAACTGATATATTTTATATCAGGGCGAACTGACAGGAGAATGACTGTATATATATAGTTATATAATTTGTTTAAAATAATTTAAATTTGTTTATATATTTTAAAATAAACTCATATATATATATAATTTAAAATAAAATCAAATATATATATATATAATTTAAAATAAACTCATATTTAATAATAATATATAAAACATATTTATGAAAAAGAAAAAGAAAATAAGAAAACAAAAGGAAACCCAGGAAATCTAGAAAATCAAAGTCCGTAAATTTTTTTTTCTAATTTTTTCGAATTTTTTTCCTTTTTAAAAATATATATTATTTCAGTTTGATAAAAAAAAAACCAGAAAATCAAAGCCCATAAATTGAAAAGGGAAAAAAAATTCAAAAAAGAAAAAAAAGAAAAAAAATCCTTTTAAATATATGAGTTTATTATAAATTATATATACATGAGTTTATTTTAAACTTTTAAACTGTAATTTAAAATAAAATCATATATAACTTAAAATAAACTCATATTTAATAATAATAGATAAAAACATATTTATGAAAAAGAAAAAGAAAAAAAGAAAACAAGAAAACAAAAGGAAAAAAATTCAAAAAAAAAAAGATTTTTTTTATTTTTCTTTCTTTCTTTTTCTTTTTTGAATTTTTTCCCTTTTCAATTTATGGTCTTTGATTTTCTGGGTTTTTATCAAATTGAAATAATATATTTTTTGAAAAGGAAAAAAATTCAAAAAAAAAGGAAAGAAAAAAATTTATGGGCTTTGATTTTCTGGGTTTTCTTTTGTTTTCTTATTTTATTTTTCTTTTTCTTAAATCTGTTTTTGTATATTATTATTAAATATAAGTTTATTTTAAATTATATAAACAGATTTAAATTATTTTAAACAAATTATATAACTAAATATATATAGTTAAATCAACAAATATCTAACAATGAACTGGAGTAGCTTAGTTTGTTAGATCATGTGGCTTTTAACCACAGTGTCGAAGGTTCAATCATTGATGGATGCCTCAAAGGGATTTTGGATGGAAAACTTGACAGAAGGGGTAAAATGACTAATATTTTGGGTTTCAGGGGATTGACCGGCTATTATTGAAATCAGAGGGATTCGTTTATATAATATGGCAAACCTTAAAGAGGAAAATGATAATTTCCCTTTTTAAAAAATACATTATCATCGTTATTTTTATAATTTATACAACAAAAAGTTTTTTTTGTTGAAAGTTCCACTCAATAAAACCTTCATTAATAAAAGATCCACTCTAAAAGCTGTATTTGAAAAGACATATTAAACATGCCCTAAACAATAAAATGTGTAAATATTTGACAAATTTGAGATTCCAAGAGAATCAGACCCCGTTCTGCAGCTGTTTTTTTTTTTTTTCGTTTTTGTTTTCCAAAAACGATTTCGAATTCGCGTTCGTTTAACCGTTTTTCATTTTATTTTCGAAAAACAAAAAAAATTTGAAAAACACAATTAGTGTTAAAAGTGAAAATTTTGAAAAACATCTGAAAGTTGTTTTTCGTTTTTCGTTTTTGTTTTTTTTTTTTCACTTATTTTTTTATAAAAAAAAATCATTTTTTTTTAAAAAAAAATCATTTTTTTCTTACTTTTCTCTATCTTCCCGTCACTATTCTTCTTCATCTTTTTCCAGACTCCTTTTCTTCTTCTTCTTCTTCTTCGCCGATCCGCTTCTTCTTCTTCTTCTCCTCTTCGCCGCCAATTGGCTTCTTCTTCTTCTTCTTCGCCGCCGATCAGCTTCTTCTTCTTCTTCTCCGCCTCCGATCGGCTTCTTCTTCTTCTTCTCCTTCTTCTTCTTCTTCTTCTTCGCTGAGTCCACTTATTAGTCATCCAGCGAAGTTAAAAATTTCCTTTTCTTGAAATTTTACTGAACTTTGTTTGAATACCAGCTTTTCAATTTCCTTTCCTTCCACTTCCAGTGTAAAAGACCCATTCAAGCTTAAAAATTCCAGCATCCCAATGACATCTATGGCTAGTGAACATATTCCTTCAAAAGTTGTATATACATTGTTCGATAGAAGTCCTAAACGAATTGGTGTTTCAACAATTGATTCCAATTAACTACGCTGGATATGATTGATGTTGAAAAGAGTGTGGTTAAAAATGGTTATTTTACAGGTAATGGTACTTCTCATGATGATTGCAGTGACGATGTGTGTACTAATGATGCCCCTACATGTTCTTCTTCAGGGAGTTTACTAGATAGACGTTTTGTGATTGGTGTTTTAAAATTTTGTAGCAATGAAAGATGTCTTGAACTGGGAAGAAGATATCATGCATTGATTATCAAGAGTGAAGTTAGTGTTAATCAGTTTATAGGAACTAGTCTTGTTGGTATGTTTGCTAAATGTGGAGATATGAGTTTACTGGTAGCACGTTTAACTCCAGATTTTGTTAACTTAACTCCAGTTTACTGAATTTCATGTGTAATGTTCTGGTGACTCACTTTTATTCAAATTATATATATATATATATGTATATGTATATATGTATGTATTCGGTGAATCAATTTTCTTCTCTGATTCATTATTATATTTTTCTCTTTATTTTTACAACAAATTTTAAATTATGAGTTATTTGATAATTATTTGGGATGAATTATTAGCTCCCTTTTATTCAAATTAAAAATTGCAATAGAAAAAATATAAGAAAAATTATAATTTTTGATATTTTTCAGTTATTCTACCATACGTGTTTTTACTCTTTTCATTTTCAGAATTCAGCTTTCAGTGTAGCTACTAGACGCGTTTTTACTGTTTTCAATTTCAGGATACAGTTTCCCGTATATGCTACCGGACGCGTTTTCAGAATTCGAAAAACAAAAAAAAATCACTGTTTTCATTTTCATTTTTATTTTCGAAAAACAGTCACTGAAAAACGCTTACAGAACAGACCCTCACTTAACAGCAACAGCTGAAGTGTCGAGATGCTTTTGAGAGTCCTTTTGCCAAAAGCACTTATACAGCCATATCTCTTCAAATGAAAAGCCACAAAACTTGAAAGGCCATTAGCATTTAATACACGTTTAAGGTGTTGATTAGTGCAAATTAGTGTTGGAATTTGGTTATAGCCATCAGCCATTCCCCAGGGCAGCTCGACCCAAGTTGTAATGAAATCACTTCTCTTTTCTAGCCCGGTAACGTGCAATATGAGCACAACAGAAGATTTTGCTATTGTATATAATTTCCTTTACTTTTTGTTGGTTGTTAAAAGTATTATATAATTTCTTTTTAGAGTTTAAAATCACAAATGGTGTAAATATCTTTTAGCATAAATAACATGAAAGTGGCCATTTGGAAGGATGGAATCAAACTTCTTCCAACATTGTGTTACTTTGCTTATAGTGGTGGGCTATTGGGCTACTCTGCTTGTAGGGCTGGGCATTTGCATATTGGGTATTGGGTTAGGTTGAAGGCCAACCGTTATTGATTGGATTGGAAAAAAATTCGAATATCACTATTTACACCCCTAAAAAACCGTATGTACTCCCCTTTTTATACGTGTACGGTGCACCCCATTAAATATTTTTAAAAGATTATATATCGTAAACACATTCCATAAATTACCAAACATTCCCTTCTTTTTTAATTTTAGATACATTCAGATAAAAAAAATATGGGAGGAGCCACACAAACAGTCATCTTTTCAAATCGAGATAGCATCCTCTCAACTATTTGATATTTGTGATTTGTGACAGCAAGGATGAGTTTATGGCTGCATATGATTCTCCTTTTGTTGTCCTGTAAATACTATAGAAGCTATGGTCTTCCTATATGATTTATACTTGGAACGATACAGGTTTTTTTTTTTCCAGTTTTTACAGAATCGAATTCGAAGAACACAGTGCAGCACGCAAGAAAATAACTAGTTAGTTTACTAAGTCAACTACTCTGAAATTTAAAAAATTTATTGAGCTTTTATCCCATTTTTTAAATTTGATTCTTTTACAGAGAGTTTAACCAAATTGCAAAAGCATGCACTCAACTCTATTTTGTAGTCCACTGTTTGTTGCTTTGATCTTTGGGAAAATTACACTGAACCCTTGAGGTTTGAACAAGTTACACTTAATGGATAAGTTTCTTTATTATATACTAACACCCCCAAAATTTAAATTTGAATTTAAAAATACCTAAAATGCCCTTAGTTATATTATTTTACACTTTATTTTTTTTTACCTTTTAATCAAACACTTTATAAACTTTAATAAAATAAAAAAATTAAATAAAATATATGATTCATTAAATAAATAAATAGTTTAAATAAATAAATAGTTTTTTAAATTAAATAAATAAATATTTTGAATAAATAAATAATTTTAAAATAAATAAATAAATGAATAGTTTTTAAAAATACAATAAATAAATAGTTTCAAAAAATAAAATAAATAATTAGTTTTAAAAAAATAAATAAATAAATTTAAAATATAAATAAATAAGTGAAAAACTTAAAAACATTAAATTTTTTAAGGATATTCATTAATAGGGACAAGAAAAACTCTAAATATCTAAACTTTTACTGTAAAGATGATGGTAAGAGAAGCTTTAAGGTTCTCAACACTCCTTAGATATTTAGAGCTTATATTGTCCCTATTAATACATATTCTTAAAAAAATTAATTTTTTTAATTTTTTCACTCATTTTTTAAACTATTTATTTATTTAAAACTATTTATTTATTTGATTTTTTAAAACTTTTTTTATTTAATGTTTTAAATTATTTATTTACTTAATTTTTTAAAAAAATATTTATATATTTAATTTTTTAAACTATTTATTTATTTAATTTTTAAAACTATTTTTTTAAAAACTATTTATTTATTTAATGAATCATATCTTTTATTTAATTTTTTATTTTATTAAAGTTTATAAAGTGTTTGATTAAAAGGTAAAAAAAAATTAAAGTATAAAATAATATAACTAGGGGCATTTTAGGTATTTTTAAAGTCAAATTTAAATTTTGAGGGTGTTAGTGTATAATAAAGAAACTTATCCATCTAAGTGTAACTTGTCTAAACCTCAAGGGGTTCAGTGTAATTTGCCCTTGATCTTTTAATCTTTTATCAGAAAAAAAATAGTTATAAAAAATATAATATCTTTTAATTAAACGATTGATAATTTAACTTAAGCATAATTTTAGAATTTTAGAAATATATAAATTTAGGCTGTACATACGATTTTAAAATGATACAAATATCGCCATTCAAAAATTCAACCTAACTCATATTAGATTTTTAACCCAATCCAATTCAATGTTGATCGGGTTGGATACTTGGATAGGTCCAAACTCCAATAACAAAAAAAAAACAATTTCATACCATTCACAAACAATCTAATATTATATATTTATCATAATTAGTTAAATTGAAAATATGGGATTTGGATTCTCTACTTAACTGATTTTTTCTTGACCTTTTTAAAATATGTGATTGGTTGAAGACAAAGTGGTTGTGGAGTGTGTCATGAGATTATGTGTCATGAGATTATGTGAGGTCGGAAAAAAAAAATCAGATCAGCTTATAATAAAAAATTTGAACATAAGTATATAACATTAAGAGTGAATAACCCCCGATCCCTTTAAGATTTTCTCTTTTACATGTATAATCAACTTTATCAAAAATTGACATTTACCTTCATGCCGTTAATCAAACTTGATCAAACTTAACGGATGACTAAGTTTTATAAGGCAGCAACTCAAACTTTAAATATTATCAGGCTGAATGAGTGCTTTTACAACAAACACATTGGATGATGGTATGATTATTGTCTATCTAGTTCTCTAACAAACCTCTTCTAAGCTTAGGAGGTTGCTTTATATTATAATTTTACATAAGCATTTGACTTATGAGTAAAAGGAACTCGAAACTTGTATTATATACAAAAATTTAATTGCTAGTAAGGTGAACCGTGGAATGTAACTAACAACATGATGTCATATAATTTAGGATCTCAAATTTTATTTATTTGTTAACGGCATTATTCTTATCATACACGATGACATATTTTGTTAAAAATAAAAAATCATATACTATGACATATAGTTTTAATTGATTAATTCTTAATCTTTAAATCAAAGATAAAATTACAATAATGAAAGTTGATTAATTGAAGGGAAAATTTATTTGAATTTAAAATAAAAATGAAAACAATGTATGGAATTAGTGGATTAAGGCTATGTTTGGGATTGATTTGCTTTGGAAAAAATCTGTTTATAGCTTAATTTAAGAAATAATCAACTTTAGAAAAAAAAGTTAGTAAGTGTTTGGTAAATTAAATTTAAAAAGTGCTTAATTTTTAAAATTGTGGAAAATGTATTGAATAAAATTACTAAAATAGATATCATTAACAATATAAATATAAAGCATATAAAAATAAATACACAAAATAAAAATGACTTAGTCAACTCAGTTTCTTCTGAGTCAACTCACCCAAACACATCTGAACTCAAAACTAGCCTTTCCGACGGTGGCGTCGGAGGAAGAGAACCAGCCTTTTCGGTGGCGTCGGAGGAAGAGATTGCGACGACGACAACAACAACAGCCTTTCCGGCGCTGATGGTTGCGACGAGATTGCGACGACGACGTCGACATCCTTTCTCACATCATTCTGTTCTCGCGACGATGACATCGAGATTACGGCAACAGAACAGAAATTGCGATGACGACGACGAGATTACGACGACGACAATGGTTGCGACGATCGTCGGAGAAGTTTGGTTAACCTCCTACCACTTTCGCCGGCAACGATGGTGGCCACTGTCACCGGCGACAATGGTGGCTTCAATTTTGTTTCTTTTTTTTTTGAAAAAAGTTCATTTTTATTTAAAATAATATTTTCTTTTATTTTAAAATTTAATATTTCAGGATTAAAGTTTTCAAAAAAATATTTCTAAAATATAGTTTTTTTGAAAAATACAATTACTTAATGTGTGGGTATTATCGTCTTTCTATTTAAATAGTTAGGGTATTTTTAACATAGCACAACAATAAACTATTTTCTGATTCAAAAAGCAATCCCACCCAACTTCTCAGAAGCTGCTTATTGATCGAGCAAATTAGAAAATAATCTGCTTTTAAAAAGTTTACCAAACATCTATTTATTAAAAACTTGAGAAATAAGTACTTATTTCTCAAATAAAAACAATCACAAACATAGCCTAAGATTAAAACAGCAGGAGTAGCCAGAGAAGAAGGAAGGCACTTCAACTTGGTGAAGCTGTATGTGGTGGAGGGGTATGTCATATGTGAATGTGAGAAAGGAAAGTCCAAAAAGTAAGGTCTACACTATCATTCTAAATTTCTCTTTCACAGTCACTTGAAATTTTAGATAAATCCAAAGCCAACTCACAGAATAAAAATGATTATGATAAGGATTATGTTGCCCTCGTTATTGACCAATCCATTCACGTCGACAGTGAGTATGCGATGTGGCAAATGGGAAATCTTCCATATTTCTCTAAATCTCTAATCATTGAGGATATTCACTAAGAAATGACATTTCCGGTTAGGACTTAGAAATTACTGACTTTGTTTTTTTTTTTTTCAAATTATGTTGTACAATCTATTCCTAAATATTTATGTCCTAATCTTAGCTTTTGTTCTTTTTGCTTCCAAAAAAAAAAATTGCAATAGAAATACTTGTTTATGGAAATAGAATCTGTAACTTTGATATTCTCTATCGTATTTTAAAGGGTTAATTTTATTTTAGTCCCTCTAGTTTGACCTATTATATAAACTGATTCTTCAGTTTTGATGATTATCTTGACATGTCCTTCTAGTTACAAAATATCAAAAATTTTGGTTCCTGCCGTCTAATTCTGTTAGGATTCCGTCAGATTAGTAAGGGTATAATGGTAAAAATAGGGTTTAAATTAATAATTTCAAATAAAAACAATTATAAAATTGATTTAAAAATTAATGTTTAAAAAAGTCAAATTAAAAAAATTAACATTCAAATAATAAAGTAATATAAAAACGAAATTAAAAAAAATAAATATTAAAAATAATAAAAAATTAAAAAATAAATCAAACCCTAACTTTAACACTATGTTTGGTTTGATGGAAAGGAAAGGAAAAGAAATAATAAGTTAATGAGGAAAGGAAAGGAAATGAAAGGAAAGGAAAAGATAATGTTTTTAATAAATATTGTTTTGATAGTTATGAAAGGATGTGAAAGGAAAAGAGACAAATAAAAATAAATGAATGAATAAATATTATTCTATTTACGAAAATACCCTTCCTTCAACAATATGAATGATAGATATGTATTGTTATATAAGGTTACTTTTGGGATATTGAAAAATATTTTTTCTTTCCTTTCCTTTCCTTCCATTTCCTCCCAATTTCGGTGAGAAACCAAATTGGGTGAAATAAGAAGAAATCATTAAATCGCTGTCCTTTCCTTCCCCCAATTTTCCTTTCCTTTCCTTTCCTTTTCTTTCCCTCTTATTTAACAATCCAAACAAGATATTAGAAATCCATTCAAATCATTCTTTTCCTTTCTCTCCAATTCCATCAAACCAAACATAGTGTAAGTCCTTAATCTCTCCAACGCTCTCTCTCTCTCTCATGTCTCCATCTTCTCCTCTTCAACCATCAACATCACAAGTAAAGAAACAACAAAATTACAGGAAAAAAAATTCCATGATCTTCTTCTTATTGTCAACATGAAGGCCATGTTGAACCATATCTTTCAAACCCATTTCTTTCCATATCTCGACAGCTTTCTCTCGTTCTTCTTTCAACCCACTCGAAGGAGAGTAATGAGTGCGATTTGGGGCTGAACGAGTCGAATATGAGACTAGAGCGGTGGTGGCGGTGGTGATGGCGGAGCGAGAGGTCAGTCAAGGTTTGTTCTTTGAGGGTTTGTGTTGATCTTCGATTTGGGTATGATGATGATGAAATGAGTATAATTTTTTGAGGTTTGGTGTTGATTTTCGATCTGGGTATAGGTTTATTGTTTTACTTTTTCTGGTATGAGTTCTGTGAGGGTTTGTTTTTTAGGGTTTGGTGTTGGTATGGATCTTCAATCCTATGATTTGGTATGGATTTTTGTTTGGATGAACTGGGTCTGTGAGGTTTGGGTTTAATTTGGTGATGATGTTGATGGGGGTCAGGGTTTTTTTTTTTTGCTTAAATTAGGATGTTATGAAAAAAAAAGTATGGTTTGATTTTGGGTTTGTGATTTCTGAAAATTTTGATGAAGTCTGGTGTTTGGGGAAATTTTGATTTCTCGATGAAGATGAAGAATAGATGGGTGTGGTGTGATGCGTTTTTTAAAGTAGCAGAAGAAGAAGAGATATGTGTGACGGTGATTGGGACTGAGTTTGTGTTTGGATTTGGGTTTGGGTGGTTGGATTTGAGGATTTGGATTTGAAGAAGAAGAGGTTTGGGATTTTGGATCAAGTTTTTTTTCCTCATTTTTTGATGTTGATGAAGTTCAAAGAACGAAAGAGAGATCTGGTGGTGGTGGTGAAGAAAGGGGGTTCGATCTGGGTTTGAGTTTCTGGGTTGTTGATATTGATGGTTATGGGCTGATGATGAAGATGATGATGGTGATGGTCGATGATGATTGTGATGGTCGATATGGTGTAATGTGGTGGGAACCTAGAACTAGTTGAAGATGATGATTTCTGATATTGTTCGAATTAATTGTTTTTTTCAAACTGGAGATTTTTTTAATATAATTTTGTTTGTTTTATTTTTTAATCAGGGGTATCGGGGTCATTTAACCCTCTGACCCTGTCAGTCAACGTTATTTTAACAGAAAATTTAACAGAAGTACTAAACTAGATAATATTGAAAATCGGAGGACCATTTTATATATTAGTTCAAACTAGAGGGACTATAATGAAATGCACCCTATCTTAAAGGATGTAATGTACACATTATTGCTCATTTGGTTTGACTGGAACAAATTAGTCAACCATGTTTGAGCAGTCTCAAGCTTCCGTCATTGTATGCATCACTTCCACTTTCCACCGCCAACAAACGCTATAAAATACCAATCTCTCATTACAAATCGAAAAGCCAAAACAAAGGCAAAAGCAAAACACTAAACATAAAATAAGTCCAAATTGGATCAATTTCAAGAGATATCCAAACATGCACGCCCCACTCTCCTCCCTCTACCTATCGCTCCTCATCTTCACTATCCTCTTCTCCCCTTCATTCTCCGAGCGGTGCAACCCAAATGACAAAAAAGCCCTTCTCAATTTCAAAAAAGCCCTCAACAACCCCTACGTACTCTCTTCATGGAACCCAGACAATGACTGTTGTGACTGGTACTGCGTCGATTGCGATTCCACCACCAACCGCATCAACTCTCTCACCATCTTCGCCGACGGCCTCCCCGGCCAAATCCCCGCCGAAGTAGGTGATCTTCCCTACCTAGAAACCCTAATGCTTCACAAACTAACCAACCTCACTGGCCCTATACAACCCTCCATTGCCAAGCTCAAGCACCTCAAGTTTCTACGTATTAGCTGGACTAATATTTCTGGGTCAGTACCAGATTTTATCAGCCAACTCAGCAACTTAACATTCTTAGATCTTGCTTTCAATTCTCTTTCTGGGTCCATCCCAAGTTCTCTCTCCAAGTTGCAGAATCTCGGTGCTATTCATTTGGATAGAAACAAGCTTACGGGTCCGATCCCGGACTCTTTTGGCAAATTCAAAGGCCAAGTACCGGCACTTTACTTGTCTCACAACCAGCTCTCTGGTAAAATTCCGGATTCTTTAGGGAACATGGACTTTAACACCATAGATTTGTCTAGGAACAAGCTTGAAGGCGATGCTTCGTTCTTGTTCGGGTCTAAGAAGACAACCTTTAGAGTGGATCTGTCAAGAAACTTGTTAGAGTTCAATCTATCGAAGGTTGTGTTTTCAAAGAGCTTGGCGGCGCTGGATCTGAATCACAATAAGCTGTTTGGGAGTATCCCGGAGGAGATGACTTCGCTGAGTTTGCAGTTGTTTAATGTGAGTTATAACAGGTTGTGTGGGAAGATTCCTGTGGGAGGGAGTTTGCAGAGATTTGATTATTCCACGTATTTTCATAACAGATGCTTGTGTGGTGCACCGCTTGAGAGCTGCAAGTGAACACAGTGGTCGAACTTCTACTGTTTCTGTTCGATTGTGCCCAGTTTAATATTGTATTCGTATCATATATGATCAGTTTTTAATTATGAATACTAAATAAACAGTAATTGATTACTCTAGCTTTTTATTGAATCTAAAGATATAATGAATGAGTACTCTCACAGGTTACTATTTTCAATCTTGTATAGCAAAATTTCATGTCAATAAATATTTCAAAATTGAAGTTTTTACAAATAAAAATAAAAATAAAAATGTGTCCCATAAAATAAAATACCATATACATACTATATAGCGATCATGCATGTAATAAAATTCACCTCTAAATGGTAAAATTGTCCAATCAAGTTGTCTAATTTTATTGAAAATTTAAAAACCAAATTTAAAATATTAAAATTGTATAAAATTAGGAAACTTATTGGACGGGCTCACCAGATTTTCTGGTCAGTTATTAGCGTCTCTTTCGTTGAAAATACTGATTAGAAGTCAACTTTAACATTAAATTGTAACCCATATATATGTGAGTATAAAAGAAGGCGTTTTTTTTTCTTAATTCTCTTTTCTCTTCTCTCTTCTCTCTCTCTTCTCTCTTCTCTCTTGTACATTTGCGTTTCTTTCTCTTCTCTCTATTATCTTTCTATTTATTCTCCTTGTCCAGACAATTCTAACAACTTAATATTATAGGCATAAATCCGATATCATTTGCCCTTCACAAGTTTTTCGTGGACAAAAACAATACATTAAAAGTGATTAAGAATATGCAAAACAACCATGACATATGACATGAAGGATCAGGCTTTTTTTTTCCGACATGGGTTATCAGGGACGGAACTAGAAGTTGGATGTTGGGGGGGCCATATAGTACTTAACGAATTTTCTACTATATGCACGATGATGACATAAATAATCAAATTAACATTTTCTTAGAGTGGAAAGTGAGGGTGGGGGGTAGAGAGATTAGACTGGGGTGGAAAGTTTTCGTAGGGTTGAAAATTGGGGGTGGATTTCAGACTGAGACAAAAATTGAGGGTGGACTTTGAGTTCAATGAAAATTTGTATATGAAAATTGAAAAATATGAGAGGTGAGAATTTGTATTAATATTTAATATTTTTATAATTATTTATATTATAAAAGTAATCTATAGCGACTAGAGGCCACGTAAAATGTGCATAGAATATAGATTAGTACTATTGTTTTTTTTAACCGTATATTGTATTCCACCAAAAAGAATGCACAAGAGCCGCCCAAACAACAAAAAGAACAGAGCCACAACATAAAGGTCAGTGGTGCAGGACGAAGTTTCTTATATGTCATACTTCGTGAATCCAACATACATACCTCAGCGGGGTATACAGGTCAGACGAGTGTCACGCAGTTGAAGTAGGACAGACAAATATGTGTCTGGACGAAGTTCGGAATCCTCGATACCAAGAAAAAAAAACAACAAAAGGGATCGTATATTTGTACCATGATTTAGTACCATGTGCTCCATGACACAAACAATATTATCATTAAAGTATACTTAATTTTTTTTAACTCATTAAAGTATATTCAAAAATATTGTTGTAGTCATGTGCTCTTTGACTTGTGTTATCCTAGAAAAAAAAAACAAGTGTAACATAACGAAGCTATCCACAAGTCAAAAAGCACAAGCCAAAGACAACAAATCTTCAGTGCCACAGCACTAAGCCTCTAAGGAAACTGAAGCCAAAAACAAGAAAGATAAACACGGAAACATATGTTGTAAATTAATACGAAATAACAAACAAATTTAGTGAGATAAATAGTGAGAGAGAGAGAGAGAGAAACGAGAGAGAGAGAGTGTGTCTTATATTGATTTCTGGAAAGTTATAATGATACACCCATTTACAATGGATTCACACAAACACACACACACACACACACATATATATATATATATATATATATACAAAATATAGAAAAGGGTATTTGTGGTAAATTCTCATTTAATATAACCACTTACAATTGCCACTCACCAAAAGAGTCCATTAATTATATTTAATATAAACCCACTTGAGTGGAAAAGCCACATTTTTAACAATATACTAATAATCAAATAATCAAATAAATTTTTTTTCATAACTTTGTGGGGGCCACGGCCCCTGCTGGCCTCCACAGGGGTCCGTCCCTGTGGGTTATATACTTATATCCTATAAAACTAGTTTTGTTTGGCTTAATTAGGGGTCGTTTGTTTTTTTGTCTGAACACTGAACAGTCCTGAATTTTTCTGAAGACTGAATAGGGACTGAAATCTGAATCTGAATGACATGTTTGTTTTTTTTTTCTCACATCTGAATATATTGTCAACATGTTTGTTTTTTAAAAATAAAACTGTCTGAAAATAAATAATTTTATATTTACCCCATACTAATTAAAAGAGATAATTTAACATACATCATTCTTTATAACATTTTGTATTTTTTTTTTTGCAAACAAAGTTCAATTTAACAAAATAAAAAATTAATCAAATAATATAATTTTACATATTTTGCAAACAAAGTTTAAGTTCAAGTTCAATTTTATATATTGTTCACATTTCCAGTGAATATAATTCATGAAACCATTTTTTTTTTAGTTTCCTGGATCATATGCACCGAAAATTAAATAAAAGAAATGTTCTTAAATTTTTTATATATAATAATTCTATAACTTTTTCGAACCACTAAATCTACTTATGATAGACAAATTTATTAAAATTTTAGATAAATCCAAAGCCAATTCACAGAATAAAAATGATTATGATAAGGATTATGTGGATCATGGATCTGGCCCTCGTTATTGACCAATCCATTCACGTCGACAGTGAGTATGTGATGTGGCAAATGGGAAATCTTCCATATGTCTCTAAATCTCTAATCATCGAGGATATTCACTAAGAAATGACATTTCCAGTTAGGACTTAGAAATTACTAACTTTGTTTTTTTCAAATTATGTTGTACAATCTAGTCCTAAATATTTATGTCCTAATCTTAGCTTTTGTTCTTCTTGCTTCCCCCAAAAAAAAAATTGCAATAGAAAGACATGTTTATGGAAACAGAATTTGTAACTTTGATATTCTCTGTCGTATCCTAAAGGGTTAATTTTATTTTAGTCCCTCTAATTTGACCTATTGCATAAACTAGTCTCCCGATTTTGAGGTTTATCTTGACAGGTCCCTCTAGTTACCAAAAATCAGAAATTTGGTTCCTGCCGTCCATTTCTGTTAAGGTTCCGTCAGATTAGTAAGAGTTTAAAGGTAAAAATAGGGTTAAAATTAATAATTTCAATTAAAAACAATTAAAAAAAATTGATTTAAAAATCAATGTTTTAAAAAATAAAATTAAAAAAATCAACATTCAACTAATAAAGTAATATAAAAACGAAATTAAAAAAATAAATATTAAAAATAATAAAAATAATAAAAATTAAAAAATAAATCAAACCCTGACTTTAAGGGGCCGTTTGGTATGGGGTAATCAAAAATAATGTGATTCCTAGGAAAGTTGTATACATGTGTTTGGTTGTGCATGAGAATATTATGTAGGATTCCTGAGAATATTAAGTAATAGTGTTTGGTATACATTGGAATTTGTTTTTTTTAATTAAAAACTAAAAAATTAAAAAATTAAAAAATTCAAAGTCCACTTATATGTTAAAAAAAAACCCACACATGTTCTTTGCCATCTTCATCTCTTTCAAGAAAAGAAGATCCTTTTCAAGAAAAAAAAACCTTCGTCCAGCCTGCACGTCGTCGTCGACGTCGCCTCTAGCCGGGTTTGTGTTTGTCGTCGTCGTCATCGCCTCAGTCCGGCCTCGATCCTTGTCGTCGTCGTCGTCGTCGTCGAAGCTCCTCGACCTCGACCTCGCCGTCGTCGTCGAAGCTCCTCCTCCTCATCGTCGAAGCTCATTGTCGTCGTCGTCATCATCGAGCAAACCCAGGTCTTGCTGCAATTGTTTTTCTTTTTGTGTTGGTGATGGAATTTGATGTTGTTTGAGTGTTTGGGTAGTGAGAAAGTGTAAGAAAATAAAAGAGTAAAACTGGAAATTTGTTAGAAGAAATTGATCGATTGTCAGAATTGGGATTTGAGGGTGAATTGAAGAGGAGACGATTTGATCTAGGGTTTGATTGATTGAAAATCGAAGAAGAAGAGGTTAAGGATTAGGGTTTTCAGTGAAATGAATTGGGGATTTTGGTATTAGTTTTCAGATGGATCGTGAAGAATGAAGAAGAGAAAATAAAATAAAAATAATTTTTTTTTTTAATGATGGTGAGTCTCACGGTGGGAATCAGATGGAGGGTAATCTGAAACCCACCTATTGAGATGGGAATCACATTACTGATGTAGCGGAAGCTCTGTCGAGAAAAACCTGCAAGAAACAAATTGAAAACAACCTACTAACGCTCCGTTGATTCGCGTACGAATACCGGATTATTAGGCTTCAAGTTCGTTGATTCACAAGGAATACCGAAATTGGGAGATAATTAGAGAAACTCTAAATTTTATAAATCAAAAACTGTCTAGCCTTTCGGCTTACATGATTATTTAAAGCAAACAAATCCTAACCCTAATCATATTCCTTACAGAACAAGAAAACGACCCTAAATACGAAAAATTACTAAAAAAGGAAAAATTGAGATTAATGTAAAAACTAATACTATTAATAATCCTAAGCAAGCCGGAATTGACGGAAGTCGATTCGGACTTGGAAAACTAAAATTATGGTAAAAATGAAACTTTCCTAAAACGGAAAACACGGCCTTTTCAGGAACTAAACGATGGAATTTAACTAAAAAAGGGTATGCCTCACGACCAAAGGTCGTGACTTCTGAAGATCTCACCGAAACGCATCAACTGTGAAAAATTCACATCATTCCGACTCTGTCGCCCGGACTAGTAGGAATGAAATGTCCTTTTTTTCTTTTTCTTTTTCCTATCCAATCCCTCCATATATTGCAATGCCATGTAATCTAATGCTGCTGCATCATTCTCCCCAGGTTGGAGAAAATTCGTCCTCGAATTTTCTGCAGCATCATCATCAGAAGAGTCGCCATGAAAAGGAATCAAATGCTTCATATTAAACACATCATGAGTACGAATGTGGCTGGGAAGCTTGAGGCGATAAGCATTCGAATTAATCTTCTCTAAAATTTCGAGTGGTCCTATCTTCTTAGCAGCAAGTTTATTATATTCCCCCACAACAAACCTGTCCTTTGTAAGGACCGCCCAAACAAAATCGCCTACATCAAACTCCAAATGACGCCGCTTTTTGTCAACAGCCAGCTTGTACTTCCCTGCTGACTGTAACAAATTTTCTTGCATCTGCTGATGAACCTCCTGTAACACTTGAACAAAATCTTCAGCTTTTCCATGAATCCTAGTCTTGCTAGGCAGAGGCAACAAATCTAGTGGGCTGTGAGGAACCAATGAGTAAACAACCTGAAAAAGACTGAATCCAGAACTCTTGTTGACAGCATGGTTGTGGGCAAATTCAGCTTGGCTAAGTTTCTGATCCCATGACCGAACGTTATCCCCTACCAGACATCTTAACAAATCTCCCAGAGCTCGGTTCACAACCTCAGTCTGCCCATCCGTTTGTGGATGATATGCACTACTAAAATCCAACCTTGTGTTGACCATCTTCCAAAGACTCCGCCAGAAGTGACTGAGGAATCGAGTGTCCCGATCAGAAACGATTGATGTAGGTAGTCCATGAAGACGATATACTTCCCGAAAGAATAATTGGGCAACTTTTACAGCATCAGTAGTTTTTTTGCACGGAATAAAGTGAACCATCTTGGAAAATCGATCAACTACTACATAGATGGAATCAAAACCCCGCTGAGTTCTTGGCAGTCCCAAAACAAAATCCATACTCAAATCTGTCCATGGTTGAGTAGGAATGGGTAATGGCATGTACAGACATGCGTTAGTTGCTTTCCCCTTGGATAATTGACAGATCCGACATCTTTCGACATATATTTCTACTTCCTTACGGATTGTTGGCCAAAAATAGGACGCCTTGATTAACTGAAGAGTACGATCCCTGCCCACATGGCCCTCACCATGTAATTCTTTAATAATTTGCAGACGCAAACTACAATCGGGAACACAAAGTTGATTTCCCTGAAATAGAAAACCATCCACCAACAAAAATTCAAAATTTTCCCCCGCTCGAACAGCAGCCATCACCTTAGAAAAATACGGGTCAGAATCAAATAATTCACGAAAGGAATCAAAACCTAGAACCTGAACAGTCATTGTTGACAACAAATTGGCTCTTCGATTCAGAGCATCGGCCACTCGGTTTGTAACACCTGCCTTATGCTTTAGAACAAACGTGAACTGTTGTAGGTAGGCGGACCATGAAGCATGTCGGGCAGAAATCTTATCTTGGCTATGGAGATGCCTCAACGAATCATGATCAGTGTACAGAATGAATTCACGGTGGAATAAATAATGTCGCCAGTGTTTCACCACTTGAACCACAGCATAGAATTCTATATCGTACGTACTGTAACGAACTCGAGACCCCGTCAGTTTCTCACTAAAATATGCCACCGGTTTCCCAGCTTGACTCAAAACAGCTCTGATGCCCACTTTGGTGGCGTCACTATGCAACTCAAAGGGTTGAGAAAAATCTGGTAAGACTAGAATTGGGGCTGTTGTCAATTGCTCTTTTATTCTCTGAAAACCTTCTTCAGCCTCGGATGTCCACTGAAACTTGACTCCCTTCATACATTCAGTGACATGACCCATAATGCTACTGAAGTGTGGAATGAACCGGCGATAGAATGATGCCAACCCATGAAAACTGCGAACCTCAGTAATTGTTTTCGGTTGGGGCCACTGCCTCACTGCCTCACTGCCTCAATTTTGGACTCATCCACTTGTAGTCCCTCTCCAGAAATAATATAACCCAAAAACAACACTTTTGGGGTCATAAAAACACATTTTTTCGCTGCCGCAACAAATCTTTCCATGCATAGAACACACAACACTTCTCGAAGGTGCTGAATATGCAGCTCGGGGTTTGCACTGTAAATCAAGATATCATCGAAATATACAACGACAAACTTACCAATAAATGGTCGAAGGGCTTGGTTCATTACTCTCATGAAGGTGCTGGGCGTGTTTGACAACCGAAAAGGCATGACTAGCCACTCATATAAACCCTCTCGCGTTTTAAACGCCGTCTTCCATTCGTCCCCAGGTCGAATACGAATCTGATGGTAACCACTCTTCAGGTCCATTTTGGTAAACACTTTAGCCCCACTCAGTTGATCTAACAAATCATCTAGTCTCGGAATTGGAAAACGATACCTCACAGTGATCTTGTTAATTGCGCGGCTATCTACACACATCCTCCAAGTTCCATCTTTTTTTAGGAATTAGAAGGGCGGGTACAGCACACAGGCTAAGACTCTCACGAATATAACCCTTTGAATGTAGCTCATCAACCTGTCTCTGTAATTCTTCATGCTCAGTAGGACTCATACGATAATGTGGCTTGTTTGGTAACATAGTCCCTGGCTCTAAATCGATATGATGTTGAATATCACGTAGGGGAGGAAGTCCTTCTGGTAATTCTTCTGGAAACACATCAGGAAATTCCGAAATCAGAGGAGCTGCAGCTTTGGGAACCTTCAATTCAACACTTGTTTCTTTTCCCACCAATACGAACACCGTTTCCGAGTCCCTCACCTCCAACTCAAATTTTGCATAGGACAGCAGGTTAGTATTATCTCCAGGCAACTTCGTTTTTTCAGAAGGTTTGCTTAACAACAGGTGAAACGCCTCCATATGCACCACATCACACCACAATTGATCTTTATAGTGAGACCCCATAGAAAACGAGATCAACGCCCGCTGTGACACGGTTATCTCTCCTTCTTTTTGTAGCCAAGCTAACCTATACGGTTTTGGATGTTTTTCTGTCTTCACCCCTAATTTTCGCGCCGCTTCGGCTGACACGATATTCTCACAACTTCCCCCATCTATGACGAATCGGCACACCTTACCCAGAATAGTACAAGTAGACTGAAATATATTATTTCGAAGCCAATCCCCCTCTTCATTCCTCGTGCCAAACAAGTGCGTCGCACCATTAACATTGTTCATGTGTCGCCGTCTACTAGTTCTTTACTGGCCACTTCTTCGACATCTAATTGCGGATCTTCACTTATTTCCGCATCTTCCTCATTAAATTCTGCAGGATCAATAAACAAAACCTTCTTTGCTGGTCTCTGACATTCAGATAATCTGTGTCCCGTTTCTCCACATCCAAAACATCGAAATCCGCCCGTGGTTCTAGGAGGTTGAACGTTATTTGTCGGGTTTCGTTGTCCAGAATTTGAACTGCCACTAGCACTTGAACGGTTCCCTATATTATCGCCACTACCAATGCTTCCACTTGTCCTGTTTCGACTGTTAGGACCTCCTCTGAAACTCAAAAACGGACCACTGTTAGATTTTCGAGACAACGTTTTCTCCAGTTGTAAAGCCTTTTGATGTGCCTCTGTCACCGTTACTGGATCAAAGAGATTAATCATATCAAGGATTTGCGTTCGCAGTCCGCCACAGTAGCGCGACACCAACTGATCATGTGTCTCTTGAATCTCGTTTCGCACCAACCGTTGATAGAACTCTGTGGTGTATTCATCAACAGATCTCATACCCTGACGGAAATTCTGCAATCTCTGGTACATCAACTTCAAAAAATTGTGAGGTAAAAACTCAGCACGCAGCTTTCGTTTCATCTTCTCCCAATAAGAAATCTTGGGCTTTCCGGAACGATTCCTAGTGAGTTTGAGTTGCTGCCACCATGCTGCTGCTCGACCCCGAAATCTGGTGGACACCAACACCACCTTCTCTGTCTCCGGAACTCTCTTGAATTCTAGGATTTCTTCAACAATCCCGATCCACTCGAGGAATTCTTCTGGCTGCATACTTCCATGGAATTCTGGAACCTCTGTCCGCATCCCTGACTCCCAACGCCTGATGTCTTCAGCTTCTGGCCCCCTTTGTCTGCATTGTGGTTGCGGGATCTCTTCCCCTTCGTCACTGTCACCCCCTGTCTCAGGATTTAAGTTCTGAAAAGGGTTTTGGTTGGCCCTCATCGTCGCTAGCTGCTCCGTTAATTGCTCAACCTGTCGCTCCAATTGTGCCATGCGGTCACGTTCGATAGCTTCTTCTACTAGAATTTGGTTTGGACGTCTTCTTGGCGGCATGATGATGTCGTCCAGAACGAACCAGGCTCTGATACCAAACTGATGTAGCGTAAGCTCTGTCGTGAAAAACCTGCAATAAACAAATTGAAAATACTAACGCTCCGTTGATTCGCGTACGAATACCGGATTATTAGGCTTCAAGTTCGTTGATTCACAAGGAATACCGAAATTGGGAGATAATTAGATAAACTCTAAATTTTATAAATCAAAAACTGTCTAGCCTTTCGGCTTACATGATTATTTAAAGCAAACAAATCCTAACCCTAATCGTATTCCTTACAGAACAAGAAAACGACCATAAATACGAAAAATTACTAAAAAAGGAAAAATTGAGATTAATGCAAAAACTAATACTATTAATAATCCTAAGCAAGTCGGAATTGACGGAAGTCGATTCGGACTTGGAAAACTAAAATTATGGCAAAAATGAAACTTTCCTAAAACGGAAAAAACGGCCTTTTCAGGAACTAAACGATGGAATTTAACTAAAAAAGGGTATGCCACACGACCAAAGGTCGTGATTTCTGAAGATCTCGCCGAAACGCATCAACTGTGAAAAATTCACATCATTCCGACTCTGTCGCCCAGACTAGTAGGAATGAAATGTCCTTTTTTCTTGGTCTTTTTCCTATCCAATCCCTCCATATATTGCAATGCCATGTAATCTAATGCTGCTGCATCAATTACCCTTCAGGAGGGTAATGTGATTCATATGGGATTCACTTTTCCGGGAAACCAAAAACCTAAACCTCCTACCAAACATGAGAATGCTTTGAGATTTCCATTCCCATGTAAAGATGACAGTATACCAAACGGCCCCTAAGTCTTTAATCTCTCCAACGCGCTCTCTCTCTCTCTCTCTCATGTCTCCATCTTCTCCTCTTCAATCATCAACATCACAATTAAAAAAACAACACAATTACAGGAAAAAAAATTCAATGATCTTCTTCTTCTTGTCAACATGAAGGCTGTGTTGAACCTCATCTTTCAAACCCACTTCTCGTTCTTCTTTCAACCCACTCGGAGGAGAGGAGCGAGTGCGATTCGGGGTTGAACGAGTCAAATATGAGACTAGAGAGGCGCGGACGGTGGTGGTGGTGACGGAGCGAGAGGTCAGTCAGGGTTTGTTTTTTGAGGTTTTGTGTTGATCTTCGATTTGGGTGTGATGATGATGAACTGAGTATTAATTTTTGAGGTTTGGTGTTGATTTTCGATCTGGGTATGGGTTTATTTTTTTACTTTTTCTGATTTGGATTCTTTGAGGGTTTGTTTTTTGGGGTTTGGTGTTGGTATGGATCTTCAATCCTACGATTTGGTATGGATTTTTTGTTTGAATGAACTGGGTCTGTGAGGTTTGGGTTTAATTTGGTGATGATGTTGATGGGGGTTAGGGTTTTTTTTTGGCTTAAATTAGGATGTTATGAAACAAAAAAAAATATTGTTTGATTTTGGGTTTGTGATTTCTGGAAATTTTGATGAAGTCAGGTGTTTGAGGAAATTTTGATTTCTGGATGAAGATGAAGATTAGATAGGTGTGGTGTGATGCGTTTTGAAAGTAGTAGTAGAAGAAGAAGAGATGTGTGTGACGGTGATTGGGACTGGGTTTGTGTTTGGATTTGGGTTTGGGTGGTTGGATTTTAGGGTTTGGATTTGAAGAAGAAGAGGTTTGGGATTTTGGATCAAGTTTTTTTTCCTCATTTTTTGATGTTGATGAAGTTCAAAAAACGAAAGAGAGATATGGTGGTGGTGAAGAAAGGGGTTCGATCTGGGTTTGAGTTTCTGGGTTGTTGATAATGATAGATGGAGAAAGTTCGATATGAGTTGTTGATGATGATGGTTATGGGCTGATGATGAAGATGATGATGGTGATGGTCGATGATAATTGTGATGGTCGATACGGTGTAATGTGATGGGAACCTAGAACTAGTTGAACATGATGATTTCTAATATTGTTCGAATTAAAATTTTTTTTTTTCAAATTGGAGATTTTTTTTATGATGATTTTTGATGTTGCTCGAATAATTTTTTTTTCCAAACTGGAGGTTTTGTATATATATTTTTGTTTGTTTTATTTTTTAATCAGGGGTATGAGAGTCATTTGACCCTCTGACCCTGTCAGTCAACGTTATTTTAACATAAAATTTAACAGAAGGATTAAACGAGATAATACTGAAAATGAAGGGACCAGTTTATGTATTAGGTCAAAGTAAAGGGATTAAAATAAAATGCACCCTATCTTAAAGGATGTAATGTACACATTATTGCTCATTTGGTTTGACTGGCACAAATTAGTCAACCATGTTTGAGCAGTCTCAAGCTTTTGTCATTGTATGCATCACTCCCATTTTCCACCGCCAACAAACTCTATAAAATACCAATCTCTCATTACAAATCAAAAAGCCAAAACAAAGGCAAAAGCAAAACACTAAACATAAAACAAGTCCAAATTGGATCAATTTCAAGAGATATCCAAACATGCACGCCCCACTCTCCTCCCTCTACCTATCGCTCCTCATCTTCACTAACCTCTTCTCCCCTTCACTCTCCGAGCGGTGCAACCCAAATGACAAAAAAGCCCTTCTCAATTTCAAAAAAGCCCTCAACAACCCCTACGCACTCTCTTCATGGAACCCAGACAATGACTGTTGTGACTGGTACTGCGTCGATTGCGATTCCACCACCAACCGCATCAACTCTCTCACCATCTTCGCCGACGACCTCCCCGGCCAAATCCCCGCCGCAGTAGGTGATCTTCCCTACCTAGAAACCCTAATGCTTCACAAACTAACCAACCTCACTGGCCCTATACAACCCTCCATTGCCAAGCTCAAGCACCTGAAGTTTCTACGTATTAGCTGGACTAACGTTTCTGGGTCGGTACCAGATTTTATCAGCCAACTCAGCAACTTAACATTCTTAGATCTTGCTTTCAATTCTCTTTCTGGGTACATCCCAAGTTCTCTCTCCAAGTTGCAGAATCTAGATGCTATTCATTTGGATAGAAACAAGCTTACGGGTCCGATCCCGGACTCTTTTGGCAAATTCAAAGGCCAAGTACCGGCACTTTACTTGTTTCACAACCAGCTCTCTGGTAAAATTCCGGATTCTTTAGGGAACATGAACTTTAACACCATAGATTTGTCTAGGAACAAGCTTGAAGGCGATGCTTCGTTCTTGTTCGGGTCTAAGAAGACAACCTTTTAAAAATATTTGTTAAAATGACTGAGAGAAAAAGATGTGTTTGGTAACCAAGAAAATCTCCATAAAAGGAGTTAGTTTGTTAGATTTTTTATTGATAATCAGATTGTAATACAAGGCTCTATATATATGTACAAAAGAATCGATCACACATGCTAAAAGCATGAACCTTAAAATCAGGAGAATCTAACCAATAGAAAATCACTCTTGGTAGCCACATCAGCAGATTAGTTATTAACAGATATTAACTTCCTTTTAACAGCTACTTGACTACTTTAACTAATCAGACATTATCTAATTAACGCCTTCATCTTTTACCGTTAACATCTAGATTGTTGATCACCATGTGATCAGCTGATGACCAGTGTTGATGATCTCTTAAGGAAGAGTTCTGATGCTCTGTTTCTTTAGTAATCTGTTTTGTATATATAGGCCACTGGACCATCGGTATCTGCATCATGCTTTCTAATGCTAAGCATGCTAGTAGGTAGACCACTCTCCTTTACATGCCCCCGCAAACCAAACTGGGGAGAATTCACCAGTTTGAGTTTGGTACATAGAAAACGAAACCTATCTTTGGTGAAAGCTTTTGTAAATATATCAGCCACTTGATGTTCCGTTGGTATGTATCTAGTCTCAATTTCTCCTGACATGACCTTCTCACGAATAAAATGGGTATCAATGTCAATATGCTTCGTTCGTTGATGAAAGACATGATTTTGAGAGAGAGAGTTTGCACCAATGTTGTCACACCAAACAACCGAACACTGGTTAACAGGAATGCGCAGCTCTGTAAGCAACGAACGAAGCCAAAGTATATCAGTCGTCACCTGTGCCATAGACCGATATTCTGCTTCGGTGCTTGATCTTGCAACTACACGTTGCTTTCTAGAACTCCAGGAGATCAAATTACCACCTAATAACACACAATTTCTCTTGTTGATCTTCTATCATCAATGCAGCTTGCCCAATCAGCATCTGCAAAAGCTTCAAGTGATAAGACTTTAGCTGGTCTGAAATGTAAGCCAAGATGAGGAGTTCCCTTTAGATATCGAAGAACTCGTTTACAAGCTTGCCAATGTACCATTATAGGAGCAACTAAGAATTGACTTAGTTTGTTGACAATGAATGAGATATCCGGACGTGTATTGGTGAGATATTGAAGGGCACCAATGGTGCTTCTATAGAGTGTAGGGTCAGTGAATGCTACTCCATCAGTTAATGAGAGCTTAGTTCCAGCAGCAATAGGACTGTCACTAGGTTTAGAGTCAGCCATGTTTGTCTTGAGCAGCAAATCTGATATATATTTAGTCTGTGTAAGGTAGAGACCTGATCCATCACGATGAGCTTCAAAACCGAGGAAGTAATTGACAGGACCTAATGTTTTCAGAGCAAACTTCTTGTGAAGAGTGGATATCAAATCCTTAACCAACTTCTGATTATTACCGGTGATGAGTATATCATCCACATAAACTAGTAGGAAAAATGAATCAGTACCTTTGAATTTAGTAAACAAGGAAGTGTCAGAAGTAGAATTAGTGAAACCCCATGTCAGGAGAGCTGCTCGAAGCTTGTGAAACCAACTTCTCGGAGCTTGTTTAAGGCCATATAGTGACTTGTGTAATCGACAAACATGTGTAGGCTTTGAAGAGTCGACGAAACCCTCCGGTTGTGTCATATACACCAGTTCGGAGAGGTCACCATTAAGGAATGCATTATTGATATCAACTTGTTCAATTTGCCATCCATACGATACAACAATTGTAAAGATGACTCTGATGGTTGAGGCTTTAACCACAGGACTGAAAGTGTCCAAAAAATCCAACCCAGGTGTTTGATGAAATCCTTTGGCCACTAACCTTGCTTTGTGCTTCAGAAGAGACCCATCTTGGTTGAATTTGGTTCTAAAAACCCACTTGCAGCCTACCACATTCATATCAGAAGAAAAAAGAACCAGTGACCATGTATTATTGGACTGCAAAGCATTAAACTCTTCATGCATTGCTTTAAGCCATTTTGGATCTTTAAGTGCTACCTTTGCAGATGTTGGATCAGTTTCAAATAAGTAGCAACCCAATGTTGCAGTGCTTGCTGCATTAGAGGCGTAGACTTTGGGCTTAAAAATGCCATTTTTAGACCTTGTAGTCATAGGATGCATTGAAGAGATAGGACAAGTGGGAGCTGGCACAACAATTTCTAATTCAGGCAAATCAGCTGTGTGTATAGATGTAGGTGATAAAAAAGTATCAACTTCTATCATATTTATATGAGTAGTCTCTGATGCGTGTGGAACAATGTTTGCTGATGAGGAACATTGGTTTGTGACCTGATCAGTACTTGAATAAGCAATGCCATTTTTGGTAGTAAAACAGGGCACATGTGATAAGACCTTTTGAATAGCAGATATAGGCATGCTCGAAGTGGTAGGTTTGTCATGTGAATTTTTGTGAGCTGGAAAAAGATACTCAAAAGGAAACTCCGACTCATTAAATTCTACATGCCTAGACAAGTAAATCTTTCCAGATGGATGTAAACATTTATATCCCTTATGTATTTGACTATAACCAATAAAGAGACACTTAGTTGTATGAAAATTAAACTTAGTCCTTGAGTAGTCTTAAGGTAGGGAAAACAACTACATCCAAAAGTCTTGAAGAAGCTATAATTGGGTTTCTTGTGAAATAACTTCTCAAATGGAGATATGAATCGAAATATTGCTATTGGCATATTATTAATAAGGAAAACAGCAATACTGAAGGCTTCATACCAGTATTGTAAGGGCATTTTTGCATGGGCAAGTAGAGTTAGGCCTGTCTCCACAATATGTCTATGTTTCCTCTCAGCTACCCCATTTTGTTGGTGTATATGAGGACAAGACATTCTCACTTGTATTCCCTGTTGAGCAAGATAGGAAGCAAAAGCAATATATTCCCCACCCATATCAGTGTGTAGACTCTTAATTTTCTTTTCAAATTGTAGCTCTACATTATTTTTGAATCTCTTAAACACCTCAAGTGCCTCTGACTTGAGTTTCAATGGAAACAATCAAGTAAATCTTGTATGTGCATCAACAAAAGATATGTAATATCTATGTCCTTCTGTTGATAATAAAGGAGCAGGGCCCCAAATATCAGAGTATATAAGCTCAAGAGGAGCTGTAGCTGTAATATCATTCCTTGAAAAAGGCAGACTATGAAGTTTGCCAAGTTTACATGAGTCACAAAAGTGGGGTACTTGAAACTTGTTAGAAAAATGAATCTTATTCAACATTTTTTGCAAAATCAAAGGAGCTGGATGCCCCAATTTAGCATGCCAAACATTGGCATTCACAACAGCTAGATTTGCATGTTGTGACTTGGATTCTAACATTTGTCCAAGGCTGTTATTTTGAGAAGAAAAAGCAGTAGAGAGACCAGCTGAAGAGGCTTCGGTTTTGCCAAGCTTGTAGTTCAAATGAGGTTGATTTGACACACCAACAAGCTCTAAGCAATATAGACCATCTCTAAGTGCTCCTTGAAGCAAAACCCTCTTCGTTTTGAGATCCTTTATCACACATTGATCACCAAAAAACTCAGCAATAGCTTTGTTGTCATTTGTAAATTTAGAGATACTAAGCAAGTTCTTAGTTATCTGTGGAACATGCAATATGTTGTTGAGATATAAATGCTGAATTGGTTGTGTGTGTGATTTGACCAAAGTATCACCAATATGAGATATTTGGAGTTGATCCCCATTACCAACAACTAATCTATCATTACCTCGATAGCTTGACTTCAATGAGAGGTTGTTGAGATCGGAAGTGATGTGATTGGTGGCGCCACTGTCGACGTACCAAGCTGGATCATTTACTGACTCAGGTGTGGCCATGTATGCAGAACTTTGGTGATAGTTAGCTTGTGGTTCAATGACAGCAGAGTTCATGTTAGCTTGAGAAGAGGCTCCAACTTGCATCTGTACATTGCCTTGTTGTTGATGATAGTAAGCTTGTTGTTGTTGTTGAGGTTGAGGTGGTCCTTGAAAGCCTTGATCAAATCTGTGATAACATTTTAAAGCCCCATGTCCAGGTTTATTACAAACCTGACAGTGTATTCTTCCTCTGCCACCAAACCTGCCATTTCTTCCTCTTCCACGTTGTGCACCTCTGTTGTTGCTATTGTAACTATCTCTCTGTCCCTTCTTTTCTTGATTATTGCTATAGACATAATTTGCTGAGGCTTGACCAATTTCAAGATGAGATGGAGAATCAAGATGTTGAAGTCGTTGCTCATGTGTTAACAAGAGAAAGTGTGCATCATCAAAGGTCATGAATCTTTGTTGAGCAGTTATAACAGAGACAATAGCATCAAAATCATGTCCAACTCCGTTTATCAAGCACATGACAAGATCTCGGTCTCTAACATCTTCTCCAGCAGCCAATAATGCATCTCCAACATTTTTTACTTTAAGAACAAAATCGCTAACAGAGTCTACACCTTTTTTCAAAGAATTCAATTGATTTCTGAGTTGAAGGATTTTGGCCATGGATTGTTGAGAGTAGATCCTCTCAAGTCTACTCCAAACCTCACAAGATGTTTGACAACCAATCACTTGCCCTATAATGTTTTCGCTAACAGTAGAATATATCCAGGCCATAAGAATCTTATCAACTCTTTTCCAGTTAGAGAATTGTTTACTTATACGTTTTTCAATATGGTTCTCACCAGATTCATCAATGATTTCTACATCAACAAATTTAATTGAAGGTTGATTCATTCCTAGTAGATATTCCTCAAGATCTAAACCTTGAATTATCGGAAGTACCTGAGTCTTCCAGTAGAGGTAGTTTGATTTGTTGAGCTTTATATGCAGATTGAAGTTCAAGCTCTTTGACAGTGACGAGAATTCCATTGCTGATGCAGCTAATGATTGAGAGCTCTGGCTTTGATCTCCACTTTGAAAGTGTGAAGGTGACGCAGCTCCTTGATTGTAATGAGTAGGATCTTGGATCGGTGAGTTGTGTTGATATGCCATTGACGTTGGTCAAAGGCTTTGATACCATGAAAATATTTGTTAAAATGACTGAGAGAAAAAGATGTGTTTGGTAACCAAGAAAATCTCCATAAAAGGAGTTAGTTTGTTAGATTTTTTATTGATAATCAGATTGTAATACAAGGCTCTATATATATGTACAAAAGAATCGATCACACATGCTAAAAGCATGAACCTTAAAATCAGGAGAATCTAACCAATAGAAAATCACTCTTGGTAGCCACATCAGCAGATTAGTTATTAACAGATATTAACTTCCTTTTAACATCTACTTGACTACTTTAACTAATCAGACAGTATCTAATTAACGCCTTCATCTTTTGCCGTTAACATCTAGATTGTTGATCACCATGTGATCAGCTGATGACCAGTGTTGATGATCTCTTAAGGAAGAGTTCTGATGCTCTGTTTCTTTAGTAATCTGTTTTGTATATATAGGCCACTGGACCATCGGTATCTGCATCATGCTTTCTAATGCTAAGCATGCTAGTAGGAAGACCACTCTCCTTTACACCTTTACAGTGGATCTGTCAAGAAACTTATTAGAGTTCAATCTATCGAAGGTTGTGTTTTCAAAGAGCTTGGCGGTGCTGGATCTGAATAACAATAAGCTGTTTGGGAGTATTCCGGAGGAGATGACTTCGCTGAGTTTGCAGTTGTTTAATGTGAGTTATAACAGGTTGTGTGGGAAGATTCCTGTGGGAGGGAGTTTGCAGAGATTTGATTATTCCACGTATTTTCATAACCGATGCTTGTGTGGTGCACCGCTTGAGAGCTGCAAGTGAACACAGTGGTCGAACTTCTACTGTTTCTGTTTGATCGTGCCCAGTTTAATATTGTATTCGTATCATATATGATTAGTTTTTAATTATGAATACTAAATAAACAGTAATTGAGTGGCTTTTTATTGAATCTAAGATATAATGAATGAGTAATCTCACAGGTTACTATTTTCAATCTTGTATAGCAAAATTTCATGTCAATAAATATTTCAAAATTGAAGTTTCTACAAATAAAAATAAAAATGTGTCCCTTAAAATAAAATATCATATACGTACAATATAGCGATCATGCATGTAATAAAATTCACCTCTAAATGGTAAGATTATCCAATCAAGTTGTCTAATTTTTATTGGAAGTTTAAAAACAAAATTTAAAATATTAAAATCGTATAAAATTAGAAAACTTATTGGACAGGCTTATCAGATTTTCTGGTCAGTTATTAGCATCTCTTTTGTTGAAAATAGTGATTAGAAGTCAACTTTAACATTAAATTGTAACCCATATATATATATATATATATATATGTGAGTATAAAAGAAGGCGTTTTTTTTCTTAATTCTCTTTTCTCTTCTCTCTTCTCTCTTGTACATTTGCGTTTCTTTCTCTTCTCTCTATTTTCTTTCTATTTATTCTCCTTGTCCAGACAATTCTAACAACTTAATATTATAGGCATAAATCCGATATCATTTGCCCTTCAAAAAGTTTTTCGTGGACAAAAACAATACTTTAAAAGTGATTAAGAATATGCAAAACAACCATGACATATGACATGAAGGATGTTCAGACTTTTTTTTTTTTTTTGACAACATGGGTTATATACTTATATCCTATAAAACTAGTTTTGTTTGGCTTACTTGGAGTTAGAGCAACTCCGACCAAAATATTAAATGCACCAAAAACATCAATTTGGTGTAAAAATCAAATCCATAGAACACCCTAAATCACAACTATCCAAAATAAAAAATTTAATGTAGCTCCGTTGTCTCACCAAATTTGGTGCATTCTGTAGCTATACCAAAACTATTTTTTTTAATATATTTTTTCTAAATATCACCTCACTCACTTTTATTTTTAAAGTCACCAATTTAACCTTACTATACTTAATTATAATAATATATATTCTATAAATATATATAATTGAAAAACTCTCGTTAAGATCTTTAAAATACCATAAATATTGATATATATTTAATTTAATTAATGTACTTATTAATTATAAATTGAATCAATTTCAAATTTAATAATAATTTAAAGATTTATCGGAAGAATATTTTTTTAAAATACTCTTTTGATATAAAATTTGGTATAATACATTAGAGTGAATTTTTTTTTTTTAATAAAAATATATTCTTTTAAGATTCTCTTATAATACTAAATTGATATAAAATTTGATGGGTTAAGGATACTCTTTTAAAGATAGTATTGTTTAGCTGGTCTATGAAAGATGGTACTAATCGGACAGTCTAGGTGGGTTTTGGGTCTTGTGCCTGCCTGAAACAGAGAAAGGAGAGATGTTAGAAACATCGACTGGTGGTCGTCCTTTATACTTCGACGTAATACCAAATCTTAAAGAGATGGAAAGACAATCGTAAATAATAAATATGTACCTCATAAATGAAGTTGGTTCACCTATTTATGATGGAGGAAGAGTGACAGAGTATCTATTCTGGAATGTGTACTCTGAGTGCTAGTTGGACACTTGAGAGCTAGCCTAGCTAATGCTTGTTGATGCAGAAGCATTCAATGATGAGTTATCAAGCAGGCCTAAAAAAATGTCTAATGATGAGTTATCAAGTATGCGTAAAAGAAAGTCTAAAGTCTTAAAGATATCTTAAAGATGGATCAGGATCCTTTTATTGTCTTGTTTTTCTTTAATTTTTTATAATCTAATGATATATAAACAAAATAAAAAATACATGATCAAGATTTGATCACTTTATACTTCTTCGTACAATTTAATGTTTTAATTACACTTAAGAAATGTGAAGAAAAATAAGGATAAAGAGAGGATCTTGATCCCTTAAAGATTATGTTTGAAAATAATCTCAGATTTCCTAATTTTAGTGCATCTTCTCTTTACTTTCCTTAATCTGTTTAGATTTGTAACTTTTGAATTATTTAATAAGAAAATATTGCACTATAAAAAAAATCTAGCTTGATTGGAGAGTTTTTATAGATTGAAAGTGATGACGGACGAGAGGATGATAATGGAGGAGAGAATGATTATCTCCTCCATCGGTCAGATCTAATCAAATGATATAGGGAAGTCATCTTGCATAAGATTTATTCCTATTTTTTAATTATTTATTTTTAATAATAAAGTAAGGGTATTTTAGTCTATTCACACTAAAAATGAGGTCAATTGTTAGAGACTTAGGGTGCGTTTGGTACGCGGGACGGGACAGGATAAGGTAGAACAACTTGTTCTTATCTCATGTTTGGCGCGACCTTAGCATGGGACAAGACGGGATAAGGTGGGACAAAAATCACAAAAATCACAAAAAATTGTTCCACCCAAGACCCTAGGACAACTTGTCCCATAACATGGGAGTATGGGACAAGTGTCAAAAAAAACCAATTTACCCTTTAAATGTTCAAACATATCAAATATATTATATTATATATATAATATATAATATATTAAATATATTATTATTATATATATATATTAATATTTAATAATATATAAAAATTATAATACATATATAATATAATATATATATTTTATATATATATATTAAATATATTATTATATATATAATAATATATAATAATATATACTATATCATATATATATATATATTTTATATATATATATTATACTATATATGATATATATAGTATAATATATATATTATATATAATATATAAATTAAGAATATATATTATATATGATACATATCTTATATATAAATTAAGAATATATTATATATGATACATATCTTATATATATTATAAATATATATATAATAATATATTTAATATAATATATAATTTTATAATATATATATTAATATACTATATATATATATATTATATAGTCATTTTTCTGTCGGTGCGCACTGATAGAATTATATAAGAACATTGAATGTGAGCCACTCATTTATAAAATAGTTTTGACAAGTACATACATACCAGATCAAAATATATATAAAATGAGTGGTCCACATTCAATGTCCTTATATAATTCTATCCGTACGCACTTATATAAAATTATTGTATATATATTTATCGTATATAATAGAGTTAACAAAAGACATCTAACAACTGAGGTGATTTGTACGGTTATGCGTGCAATTATACTAAATATCAGGTGTGTTTGTATAAATTTCGCATATTAATATGATAGAAGAAGTGTAAAAGGAAATTTTTTTTGATGAAAGTTCCTCATCGTGAGACCCTCATTCAGTCTGAAAGTGAGAAGGTATTTCACTCCATTGAGAGCCTTGAAGAAAAGTAGACTATGTACTTGCCTGCCCTTATATCATACCAATGGCAATTACAAGCTACCTTGTCAAGTTGTAAAAAAAATGAGAAACATACACCATGCAACCAACATGAGCTATGCAAATATGCAATTTCATTCCTAGACCTAGAGCACCTCGAAGAAAAGTGGAGGATGTATTGTAAACTCGCTTGCTTGTCCTTACATCCTACTAGTGGCAATTACAAGCTACCTTGCCAAGTTGTGGTGCCATGCATACCACAAAGCCAAAAAGAAATTGAGCTCACTCCCATACAGTACTACATTTTGTTTTCACACATCCAGCGTGACAAGTAACCAATTTGCAACGATAATAATCACCAACCCACTAGAGTGATTGACCAGATAACACAGGCTTATGTACACACGCTGCTTGTTGCTCTGACCTCTACTTGCATATTCTTGACAAATATTTCTTTTTGCAAGTAGTTTAGAAAAGAAAAGATAATTGGTTCAATCAAGTCACTTAGAGCAAGTAAATTAGAGCAAGTAAATTTGTATGTCAGTACAAGAGTAAATTTAATTATTCACAAGACACCCCCTTTGCTTTTCTTTTCAGGGGTGTTTTCAGATACAAGATCATTGTACAAGTTCAGCGAGAATTAGGGGTGAAGAAGAGTACCAAATAAATGTAGTCTCCTCTTCACAGTTGATACCAGTCAGAATGGAGACTCCTTCCATTGTAATCTATCAAGCCCATCAACGATTGCTCTACGAAACTCACCATTATGGAGAAGGAAAGATGAGACGTGCCCACCGGTGACCCATCTCACTTCCGAACCCGGCCATGCTTTCTGAAGCTCCAGCACCGAGTGTTTTGGTATGTAACCATCGTCCTAAAGTGCATGATTGCGGTCAGAAATTGAGTAGTAAGAGTACGTTTGGCATGAAAATTTTGAAAAAACATGAAACAAATGTAGAAAACAGTGGTACTTCAAGCGTTTTTCTTAGAAACACAACTTTGCAGAGGACATATGAAAGAAGTATATTACTTCTGTTAATGGATTTCATATGGTCAAATGGGAAGTTTTGACAACCGATATCATTAATTAAATTCAAATTTCATATTCAAAATTCATGGTGGAAGCTACGGCAACTGAAGGTATAAGTCTATTTTATGAATCACAACTATTCACTATTCAGTAAAAGCAATTAAAGGGTGGGGGGCAATTAGGAGTCAGTCGACATGCCATTGAAAATGGGGGGAGTGCATATAAAAGACTTAAGAACCATAAAGACGTCTTTCAAAAGATGATAATAGTAGATCAAAGTTGCCATCCCCTCTACAACTGAAATGATGCATGCATCAATGCTTCTTTGTCATGAGACTCATGACAAATTCTGTAGTAAAACAAAAAATCAAAACCAATCACTCTGATGGTCTCAATTTTTGTATGAAAAATCAATTTAAAATAAAAACAGTATATCATTTCAATTTTATGGTCAAATCAAGTTTGGTTGAATGGATATAGATCACTGGATCAAAAAACTTATCCTAGTTTTGCCCGATTGTGAACCATCATGTGATCTCTCCAAATATTCACTTCATGCCAAGTCAATAATAAAACTTCTTGTTGTCCACTTTTAAATGACATTTATTTGATAAATAATCTGATATGGTACTTACAGTTGCAGCAACAAAGATTATAGCATCGGGATTTTTGGGAATCGGAAAGCGAGTGACATCTGTGAGAGATAGTACATTTCTCATCCGTTCTCTCACCTCCTCGAGAGTCATTGCAGCCTTCTGCACTGCAAGATCCTCTCTCAGTGCCTCCCATGCAGTGCCATGTTGTAATATTCCCTCACAGAATGCCACAACAGCAGAATGAGGAGAGAGAAAAGGAAGGGTCGCAACAGGTGTGGGGTGCAGTGATCCAACCATTGCAGCATGTACTCCTCCTAAATTCCATGAAGCATCCAAATATAAGGAGTGAATATACTAGTATTCCAGTTCACGAGTAGACACTTTCATTTATACATAACAACTCTTAACCAACAAGTCATTTTCAAACAACTTACAACACTTACAACCATAAAAAAGAAGAAAGATCATATCAAATCATTCTTACCCATGCTAAGTCCACAAACACCCATCTTCCCAAACCCTGCCTCTGTATCTAACCAATGCAAAAGACTACGTGACTCTTCAATGGTTGCTCTTCCTAATAATAGCAAGTCACTGACACACAAAAGTTTAGAACCACGCTGCAGCATAGGACGCCTTTGACCATAGAATGGGCTGCAAATAGATTTACATCAAATCAAATCTTTCAACTTGCATGAATAATAAAATAGATGCTCTTCTTTCAGCTTCTAAATGTAGCTGCTAATACGGAATGGACCCTAACCTCTCAAGCACCATGGTTGCAATGTTTTCTTTCAACAATGGTCCACCAAGACGCAATCTCCGCTCAAATGTGTGGTCCCCTGTGCCTGCAAAAGAAAGACTACAATTTGTAATCCAATGAATTTGAGTACTGACTCTAGAAAACAGCATTACTAAGAAGCTAGCAATATAGGCAATTTTGATATGATATTCAAGTAAAACAGGGATTCCAATGGATTAACTTAAGGATCTGAAATTTTTACTAAAACGCTAAAAAAAACTGAGAAATTAATCCGGCAATGTTATGAACAAAAAAAACAAATCACAAATGAAGTTAGAATGTAGAAGAATCAAATGTCACAAGAAAAGGTGATATTCCCAAAATATTTGAAATAGAGAGACTTCTTAAGTAATAAAAAATATAGCCACAACACAAATATCATAATACAATCATAGGGCAGTTGATCACTCACAACAGAATGAATGAAACAGGCTCAATTACAATAATTAGATTTTTTTTCAACAATCCAATAATCCATCCTCCAAACTGCAAATAAGCAAACTTCATTCTTTCCTCACAAAAAGACCCTTCAGAGAACCCCACAAATACATGAGTCACTTTATCTAGGAAAAGATAAGATTCTAATATGGTTTTTACAATATATCTATTATCTATCTTGTAATCCTTGAGTTAAACTTCATTGAGGCAAAAACGAAAGCATAAACTGAATTGAATGTCCCTCAAAACAAATGGAAGATTAAAAGTGTTCAAGAAAGGGACAAACTGTTTTCGACCCGCTGCCCTTTACACTTTACACTTAATTGCCAATTAACAACCATACCCATCAAAAGCGGAGTTATTCACATCAAACAAATTCATTCAAATCTATGTTTAAACTAAACCTCTGACTTCAAACTTCTACAACAAAGAAAGAAAATCCAATCCATTTAAAATCAAACACAAAACCACAAAAGTTAACAATCAAGTATTTAACAGCCAAAATATTATACCATGTCAAAAAGCATATAAAGAACCAAAAACAACTAACTCATTTTAATTCTCCGCAACCACAAAAATCCTTCACTGATTGAATGAGAACCCAACATCTTAACCAACTTAAAACCAACCCAGCATTTCTAATAAGAAATCAATCAAACCCGAAATAAACTAGAAATCTTATTCTGGATTCCTTATCAAATGATAAAAAAATATACCACGGCGGCGATACCTGCAAGGTGAACCACACAGGCCATCTTCTGGGGAGGCACGCACTTGGGTGATAGAAAAGCAACCCTGACATTGTGACTCTCAGGAGGCAATGCACTGATCAACTGCTCATCACATGGTGTCCTGAAGACACCTTCTCTTAAAACAGCAGAATTGGTCTCCCAAACAGTTTTCCAAATTGGCTGAATCAAGCTTGGAGGCCAGTTTTGACCTTCAACTTCAGGAAACAATTGTTTGATCATTTTCTCTAAAAGATCAAGCTTGTTGCCGCCCCATCCTCTGGAGAAGAATGGTGTGCTGATTTTTGTTCTGTGCATAAATGCACCGTATACGTGGTCCAGTACATAGTGGAGCATTCCCAAATTCACAGTCACCATTTTTGGAGACTATAACAGGATAGATTTGGCTTCTTTTTTTAAGATGAGATTATTAATTGTTTGAAGAAATTACACCTTGAAAAATTAGGAATCGAATTAATCAAAAAATTATTCGGAAAACACAGAACAGATCTAATTGAATAAAATGCCAATTAGAATTGGAGAAAATTATCAAAGAAGAGAATCAGATCTAGCGAATCAGAATTTTTAGATAAAAACATAAAATAACAATAATGTGTTGAATATTAAAAAATAAAAAGAGAAAAGAGAAAGAACGATAGAGATAAAGAAACGGATAGAAGGAGACTGATTGAGAGAGATTCGTGGGTTAATCTAAAAACCTGTTAAGGCGAGAAACACAGTTATATATATACAGAGAGAGAGAGAGTATTTCGTTACAAAAACTGTGGGCGGAGAAGAACATAGATGGATTTGAGTTTGTGACACGCTGGATTAGAGCAGTTGAATGGGTCGGGCCGGTTATAATTTCATGGTTCAATTGGCTTTGAAGCACCAATACAGGCCGGGTCTTGATTTTTTTTTTCAAATGTCAAAAGTGGATTTGCCCACATTAGAGGTGCCCACGGTTCGGTTAAACCGTGGGTTCCAAACCAAAACCGTCCGTTGAAAATCGATACCGAAACCGCCAATTATGAAACAGGTTGAAAACTGGTTTTGAACCGGTTCGATTACGATTAGGGGTCCTAAAAAACCTCTAAAAACCTCCAAAAACTGATGGTTTAACCTTCGAATTTCAATAATTTTTTGAAAAAAATTAATTAAAAAAACCACCAACCAATCAGAAGCTGACATGTGGCATTTATTTGGAAATCAAAATTGAGCTGACCATTAGTCATTAATTTTAATTTATTTAAAAAAAAAAGAAGGAAAAACCGGTCTCAAAACGAAACCGAACCAGTATAGGTCGGTTTCGAAACCGAAAACCGTAACCGACCCGCCAAACCAGTGGTTAAAAACCGAAAACCAAACTGTGACGGCCGGTTACGGTTACGGTTTAGGCTTCCCACGAAGCCGGAACCTACGGTTTCAAATTGAACCAGAACCTACAGTTTTAAATTGAAACCGAACCGTGGACACCACTAACCGACAAAGACTTGAAAGGTAATAAGGTAGTCTAGCTTTGATTTGTTTTGTATGTAAAATTATTATTATTATTATTTTTATTCTTTAAGCCCGATCATAGATAAGTTTTAAAAAAAAAGGTCCGATCATGCCCTTAAACAGTTAAACATGGTATACCAATTATAGGGCATGGATACAAGTTTGGCTCTCAATTAACGGGCCCAGATCAGGCACCCGACCCAATTGACACCTCCAGGCTGGATTGAGATCCACGTATGACGTACCTTCTCATGTCTATCCACTTCTGATTTCTTTTGATTTTGTTTTCATTATTATTATTATTATTATTATTAGGGCAAATTGGTTTAAACCCTTCAGGTTTGGATAAGTTACATTTAGATGAAAAAGTTTTTTTATTATACACTAACACTCCAAAAACTTAAATTTGACTTTGAAAATACTTAAAATGCCCACAGTTATATCATTTTATACTTTATTTTTTTTATCTTTTAACCAAAAACTTTATAAACTTTAATAAAAATAAAAAATAAAATAAAAAATATAATTCATTAAATAAATAAATAGTTTTTAAAATTAAATAAATAAATAGTTTAAAAATTAAATAAATAAATAATTTAAAAAATTAAATAAAAATAGTTTTAAAAAATCAAATAAATAAATAGTTTAAAAAATTAAATAAATAAATAGTTTCAATAAATAAATAAATAAATGAAACAAATTTAAAATATTAATTTTTTAAGGATATCCATTAATAGGGACAAGAGAAGCTCTTAATATCCAAACTTATTTATTTATATTTTTTTTAAAACTATTTTCTTAGAATATTTATTTTTTTTATTTTTTGAAACTATTTATTTATTAAAAATTTTAAACTATTTATTTATTTAATTTTTTTAAAATTATTTATTTATTTTATTTTTTTAACTATAGATTTATTTAATAAATATTATTTTTTATTTAATTTTTTTTATTTTTACTAAAGTTTATAAAGTTTTTGGTTAAAAGATAAAAAAATAAAATATAAAATAATATAAATAGGGGCATTTTAGGTATTTTAAAATCAAATTTAAGTTTTGGGGGTGTTAGTGTATAATAAAGAAACTTTCCATTTAGATGTAACTTGTCCAAACCTCAAGGGGTTCAGTGCAATTTGCCCTTATTATTATTTTGGTGATTCCCATGATCGTAGAAGCTAGGAAAAAGCAAGCAATAATTCAATTGGTGTTCAAATTCTCTAACCCCAGTCACCATTCACCAACATAAAATAAAACAAGAAATAGCAGTTTTGTATCACCCACCTGTTGATAATGATGTATTAGTTTATATGCAAGTCACCTACTTTTTCCTATGGTTTTGCACTAGTTTTAGATTATTTTTCATATGACGGTGTGCATTATTTGTTTCATTTATATGATTTGTATTATTAAAAGAATAATACTGTACGATCCAAAAAATAAATTTAAAATTCAATCAAGATGAATTGTTATCATCACATAAATTATAGAACGATGTCATGAATGATATCATTTGGTTTGGTTTTTGGACTAAATTTTTAGATCTACAATAATTGGTTTTATTAATGATAGATTTGGATTATCTCATTGTCTCATCCTGATCTTTTTAAATCACATCATAACCATACATTCATTGTAATATTTATATATCATGAATTTAAGTGAGGCCAAGAGAAAAAAATATCTAAATCCATCAATGATATGTCTTGTTATTTTATTATTTTTATTGTATTTTTAATCGATTTATTTAGCTGATGTGGCAAAATATAGATGTGCAAACAGAAGTTAGAGCATCTCCAATGCAAACGTGAGTTGTGAAAAAAAAAAGATATCACGTAGGATAAATATACATTCTGTTAATAATTGTGTCTCTAATGCAACCGTGTATATTCAACCTCAAACTGACGTGGCAAAAAAATAATAGACATTGTCAACATGACCTTCCACTTTCAGACGGCTTGTTGCACAACCTTTTTTAGGTTGACTCACTAAACATTTAAAATTGACATTAATTTTTCATATATTTTTAGTAAGGAAATAAAATAAAAAAGAAAATAAGAAATAAAATTGGACACTTCATTAAAATAAAATGTGTTTTAAACGAAAGCATTAGAGATCAAAAATAAGTTAATTGTCTATCAAGTCCATACATTGTTGCCATGTCAACTATTATTCATATGCAAGTCATTTTTGTGTTGAAGATGCTCTTAGACAGTTAATTCCGCAATGTTTATATATATATATGAAAATTTTTACACCGATAAATATTTATCAGTGCGTTGCATGTGAACTATTAAATTCAATTGCTTTGACCCAGTATGCACTTATCAATACTTATCCATAATTTATGGCTCTCATGTAATGCACTTATGTAATTTATATCAATACGTACTGAAAAGAAAAAGAATGTATAAATATTTCCTATATATATATATATAGAGAGAGAGAGAGAGAGAGAGAGAGAGAGACATATTCACACACAATGTCAATCTCAAACCTAATCGGACATATACCTGCAAAATCTTGTCTTTCAAGTTATCTAATTTATCTTAAACTATATCTTCCACGCTATAAATAACACGCTCAATCAACAAGTCTTCTCATAGTACGTAGTTCTAGCTTGTTCAACACACACAACCATGGAGACTACCAAATTGATTTTATACGCTCTCTCTTTATGCTTTCTCTTCCAAGCATTAACTGCTTGTGAGGTTTCTCACGACGGCAGAACCATCACCATTGACGGCCAGCGGAGAGTTTTGCTCTCTGGCTAGTGGCTCCATCCATTACCCTAGAAGCACCCCTGAAGTAACGTTTCGTTTTGATTAATATAATTTATAGTAATTGATTAACGTTAAATTATTGGTTGATAGATGTGGCCAGGCCTTATGTGGAAATCAAAGGAAGGTCGTTTGAATTAGTGGTGTAAATATGGGCCGGGCCTGGAGGGCCCGGTCCGGCCGACCTGCCAAGGATGGCGGGCCGTGCCTGGCACGGCCCCCATCCTTGGCACGTGCCGGGTAAGGGTTTGAGGCACGGCGTGCCGGCCCGGCACGGCACGCCAGCACGGCGTGCCAGGCCCAACGGTCGGCACGCCGGGCCGGCACGCGTGCCGGCCCGGCGTGCGACCGTTGGGCCCGCGGAATTTTTTTTTTTTTTTTTTGTAATTTAAGTGTATAACGGTTTTTTTTTTTTTAAATATGGGCCGGCCCATTTGGCCCGTCAAATTGGCCCACATGCCGGGCCCCCATTTAGGAAAACGGGCCGTGCCTGGCACTGGCCTGCCAAAGTGGCGTGCCGTGCCAGGCACGGCCCGTTTTCCTAAACGGGCCGGGGGGCCGTGCCGATGTGGGCCGGGCCGGCCCCCTTTTACACCATTAGTTTGAATGCAATCGAGACCTACGTTTTTTGGAATGCACATGAACCGTTGCGTCATCAGTATGACTTTAATGTCAATCTCGATCTTGTAAGATTTATCAAAAGCATTCAAGACAAGAGATTGTACGCCGTTCTTCACATCGGACCATATGTTTGTGCTGAATGGAATTTAATTTTTTTATGTATCTTAATATAATTCGTTTCCATTAATTTGTTTAGAGGATTTCCCGTATAGTTGAACAACATGCCCGGCGTAGAGTTTCGGACGGCCAACACCGTTTTATGGTACACTTAACACTTTTTAGATTAATCTTAGTCAATATTACTTAATTGATTTTGTGACAAAAATAACTGTATTTGATTTTGTAATTTTGCCAGCATGAGACGCAAAATTTAACGACATTGATAGTGGAGATAATGAGGAAGGAGAAGCTGTTTGCGTCACAAGGAGGTCCTATAATTTTGGCACAGATAGAGATAGAGAATGAATATGGAAACGTGATGTCTAAATATGGAGATGCTGGAAAAGCTTATCTGGATTGGTGTGCAAACTTGGCCCATTCTAATCAAATTCGAATTCCATGGCTCGTGACTCATGTGCCAGCAGAGTGATGCCCTAAAGCCAATAGTACTACCAATTTAATATATATATATAGCTTTTCTATTTTCTTTTTTAATTAACATGTGTTCTTTGATTTTAACATAATTGCCTTATAAAAAATTTCTCAGATTAATACTTGCAATAGTTGGTACTGTGATCAATTCACGCCAACAAATCCCAACACTCCTAAAATGTGGACAGGCTGGTGAGTTTTTCTTTTTATTTTATTTTTAATTTTAAAGTGGTTAATTGAGACAGAATTGCATGTATAATTTGTGTGTCTTTTTTAAATTATTTTTTTGGGTAAATTGAAGGTTTAAGAGCTGGGGAGGTGCAATTCCACACAGGACAGCTGAAGATGTTGCTTTTGCTGTTGCAAGATTTTTCCAGACTGGAGGCACATTCCAAAATTATTACATGGTTTGTATATATATTATCAAATTAATTATTACTATTTTAATCTTAAATTAAAATCTGTTTGTTAATTAAAACTTTGATTTATATGATTTCCAGTATCATAGTGGTACTAATTTCGGAAGAACATCTGGTGGTCCATATCTCACCACTTCCTATGACTATGATGCACCCCTTGACGAATACGGTAAATATTAATGAATAAATAATTATTTCCATTTTTTTTATAAACTACCACTATTACATTACAGTAAATTGTCCACTAATTAATTTGACAAAAAAAAAATTTATAATTTTTTTAACAGGAAATCTGAAATCTGAATCAACCCAAGTACTGGGGACATTTGAAGGAACTCCATAAAGTTTTGATCTCGATGGAGAAGACTCTCACTCAGGGCAATATTTCCAACGTCGACTTTGGAAACTCTGTCACTGTAAGAACATATAAAAAATTATTCACTAGATAATTTTCTGTTTTTGTTTCTGGGTTGTTGAAATATATATTTTATTTATTTTGATGATTTAATGTGAATTAGGCCACCATATATGCAACCGAGGAAGGTTCATGCTGCTTTTTGAGTAATGCAGACACGACAACAGATGCTACAATCACATTCCAAGGAAGTGGTACCAGCATGGTTTGTCTCCATTATTCCTGACTGCAAAAACGAAGTGTACAACACTGCTAAGGTCAACGCTCAAACTTCGTCGATGGCGAAAAAATCCAACGAAGCTGAAGAGGAACCAGCTTCCCTCAGGTAAAGAGGCCTGAGATCATCGACGGCCCTGTTCCTGAAGGAAAAGGAAAATTCGCTGCTAGTAAGCTTATTGACCATAAACAAATCAATGATGAAAGTGACTATCTTTGGTACATGACAAGGTAATTATCAATAATTCTTCACTGGATTCAATTTTTTTTTTTGTAACCATTCGTGTGTTTGGTTTTATTGATTATTTTTACATTATGGAACAGTGTGAATGATACGTTCAAACCATCCTTACGATACACGATGTGTGGGTGCAAACGAGATATACTCATGCTTATTGGTTGGCATGACTTGGTCAAAACATGTTTTGTTGCTTTGCTGTTTGTTGCTTAGGTTGGTTATTTGTTGATAACTGGTGCCTTAATTGTCGTTAAGTAGTGCATGATGTGCGCATGAATGAGGTGACATTTTCTCCTTTATTTCTGTAGCCTGTTATGCATGTTATCTAAATTCTAGGTAGGTGGGTTTATAGTGAACGTTGTAATGAGTGGTCTATATATAAACCAAGTCTAAATTAATAAAACAACATGAATTATACCCAGAAACTCTCCCTTCATAACTCTTCTATTTGTTCTTTCCTTGTTATTCTTTTCTTGCAAAACTGAACACATCAGTGGTATCAGAGCCATGTTCTTCCATGAATACGCGTGGAAAAACGAATGCTAAGTTCCACAATGAGGTCAACGAGATCCTTGCCAGCCACGAGTCGAGATTCGTTCAAATTCTCACCAAATTGCAAGCCTTACGCTTCTAACAAACCCAAAACCCCACCGAAAAAGATATCAACCCTTTTTCTTCCGACAGAGCCTCCCACAGCCGAAGTCATAACCAAACTGAAACAATTCTAACCAATCTTGTCACCAACTACACTCAATTGAAACTTTCTTTTACCAAATTTAATGGCGACAGTCCAAACAGATGGATATACAAGTCAAAACAATATTTTGAATTCAAGAATGTTAATGCTCTTCAATGGGTACTTCTAGCTTCTTTCCATTTAGATGGCATTGCTCTTCAATGGCACAGATGGTTCACAAAGTTTAAAGAGCCTTTAAATTGGGAGGAATTCACCAAAGCTATCCTCCACCGATTCAAACTGACTGACTACGAAGATCCTTCAGAAGCCCTAACTCGCCTTCGACAGGTGAAGACCGTAACTGCGTATCATGAAGCTTTTGAGAAATTATCGCACCATATGGATGGTCTACCAGAGAACTTCTTGGTTGGCTGTTTCATCGCAGGACCAAATGACGAAATTCGTTTAGACTGTGAAGGTGAAGCAACCCAAAACTCTATCCGACACCGTTGGTGTAACAAGACTGATCGAAGGGCGCAATACCTTGACAAAGAAAACCAGTTTCCCTTTTCGTCCCCCAGTTGTGACTACCACCACAAGATCATCCCTAACCACATCCACAGGACTGCTCGGACCACCACTGACCTAGAAAACAAACCTCTCTCCGAGTAATAATATGGTACCATTTTGAAGAATCTCTGGACATGAGGCACATGAGCGAATGGAAAAAAGGGTTATGCTTCTATTGCGACGACAAATTCACACCAGGTCATCATTGTCAACGTCCCCAATTACTGATGATCGAAAAATAGTCTAGACTTTGATTCATGCGTTACTGCCGAGCAGGTACTTACAGATGAAGAATTCACTGAGCCTATACCAGAAATATCATTCCATGCAATGTCCAGAACCAACCATCCTCAGACTATTCGAGTAGTGGGCAAACTAAAGAACAATGATGTCACGGTTCTTATAGACGGCAGAAGTACACATAACTTCATCGATCAATCTGTCGTATCCAAGTTCAGCTTGCCTATTGTATGCGACAAAACATTCCAAGTCATGGTGGCCGATCGAGAAAAAATTGATTGTTCAGGTAAATGCTTATCACTTACTCTTCTCATTCAAGGACATCTAGTAACTGCCGATTTCTACATCCTTCCGGTAGCTGCATGTCAGGCCGTGTTAGGTATACAATTGCTGGAGACACTTGGCCCAGTCGAAACAGATTACCGTAAGCTGACAATGTCCTTCACACACAATGGCCAACCTTGCCAATTTCAAGGAGTGGGGTGGTCAGCTTGGAACCTCTCATTGACAAAGAATTGTTGCAATTAGATGGGACCGATCTGTTTCTACAAATAATTCCTTCTCATATATCAGATAACCATGACAAACCTCCGACTGAATTACATCACATCATCACCGAATTTTCACAAGTGTTCAACTAACCGACTGGTGATCACACCAAAATAGGCGTCCACAATAGTACGGGGACAGTGGTATAGCATAATGAGAAATAAAGTTCATCTCACGGGGATTGATGTATTGATTACCGAAATTGATCAATTCAACTACTATTTAGACAATTGAAATCAAGATGGTTATGATTACTCTACTCTAATTTAAACTAAAACAAACTATAATTAAAATGCAATTAATTAAACTAAACAAGCAAGCAAACAAACACAAGCACTTGGATGCAAATATATGTGAATGAGGCTAAGAGCTGTGAATCCACTTATCTAATTCTCATCAATTTTAGGCACATCATTAAAATAAAGTATGCAAATGTGTATGTAGATTCGTGATACCCTCAATTAATCTCTACCCTCTCTCAAGTGATAAATACAATATTCATATGCACCAACAAGCTATTTCTCAATGGTTATCTGAACTACATACAAATTCATTAAGATTTATGGCACGTAATTGAATCCTATAAGCTAGCATCGCATATCTCGATCTTAATAACTCATATCACTCATTTCATCGAGCACGTTGTGTGCTTCTCCTCTCGGTGCATCACACAACAACCAAATAATTACCAAATGCTAGCTACACACTTAATAATGATTAAGAACATGAAATAAATGTACATAACACAAGCAATAATGATAAAGTGATGGCCTTTATTGATGATTGATGGAAAAAGTTTCATATTGGCCTTAGCCAAGATGAATTTAATTCATATTACAAAGCTTGGCTATAAAAGATGTGATTTTTGTAAGAGTCATAGCAAAATACAAATGAAAGAAAGGAGATAAGGGTGTAGAGAAAACTATATGTGAAGATCTCCTCCTCTCTTGGTGACTTGATGTGCTTGACTTGCTTCCTCTCTTGATGCTCCCATTTATGCTCCAAAATTGGGTTTTAATGGTGGGTAATGGTGGGAAAGTGAGATGTATGGTGTTTGGTTAAGTGGATAAAGAGTTTGGAAGAAGTTTTGGTGTTTGGATGTAGTGGTTTTATTGTTTGGAAAGGTAAAAATGTGTTCTTGGAGTTTTGGTAGGTAAATGGTCGTGCCAAAGGTCCCTAAGAATGAGATGAAGTGAGATATATATAGGGTGTGGGAATTAGGGCACGAAAACCTAGAAATTTTGGTGATGTGGCATATTTGCGCGGTACTTACGCAATACCCTTTAATGCACGAACTGCGCAACTATTCTGGACCAAATGCGTTATACATGCGCACTACGCTTTAACGCATGAACAACATAACATTTATGGAGCAAATGCACTATACGTGCGCACTACGCTTTAACGTACAAATAGCATAAAGCTATCTTCGTTCTTCAACAACTTCAATTTAGCCCCGATTTCTTCCAATTTTGCATAAACACCCTTGGACATCTACTATGACTTTCACAAGCTTATTTAGCTGTTAAATACATCGATTTTACCCGAAAAAAGAAAGCGAATGATAGGAAAAAGGGGCTACACTAAATGCAGAAATAGACATTATTAACTGGCTTACCACCCACTCACGACCTAGACCATCGCATTCTGCTACTGCCTGATCATGCACCAGTGAACGTTCAGCCCTATAGGTACCCTCATTATCAGATGACGAAGATCGAGCACATGGTGAGAGAGTTCTTGAATTCTGGTTTAATTTGCCCCAACTGCAGCCCATTTTCATCATTTGTAATGCTTGTCAAAAAAGCTGACGGTTCCTGGCGATTTTGTGTCGACTACAAAGCCCTCAGCAACATTACCATCAAGGACAAGTACCCAATTTCGATAATCAATGAACTGCTCGACGAACTACACGGTGCCAAATACTTTTCAAAATTGGACTTGCGGTCCGATTATCACCAAATCCGAGTCAATGACCAAGATATTTACAAAACGACATTCCGCACTCACGAGGGCCACTGCGAGTTTGTTGTGATGCCCTTCGGCTTAACAAACACTCCTTCAACCTGCCAAAGTTTAATGAACAATTTATTCCGACCACACCCTCGAAAGTTCGTTCTCGTCTTCTTTAACGATATCCTGATGTATAGCAAAAATTGGGAAGATCATTTATTTCATCTACGCACTATCTTGATTATCTTAGCAGCTAACCAATTGTTTGCAAAAATATCGAAGTGCTGTTTTGGTATATTGCAGGTCAAATATCTATGGCATCTCATATCATTGAAGGGTGTTCCTGTCGACCTTAATAAAATCCAAGCTGTACTGGAATGGCCGGTCCCGACCTCTGTAAAAGGATTTCAAGGCTTTCTTGGTTTGGCGGGGTATGACCGCAAATTCAACAGAGGGTTCAGTAATATGGCGGCACCTTTAACTCAATTGACATCCAAGGAAGGTTTTCGATGGAGTACAGAAGCTGATGATGCTTTCTCTCGGCTGAAACAGCCCATCACATCACCTCCAACTCTTCAATTGCCTGATTTCTTCCAGGCTTTTGTGGTCAAATGTGATGCCAGTAGAGTCGGGATAGATGCAATTTTAATTCAAAACGGTCAGTCGATATCCTTTTACAGTAAATCTCTCAAAGGGTCTACACAGTCCCTGTCGACCTACGAAAAAGATATGTTGGCAATCGTGAAAGCCACCTGAAAATGGCGAACCTATCTCTTGGGAAGGCCATTCATTGTACAGACTGATCAAAGAAGCCTAAAGTACCTATTTGAACAAAGAACCACAACCCCTGCCCAATCTCGATGGTTACCGAAGTTGTTGGGTTACGATTACGTTATCCATTACAAGAAAGGGAAGGAGAGTCAAGGTGCCGATGCGCTTTCTCACAATGCCGAATTTGAGTGTTCTATTATTTCCCTGCCACTTGCTGATTGGTGGGCTACTTTGCAAAGTGAAGTAAGCCAAGACTCTTTTTACACTGAATTCCTGAACTCAAAGTCTCCAGTTGATCGCAATTCATACCTCTAATGTGATGGAGTTTGGTTCAAACACGACAAGACACTCTTGAGTCCTACTTCGACTCTACTACCAGTAATTTGGCTCACGCTCACTATTTACCAATTGGAGGACACTTCGGTTTTCACAAGACTCTCAGCCGCTTGTCTTCCAGTTTCATTTAGCTAGGTATGTGTACATCAATAAAAGAATTCATATGAATGTAACATTTGCCAAATATGTAAACATGAGTGTTAACGACTAGTTGGCCTGTTACAACCTTTGCCAATTTCGAAACAGGTCTAGTCAGACGTTTCAATGGATTTTGTAGACGCTCTGCCATCATCACATGGGTATAAGTCAATTATGATAGTGGTTGATCGTCTCACCAAATGCGCACACTTCGTCCCTTTGAGGCATCTGTATACTACTATCTCAGTAGCCAAAGAATTCCTGAATCACATTATTAAACTACACGGAATTCCTACATCTATAGTTAGTGATCGGGATTGGGTCTTTATCCGTAACTTTTGGAAAACATTGTTTCACTTGCAGGGAATGACGCTTTGTATGAGTTCGAGCCATCATCTGCATACGGATGGTTAAACGGAGGTCATTAGCAGAACTCTAGAACAATATCTCTGTTGTTTCACACATGAGCAGCCAAAGAAGTGGCTCGTTTGGATTCCGTGGGCGGAATTCTATTATAAGATGGTTGTTCATTCGGATACTAAGTTATCACTATTTGAGGCCGTATACGGTGTGCCACCGCCTATATTGCTGGCTTATGTTCAAAGAACCACTAAGGCTCAGGCAGTTGATGATCTTCTTCGTACTCAGAAAGTTATTTTACTGGACCTGCGCAAGAACCTGATTGTGGCTCGCAATTGTATGAAGTCTCAGGCAGACCAACATCGGCGTGAAGTTTCCTTTGAAGTTGGGGATTAAATTTATTTGAAACTACAACCCTACCGCCAAAAGACTATTGCTTTCGCAGTTTTTTAAAGCTATCACCAATATTTTACGGTCCTTTCGAAGTACTCGCTAAGGTTGGACAAGTTGCCTACCAGCTGGACTTGCCAACTGGGTCTCAAATCCATGATGTGTTTCACGTCAGCCTCTACAAAAAACACTTGAGTTCCAACACGTCTCTTTCTCCTCAGTTGCCAATGGTGACCGATAATTCAATTTTTCTTCCACATCCAGAAGCTATCTTGGACCGACGTGTGGTTCAAAAAGGGAAATATCGCACGAAGACTGAAATCTTAGTGAATGAAGATGATACGTGGGAGAATCAATGGCGTTTTGCGAAGTCATATCCGAATTTCATCCTTACGGACAAGGATGATTTAGGGGGTGGAATGATATGTTCAAACCATCCTTGCGGTACACCATGTGTGGGTGCAAATGAGATACACTCATGCTTATTAGTGGGCATGACTTGTTCAAGACATGTTTTGTTGCTTTGCTATTTGTTGCTTAGGTTGGTTATTTGTTAATAACTGGTGCCTTAATTATCGTTAAGTAGTGCGTGATGTTTGCATGAATGAGGTGCCATTTTCTCCTTTATTTATGTATCCTGTTATGCATGTTATCCAAATTCTATGTAGGTGGGTGTATAGTGAACGTTGTAATAAGTGGTCTATATATAGACCAAGTATGAATTAATAAAACAACAAGATGATCCACTCTGGAGTGATGACATGACATTGCGTGTTAATGGCAGTGGTCATGTTCTTCATGCATATGTCAATAGAGAATATTTTGGTTTAGAATGAACCACATATGACATTTTCAAATACAAGTTTGAGAAACAAGTGAAGTTGAAATCAGGACCAAACCAGTTAGCTCTGCTCAGTACAACGGTTGGTCTACGAAATTACGGTCCAATATTTGACTTGGTACAATTTGGAATTCCTGGACCAGTTGAACTTGTCGGAAGAAAGGGAGACGAGAGAGTAGTTAAAGATTTATCAGCTCACAAGTGGTCTACAAAGTCGGTTTGCGTGGCTTGGATGACAAGCTTTCAAATTTAGATTCTGATAACCAAACCAATTGGTTGTCAGAAGAGCTCCCAAGTAACAAGAGGATGACATGGTACAAAACCACCTTAAAAGCTCCACTTGGAACTAACACGGTCGTGTTGGATTTGCTTGGCATGGGAAAAGGTTTCGCTTGGGTCAATGGCCACAACATTGGCCTCTACTGGCCAAGCTACATGGCCAAGTAGAACGACTGCATCACTGGACCTTGCGATTATCCTGGTTCGTAAGACAACAACAAGTGCCTCACCGGCTGTGGTGAGCCTTCTTAGAGATACTATAATGTCCCTCGTTCGTTTATGAATAATGATGTCAACACGTTGGTTTTGCTTGAAGAATTCGGCGGCAACCCATCACTGTTGAGTTTCAAAATTGTCACTATGGGAACTGCTTGTGGAAATGCCTATGATAACAAGACATTGGAAATGTCGTGTCAAGGTCAACCTAGTGCTGGTGTTTTATTTGCTAGCTTTGCAAATCCATAAGGCTCGTGTGGGTCTTTTACTAAAGGTACATCATACATGTGATGCTCAAGAGGATGTCGTGCCAATAATTCAAAAGGTAATTAAAGTCTTTCTTTCTTGTACCATTAATTATTTTTTGTTTGTTTTCAATTTAATGATGAAGAAATTAATAATTTGTTTTATTTGAACAGGAATGTGTTGGCAAGGAGTACTCATATTCAATTCAGGTTACCGAAGAAAAGCTTGGTAAAACGAGCTGTAGAAATATTGTCAAGAGGCTTGCCGTGAAGGCTGTTTGTTGGGGAATGAACTTTTAAGATTCTTAGGATTTCTTTCTTTCTTTCTTTCTAATTTTCTTAGGAGTCCATTTTTGCTCACCCTCCTTCAAGGAGGGGTGAGCATTACCCCCCTCCCCAATACATGCCACGTGTTTAGGGAGAGGGTAGTTTTGTCCAAACATATGAGAGTTTTTGGACAAAAATACCATTTTTTAGACACATATCATTTAAAGGGGTAATGCTCACCCCCTTGAAGGAGGGTAAGCAAAAGTCTTCTCTTTTCTTAGGCTTAGCTTAGTTATAAATAATCAAGGGCCCTTTTTTTAATTGATTTAAACTCCCTTAAATTTAGGGAGCCTTCAGTTTGCTTTGTAAATTTTATAATTAATAAATAAAATTAAGATTTTTCAATATTTCTATTTTTTTTTTTTTGTTACTGTAAATAGCAATTAACTCACAAAAAAACGAGAAAACCTGCAATGGATGATTCATGATTGTGTATTTTCTAAGTTGTAACATCATTCTTAATCAAGACTGTTTCACATAACTACTACGCATATAACAATTCATGGGACAATCTCTTCCATTAAAACATTGGATTCTCATCTACACTATTTATCAAATTGCTGAGTGAAAGCACATTTGTGTATGTCATACAAATGGTGGAAAGATAAGGTACTTGAGAAGAGAAAAAGAAAGATGAAAATGGGTTTGTGAATGAATTGGAAAGGTACTTAAGAAGCCCTTCTTCTTCTTTTTAATTGTTTTTTATGATGGATCAGATTCAGAGTGATGAAAACGGAGAGATCCTAGCAACAGGGACACAAAGCAAAGGATTAGCCCTAGGAAGAGTCAATCCAGGTCCCTCTTCCATGTCAACTTTGCCATTAATATCTCCTCCACAAAGCTTCCAGTCAAAGCACTGAATCATAGCAGCCAAGGTAGACTGAACCATAAACAGTGCCAGTGAAACTCCAGGGCAGCTTCTTCTTCCACTACCAAATGGCAACAAGTGATAATACTGTCCCCTCACATCCAACTGGCTCTTACCATCTTCTCCAACAAACCTCTCCGGCTTGAACTCAAGTGGGTTCTCCCAGTGATTTGGGTCCTTCCCTATTGCCCACACGTTGACCAACAGTCTGGTCTTAGCCGGAATGTCGTAGCCGTTGATGTTACAGTCCTCAGTTGACTCTCTCACGATCATTGGACCGGTCGGATGAAGTCTAAGTGTTTCTTTTACAATAGCTTGGAGGTAAGGGAGGTATGGGATATCTGATTCTTGTACAACTCTTGAATTTCCGACAACGGTGTCGATCTCTTGTCTTGCTTTTTTCATTATTTCTGGGTTGTTGATGAGCTCTGCAAGTGCCCATTCTGTAGTAATAGCAGATGTATCGGTCCCTGCTGCAAATATATCCTGTGCAACGCCGAAAAATTCTTTTAGTTTTTTTCGTGATATTACCGGCCACAACAACCAAAACTTCCAAACGAAAATATGCGGAGAATCCAAACTCGGAATCTAACCGTAAAGTCAAAAACAAGTGTTCAGAACTTTAATCAAAGTGTTTAAGGAATTTTTTTTTCTTAAAACTGATAGGGACCCGGTGAGATTGTGCTCTATAAGTACGGTTCAGAATTCAACTCTCTACATGAAAGAGGAATCTCCTTACGCTTTGTAATTTAATAAGCAAATGTGAGATTGTATTTACAATAATCGGGTTTAAACCCAGCTGTGGAGTTTCATTTTAAAATCGTTTCGAGAATTAAATTAGATGGGCCATATTATTTTTATATTTTATTTACTTTTAAAATAGCTCTCTTGTTTCATATATTTAATAGATTATAAAATTCATGAATAGATTTTTTTTATAAAAAAAATTCATGAATTGATTAGTGTTTACCATGATGAAGGCCTTGATATTTTCTTTGGTCAACTTCATTTCAGAATTTTCATCGTCTGATATATCCAACAGAAGGTCGAGTAAATCCTTGGCTGCACCATCATCATCTCCACCTGTTTCCTTCTTCACCTTCCTTGCTTCTTCATGCTCTTTTATAGTTTTCTCCATCATCACATCAAACTTGTCTCTAATTTCCTTAAGCTGTTTCCCAAATCCCTGCAAATCCAAGTTCTTGCAGAACCAAATAAAATCTGCCAAATTAAACTTGCCAGTAATCTCCGCTACATCGTGCACCAACTTCCTCACCTCATCGGCTTCGTCTTCGTTACTAGAACATCTCTTCCCCATAGTCATTCTCGATACAACATGATTCGTTAGCCTTATAAGCTCTCCTCCAACGTCAACTTCCTCTTTTGCGTTCGCTTTTTTCAGCATCAACCCTAGAAAATGCGTTATCTCGTCAGAACGAACTGGGAGTAACTGGTTGAGAGTGCGGAGGCCGAGAAGTTCAGTCATGGTGATTTTCTTCATGAACTTCCAGTAGCGTCCGTAAGGAGCGAAGGAGAAATCAGCTGAGCCGTAGGTGAGGTAGTCGACAGCAGCGATGAAGGGACGTCCGAGGAAAGAAGTTTCATGGGTTTTGAGAAACTCTTTGGCTGTTTCAGGGGAGGAAGAAACGACACAAGGGACGGAGCCGAGGTAGATATGCATCAAGGGTCCATAGCGGGTCGAGAGCTTGTGAAGAGCTTGGTGAGGGATTGGGGACAAGAGGTGCAAGTGTCCCAAGATTGGTAGAGCCAGTGGACTTGGTGGGAGACGAGGTTTGGTCTTCAGTCTTCCGAAAATTGATCGGACCAGAATAGTGGAGACTAGCCAGATGAAAAAAAGCACCAAGTAGCCTTGGAAATCAGCCATTTTTATTTTTTGATGTGAATAGACAATAGATAGTATTTGAGATGGTTTTAGGGAGCTGTTTATATAAGTGTAAAATATGGCTTGGGTTTGAAAATGGATCGAGGGACGGCAAAATTGTTGAGAGAATAACCTTGAGCAATTGATACTTCTTAGAGCATCTCCAATTGGGCAATAGATTGTGAAAAAATTAGATGCCAACTAGGATAAATAGAAATTGTGTTCAAATATGTTTCTCCAATGTAGTTGTTTCTATTCGATGTCGTAAAAAAAAATAGACACTATCAAGTTGAATGTCAGCTTTCAAAAGCTCTGATAGACAGTTATATTGTAGCCTTGGAGGCCAACTTAGAATTTGGAGATAAATATTAAAAAAATTGTTATGAAAGTTGTTTAACTAAAAATAAAAAATAAACAAAATAATAAAACATATCATTAATAAGCAGACTTCTATGACATATGGAAAACAAGTCTCATAATATTGTTGACATGTCAACAATTATTGAAATGCAAACCACTTTTGCATTGGATACGCTATTAGATTTTTTAGTATTGAATTACAAACATTTTAATACAAAAGTGACGTCTACTAGTTAATATTTATATTAGTTACTAATTGTTTTTTATTTTTTTAATAATAAAAGAGTTCTTGTGATTTCAATTTCATTTTCACTAATAGTTTCGTTCCAAACAAATTAAGGCGGCCCAATAAGTGATAAAGTCAGTAGTAATCTTATTATAGATATAGCTGGGTGATTGACAAAAGGTTTTCTCTTAGAATCATTTACTTAATTACCATAATCATTTACTTAATTACAATTTCGTTTACCTAGTGCTTTTATAGGTTGATCTTTGTCCTATTGTTGTGCCATCTTATATTCTTATATTTGGGTATGTGGATCACGGATAAGTAGGCAACAATTGTCCAGCTTGTTATGAAACGTGTTACCTTCCATGCGACTGAAATGACGATTTAATGTATAGCCTCTGAATATGTCATTATATTGGAGGTTTGCCGTGGTTTGAGGGCAGTCCAATTGTAAGGATTAGAGCATTTCCAATGGTAATGTGGCTAGCATTTGAAAAAATAATGATATGTCAACATTATCAAGCTAATTGCTTCTCATGTGGCATGTAACTAAACTTGATAGACATCCAAATAAAAAAGTGGTCTCCAATGCTTCACTTGTAAAATAAATGTTTTTAATGACATATCAATTTATTATTGGTCTCTTTAAATGTACTTTAGAATTATTGTTGAATAAAACAAAATAGAAGACAAGAGTGGCTGCTGGCTGGGTCAACAAGATGATTGTCCAACAGACCGTCTGAAATCAGAGAGTCATGTTGACAACCTCTAAAAAAAAAGTTGCCACCTCAATTTGAAATTGTACTAAAGAGGTTGCATTGGAGATGAATTTTTTAACAAAGTGGATGTCCATCATATATGTCATCTAATTTTTTCACAACCCATACTATCTCCTTTGGATGATTTATATCTTGCGAGTGAAACCAGAAACTACAAGAATTTTTTTTGTTATAAAGAAAAATCAAAGACTATTTTAATATTATCTCTAACCAAAATTAATAAATATGATACCAACTTGAAAATTCAGATACTACGCTAGCTACAAATTAACAAGTAGCTTTCAGTTTTGTATTAAAATGTTTGTAAGCATAGCTGAATTCGAACGCTACAAAGCTAAAGAATAAGAACTTGCTCCTCCAAGTATTTGTCAATCAAATTTCGTTGCTATATATAAACAATTTCTCTATTCGATTCTGCCGTCGTCTGCATTTTCCAGTCCATGTGTTTTTTTTTTTTTGGTTTTTGCTATTGGTAGGATTTGAGCTGCTGACTTGAGAGTTATTTGTCTAAACTCCAAACTCGTTCATCTACCAGTTGAGCTACGTCCCTGGAGCCCAATCTATGTTATTATATTAACCTGTCAGGCCAATGATAAATTTTGGAAAATTCTTAAAACGCTTTTATATTTTTACGAAAAATTATGCTACTACACTGATTATTTGTCATTTCGGAGTAAGTACGAGAGAACCTACCAATTTTTATAATTTTATTTTTAAAATATTAATTTTGTTTCTTAACTATTAGATTTTAATCCAATATTTAGCATCAATGACCCTATAAATCTATAATTATACTGGACTAGTACATCATAGTAACATGACCGTTTAATGAAATACCATTTTTTTATATAATTATTATGTTTACATTTTTTTTTCCAGAAATGATTTCTAAATTTTAAGGGCATCAATTTTGATTCCTATATTTTGAAAAATAATTGAAACAGAATTGTCGTTGGTTTTGTGAATTGTGACCCATATATTTGTTTGACCATTTCTAATTAAAAGGTAAAAAACACCCTTTAAATAAATATTAAAAATTATAATAGAAAATGAAATATATATATATATATATATATATATATATATATATATATATTTATAATAAAAATTTGGAGGCCCTAATCGTGACTTTTGTTTTACACGTGATCAAAGTTTGGTTCTTCCAAACAGATATATTTTTTGCGTACTTGCAAATATTTAACAATTAAATCGAGAAGTTACTATTATTTATTCATTTTTATTTTCTTTTAGATTGAGGCTGCCGAACAAAATTAGATTATGTTAGGACTCAAATTAGCTGTTCAAAAATAATGTTTCAATTTATACCTAACCAATCAAAGGAAGATGTACAAGAGAGCTGCCCCGGGTCCTCTAGAAAAAAAAATTATGCATAAAGGGATAATTGCATAGAGTACCCCTAAGTTTTTAAAATATTATAAACATATGACATTGTTGTCTAAATTTAATACAATATAAATATTTTATTGTTCAAAGTAAGTTTTAAAAATACAAATAATATTATAGCTTCTAACATTATAGAATTAAGCCATTTTTCAAATTAATATTTTTTCTTTAATTACATATTTAAATAATTGTTTATGCATAAATTTTACAATGTATTTTATATTTTTTAGTGGTCCATTATTGAATCAGTGTCATCTTATTATTAAAAAATAAAATAAAAAAGATACTTTCTTAAAAAATTATATAAAAGTTTTTGTTATTTTTAATCAATGTCTCGTATGTTTTGCACTGACTTAATTATATCAATATACATTGAAGAAGAAAATCACAAGAGTTTTCTCCACAATGCACACCGAATTTAATAAATTTAGTATGAGAATTTGTGAGCCATTAATTAAGTATTATAATATGTAGACTAAATAAAAGTAGATAAATCCAACTAATGATAGGTAAAGAGCTAACTTATAATGTTAGTGCATACTGAGAAAAAAAAATACTATATATATATATAATTTAGCCCGGGCGGTAAATATTTCCTGGGTTCGCCCCTGTAACAAACCAAATTGGGATATGTATCTACATTTATGGAATAAGTTGAAAAAAAAATTAAATGTAGACACATTTCCCAATTTCGTTAGTTAGATACAAGTTGGGACATCATTTTTGGACAACTAATTTGAGTCCATTATATTATAGACTTATGGCCCAAAATAGTGGAATTAAATTAGTCGAATGAGAAAAAACACAATCGAAAAGTAATTGCGATGGAGTTGTCAGTTTTTGAAAGCTGTTTAATGTTTATTTAAGGAAATAAGTAAAGAGTTTGAAAATTTAATAGCGCTATTTAAAGAGCAAGTTTTAAGGCTATCACTAATTTAATAACTAGTTTTAATAGTACCTAAAGTGTGGATCTGGAGAAAAAAAATAACCTTAAAATACACCCACAAAATTAAGTTTCGTGTTTTTTTTCCGAAACTTATTTTGGTGTATCCGAGACTTATTTTGTTGTTTCCAGGACTTAATTTTTATTTTCAAGACTTATTTTGTAATTTCTGAGACTTGTTTTATAGTTTCCAAGACTTATTAGGCAAAAAAGAAAATTTCTAATATTTTTTTGTTCATCGATATCCATCGGAGGTCGTTGGAGGTCAATTTCGACCTCTGTTCCATCTCTGTTGATGGAGGACCTCCCTTGGTTTGCCATCAATGGAGGTTTTTGAAGGAGATGATGGTATTTTTATCTATTGATGTCATTTAAACTTAACTTATTAAACTTTGTCTATTGGTGCTAGGGGTGGCAACATGGGCCACGAGCCCACGACCTTGTGGCATGACACGATATTTACGGGTTTGAGTTAGATTTTCTTGGATTCGGACCACTAACGGGTCAACACGTTAAACCCGTCAAGTAAACGGATCGTGTTTGGGTTGAACCCCACCCAACTCACTAACCCATTTAGCACGATTAAATATCAAAATCAAATATAAATATGAAATTTACAAAAATACAGAGAAAACCTGAATATTGCTTTAACAAATCAACCCTAAATATGTTAAATTATACCTTCTCTTTTCATGATCTATTTATAATTACTTATCAAATAGAGAACGTCTTCAAAATCAAGTCTCCAAAGAAAATGTATTTTCCATTATTTTAATTTTGTTATTTATTAAAACAAAATTATGTTTATACTTTATACTGTTCGCATCTTTGCATGGCATTTGCTTAGAAATTTAATATGTTTTTTTGAAATATTACAATGATTCAGGGTTTGGAGATGAGGAGATGCTAGAACTTACAACCTCATAGTATGGCCGTGAGGAGCATACCACTAGATAAACCTCATCTTATTTAAAATTTTAATAAGTTTTCTTAATGTATGTTGTGTAAAGTATAATATTGCATGCGTAAAATTTCTCAATTATTTATTTATTATTAGATTGAAATTTAACGACTATAAATTAATATTTTGTATAGTTATTTTTTGTTTGACAGAATATTTTGTATGGCTATTAATAATGTATAGTAGTCTAAAAGTAAAAAATAAAAATATAATGTATAGAGTAACCCATTTGTATATTTTAAATTTAAAAACAATCAAAGAAAGTGAAAGTAATTAAATATTAAAAAAATCATGAATTTTTTTTTATAAATAAAATAAAAAAAAGATAAAAAAGTGGCTGGAACCTGCGGTTCCAGAATCAGAACCGAACCGCTGATTGGAGCCACTAGTTCCAGTTCCGGTTTTGTTTTTTAAGGAACTGAAACTGGAACCTTAAGCGGTACGGTTTCGGTCCAGTTCCGATTTTTTTTACCTAAGGTTACTGTTCGGTTCCACGGATTGAACCGAACTGCGATCATGTCTAGTTATAACACACCAAGTAATATGTTTTTTTTATTAAAAAAAATACATACCAAGTTATATGTTAAAGAAAATAATAAACTTTGTGAGTAGATTAGTAATTTCAGTTCAAATATTAAGTTATATGTAAGTGAAAATAATAATATTTAAGAGTAGATGAGTAATTTTGGTTCAAATATTATATACATGGATATATAAGTCTTTTTGAACAAATTTAAACACTAAAGTTAAGGAAAGTAGTGGAGACAAATCATTCTCACTAAATTTGAAACTACAAGGACTTTTTAATATAAAATAGAAATTAATAATAAGGATTAAAATGCTTAACTGTTCTGGATATGTAGTTAAATTGATAAAATCTCAAATATTAGGGATTTTCTTGAAGTACCACTATAAATTACAAAAATGACATTGCAAATTAAAAAATGTGACAATATCAAAATATTCTCACTAACACAATTTTATGGAAACATACATGAGAAATGGGCCATTTTAAGCTAAATTGAAGAACAATTTTTTTTATTATTATTATAAAGAAAAATCAGAGACTAATTTGCTATTTATTCAAACAACAAGAACTATTTTGATATTGTCACTAACCAAAAGGCGAATTTCACTAATGTCCCTACTTTTTTTTGAAAAATGTCACTTTTTAAAACGTATTTACTACATTAGCAACTTTAGTCCCTTTTTTTTTCTAAAGTACATCACTTGAGTCAATTTGACCAAATTACTAACAGTCAATTGTAGCTATATATGTAAAAGTACAACTTTACCCGTATTAATTCAGTTTTGTTTTTAAAAAATTGAAAATCCATTTGTTATTACACATTTGCCTTCCATCATTTAATTCAAATACATTCTAAATTTTAAAATAAAAATAATTTTCAAAAGTTACAAAACAACATTTTCTCATTAAAAATATAAAATAATTATAAATAACAGTTAAAAATTATGAGATTAAAAACATTTTTTTTAAGAAAAGAGATTAAAAATAGTTAAAAAATGAATTTATTTTCAACTGTTAAAATAAAAACAGTATGAATTTAAAAAAAAAGAAAAAAAAGAGGAGATCAACTGATCGATCTCCACCGATTAGACCATCTAATGGATGGAGCTCAATCTCCATTGTTGAAATGATCGGTGGCTCGAGAACGGAGCTCCTCGTTCGGTGACTCCACCGACCTCCTAGCTCTGCGACGAAACTCCTGACTTGCCGACAGAGTTCTTCGCTCGGCAACAGAGATCCACATATCTCAATCATCGAGTGATGGAGAACCAGATGACAGATCTTCATCGGCCGGCAATGGAGATCCCTCTTTAGGTCTCCATCACCGGTGGAGATCTTTATAAACCTCCATCAACGGTGGAGACCTACCAATGGATCTCCACCGTTGATTATTTAAACAAAAAATTACTTGCATTGTATTATTACATAAATGACCAAAATAACCCTATTGCAGTTAAGTTTGATTAACTTTTGATTGATGGAAGGACTAAAATGATGTATTTTAGAAAAAGAATGGACTAAAGTTATTAATATAACAAAGACGTTTAAAAATGTGATATTTCATTTAAAAGTTGGAACTTTAGTGAAATTCCCCCTAACCAATATTACAAAAATATATGATCTAAACTCGAAAAGGCGAATATCATTTTGGGTGTAAATTAATAAGCAGTTTTCACTTTTGTATTAAAATGTTAGTAAGCATCGGTGAATTGGAAGGCTACAAAATTAAAGAATAAGAAATTGCTCCAAGTATTTGTCCATCAAATTTCCTTGATTTGATCGTGTTTACATTTTGAAATTATTAAAGATTATAAATATTTAAAAATAAAAACGGAGGTCCTAATCATAACAGCTTAAGCCTCAAGCTTGACCTTGGCTGTACTCAGAATCAATAGTAGAATAGAAGATATTAGAAACAAGCAGTTGGGTTCTTCCAAGTTCCAACTAGCTAGGATAGAAAACTTGAATATCATCAAACAATTAAATGCATTTTGGATTCACAAGTGAAAAACATTTACATGAAATCTAAGGCACAAAACAAATTGAATAGGTACTTACAATACTTTGACAATTAAATGGAGTCGTTACCTGGACATTCGAATTGGAAAGCCTGTCCTTTGGATCTGGATGTGAAGGCTGCCAAACAGAATTCACCAACATAAATAGTACTGGAGACTTGGCCAAACGAGAAAAAACATAAAATAGCCTTGGATCGATATCAGCCATTTTTTATCTTATTGAAAGTCATTGCGATAAAGCTGGTGGTTTATAGCTATATGTCACGGGCGTAGAGTTTGCGCAGCACACCCGTGCGGCACTTAGGAAAATTCTATAAGAATATTGTTATGTAAGCCATACAAGAGAGATTTGAGAGAAGAGAGTAGAAGAGATTGAATGGGAAACAAAGATTGTATTGCTATGAAGGAAGCTTTACAATGCTTTGGATACTGTAGAATATTCTAGGATCCAAAGCATTGTCTAGGATCCAAAGCATTGTAAAGCTTCCTTCATAGTAATACAATCTTTGTTTCCTACTCAAGCTCTCATACTCTCTTCTTTCAAATCTCTCTTCTAAGGCTTACTTAGCAATATTCTCACAAAATTTGTCTAAGTGCCACACGGGTGTGCTGGGCAAACTCTAAGCCCGTGACATATTGGAAGCTGTTTATATAAGGTTAACAGTTGGGTTGATTGGAAAATGGAGACGGCAACATTTTTTTTGTTTTGTTTAGATATCACTTATAATGGTGACGATTTGAATCTGAGACATTATTATACTAAATGAGTGAGGTGTCTGTTACAATAGAATCAGGGACATAACCAGGATTAAACATTAAGGTAGGCTAAATTTTTTTTTTGATTTTTTACCGACAAAACGAGAAAATTTTATTAATTAGAAATAAACATACACCTAGTCAATAGGACATATTAGCGAGACTTACCAAGTAAATGTATATTCTAAATAAATACATTAACAAAATTAATAAAAAGAACTAAAGTAGAAACAAATTATAAAATAAACATGAAATGCAAATACAATCAAATACTAATTAAGTTGTATTCAACGATTTTTCAAAAAAAAAAACACAAAAATAAGTTATTAAAATAATCCTTATTTTATTAACTCCTATACATGTCAAGAAAATAGAAACTTATATTATTATTTACTAGCAAATATAGAAGAAAAAGAATAATTATAAAACTAATGCTAGACAACCAATAAAATTAGTCCAAAAACCAACTCAAATGATGTGGTAAGTGGTTTATTAATTATTTGAATTGTATAGTATTACTCTATTACTTGAATTAAAAATCTAAAAAAAAAAAAACTTAAAAATCATACTTATAAATTTCAATCAAAACAACAAGAAATTCATTAAACAATATTGTTAGATTGTAAATTTAAATTAAATTAACTGATAATTAGATTATTTTAAAAAATTTATAAACTAAAAATTATAATAATCCTAAAATTTCAATATAAAATAAAATGTTTAAATTCATAATATTCATAAAAACATAACTAATTGGAAGATCAATTATTGGTGTTAATAAAGAAATTGAACCAAATTTAAGTAAATCTGAGAAAGAATGAAAGAAAATAATTATTGAAGAAAGAAAAATAAAAGAAAATAGGTCACACTACCTCATTATTCGTGAAGAAAGTATGCAAAAACGCAACATATAAATATCTCTATAGTGCTGCTAGTCCTACTACTACGGTCCGTCTTCTTTTATTATTAGGAAATATATTCATTATTAATTTTTATTTTTTTAACTTTCCAATTTTTTGAGAATGGTCAGGGCCCACCCTAGCTCCAATGATGGCCCGTCCCTGAATAGAATCACATTGGATGATGGTAATGATAATAGAGACAGGAGACAGGAGACGACAACGTTGTTTAGAGATATTGGTTCTATAAAGGAGTTATTTTAAGACAAACATTTTGATCATCTAATTATTAATTGTTTCATATTGTAGCCTTGGATATCACTTTATCAGTGCTATCCTCAAACATAATAAATGTGTGTTTGGTATGATTTTTGTAGAGGTCAAAAACACTTTTCTAATGTTATAAGCTATTTTAAGGGTTTTTTTTCCACTAATACTAGACAACCAAAAAATTTAAAATTTAGCCAAATTTTCAACCCAAATGATATGGTAAATTATTATTTTTTACTGAAATGTTGTGTGTGGTAATGACAACTCACTTGGCACGTCATTTGAATTGTATAGCATTACTCTTTTTTTTTTTGACAAATTTCAAAAATACTTTTTAATCTTAAAAAAGCTATTTTGTGTCTATTTGGAGAAGCTTAAGTAAGAGCTTTTTTTAATAAAGATGCATTGTCAATACTACCATATATGAGTTTTAAATATTCCATCATATACATTTTCCATTACAAAACCCTATGTTATTTTGAATACTTATCCGACATTATTTTTATTCATCTTCATTAGCATTCAAACAATTGAAGTTTTTTTACCTATAAATTCAAATCATCACCTTTAATTTTTTTTTTTTATAATCATAAACAATAATATATATGTTCTTTTTTTTTTTACTCTTATGATATTTTTTTAAACCCATCTACTTGTGATTTTAAAAAAGAAATTTCATGTGTCTATGATTTTTCTTAAACTCATATACTTGTGATTTTTTTTTTAAAACTCATGTAAGTACAAATTTAAATATTATAAATCTTTGTTTATATCCTTATTTATAATTTATCACAACCAAAAACTCATTTGAAGATGCACTGTCAAATAATCTACTAACTTAAAAATATATTTTTTAATTTAGTACTAAACAACATATAACTTTTTGTTAAAACTCTACTCATTAAAAACTCTACTATAACTCTAGAAACTTTACTTGAAAAGTCATAGCAAAAATGACAGCTACCTGCCACTTAATTTCAAGTTGATATAATACTTATTGATTTTGTTCATGGTAATATCAAAATCCTCTTTTATAGTTTGAATAATTGTCAAGTTAGTTCATGTGTTTTCTTTGGAATTAAAAAAGTCCTTGTAGTTTTTGAATTTTGTTCAAAATAGTCCGAGTGTCACCGTCTCTATTGAATCTTGTACTTTAAGGGTGCGTTTGGTGTACGGGGATATGACTGGACTATTTTTAAGAGATGAGATTGAATTAAATTGGATTTGATCAGATTAATTATATTATTTCCCGTGTTTGTTACAACATTGTATTGGACTAAAAATAGTCCAATCATATGTTTGGTATGCATTAGGATTAGAATAAACTTTTAAAATTAAAAAAGTATTTCTAAAAATAAAATAAAAAAACTAATCCCATGTTATTAATCATCCTTTTCTCTCTCTCCTCCCATCTATTTCTCTCCTTTTTTTTGTCAGAATCTATTCTCTCTTTCTCTTCTCTGTATCTGCAAAAAAAAAAAAAAAAAAAAATTGGGTCTTCTCATTGAAAAATAAAAATTTAATCCTCCGCTTTCCTCCTATATTTTTCTCTCCTTTCTATGTTAAAAAATCAAAACTTCCCCTTCTTTCTCCTCCTGTCTCTCTCTCTCTTTTCTCTGGTTATTTCAAATAGACTATTTTTGGACTGGTTTGACTGGTAGATCAGACTCCGGCGAGGACAACGGTGGCACCATCAGAGCTTGGATCACGTTGGATCGTTCAAATCGAGGTAGCAAATACAAAGTTGTCATGGGTTTTCATTTGCGGTTTTCACCTAATAGATCAGCAGCATTGATGGGCGGGGTTTGGTGAACGGCAAAGCTTTCCAGGTCGGTGGTGATGGATGATGTGATCGGGGTTGTTTGAGAGAATTTTATTTTACTTTTTGTAATTTTTTTGAATCGATGAACGTGATGATTGTAGGATTTTGTTGTGCTGGGTTTGATTTTATTTTGGATGAAATTTGATGAATGAATTGGGTGAATGAAGTTGGTGAATTTGTTGAATCAACATGAACATGATGATTTTATTTTTTGAAATTTGTTGAAATTTGATGGAATCAGAGATGGGATATAATAATCCCGTCGATTTGGAGGGGACTATTTTATCCCGCTATGACAGGAAAAAATTGAAAAGGGATAAAAAAAATAGTCACAACTGATTGCACTCACCAAACACGGTTAGTCCAATCCCGATCTCATCTTGTCAAACAAACGCACCCTAAATGTCAAAAAGAATAAACATTGGATTTGACATGATTTGTGTGTGCTACAAATCATATTATTCCTTTCAACCTATAGGATTTGTTTTTTTTTTTAATCTAAAAATAGTCTTCTTCTTCTTTTTTAATAAAAGTGTAGTATATCATTTTGAGTTTTGAGAAATAATTTGAATATGAATCAAACATGATATTAGATTTAACAAAAAAATTGTAGAACTAATTTCATTTTACTTTTATTATTATAAGTGATAAGGTTAAAAACATCCCTCTAATTTGATGTATTAACTGTTTGATCTCTCTAGTTTCAGTATTGTCTCTTTTGGTCCAAACTTTTGATATTAATTGTCAATTTGGTCCAAACTTTTAGTAGTGATTGCCAATTTGGTCCCTACAGTCAAGATTCCGTTAGATATTTGAATTTTTTGCTAATTAAGTGACGGTATAATGGTAAATGAAGGGATAAAATTAATAATAATAATTAAATTAAATAATTAAAAGAAAAAACAATTAAACATAAATAAAATTGTAATTAAAAAACTATTTTACCCTTCTACTAATAATTTAAAACTGTAAAAATATTTAAAAAACCAGAAAAGTTTAAAAAAAGAAAGAAAGATGAATTTACACCGTCCATCTTTAAGATGGATGGTGGAGATCCAGAGATCCATTTCTTGAATCTTCATGACCGTCAACACCCTCTGCCGTCGAACCTAGCAGCATCGCCACTGGATCTCAAATTTTAAGGGAAGTTAATAGAATGACTAAAGAAACAATACTGAAACTAGGGGGACTAAAACGGCTAATACCTCAAACTAGAGTGACGTTTTATATTATTTTTAATATTATCATTTATTATAATTTAACAACTTTTGTGATCCGGCCTGTAAAGCCCGATGAGTGCTGTGTATCAAACGGGCATGAGCCTTGGGTCGAGTAGAGCTCAAAATTTATCTTGTTGGTTGGGCCTCAAGTGTCAATCTCAACCTTCAATGTTAATGGTAAGCTGTAAGCTCTCGTTGACATTTTTTAGATGAGTCAGGAGGCCTAAGTCGGCCCATTTGATTCCTTTACATGAACGCAGTGCTCATGGAGATATTCTATTGCAGATGCTAGATCAAGGGCAACGCTTATTCTTGGAAGAATGGTAAGACTTTGAATTTTGTTCTTCTTTTGATTCTAGAGCTAGATGCAACCACTTCTCAAGACTCTCATTTGCCATGAACTCATAAACTAGAATTTTAAAGTCGTTACCTTGAAATCAATACTAGAACAAGAAGTTGTACATCTAGACAATAAGAGATTGATTCAGTGATGAGCCTCTCACACTTACATCCATTACATCTAAGAGATTGTATGTTCAAATCATACCTCTTTCTGAAATCTAGAAATATTGTAATAGTTAAAAAATAATAATAATATACCTGTCTCAATGACTGTAACAAATTGACTCATTTATCGAGTCATGACTCATGATCAACAAGAGCAATATGAAAACTGAGTAGGAGTTGCATCAGGATGGAGTAGGTGTGAATGTGATCGACTGGACTCAATAATTTTGTATATGAAACGTGTTGTGCATGTTGAGTTTTCTGCAAACTACTTATTTATTTTTAGTTAGAAGTTTAATCGCCTTAATTCGATAAAATAATCCATTATGAACTGTCCAAGAAACTATATATGTTGTGTAAACTGCTTTATTTGGTTGACTCTAGTCATCAAACCAGAGACTTCTTACAATTAAAGGAATCTCCGGTGGGCGGTGTGTAATATTAAATGATGGCTGCATTACATAGTACTTGTGTTCTTGAGGTGATACAATGTTATGGACCCATGAAATTAAAGAAACTGCAAGGATGTTGGTGGGTTTACACTTTACACTCTTCTTGAAGATTTCATTGGAGTGGTTAGGTTCAGTGATTTATTTATTTTTCTGCAACCCACCCAAAATTTGATTTGATTCTAGAATATCTGATACAACTATTAGAGAACTTATAAATTGAAATATATATAATTATATAGATATATAGCTATCACCCTCAGTTATGAAAATTCAAATTAGTTTGTATTGTGTTGGAATTATGATGATTTGCTTTATTTAGTTTGTTTTTATAAATAAAGAGATATGGGTTGCTATACTCAATCTCACTAGGATGTTTGTTTGGTTGTTGATACTTATCTTATTTAGGAAGATAAGTGCTAGGACCTGGTCTTGAGGCAGTATAACATACTGCTTCATCTATATATTGGATGTATCTCTCTTTGAGAAATATCAGAATAAAATATTCTTTCCTCTCAAACTTTTTCTACATAGTATCAGAGCATTAACATCTCCGAATGACCAAGTACTGGATGGCAAATCCACCGTCACCGGATGTTTCCTCTTCCTCAAATCCGAAACCTGTCTCGACAAACCTTAATGGTGGTTCCGGAAATACAAACTTTCCTCATCTTCCCATTACTAGTCACAAGCTGAATGGGTTTAACTATCTCCAGTGGTCACAGTCAGTGTCTATGTTCATATGCTGCAAAGGGAGAGACGACTACATGGTGGTTCCGGAACCTGTCTCGTCAAACCTTAATGGTGGTTCCAGAAATACAAACTTTCCTCATCTTCCCATTACTAGTCACAAGCTGAATGGGTTTAACTATCTCCAATGGTCACAGTCAGTGTCTATGTTCTTATGCGGCAAATGGAGAGACGACTACATCACAGGAGTTGCCATATTGCCAGGAGAGGAGGACCCGACTTACAATAAGTGGAAAATTGAGAACAACATGGTCATGTCCTAACTCATAAATTTTATGAATAACGATATTGGGGAAAACTTTTTTCTTTATAAAAGTGCCAAAGAGATATGGGATGCTCCAACGACAATACAGCTGAGTTATTTGGGATCAAAAGCACACTACATGATCTTCAACAGGGAGTCTTGACTGTCACGCAATTCTTCAACACTCTCACTAGACACTGGCAGCAATTGGATTTGTTTGAAAAATATACCTGGACCTGTTCGGAAGATGAATCCTTATATAAGAACATTGTAGAGCAGAAACGTATTTTCAAAGTTCCTCCTAGGACTGAACCAAGATCTGGACGAAGTGAGAGGAAGAGTTCTAGGCACCAAACCTCTTCCTAGTATCAGAGAGGTGTTCTGAGAAGTCAGAAGAGAAGAAAGTAGTAAGAAAGTGATGATGGGTTCCACAGCCAAACCAGAACCGACTTTCAGTAGTGCAACATCAGATAATTCAGCATTACTAGTTCGAGGAGCACAAACCAGTACCAATGACAACAGGCCTAGAAAGGGAAGGCCATGGTGTGAATATAGCCGGAGACCTGGACATACGAGAGAGACCTGCTGAAAAATACATGGGAAGCGAGCTGACTGGAAGCCTATAGGTCAATGAATATCAGAGAAATTCGTGGACATATGGCTACAGGAACTGAGGAATCCGGCTCACCTGAATCAGGAGTGTTTAACAAGGAGCAGATGGACTTGCTTCAGAAAATGTTCAGCCATACACAGACTGCAACATCTTCAGTTATTAGTTCTGGTTTCCTTGCCCAAAAGGTAACTTCCTAACTGCTTTAAGTGCAAACAAAGAGCAATTCAATCCCTGGATTGTGGACTCTGGGGCTTCCGATCATATGACAGGAGATCCTATGATTTTTCAAACCTATAGCCACTGTTATGGCAATTCTACAGTCAGGATTGCTGATAGGTCTCTGTCTAAGGTTACTGGTACATGTTCTGTTAAAATTTCTGAAAACCTGACTCTTACATCAGTATTATTGGTCCCTAATTTGGATTGTAATCTTCTGTCAATCAGTAAACTCACACAAGATTTGAATTGATTGACTAAATTTTTCCCAACTCACTGTATTTTTCAGGACTTGGACTCGGGTAGGACGATTGTCAATGCTGATATGCACTCTGGACTCTATTTATTCAAGGTTGAAAACGCTTCCGGAAAACAACCTCAAATGACAAATTGTATGTCTTTCAAAAGTCTGTCTAGTTCTGTCGTTAGGAAAAATAAAGATAGTGAGATACTGTTATAGCACTATCATTTAGGTCATCCCAATTTTATGTACCTTGAAAGGTTGTTTCCTGAATTATTTATTAATAAAATTCCTCAGAATTTTCATTGTGAAATCTGTCAAATTTCCAGACACACTCGCAATGTATATCAACGTCAAAGTTACAAGTCTTCTCATCCGTTTTCTATGATCCATAGTGATGTCCTGGGGACCATCTAGAGTTGCAAATATAACTGGAGCTAGATGATTGTCTCTTTTATTGACGATCACACAAGACTCACTTGGATATTTCTTATGAAGGAAAAATTTGATGCGTCTCGAAATTTTAAATATTTTTATAGGATGATCTAGAACCAATTTCACAAAAAAAATGCAGATTCTAAGAACAGATAACGGTAGAGAGTATTTCAATTCTGTCTTAGGGAAATTCATGCCAAGTGAAGGAATCATTCACTAGAGCTCCTGTATTGAGACTCCCTAACAAAATGGGGTCTCTGAAAGAAAAAACAGACATTTGCTAGAAGTAGCCTGATCACTTTTGTTTTCTGCCAATGTTCCAAAACAATTCTGGGGTGAAGCCGTTCTAACGGCAACATATTTAATAAACAGACTTCCCTAAAAAGTCCTACAATTTAAAACCCCCTGTCAAATACTTCTCCAAACCTATCCTACTAGCCGGCTGTTATCTCATCTTTCTATTAGAATTTTTGGATGCTCTGTCTTTGTTCACATCAATAAACAAAATCGGAGCAAACTTAACCCCACATCTATCAAATATATATTCTTAGGGTATTCACCAAACCAAAAAGGGTACAAACGCTATTCTCCAACTACCATAAAAATGTATGTCTCTATGGATACTACATTTATGGAACAAGCTCTTATTACTCCAAAAACGACATTCAGGGTGGGAGTACCTAAAATGCAGTTTTTTTTTTATCAGTCTGATGATGATAAGTCAGTTTTTTGTTTTTGGGAAATACCTAAAGTGTAGATTATATCTCCTAGTCATAGTCAAACAATATCTCTTCCCTCTCCATCTAATCATGATCTGTTAATGTCTCCTACTCATAGTCAAACACTATCTCTTCCCTCTTCATGTAATCCTGATCTGTTAATGTCCCCTGGTCAGAGTCAAACACTATCTCTTCCCTCTCTATCTAAACCCACTGAACCTGAGCCCGAGCCTCTAGTGTCTAGGTCTTCCAATACTCCAAAATCTCTAGACACTGAAATAAATCAGCCTATCAGTGATCCTAACCAGCAGCCCAGTCCTTCAAGTCAACAGAACACAAACCTTAATTCTCTTCCTCTACAATTTGTCATTAATAAAGAGGTTATTGTGTACACTAGAAATCGAAAAAACCATTAAGAGGTGGAGTCCAGAGTAGATACAAGGCAGAACCGAGAGTCTGACTCGGGTCAACCAGTCCGGAATTTTGAGTTAAATGCTAGAGATACAAACCCGCATATAACATGTGTTGTGAACCCTAATCAGAACTCATCAGATACGGATATTGACCAACCTACTGCATTGAAAAAATCAGTGAGAGAATGCAGAAACATGCCACTATATCCAATATCCAAGTTTGTGTCTTATGAGGGACTTTCTCCTAGGTTTTGAACTTTTGCAGCAAACATATTTGAGATACAAGTTCCAAGAAGTGCAGAAGAAGCTTTTAAGATTCCTGAATGGAGAGCAGCAATTCAGGAGAAAGTGAGAGCACTGGAAAAGAATGGAACCTGGGAATTCACTGACTTGCCAAAGGGTAAGCACCTCGTAGGGTGTAAATGGATATTCACAGTGAAGCATAAAGCGGATGGTAGTATTGAGAGGTTTAAGGCAATGCTCGTTGCCAAGGGATTTACTCAATCATATGGCATCAACTATGAAGAGACGTTTGCACCTGTGGCAAAACTAAACACCATCGCATTTTACTCTCATTGGAAGCAAACTTAGATTGGCAATTGCATCAACCTGATGTTAAAAATGCCTTTCTAAACGGTGACCTAGAGAAAAAGGTTTATATGAAATACCGCCGGGACTAGGTACTGCCTCAAATTCAAACAAAGTATGACAGCTCCCAAAATCCCTATATGGACTCAAACAGTCTCCTCGGGCCTGGTTTGAGAGGTTTACCAAAGCAATGAGGAGATTCAGGTTCACACAGTGCCAATCCGACCATACCTTGTTTGTTAAGCATGGACCGGGAGGTAAACTTACTATACTTATTGTATACGTAGATGATATTATTCTCACTGGTAATTATGCAGAAGAAATACATGTAGGGAAAAATCGATATAAAACGCAGCGGAAGAAACGAAAAATAGATTTCGTATGGTTTTAAAATTTTTCTCAAAGTTAAACCTTAACCTTTTAATTAATTAAACTCAAATATATACGGTTAGAGTTAAATACCTCTTGCAGCGTGATCCGATTGACTTACGTCGATTGGTAATCCGTAAAATCTTTTCCGATGCCCGTGAACAGTAACCCCCCCCCCTGTGAACAGTACCGCGAGATCTTCCAATCCGAACACGTACGTGAATCACTTAGGAGCGTGGTCTCCCTTTTTCTTTGAATTGAAAACCTGAGAATGGATGAACAAAGTTTTCTTTTTCTTTTGTTAGTCACAAAACAATCAAAAGAAGACAAAAATTATTCCGGTCACTTTTGAGTTCTCAATCTAATGATCGAAACTCTCGTGAACCTAATTCGATGTTGTACACACAAGCTTATTGATGAACAAGCAATCAGTGTACTATCAAAGAATAATCTCTTCTCTCTTTTATGTTTAGTAGAATAAAAATTATCATTTTCTATGAATTGAGAAGAAGAAGAAAAATTGAATCATTCAATCAACTATATTGGCCGAATTCTATATGTGGAATTATATAGGTGACCGAAATTTTGCTTCCTCTTCTATTTAGGATTGCCGAAATCTTCCTCTAAATGGACTAGGGTTGCCGCAAATCACATACCAAAAAGAGTTTGTGTTGCACCCTAATTTCCATCAACCTTTAGATTTCAAAACCTAATCCAACTCATAAATATTTTTATTCTTTTATTGACTAAATAAAAAGACTTCTTATTTGATTAAATAAATAAAATTAATTATTTATTTTCTTATCAAACAAGTCTTTTACTTTTAATATACTACTACCAATAGTATAACTTTAGGAAATATATTTCCTGATCAGAAAAAGATTTGTTTCTTAATTAAACAATTAATTAATAAATTAACTAATTCTTATTTAATTAAAACAATGAAACAAAATAATATATTAGGTTAATATATACACCTTGCCGCCCCACTTATATAAATGGGCCATATATTATTTTCTTATTTCATTTAATCAATTGGACTTTAAATAAAAGCCCACATGTGAACCAGACCCATTCTTACTAAAAGAAACAAGTCCACATGTCTCCTTTTAATATATTAATATAATAGTGTAGCCCATTAATTAAATAATAGACATATTATATTCTTGATATATTAAAACAATTCTAGATGGACCCTTAAATCGGCTCGGTAGAATATATCAAGTGATCCATGCAAATACGTGTGGATTAGGGATCTTGGCGGGCTATCTAAATTTAAGCTTCAATAGACACAACCTAATCACAATCAACAAATGATTCACTTAGGTCCAATCTATTAATTTTAACTCTTTCCACTAAAGAGCTAAAATTGAACTCTTAAATAAAGATAGAATAAGGAGATGTTTCTCATTCATACCCTAGACAATCTTATAGGAGATGGTGTATCCTCGTGAATAATATCAGTAATCGCCAAGAGCTCATAGACCGCCTATAGCTCTCCAAGTTACCATATTTCCTCATATGACCACATTTCGAACTTGGATACTTTGACTTGTCCAGAAGCCATGTTTTCAATAATCATTATTGAAAACTCAACATTGAGATTTAATATCCAATACCTCAAAACATCCATATGATGATATTATACTCTCATTTAATAAATGGAGCCACGATGTCCATATCTATAAATGAAGTCCTTTGTCGATTAACAAATGTATACCACCAAACTATCGAGGATAGACTATGCTATATAATCGTACTCATTGATAGCTCTAATGATAACACTTGCAACCATAAGTCCATCATTTATCTCAGGATTAAGATAGACTCTCCGATTGTCCTCTTTAATGAAAAGACTTATATCTAGTGACGGTTCTAGATAAAGTATTTCATTGTGATCCAGTTCAATGCACCTAGTGCACTAGATTCTTTTACTCGAAAACCTTTCGATGATTTTAGACTTATCATATTCATTTGATCCCACTCAAATGCTAGTAAAAGAATTCTACAACTTTAACAAGATAGAGGTGCCCAACCTTTAACTTAAGTTGTGAACGTTATTCAAGACTAACTAAAGAATTGTGTCTACCTCATACATATCCGGATGTATGAACAATTCTTCATGTCTCATAGTCTTTTGACCTTATGATTATTTACCTTGACAATTATAATAATAAATGCTATAAGTAATTGTAAGAATCAGAATTCACTTTATTAATATGAGAAGATTGTCAATTACAATATTACACTCTTGCCATTGAGCATAATCCTAACAATCTCTCACTTGCTCTATAGCAAGTGTGTCATATCTCTCATTCCCATGTTCTCTAGATGTCCATCAAAGCTCTTCTGAGGTAGAGCCTTTGTGAAAGGATCCGCTAGATTTTCTGCTGACGCGATTTTGATGATCGTCACGTCTCCCCTATGAACAATTTCCCTCAAAAGGTGATACTTCCTTTCAATGTGTTTACCTCTCTTATGACTTCTTGGTTCTTTCGAATTAGCCACTGCACCACTGTTGTCACAGTGTATAGTGATCTGCTTATTCGCACTAGGAACCACTTCTAAGTCAATCAAGAATTGGCGGAGCCAAACAGCCTTTTTGGCAGCTTCGCATGGAGCAACATACTCAGCTTCCATGGTGGAATCAGCAATACAAGATTGCTTGATACTCCTCCATATGACTGCTCCTCCTCCAATGGTAAACACAGATCCTGATATGGATTTTCTGGAGTCAAAATTTGACTGGAAATCAGAATCTGTATACCCAACGGGAATTAAATCCCCTCCAGAGTATACAAGCATATAATCTTAGTTCTCTTGAGATACTTGAAAATATGCTTGACTGCCGTCCAATGATCAGGACCAGGTTTCGATTGAAACCTGCTAACTATGCCAACAGCAAAACAAATATCTAGTCTAGTACAGAGCATTGCATACATGAGACTTCCAACTGCCGTGGCATATGGAACTCTACTCATGAATTGCTCTTCATGCACATTCTTAGGTGCTTGACCCTTAGAAAGTTTGATTCCATGTCTAAAAGGTAACATACCTTTCTTGGAATCTTGCATGGTGAATCTAGACAAGATTTTATCAATGTATGAAGCTTGGGATAATGCAATCGTTCTATTCTTTCTATCCCTTATTACTTGGATACCAATAATATAACTTGCTTCTCCTAAGTCCTTCATATCAAATTGTTTTGCTAACCATTCTTTCACTGATGTCAATACACCTACATCGTTTCCAATGAGTAGTATATCATCAACATAAAGAATGAGGAAAACCAACTTGTCGCCTTTGATCCTCTTGTATACACAAGGTTTGTCAGGGTTTTGAATAAATCCAAAACCCTTTACAGCTTGATCGAACCTTATGTTCCAGGATCTGAATGCTTGCTTTAGTCCATATATGGACTTTTGCAACTTGCATACTCTATCTTCTTGGCCTTTTTCAATGAATCCCTCTGGTTGCATCATGTAGATGCTCTCGTCAAGACTTCCATTAAGGAAAGCTGTCTTGACGTCCATTTGCCAAATCTCTAGGTCTAGAGATGCTGCAATGGATAAGAGTATCCTAATGGATTTAAGCATGGCCACAGGTGAGAAGGTTTCCTCGTAATCGATACCTTCTTTCTGTGTATAACCTTTAGCTACTAGTCTAGCTTTAAAGGTTTCCACCTTACCATCCATACCTCTTTTCCTCTTGTATACCCACTTGCACCCAATGGGTTTTATCCCTTTAGGTAAGTCTACAAGGGACCAGACTTTGTTATTAAACATCGATTCAATCTCGGATTGCATTGCCTTTTCCAATGACTACAATCAACATCCTCCATAGCTTCCTTGTACGTGTAGGGATCATCGTCGTCCGAGAGATTCTCAACAGATTCTCCTAAACCTATATATCTTTCGGGTTGTGTTCTAGCCCTCCCACTACGACGAGGAATGGTAGGTTGTTGATCTTGTGTTGGAGTGGAACTTACAATTGGGCTGGGTTGTGAAACCTCTTGTGGAATTGTATCTCCTGACATCTCATTCAGGACAATTCTACTTTTGGGCACAAAATTATTCATATAGTCCTTTTCTAGAATTGAAGCATTTGTTGAAACAAATACTTTTAGATCAGAAGGACTATAGAAATAATATCATTTAGTTCCTTTTGGATACCCCACAAATATACATGTTTCCGAACGGGACTCCATCTTTTCTGTCTTTCCTTTCAACACATGTGCAGGACAACCAAATATCCTCATGTGTTATAAACTAGGCTTTCGCCCAGTCCACAATTCATGTGGGGTTTTAGGGACAGATTGAGATGGTACATCGTTTAGAATATATATTGCTGTTTATAGAGCATATCCCCAAAAAGAAATAGGAAGTGTTGAATAACTCAACATTGATATAACCATCTCTAAAAGAGTCTTATTTCTCCTTTCTGCTACCCCATTTTGTTGAGGTGTACCTGGTGCAGAAAGCTGAGAAACTATCCCATTATCAATAAGATATTGCTGAAACTCTCCAGATAGATATTCTCCACCACGATCAGATCTCAAGATTTTTATATGTTTCTCAAGCTGATTTTCTACTTCAGCTTTGAATGCTTTGAACATATCAAATGCATCCGACTTATGTCTCATGAGATACACGTAACCAAATCTTGAGTAATCATCTGTGAAGGTGATGAAGAACTCATATCCACCTCTAGCTTGAATGCTCATATGACCACATACATCAGTGTGTACTAGTCCTAAACATTCAGTGGCTCTTGCACCTTTGGTATTGAACGGCCTTTTGGTCATTTTACCTTCCAAACAAGATTCACACGTTGGTAGATCATCAACCTTTAAGTCACTTAAAGGTTCGTCACATACCAATCTTTTAATCCTATTAAGGTTAATGTGACCTAGGCGTAAATGCCAAAGATAGGTTTCATCTTTTGATAATTTTACTCTTTTATGATTAGGTTCCGTTATTTCTGTGTCTAACGAGTGAGAGATATTTCTATACAAAAAGAATAAACCGTTTTCCAATGTACCTTTGCAAACAACTTTGTCATTCTTACTAATAATAAAAGTTTTATTAAAAGTAACCTGAATATCCAAACTTATTTAAACAAGAAACTGAAATTAAATTCCTCTTGAATTGAGGTACATAATAAACGTCTATTAAATCTTAATGCCTACTAGAATCTAAAATAACTCTAATATCTCCCACTGCACTTGCAGACACTAACGTTCCGTTGCCCAAGCGCAAATTGACTTCATCTTCATTCAACATTCTCTTTTCCTGAAACCCCTTCAAGGAATAACAAACATGATTAGTGGCTCCAGAGTCTATGATCCAAGAATCAATAGAATCTGCCAGAAAACATGTTTCTAGATAATTAACATTACCTTCTTCCTTCTTTTTCTGGGACTTTGGGCAATCTCTTTTCCAATGTCCCTTTTCACCACAAAGGAAGCATTTCCCTTTGATCTTGGTTACTTTCTTGGTTTCCTTCTTGGTAGGCCCAAGTTGCTTTTTCTTCTGTTGTTTCTTGACCTTCTTACGGGTCTTAACAGTAGCAACTTTACTAACCAAATGAATCTCTTGACCTTTGTTTTTCACAAGGATCTTTTCAGCGCTTTGAACATCTTGCATCAGGCCCTGCAAGGTGTATTCCTTTTTGTTCAAGGTGTAGTCCAACTTGAATTGATCAAAGGAATCTGACAGTGAGTTAATTACCATATCAATTTTGGTCTCACCATCAATCTCAGCACCATTTAGTTTAGCAATATTGAGATGTGCTATGACTTTCATCATGTGATCTTTCACAGATTGTCCAGGTTTCATCCTAAGATTCATAAAAGCAGTCACTGCCTCTCTCTTAGTCGTCCTAGACCTCATAGCAAACATTTTCTCTAGAGACATCATTATATCAGCAGCGGACTCCATTCCTTCATGTTGCTGTTGCAACACGTCGGAGATAATGGCCATAATGTAACATTTTGCCATATCATCAGAAGTCTTCCACTGCTCATACTCATCTCTTTGCATCACATTAGATTCATTATTAGGAAGGGGTGGTTTAGGAGTGGTCAGAACAAACTTATATTTTTCACTTTGCAGCAACAACCCAATTTTCCTTTTCCATGTTACGTAGTTATCTCCAGTTAAGGTGTTATCTTTCAGGATGTTCATAAGTGATGGGGTCATGATTTCTGATTAAAACAAAAACATATATAAGTAAATAATCATGATAATAGCACTTTTAAAAATTTATCTTGAATTAAAATAAATAATTCAATCATAAAAATTCAACGGTGATCCAACACCCATAAATATTACGCCTCATTTGGGAGTTCGCACTATTTACTAGTTAGACTAGATCCCACCTAATTGTTAACATAACAACCAGTGTTTTTAATTTTAGCCTTGTAATTTTTATTAACAAGAACTCTTGGGAGGATATTAATAAAATTACATTGAGTGTGTTACCAAGATATCGACCCTCAATTTTCTCTCACGAAAATCCCTCCTTGGGGAGTAGATTTCGTTTAAGTCAATTGTCTAGTCTATCTTTGTAAGGAAGTATATTGTTAAATTCCATTTATGGACGCCCCTTGGGGGGATTACCAAAAATAATAAAACTCAACTAATCTTGGAGGCCATAGGCGTTCTTGCACACCTTCTCCCACTCAATTATTTAAGGCGTGTGATTAAATCCCAAAGAATGATTTTTACCAAGTTATCTAGATGCCAATTAGATACCTAAATCATTCAATGCATGTTCATACCAAAAGAGATATATGAGTGGCACTCCTATTCTAAAATGTCATGTTATCATACAACAACAAATATTGTAATATTTAAGCAAAAATTAAATAGCAACAATTTTTGCCCATCCTAGAAAAGCAAGTAAATTACAATTGTTAGGAATACAAGATCTTCAGGTGGCCATCAACCATACGCTCATCCCTCGGCCTCCTTCCATGGACGTGCACAGCCCACAACCCCACAAAGGGGCTGCCTTGCGCAGCCCATAAGGCCACACAAGGCTGCCGTGCGCAGCCCACCAAGGATTGGGCTTGCCATGCGCTGCCCAATCCAGTCCTAGGGTGCCCACGGTGCTCGTTCTCGGTTCCGGTTGCTTCGTTTTTCTTCGTGTCTTCGAATTTTCAATACCCAAATACATTACATCATATTACGAATAAATTACTGCAGCAAAATTTTTTTTTGTTATTCTACTGCAGTAAGATTTACAAAAAAAATACTGCACTTATTTTACATACAAAACAAAAAAAATAAAACCCTAGCAACTACCAAGAAGGAATTATGGCGATAATAGACCACCATTCTTGTTACAAATCCAAAACAAAAATTACATTGAAATTCTAGGACCAAAATCGAGCAATAACAATTCACTTTTATAAAACATATATAAATCCATACATTCAACATGTAATTATATATGCGAGTACCTAGAGCGTCATCTCTTTCTAAAACATGTATAATCACAATAAAAAAGAAATAGATTCACGTATATATACGTTAATTAATTAAAAGGTACAACCTGACTCTGATACCAATTGTAGGGAAAAATCGATATAAAACGCAGCGGAAGAAATGAAAAATAGATTTCGTATAGTTTTAAAATTTTTCTCAAAGTTGAACCTTAACCTTTTAATTAATTAAACTCAAATATATACGGTTAGAGTTAAATACCTCTTGACGCGTGATCCGATTGACTTACGTCGATTGGTAATCCGCAAAATCTTTTCTGATGCCCGTGAACAGTACCCGGGTGAACAGTGATTGTGAACAGTACCCCCCCCCCCACCCCCCCCCCCCCCCCCCCCCCCCCCCCCCCGTGAACAGTACCGCGAGATCTTCCAATCCGAACACGTACGTGAATCACCTAGGAGCGTGGTCTCCCTTTTTCTTTGAATTGCAAACCTGAGAATGGATGAACAAAGTTTTCTTTTTCTTTTGTTAGTCACAAAACAATCAAAAGAAGACAAAAATTATTCCGGTCACTTTTGAGTTCTCAATCTAATGATCGAAACTCGCGTGAACCTAATTCGATGTTGTACACACAAGCTTATTGATGAACAAGCAATCAGTGTACTATCAAAGAATAATCTCTTCTCTCTTTTATGTTTAGTAGAATAAAAATTATCCTTTTCTATGAATTGAGAAGAAGAAGAAAAATTGAATCATTCAATCAACTATATTGACCGAATTCTATATGTGGAATTATATAGGTGACCGAAATTTTGCTTCCTCTTCTATTTAGGATTGCCGAAATCTTCCTCTAAATGGACTAGGGTTGCCGCAAATCACATACCAAAAAGAGTTTGTGTTGCACCCTAATTTCCATCAACCTTTAGACTTCAAAACCTAATCCAACTCATAAATATTTTTATTCTTTTATTGACTAAATAAAAAGACTTCTTATTTGATTAAATAAATAAAATTAATTATTTATTTTCTTATCAAACAAGTCTTTTACTTTTAATATACTACTACCAATAGTATAACTTTAGAAAATATATTTCCTGATCAGAAAAAGATTTGTTTCTTAATTAAACAATTAATTAATAAATTAACTAATTCTTATTTAATTAAAACAATGAAACAAAATAATATATTAGGTTAATATATACACCTTGCCGCCCCACTTATATAAATGGGTCATATATTATTTTCTTATTTCATTTAATCCATTGGACTTTAAATAAAAGCCCATATGTGAACCAGACCCATTCTTACTAAAAGAAACAAGCCCACATGTCTCATTTTAATATATTAATATAATAGTGTAGCCCATTAATTAAATAATAGACATATTATATTCTTGATATTAAAACAATTCTAGATGGACCCTTAAATCGGCCCGGTAGAATATATCAAGTGATCCATGCAAATACGTGTGGATTGGGGATCTTGGTGGGCTATCTAAATTTAAGCTTCAATAGACACAACCTAATCACAATCAACAAATGATTCACTTAGGTCCAATCTATTAATTTTAACTTATTCCACTAAAGAGCTAAAACTGAACTCTTAAATAAAGATAGAATAAGGAGATGTTTCTCATTCATACCCTAGACAATCTTATAGGAGATGGTGTATCCTCGTGAATAATATCAGTAATCGCCAAGAGCTCATAGACCGCCTACAGCTCTTCAAGTTACCATATTTCCTCATATGACCACATTTCGAACTTGGATACTTTGACTTGTCCAGAAGCCATGTTTTCAATAATCATTATTGAAAACTCAACGTTGAGATTTAATATCCAATACCTCAAAACATCCATATGATGATATTATACTCTCATTTAATAAATGGAGCCACGATGTCCATATCTATAAATGAAGTCCTTTGTCGGTTAACAAATGTATATCACCAAACTATCGAGGATAGACTATGCTATATAATCGTACTCATTGATAGCTCTAATGATAACACTTGCAACCATAAGTCCATCATTTATCTCAGGATTAAGATAGACTCTCCGATTGTCCTCTTTAATGAAAAGACTTATATCTAGTGACGGTTCTAAATAAAGTATTTCATTGTGATCCAGTTCAATGCACCTAGTGCACTAGATTCTTTTACTCGAAAACCTTTCGATGATTTTAGACTCATCATATTCATTTGATCCCACTCAAATGCTAGTAAAAGAATTCTACAACTTTAACAAGATAGAGGTGCCCAACCTTTAACTTAAGTTGTGAACGTTATTCAAGACTAACTAAAGAATTGTGTCTACCTCATACATATCCGGATGTATGAACAATTCTTCATGTCTCATAGTCTTTTGACCTTATGATTACTTACCTTGACAATTATAATAATAAATGCTATAAGTAATTGTAAGAATCAGAATTCACTTTATTAATATGAGAAGATTGTCAATTACAATATTACACTCTTGCCATTGAGCATAATCCTAACAATACAGAGGCTGAAAATGTTCTTGGCTGGGGAGTTTGAAATAAAAGACCTAGGGAACCTGAAATATTTCCTAGGCATGGAGGTGGCTCGATCAAATAGAGGAATTGTGGTTTCTCAACGTAAGTATGTATTGGACTTACTGAGAGAAACCAAGATGATTGATTGTAAACCAGCTGGGACTCCAAAGGAATACACCACAAAATTGGGATCTCTTGAAGGAAGTGCACCAGTGGACAAAGGAAGATACCAACGACATGTTGGAAAGCTAATTTATCTTTCTCACACAAGACCGGATATTACATTCCCAGTAAGTGTTGTTAATCAGTATATGAACAATCCTACCTAAGAGCATATGGATGCAGTTTTCAGAATTCTTCGGTACCTCAAGATGACACCAGGGAAGGGCCTGTTTTTCAAGAAATGTTCAAACCGGGATGTTGAAGTTTTTTCGGATGCAGACCGGGTTGGTTCAGTTACTGATCGTAGGTCTACGTCTGGATATTGTACTTATGTTTGGGGCAATTTGGTCACGTGGAGGAGCAAGAAATAATCAGTTGTTTTCAAGGAGCAGTGCCAATGCAGAATGTTCTGCGACAATTCCCATGGAAAACTCCATGAAAATGTTCTGCGACAATCAAGCAGCAATCAGTATTGCCAAGAATTCGGTGCACCATGACCGGACCAAGCATGTAGAGATAGATAGACACTTTATCAAGGAGAAAATAGAGGAACGAAGTGTCAAATTGATTTATGTACCTACTGGACTTCAAACAGCAAATGTTCTCACAAAGGCCTTGCCTAGAAATATTTTTCAAAATTTATGTACCAAGCTGGGTATGATCAATATATACAACCCAGCTTGAAGGGGGTGTTGGAATTATGATTTACTTTATTTAGTTTGGTTTTTATAAATAAAGAGATATGAACTACTATACTCAATCTCACTAGGATGTTTGTTTGGTTGTTGATACTTATCTTATTTAGGAAGATAAGTGCTAGGACCTGGTCTTGAGGCAGTATAACATACTGCTTCATCTAATATTGGATGTATCTCTCTTTGAGAAATATCAGAATAAAATATTCTTTCCTCTCAAACTTTTTCTACATATTGTTTAACAAATGAATATGGTGTTGTTCAACATTTTATTATTAGAATTCTCACCAGCGTTGAGCTGTTGAGAATGGAAAAAACCAACATGGGTAGTCCGTAGACAAAGTAAATTTAAACCAAATCATGCTCAAAGACTCAAACCTTGCATATTTATCAGCATCTTGTGGACCGAGAAGTTTATCTCTATATTATGATAATAGATATCAAAACCGTACATGTAGTGATTGATCTCAACATATTCGAAGATATCTGCATATTCGTTATCAAATTTAATAATAATAATAATAATATAAAGAAGAGATCTTTTATTAGTGGTATTGTCGTGAAAACTTTACTAGTCTTAAATTAATCAATACGGTGTGAGACAGTGGTGGCAATTTGGGCCGGCCCGTCTGTGAAACGGGTCAGGCCAGGCCCGGACCGTCAGGGAAAACGGGCCGGGCCGGGCCGTCTCGTTAGACAAAAAGGGGGCACGGCCCGGGTCCAAGGCCCATGTAGGGACAGACCGGGCGGGGCTTGGGTCGGGCCTTTAACGGGCCGGCCCGTTTAAGGCCCGTCGGGCTTCGAATTTTTTTAAAAAAAATTGTAAAAGATTTTTAAAAAATGTAATTTTTAAAAGTTTTGAATATTTTTTCCCCCCTAACGGTTACCTGTCTAATTATAAAATCCACCCTTCAATTCAAAATTTTAAAAAAAATAATTCAAATTTGAAAAAAATTGAAAACAATTTTCTGACGGGGCCGCCCATGGGCCAGGCCCACGGGCGGCCAGTCAAGGCCCGCCAGAAAATTGAAAAAAAAAAATTTGGCAGGCCTTAACGGGCCTGCCAGAAAAAAAAATTTCAAATTTTTTTTTTGGGCCGTGGGCTTTGCGGGCCTGAAAAGGCCCGGTCCGGTTTTTTCAAATGGGGTCCCGTCCTGGCCCGCCAGCTAGACGGGCTTGGACCTGGCCCGTTTTGCTGACGGGCCGGGCCGACCCAAGCCCGCAAAAAAACCGGGCCAAGTCTGGCGGCCCGTTTGGGCCCGGCCCAAATTGCCACCACTAGTGTGAGATACTCGATCATCAAAAAATTGAATTATTTTATTTGGTAATATATTTGAAGGATAAAAAGGTAGAACCATTTTATGTTGAAAAGACTACAATATCATTTTTTTTATTTTTTTAATTTTTTTTAATAGTGTTGTTGGCTTCTGTAGAAAACTTTTGCCACATTTGTCGGTCTCAGCTGCAGAGTGATAATTTTGATATTCCTGCGTTTCTCACAGTTATCACATTTATATTAAATGATTTTATTACTAACTGCTAAACGAAAAACAAAATTCAAACATATGAAAATAAAGATAGTAGAAAGAAAAAAAATAACAAAAAAAAAACTTAAATAATAACAACATTAGACATTAATATTTCAAAAGGTCGTCTAATGACTTTCATATCCACCAAAAAAAAATGATCCACATTGTATATGGAAATTTGGTAAGCAAAATTATATGAGAAAACTAGTCTAAAATTTATGTGATAAAACTAAAGTCAAAAATTATAACATATTCATGCACTAATAAAAACTTTATATTTTTACATAAAGTATTAAAGTTAAATAAAAAAATTTAAACTGTTATTAAAATAATATTTATTAGAATTTAGTTGAACAATAAAATTATATAAAAAAAATTATTGAAGAAAATAAAAAATAATAATGAAAATATAAGTTATTTGAAGATACAAATAAAAATAGAAATTGAGATAGAGATAGAGATAGAGAGTGTGGTGGGAGTGAAAAATATTTAGAGATGGGACTATGAGAGAATCTTTCTTTTGGAACTCAATTTTAGAAATGGAGAAGGGAGATGCTGTTAGTTAATTACAGTCATTAGCAGTTTGCTTACTTGAATGTACAGCTGGAACGTTTAGTGTAAAAAGATAGTAGAATCTTTTGAATTTCAAGGAAAAACAGTTTTTGTATGTTTAAATAGGTATATAACCAAGATGCTTTGTAACGTTTTCATATCAAGAAATACAGAGAAAATTTTCTCTTATTCTCTCCATTAATGGAACTTCATCAAGCCCTGTTTTAGCTTACAATTTCTTTCGGTGCTTCTATCAAACACTTTACAGTGTTTTGAGTGTGTATGTAGCAATGACACGAGACCTTGTTGTGTTGTCTGGGATGCCTTGAAGACTTCGCTCGACTTTATTCATTGCCTGGTAGAAATCCTAGCAACAGATGAACAGTACTGCCGACCATCAAGATAAACTGCCCTACACGACACTCTTGGTTAGTTTCCTATATAAAAGTCCCCTCACACCAGCTTGAAATGAGCATCCACATTCCAAATACAACTACTGCTTTGTCTAATCCAGGCCTTGTAAACATGCCTAGTTTCATTAGCTGCCCTCTTATTCTTCTATGGTGCTTTTGTTTATTGCTAATTTATAGCTTCTTCTCCCCATCCACAGCCACAATCCATTCAAATGAGACAGATCGTCTTGCATTACTTGCCATTAAATCCCTGCTTCATGATCCATTAGCAGTCACAAGCTCATGGAACAATTCGATCTGTACCCTTATGCAGTTATGCCTATGGACCTGTGTTTCATGCGGTCGTCGACATCAAAGGGCCACGGAGTTGGATCTAAGAAACCAAAGCATTGGAGGTAACTTATCACCTTTTATAGGGAATCTTAGCTTCCTTAGATCGATCCACCTCCAAGACAACAACTTCTATGGTGATATTCCCAATGAAGTTAGTCTTCTTTTCAGGTTATAAATTCTAAAGTTTATTAATAATTCTTTTTCGGGTACAATTCAAAACAATTTGTCTCACTGCTCAAAACTTGTCGAGTTCAATGCCTTTCAAAACAACCTTCATGGAGAAATCCCGGTAGAGATTGGCAACTTATTGAAGCTTGAGACTTTGTACATTGGTGAAAATCATCTAACAGGATAACTCTCGGCTTCTATCGGGAATCTTTCAACTTTGCTCCAACTTAATGTACGTGCAAATGGCTTGACTGGGCAATTCCTTATTCCCTAGGCCAACTAAGGAGTTTACTTTATATTCACTTAGGTGGAAATAACATTTCTGGTATGGTTCATCCTCCAATTTTTAACATCTCTTCCCTAATTCATATCTTTCTTCCATATAATAGATTGTATGGAAGTTTACCACCCAATATAGGTTACAATCTTCCAAATTTGAAATTTTTTTTCCATCTTTGGTAACAATTTCACCTGTTCTCTCCCATATTCATTATCCAATACATCAAACCTTGAAAAGATTGATCTTTCTCACAATTATTTTAGTGGGAAAGTATTATTGATTTTAACCGTCTCAAGAATTTATCATTTCTAAGTTTGGGTCAAAATAATTTGGGAACGGGGACAACCAGTGATCTTCATTTTTTTAACTTCCTGGTTAATTGCAGCAAACTGGAAGTTCTTGGTTTGCATGGAAATCAATTTGGAGGAGCGTTACCAAAGTTTATAGGAAACTTCTCAAGTTCTTTGTCTAAATTAGCCATAGGTGCTAATCAAATATATGGCTCCATACCTCCTGGGATAGGAAATCTAGTCAATCTTGTTTCCATTGTTATGGAGAGAAACCAATTAAGTGGCACTATTCCTCATGACATTGGTAAGCTTAAAAAGTTACAATTGCTGTACCTGCCTCAAAATAATTTACGAGGAAGAAGTCCTGCCTCTCTAGGTAATATAACATTATTAAGCATATTGTCATCAAACTCAAATAATTTGACAGGCAACATTCCCTCCTCCCTTGGAAATTGTCAGAATTTGATGTCGTTGTCTCTCTCCAAAAATAAGCTCACTGGTATTTTGCCTCAACAAATTCTTGGCATAACAACCCTATCACTTTTACTAGATGTATCTGTGAACATTCTCAATGGCCCTTTTCCTTCACAATTGGGTAACTTGAAAACTCTCATTTTCCTTGATATTTCTGGAAACAGATTTTCTTGTGAGATTCCTAGTACCCAAGGCAGTTGTACAAGCATGGAAATTCTTGATATGATTGAAAATTCTTTCAATGGAAGCATCCCTTCCTCCTTGAGTTCTCTGAGAAGCATTCAACAACTAGATCCCTCTTCCAACAATTTGTTTGGTCAAATTCTAGAATATTTTGAAATTTTCTCGTTCTTGAATTACATGAATCTGTCTTACCATCACTTTGAGGGAGAAATGCCAACAAAAGGCGTTTTTAGCAATAAAACAGGAATCTCACTTGCAGGGAATAAGAGGCTTTGTGGAGGTTTAGTTGAAATGCATTTGCCATCATGCCCTACCAAGAGATTAAAGAGAAAAAAAATCCCTCTTCTCAAAGTGGTTATACCTGTGATTGTTTCATGCTTGATCTTAATTGCAGCATACTTCATTGTAATTTTTACTCGAAGAAAGAGATATGCCGAAAAGTCTTCAAGTATGTTGCACATGGAAGAACAATTTCCCATGGTTTCTTATGCAGAGTTGAGTAAGGCTACCGATAATTTTTCATCATTGAACTTGATTTGCCAGGGATGCTATGGTTTGGTGTACAAGGGAATTTTGGGTGAAGATAGAAGGTTCATTGCTGTAAAAGTTATCAATCTTCAACAAAAAAAGGGGTTCAAAGAGTTTTATATCTGTATGTGAAGCACTAAGAAATATTCGACATCGGAATCTCATCAAAATTATAACTATTTGTTCAAGCATAGATCTTAAAGGTAATAACTTTAAAGCTCTAGTTTATGAATTCATGGAAAATGGAAGTTTAGAGGAGTGGCTACACAAGAACAAAGATCAACGTTCTAGATGGAAGTCATTTAAGTCTCATTGAGAGAATAAATTTAGCAATTGATATGGCTTCTGCGGTAGAATATCTACATCACCATTGTGAACCACCAATGGCTCATGGTGATCTAAAGCTGTGCAATGTCTTGCTTGATCATGATATGGTTGCCCATGTTGGTGACTTTGGGCTATCAAAATTTCTCTCTGATTGCCCCTTTAGTATTGCTCCAGAAACTCAATCAAGCTCAATCGGGATAAAATGAACCGTTGGCTATGTTGCACTAGGTAATTAACTATTTTATGTGATATATTTAGATCTCTATGATAGTACATTCACCATTGAATTCATTTACCATAATTAACATGAGGAATTCACATGCTTTTTCAGAGGATGGTATAGGCAATGAAGTGTCCATGTCAGGAGACGTGTACAGTTTGGAATTCTCTTGTTGGAGATGTTCACCGGAAAGCGTCATATTGATAGCATGTTTAATGATGAGCTAACTCTCCATGCATTTGCAAAGATGGCTTTGCCTAAAAGAGTGATGGATGCTGTTGAACCTTCAATGCTGCTGGAAGTAAACACCCACAGCAACAATGTTGAAAATTTTGCAAGACTTATAGGAGAAAGAAGAGCCAGAATTGAGGAGTGCTTGGTTGGTGTCCTGAGAATTGGAGTTGTTTGTTCAATGGGATCTCCAACTGAAAGAATGGAGATGACAGATGTTGTGGTAAAGTTATCAACCGTTAGGGAGAACTTTATTGGTAGGGAGATTTGAGGTACTAGCATTGTTAGGTTAATGCTCAATGATCACCAAGCCATAAGCAAGATGTTTTTTTTTTTTGGACAGAATAAGCAAGATGTTTTTGATTGTCAATATTATGCAAATCAATAAATGTTTAATTAGTTCAGCAATTTAAATGAAAATTATTATCTTTTTCCTTTTCCATGTTTCTGCTACATATTTACAAGAGATCTTTATGAATTCGAGAGCTGTATAATCAGCTCCTCGAGGAAAAAAAAAAAACTCTGGATGTTGTAAATCTCCTTAAATTACATGTCATGCAAATCTAATCTATAACAGCACTTTGTTCCAGCAGATTGCTCAATACTGGGCAGGAATCCTACCAATTTCCTCCGGGAGGAAAAATCAAACAACCATAGAGTTTATAGAAACACAATTATATTACATAGAGTTTATATTACACAATTATATTAAACACCTTGTTTTGGTGCAACAGGGTGTTCTGTGTGAAGAAAGGAGGACTAAGGTTTACTCTTAATTTGGTTTTGAATGCAATCATTTATTATGTGATTTAGAGAGCCCCACCCAATCCCTTGATTCAGTGTTCATCTTGTACTTCTCTGTATTGGATAATTTTGCACTTTCTTTTCTTTTAAATATTGCGGACCAAAATAAGAACAATACACATTAATGACTTCACTAGAGAAACTGAAACTTATAAAACAATCTACACTTCATGTAAGATAAAGAAAAAATTCGACCATTAGTTTTTTTTTTTTTTTCAGCATCTGAGACACCAAAATTCTTCCAACATATATGGAGTTAAAAAACTGCAGGGGACCTAATCAAAGAAGAAACGACACAGCTATTGTACACCAATCCACATTCCACAGCTATTATAAAAACCAACCAAAAGAAATTGAAGTCTATGAAACTCATCATAATTCCCTTGAACAAGTATGAGATTGATTTAGTGGTTTGTCCCTTACACCTGCACCATCATATTGTAGGTTTGAGAGTCTATCCCCTTTCCTAAATCTTATTGGGCTTAGAGGCCCAAATATTCCGGTGTAATGAGACTTTTGGTAATTTGGTAATTTGGGGGGAGGGTTTTGTAATAACCCTAAGCAATTTGTATAAATGCAAAAGTTGTTCTTTGCTTTGAGAGATTAGCGTGCGGCAGCCCAGGAAAGACAAAACAAAGAAGAGTGTTTGGCGGCTAAGAGCGAAGAAAAGAAGAGAAAATCTTGGTGCCTTTTATCGTTCCGCCTCCGTCAGATGCAGTAAGTTCTTGGAATTCGTGTTTACCTCAATATGTGGTGTTTGAGAGAATTAATTGGGTGAGAATGTGAGATTGTTCTTATTTTCTTCTCCGTATTGTTGTGCCTCTGATTATTGTCTATTAGAGGAGTTTGTTTGTTTACTCATTATTATGGATATAGTGGAGATATTATTCTGAGTTTGACCTATGGATGTAGGGTTTGTGGCTGTGCTTAACTGTTAAGGATTTTAGTGTTTTCTATGGTTTGCACATATAATCGGTAGCCGGAGGTTTTTCATAACAAATCTCAAATTATTGTAATATTTAAAAAGTACGAGATTGACATGAAGTATAAGAGCAAGAACAAGAGTTTGGAATCAACTTTGTGCTTGTCAACACAATGCTGAATTACAGATATTGAAGAATTGATCTAATAATTTCATCTAGACCCTCTTCTAACTTTTGCTGGAACACAAGTAAGCGGCCATGCAAAATCGCCAGGATGTTCAAGAGAAACCAGGAATTTTTGTAATAAAAAGCTTCAAACAAATATTATTACCAATGCTATTGAACAACAGAAACAAGTTTATTTGGATGAGAAGATCATCAATCACACACAGCTAGCAAAGCAACTATCATTAGATGGATGGAAATGGAGAGAGCCTAGTCACTGGATTACACACAAGTGAATGAGCCCTGGGAAGCGTTAGCCCAGGTCCTTCTTCCATGTCAACACTACTTTCACTCCCTCCATCACCAACTTTCAATTCAAAACACTGAATTATAGCAGCAAGTGTTGTTGGCACAAACTGCAGTGCCAGAGTAGCTCCAGGGCAGCTTCTTCTTCCGCTCCCAAACGGTATCATGTGAAAACACTGCCCCCTCACATCCAAAAACTGGCTCTTTACGCTCCACTCTTCGCTAAGAAACCTCTCCGGCCTGAACTCGTGTGGGTTCTCCCAGTGATCAGAGTCCCTACCAAGAGACCACAAGTTAACAAAGAGCCTGGTCTTTGCTGGAATCAGATAACCTGCAATTGTACAATCTTCGGCTGATTCTCTCACGACTAATGGACCGGTTGGGTGGAGTCTTAGTATTTCCTTTACAACAGCTTGTAAGTAAGGAAGGTTGGCAATATCAGATTCTTCAACTACTCTGCTTTTCCCAATTACAGAATCAATCTCTTTTCTTGCTTTATCCATCACATTTGGGTGGTTGATTAACTCTGCCAATCCCCATTCTATTGTAATCGAAGATGTGTCTGTCCCGGCCCCAAATATATTCTGTCAAAAATCAGCACAGCAGAGAATCTGAATCCAATAAACATTTCAACTAATTAAAATTAACTTTTAATAAATTAATAAGCAAACTGTTATACCATAGTGAAGGCCTTTATGTTTTCTCTGGTCAATCTAATCTCTGCATTCTCATCTTCATAAATATCCAACAAAATATCAAGCAAATCCTTGGCTGCCTCGTCTTTATATTTCGTCTTCTTCCTCTCAAGTTCATGCTCCTTCATGATCCTCTCCATCATAACATCATACTTGTCTCGAGCATCCTTCAGCTTTTTCCTGAAGCCCTGCAAATCCAAATTCTTACAAAACCAAATGGTGTCCGACACATTAAACTTAGACCCCAGTTGATTCAACGCCTTCACTAACTTCCTCACCTCACCAGCTTCGTCTTCATTATCCGAACACCTCTGACCCAGTGTCATTCTCGTAATTATGTTATTAGTCAATCTCATTAGCTCTCCTCCAACGTTCACTTCCTCTCCATCCTCAGCTTTCTCCATCATTAACCTCAAAAACCGCCTCGTCTCTTCCCGTCTAATGGGGCGGAGCTGGTCTAGTATTCGCCCGCCCAGAAGCTCAGTCATGCAGAGCTTCTTCATGAACTTCCAGTGAGGTCCATAAGGCACGGTAGCGAAATCAGACGAACCGTAGGTCAGGTAATGGAGGTTAGCCACTTTGGGGCGGTCGAGGAAGTTGGTTTCATTGGTTTTGAGAATCTCTTTTGCCATTTCCGGAGAGGAAGCAAGAACACATGGTTTTGAGCCAATGAAGAAGTAAACCAAGGGTCCATACCGGGTTGAGAGCTTGTGAAATGCTTGGTGAGGTATAGGACCCAGGAGGTGCATGTGTCCTATGATGGGTATCCTTCTCGGGCTCGGCGGGAGCTGAGCCGTGGTCCGAGTTTTACCCAAAATGGTTCGAACCAGTTTGATGGATGCTAGACAGATAAGGAAAACTAGTGCATATTGCAAATCGGCCATGATTGATAAATGTTGCCAAGGTTGTGCTACTTAATCGTGATTAAATAAAGGGTGATAATATCTCTAAAAATATTTCAGGTTCAAACGCAAGTGTTTTGCAAATATAAATGTTTGATATCAACACTATTTAATAATGTTTTTCCATAGAGTTGAAATTATAATGAATTAATGATTATAGCTTCAGAGAAGTGCCTTTCTCGAAATGCATTTTTAATCTTCTATGATTTTGATTTTTATTGTTTTATAATTGTAATTAGTTAGGGGTTGATGGAATGTTGTAATCATACATGTCATCGAATCATCAATCATCAATATCACATATCTGTGGGCCTCTCTTATTATGTCATACTGTCCTGTTTCAATTAATCTATCTGGGACCATAAACATATTCAAATAGATGTTGCATAAAAAAATTATTATTATTATAATATAAAAAAAAACGCAAATTAATCGCTAGAGTAGGCCATAAAAACAACTGCAGTTTGCCCTACTACATTTTAAATGAGTCATGTCATACCTATGGTACTATGGACAAAGATCGCTTCCATTTCTAAGATATGTTTTTTGGCGCTAAAATTGCATGATGTTGATTTTTCTATATGTAATAGTATATTTTTAATCAAAAAATTAAGGGGTTTCTATTTTATCCCGAAATTAATGTTTTTATTATTTTTACCAAACTTTCCACCGAAGAGATAAATTTACCCTTACACCAAATTAAACACACTGAAAATTAAACACACAAATTCATATTGGGGTCTCGACAGTTGCACTTGATTAGACCCGTCCACGGTTCGGTTCCGGGCCGGTTTCGGTTCGAAACCGGCGGTTCCGGTTTTGTGGAGAGGGCAAACCGAACCGAACCGAACCGGTAATTTTCGGTTTTGGTTCGGTTTTCAACCGGCGGTTATCCGGTTTCAGTTCGGTTTCGGTTGCAAAACCGGCGGTTCCGGTTCGGTCGTTTTTTTTTTTCTTTCGTTTTTTTCGTTTTTTTATATCAAATTTTTTTTTATATCAAAGTTTATATATATTTTTTAAATATCAAAATACATTTAAAAAATTGGAAAAAAATTTAACTTTTTTTTCAATTTCAAATACATATCAAATTAATCAAACTTAACATATAACAACTATACTATAACATATAACAACTATACTACTATAGTCTAATTAATACTAATTTAAATTTGACAAACCTTAAATATAAAAATTTGCACAAATATTTTTATTTGTAATCAAACTTCATTTATAACATAAGGTCTATCACTCCATTACTCTATTGTATTCGATATTCATATTAAATATTCAATAAAATATTACAATTATCTCAATATACAATTGAACTGTTGAAGTGTTTTACAATCAATGTGTAAACTAAAAGAAATTGACATTGATTAATAAATAAAAATTTACAATTGAATGAATATATATATATAATATTATATATATAATAATATTATATATATATATATACAATATATATATATATTGGCCTTGCACTTAATTTTGACCACAATTAAGTTGCCTACGTATCCTCCACCAATGTAGAGGAATCAAAGGCTACGTAGTTCTTTACCTTTAATTAGATGCTTGGTGTTGGAGGTTGGAAGTTGGAATGGATTCTATTCGCTGCCTTCTGTTCCCGTGGTTTGGTCATCTTCGAAGAAATCATTCACTATCTCCGGCTCGAGTTCTTGTTGTCTGAATTTTGCCTTTGTCCAATCATCAACACACGCTTGGGCTTCAAGTGATTGTGGACACAGAACCGACCGTCTTGGTTCCAAAATATTTCCACCTGCACTAAATTCTTGTTCCACAGCAACAGTAGAAACCGGCGTTCCAAGAATTTGTTTGGCAATAATAGCTAAAATTGGAAATACTTTTTCATGATCCTTCCACCAAACCTGGATACTAAATTCACTATCTTCTAAAAATTCATGATTGGTTTGTAAATACCGGTCAAGCTCAGAAATCGAGCCAGATGAGGATGAAGAAGATGTTCGTAATTTTTTGGCTCTATCGGAAAACAATCGATCCCCTAAACCCTTTAATTTAAATCTTGAGGAAGAAGTAGTACCATCAGATGTGGGTTGTGGTTGTGAAACCGAAATGTTCAAAGACGGACCATATATTTTAAGATATTCATCATATAATTCATATAGCAAAGTCTTAACAGAATTACAATAATTAAGAATATCAACTTATATTCATAAACTATTATAGTAATGAGTTAAATAATCCTGTAAATATTCTAATTTAAAGCGTGGATCAAAACATGATGCAAGCAAGTAAATAATTGGAATCTCCTCATAATAATTTAGCCATTTTGTTTTCATTGCAGCAACACATTGACTCAATTGAATATCTAATTCACACTCACTGATTGTACCAGCAATATTAACACTTTGAATAAGAAATAAATGAGTAGTGGGATAGTAAACATCAGATAAAGCATTAGTAGCATCATTAAAAACACGTAACAATTCAAGAATTTTTATACATACATTCCAATGCTACAATTGAAGAGAAATTGAAGGAACATTATAAGTAATAAAAGAAACTAATAATTCATTATATTCAACACTTTCACTAAGCAACTTATAAGTAGAATTCCAACGAGTACTAATATCCCGAGAAAATTTAATGGGACGCCTATTATTTTGAGAGCAAAATCTCAACCATTGTTTCTGAGGACTTTGTCTTTGTCTTTTTCTAGGGTTATAAAAGTAAATAGACATACTTAGAGGTATTTTGGAATTTTACATGGTCTGATAAGGTCAAAGGTTAAGTCTGACAACCGTTGACTGATGATAGGAGATGCGGATGTCAATTAACGATAAAGTTGTTTCCGTGTGTAATAGAACAAACCTAAGGGGAGTTTGGTCTAATTTGTTCTAATTATTTTGACCTCATTTCAATTAAATAGTTTCACATTGCTAAAAATATATGAGGCTAACAGAGATTCATTGAAATTGTTATTATCAATGCTACTGTTAGTAGTGCCTAGCAATGAAATAAAATAAATTATAACTAATTAATATAATTTTTTAAATTCTATTTATTAATTCTATATTATTTGTTCAATATTGTATTTTTAATGTGTGTTTTACTTTTTATATATGGTAAATTTGTATATCATGTTATTGTTTATAAGAATTATCAATAAATTTGTATTTAAATTCATATATTATTCTATTATATTCATTATTGTAATATTTTTACTATATCATATAGATAAAACTGTAGTTATAGATCATTTCCACTGGTAATATTTATTTTGTATTAGGGGAATGATTAGTTAACTGCAATTGAAATCGTTACTATTAATACTATTGTTAGTGTAACATAAGTGCTAAGATATGAATTATTTTTAGGAGTAATACCATTGTTACCCGTAAAAGAAACCAGTTATATTAATGTTTACATCATAATAATAATGATATTACTCCTAAAAATAACAATTTCTATGACCGTGCTTCAGGCCCAGGCCAGGCCGCCCCAAAGCTTATCATGTCGGGCTTTGCCCGGCATGTTCCTACTTCAAGCTTTTTCGGGCATGGTACGTTCTTGCCGAGCCGGTCCATATTTACCACACTTACTTCGGGACATATTTTAACATAACTCAAACTTTAATGTTTTAGTCATACTATCTTACTGGTCCAATAATATTACTGTACTTAATAACTACCATTAGATTTGCTTTTCCATTAGATTTGATAAAAACAAATCTAATGAATATTATTAAATTTTGAAATTAATGCTTTTTATTACGGTAAAAACTTGAAAACTTAAAAACTACCATAGCATGTTGTGCTGGTGGGCCAAGCTGGCCTACGGATCTAAACAGACCGTCTACTTCCTTATTTTTTTCAATTAAATAAAATAATAAATCTTATATATAATTTTATAAAAATATGAAATAATTAATTAATTAATCCATTGATTTATTTTTTTAAAAAAATTCCTATTTTATTAAATTTTTTGATTTAAAAATTAATTTTTTTTGGGCCAAACGGTCACTTTTTGTCTTGTTTTTAATTTTTTTTACCGTTGGCCAACGACTACGTTTTTTTACTTTTCATTTAAAATTTTCTTCAAAATTAACATTTTAAACTCAAATTTTAATATCTATAAATATCTACATCAAATTTTCTTCACACCGCACTCTCTACTTAGTTATGTATTGAGAGAGTATAGAGAGATGTGAAGAAAATTTGATCCAGAGAGGATATTTATAGATATTAAAAATTAAGGTTAAAATGATAATTCTACAAAAATTTAAACTAAAAAATAAAACAAATAAACATAACCGTTGGCTAACGGCAAAAAAGAAAAAAGAAAAAGATGGTCCTAAAAATAAAAAAATAAAAAAAGGAAAAAGATAGAAAAAAAAATAAAAAGTGGTCGTTAGACCCAAAAGAAATAAAAAATAAACGGTGCCGGTTGGCCAATGGTAATATTTTCTATTAATTTTATATTATTCAGAATCTGAAAATCAAATTATCATCATTAAGCAAAATTCAAATTGAGATATGATTTTAAAGATAAATAAAGCTGATGAATTTATAATGCATCACAAAATCTCTTAACTAGATCTATCTATCTTTCACAATCTTAAACAACAAAAATTATGGTCGTCAGGACGACAGAGAAACCTCCACTATATAATAAATTGTTACAACCATATACTCAAGGATTCTCTATCTAACCCAAAACCCCAATGATCCTTACCAAGCCCCTAAACTCACAACCAAGCTTTATATCATGACTCTCAGTTCACAACACTAAACCCATGAATATCACCAACAGATCTCCCTCTTGATCCCTAGATATTTCCTAGTTCCCTAGATATTTCCTAGTTCCCTCCCGGATATTCCAAGGGGTCTCCCCCGGATCACAAATCTCTCTCTTGATCCTCAGATATTCCAAAGGGTCTCCCCCCATATCCACCCACTCAAGTGTTCCCTCCCCAAATATTCCAAAGGATCTTCTCCTATATCCACCTACTGTGTTTTTGGCACTCTCTTAGGTTATCTCCAATAGAGAGTGAGAGCTATAGTTATCTTTGGATCTTAAATAATGCTAAGAGTGATGTTTATATGTACTTTTGTTCCAATGGTGATGAGAGTGATATTTTTATAACAAATTTAATTATTCCTAATTTATAATAAGTAGTCAATAAGTTGTAATTTATAAACTTTAATGTTGATAAAAACAATACCATTGTAAATTTCTCAATAAGATCCTTAAAATGATACTAATATTTAATATATTTAAATATTTTTAATTATTACCAATTTTGACCAATTTTTCTACCTTTATACTCATATTGATCACAAATACAATGAAAGATAGAAAAAAAAAATTAGAACTCAAACTATGGATGAATATGATGTCAAATTAGGTGGGAATAAAGTATATAAAAACAATTTCAAAAACGCTAGCCGTTAGGAAGAATTTTTGAATTTATCTGTAATTTTTTTTTTTTTTTGAAATATCTAGTTTTTTTGTGATAAAACAAATTTTAATGTCGAAAAAATTGTAAACTGTTCATCTCTAACGGTCAACAAATCTGATCCGTCTATCTCCAACAGTCAACAAATCTAACTGGATCTAATTATGGTAGGGGTCCCATAAAAGACAAAAATATCACTATTTTATTCATCCAACAGATGTGTCCACCACCTTGCAAGATAGTATGGTACATTTGTCGAATAAAAAATAGTGATATTTTTGTTTTTTTACGGGACCTAAACCATAATTAAGAGATGATTTTGTAAGCCCAATTATATTTGTTGACCGTTGGAGATAAACAGATCAAATTTGTTGACCATTAGAGATGAACGGTTTATAGTTTTTCCGACATTAAAATTTGAAATAAATTAATTTTTTATCACAAAACTACTAGAAAAACAACAAAAATTCAAAAAATAAATTTAGAATAATTCAAAACTTTTTCCTCCGGCTAGTTTTTGAAATTGCCTATATATTTCATTCCTATTTTACGTCACATTCATCCATAGTTTTTAATTTTTTTCTCTTTCTTTCATTGTGTTTTCATTGTGTTTGTGATCAAAGAAGGGTAACCAATTGGTACGATTTGGTAATAATTTAAAAATATTTAAATATATTAAATATTGGTATCATTTTAAAGACCTCAATAAAAATTTTACAATAGTATTATTTTTATAAAATTAAAGTTTATAAATTACAATTTGATGACCGGTTAATATAAATTAAACATAATTAAATTTGTTATCAAAATATGACTATCAGCATCAATAAAACAAAAGTACATATAAATATCACTTCACTATTTGAAACCCAAATATAAATATAATTCTCATTATAGAGAGTCCTAAATATAAATCACTCATATAATGACCATATAGCTTTTTATTTGAGATGGCCTTATAGGGTATTTATAATTTACTCGAATGCAACCATCCATAATAATGGCAACCAACCAAACCATAACAATGGTTGGTTGCCATAAATATGGTTGGTTATCATAAGTAATCCCTTGGTTATTCTGCTTCATGTTTTGTATCTGAAAAGGCTAATTATGTCGACAATGTTGGCAAAGGCAACTATGTACGAAACATGGTTGCAAGTTTGCAACTTATGTTCAAAGTAATCTTGTTTTATCAATGGTTATTAATAAAGTTCGGGTTTTACTGTTCCAAAAAAAAACTTTTAATTCTTTTTGGATCCCATTCGTATTGGGGCATCGGCTGTTGCACTTGATGCACCGGCCAAGCCTATAATCAAGACAACAAAATAGACATCGATTATCATCATCAGTTTGGAAATTTTATTCACATTCACAGTAAAATACTGTGTAGGAAGGTGTCCTAAGATTATTCCATTTTCATCACATGATGATTCATATTCTGCAGTTTCAATATAAAATTGTAAGTAGTGTGTCCTAAGATATTCTATATTTCAATCATCTTAATTATGGAGAACTGAGGTTTCAAGACACTATAACAACACTTGACAAAATGAATGTCGGATACAGCACTAATTCAAATTATCAAATCGAAATTTAAGTATTAGACAATTTGATTAGGCATCGTTTATACAATGTTTTGCGGTCAACTTCAAAAAAAAAGGAAAATATGCAATATATCTGGTAAAACATTAGAGTTTGAGTTATGTTAAAATGTCCCAATGACGAAAACATCAAGGAACAAAATTGTTAATAAAAAATATTATTTAATTATTTAAAACCCAAATGTTTCAACATAGAGCTTTAAAGATAAATAATATTTTCTATTAATTTTATATTATTAAGAAACTAAAAATCAAATTATCATCACCAAGTAAAATTCAAGTTGAGATAGGATTTCAAAGATAAATAAAGCTAGCTAATATGAATTTGTAATACATCACACAAATCTCTATTAACTAGATCTACCTATCTTTCAAATCCTAAGCAACAAAAATTTTCAAATTCAAATTATCATCCACTACATGAATCAATAAAATAAAACTCAAAATTACCATAAACTATTGAAACAACTTGAAAAAAGTTAAAACAGAATGATTCAGAAGCGAATATTTTGGCATCAAATGACAATAAATATCTCAGATCAAGTGTTGGATTATAATTTTGCTTCATCCTTATCAATGAAAATTAAGAGTCATCTAATTAAATAAAACATATTAACCAAAAGAAAATAGAAAAACAGTTTCGCAGATGAAAATGAAGGAAGGAGATTACTCAGTGGTGGCGGTAATATTTATAGGTTCGATTCGGCCAGCAAATCTCTTCAACCATACTCAGAAGAGGGAGCTGTAAATCCTCATCGTAACCTCTACCTTCATTTTCACACATACAATAAAAACTTTGAATCTATTAAAACAGAGTGAGAGAATTTTGAAAGAATATTTTCTAGGAAACCAAACGGAAAAACTATCAATAAGAGAGAGAGGGAGAGAGAGAGAGATCGCTCAGTTCAGCGGGGTTGTCGACACGCAAAGCTCTCTAAAAAGAGAAGCACTGCATTCCGGTCTGTTGAGCTTGAATTTATTGAGTCATCACTGCGATCTCCTCAGATCTCTCCGAGACATGAAAGTGAAAAGCTAGAGTATAGACATAAAGAGAATTTGAAAAGAATACAGCGAGAACTAGAGAAACCCTAGAACTAGAATGAGAAGGATGCCTCTCTAAGAAGCAGATAGTATCAATTTATAGAGGTTGGAGCTAGGGTTTTAGTTTAGGTTATTATTGTAACCCTTGTATGAGAGAGGCTGTGGATCCAACGGCCCAAAAGAGAAATGGACCATCTTGTTATCCCAAAGACTTCAAATACGTGGGCCGGACTTTTTAGTGAAGCAAATGACATAAAAACCTAGCCCAACTTCTACTGTTTTTTACCTTCTTCGAACCTCCATTTGCAACCAAGGTCCACGGCTGCTGCAATTGCTGCATTTTATTGAGTCTACGTAGAACCAGCTGGTCACATTACTGACTCGTAAGGGGGTGTATTTAATTAGGATTCTTGACAATATTTAAAGACAATTTTTAAGAGACAGATTTTCATGGATTTTTATTGATTTGTTTAGATATTTATCTTTGACTTGTATAGATTTGTTTAGATATCTATGTAAGACTTTCATAGATTTGTTATCTCAGACTTCTATTATAGATGAATGAATTATACAAGTATATGGCACAATCAATCAGCCGAAAAGAAGCTCAACTTCAAAGTTTAATTTTCACAAAGATCTCAACTTTCATGATAAATCCAAATATATATATATATATATATAAATACATAAAACTTCACGTATGAATAAACGTTGCACACCAAAAAAAAACTAACGGCGATAATTTTTACTAAAGTCAATCACAAATGAAAGAAAATGACGTAGTTTATAACAATTTTCAGAGCAAAATTAAATGGAAAATACTCAACATTCATAGCTCATCTTCACTGATTCTCATTATTATTCAACTAATCATATAATCAAACAATAATCAATTAATCGAATAACTAAGCAAAGTTATACATAAAATATATTAAAAAAAAGCATAATTTTGTCACAACTGACCACCCTTTGATCTACGATTTTTAATTTATTCTCTACAGCTCCAAATCTCACGAAATTTGACATGGATAATATAGACATATAGGACATACTACAGTAAAATTATCAATTTAATCCATGGTCATTTGTATATGAAAACATTCATTCTTTTCTTGTTTCCAGAATCTGTCCAGCAGAAATCAATATTGACTTTTGTCCACTCCAAAAATTATAACATTTTTTATACTCACTTATAAATCACGAAATTTTGCAGAATAACATTAGACATAACATTCTATCTACATATAACTTTTCATAATTTTATAGATAGAATAACTCATCCAAATAAATTTACAAATTCTGGTCATTTGTCAAAATAGAGGGGTTCCAGCAGGCCTTTGTATATTTCGAAAACACATAAAATCTAATAACTACCACTATCTATTGAATAGGCTATAAATCATCCTCATGGTCTCTACTTTCATCAAGTTAAGCATATTAAGAATCATAACCTATCATATTCTAGAAGTTCAACTATGAAAGAGATAAACAAAGGAAAATAGAAGCAACTAACCCTAGCAACAAGAAAAACTCAAAATCCTTTATGAGAAGGCTGGACTTGTTACGGCCTTTGATATTTCTACTTCTCATCATCAAGTCCACCAAAACCCATGACTTAAGAAAATCCTTTAAAATCTAGTCATAATTGAATACAGCTTGATTTTTTCAGACATTTTTAAAGTCTCAGTTCAATACACCCGGATTAAGAAGGATTCTTTAAAAATCCATAGAAATCTGAATTGTATACCACTTGATTAATATAGACTCTTTTAAAATCTTTAAATGTCTGAATTGAATACACCCGAATTTATAAAGTCTTTAAGGTTGCGTTCGGTAACGTTTTTGTTTTCTTGTTTTTGTTTGATTTCGAGAAATTGATTTTTATATTTTTCGAGTTTGAAAACGCGTCTGGTAGCAATTATTGAAAACAATATTCTAAGAATGTAAACATAAAAAACGCATCTGATAGGATACTCTCAAATGAGTAAATAGTGATCACATCGAATTTTCTATATATATATATATATATATATATTTTTGGAATACTTGAATTTATTGAAAAACCGAAAAGGAAAAAAAAAACTTTTTTATTGGATTGGATGGTGGAGACGAAATAGATCTTTTTAAGGGAAAAATGAAAAAAATAATTAAAAAAAGAGATGGAGATCCAATCACCAGATTAGATCTCTACTGTCCATCAAGATAGATGGATGGTGGAGATCCAATCTGGAGATCGGAAGTCCTTTGGGCTTCGATGATCTTTGATCTCTTCTTTTTTCTCTTACTTTGTTCTTGTTGTTGAAATTATTATTGTAATAAATGAATGAATAATAAAAAACAAGTGGATGATGAGAGAGAGAGTGCCGTGATGATTCTTCTTTCAACCCCTTCCATCCACCCTACTCAACTCAACTCAGTCTGCACACAACACAACAACCCTAGAAAAGTCTTATCTTCTCTTCTATTCATCATAATTTTTTTTCCTCAAACCAGTGATTTCTTATAACTTGTAAGAAAAGAGAGATCGAGAATTGATCCGTGAACATGAAGGACCGATAAAGAGAAAAAAAATCTTAAAATAATTGATATGATTATCAACATTAAGGAGAATAAGAAACAAGAAACAAAGATAGAGATCAGAATAATAGTATATGAATTTTGTCTAGTCTTTTCTTTTAATTTCTTTTCTTTTTTTGTTATGAAAGAGTCTCCCTCACCAAATTGCAAACAGCCACAATCAATATCTCAACTGTAGATTATATTGTCAAAAATAACAATAATTTATGTTTTAAAAAATTAATAAATAAGTGGTGGTAGACGGTGAGCCCATAAAAAACGAGAATAAAAATTAGAGAACACATAATTGTTGTTTTTGATATGCGCCAATTTTTATGCTTTAAACCAAAAAAAGTTTTCAATATTTTTATTCTCTTTTTTTGTGAAAAAAATGTACCTAACAGGTTTTTTGTATTTTTTTAATCTCAAAAAACAAAAAAAAAAACAACACTCAAAAACGATACCGAACACCCTCTAAATGTCCTTGAGAATCTTAATTTAATATACGGCTGCTGCAATTGCTGCATTTTATTGAGTCTACGGAGAACCAGCTGGTCACATTACTGACTCGTAAATCTCTCGCTTTTCTTTTTTTCCTTTCTTTTTTTCTATTTTTTGGCTTTTTGGCTTTTAAAAAAAAACATGCAAATGTTATTTCTTTGCTTCGAAGATCGTTGAAGTCTTGAGGAAGAATTCAGGCATTGACCTCTTAAAGCATAGCCCTTTGATACTCTCCACTCTCAACTCTCAAGCAGTCCAACTTGTTTTGTCAAACCCTAGACTCCCTCTTCGTTCTTGCTTACTCTTTTTCAACTTCCTCCGTGAAAACCCGGCTCATAAACCCGATCTTGTTGCTCATTTTACCCTCATTCGTAGACTATAAGATGAGAGAAAGTTTACTGATATTCAATTTGTATTGAATTGCATTGCAATTGATGTTGATCTTCAAACCCCAGTTTCGAAAATTGTTTCTCTGGTTGAAGGTGGCATTGATGACCCTATTTTTGTTCAAAAGTTGTGTGATATGTTGTTTAGGGTGTATATTGATAATGAGATGTTCGAAGAGGCTATTGTGGTTTTTGATTATATGGAGAAATGTGGGTTCAAGATTCTTGAGAGGATTTGCATGGTGCTTTTGCTTGCTTTGAAGAGGTGTAATAGAATGGATATGTGTTTTAGTTTCTTTCGAAGAATGGTTGGGGCTAATTTGGAGATTACAATTTATTCTACGACAATTGTGATTGATGGATTCTGTAGAAGAGGAGAGGTTGAAAGGGCAAAGGATTTGATGGAGGAAATGGTAACTAAAGGGTAGAACCTGATGTTTTTACGTATAATATGCTCATAAATGGATTCTACATTAATGGTACGGTAGAAGAAGCTACAAAAATGAAAGCTACCATGGCACATAAAGGATTTGAGCCCAATGTGGTTACTTATACTACAATTGCTTGTTGCTTGTGCAAATTGAAACGGTACGAAGAAGCAAAAATGTGGTTGTTCACTATGATCGGAAAGGGACTAACTCATAATTTAGTGACCTTCAATATTTTGATTAACATATATTCGAAGATAGGAAACTTAGACGAAGCACGCCGACTGTTTGAGGAAATGAAGAAGGGTGGAGTGAGTCCTGACATTGTTACCTACAATACTTTGACTGATGGGTACTCGAAGAAAGGGAATTTACAGGAGATATTGTGGCTATTTGAGGAGATGGAGAAAGGTGGAGTGAGACCTAACATTGTTGTTTACAATATATTGATTTATGGATACTGCAAGAAAGAAAACTTAAAGGAAGCAAAACGACTATTTGAAAAGATGGAGAAAGGTGGAGTGAGAGCTAATACTGTTACTTACAACTAGGGGTGGGCATTAAGTTCGGAACCGAACCGAATCGAACCGAACCGAACCGAAAAAAGGGTGTTCGGTTCGGTTCGTATAATTAATTCGGTTTAAACCGATTTAAAAATTAAAAACCGAAAAAGTTTTCGGTTCAAACCGGTTTGCTTTTCTGAAAACCGGTTTGAAGCAAACCGGTTTGAACCAAACCGGTTTGAACCGATTAAACCCCCTATAAAACTATTAAAAAAAACCTTAACATTTATAGTGTTCTTTCTCTTACACAACCACACAACATCTCAGTTGTATTTATTTTTGGAAAGGTATTATTATATAGTGCACTATTATTAACTGATTTTAAACTTTTATTTACGAGTTTGGATTTTTGAATGTATTAAAATGTTTTTTTTATATTTTGGAATGGTTTTGTTATTAACTTATTATTATGTATTAATATGTTTTTGAATGTATTAATATGTTTTTTATATTATGTAATATGTTGTTTTGGCTTTGGGCTATTCAAATGGCCAAAATTAGGCTCATTAAGCTATTCATTAATTTTAAAACAGATTAAAAAGACTCATTAAGCTATCGAGCCCATTAGACCCAAAACCAAATTGAACCGAATCGAACCGAACCGATTAAAATCAGTTCGGCTTCACATTTCTTATTCGGTTTAAACTGGTTTAATTTTGGACGAACCGAACCGTGCCCACCTCTACTTACAACATTTTGATTGATGGGTACTGCAAGAAAGATAACTTAGAGGAAGCAAAGTGGCTATTTGAAGCAATGGAGAAAGGTGGAGTGAGACCCAACACCGTTACTTACAACACTTTGATAGATGGGTATTGCAAGAAATATAATTTAGAGGAAGCAAAACAGCTATTTGAAGAGATGGAGGAAGGTGGAGTAAGACATGACATTTTTACTTACAGTATTTTGATCGATGTGTATTGTAGGAAAAATAAATTAGAGGAAGCAAAGCTACTTTTTGAAGAGATGGAAAAAGATACAGTAAGACCTAACATTGTTACTTACAATACTTTGATTGATGGTTATTGCAAGAATGCTAAATTAGAGGAAGCAGAGCAGCTATTTGGAGAGACGGAGAAAAGTGGAGTGAGACTTGACACTATTACATACAATACTTTGATCGATGCGTATTGTAAGGAAGGAAAGATGGAGCAAGCATATAAGCTAAGAAGTCATATGGAAGCTAGAGGAGTGAGAGTTGACACTGTTACTTACAACCTTTTAATTGATGCGTCCTGCAAGAAAGGAGACCTTAAGGAAGCATAAAGGTTATTTGAAGAGATGGAGAAAAAGGATATGAGAGGTGACAAAGTTACTTACACTAGTTTGATCGGTAAGCATTGTAAGAAAGGGAATATAACCAAAACCCATAAGCTAAGAGGTGTGATGGAAGTAATGGGGAGTATGCCAGATTTATACACATATGCATCACTCATACATGGTGAATTATCATTTGGGAAGTTAGATGAGGCTTTGAAATTGTTTAGTGAAATGAAGCAAAGGGGTATAATACCGACTGATTTCACCTACACAACAATAATTCTGGGTCTGTCCAAGCAGGGTAGACCCGATGAAGCTTTGAGATTGTATGATGAGATGATAGAGGCTGGCATTACACCTAATGATCTGGTAGCCTTGATACAACGACTTGGCTCTTAATGACCTGTTTGGTGCGTATGAACGCAGGATTGGAATGAATTATTTTTGATGGGATTGAATTGGATACGACTAAATTAGTAATGTGTTTGATGTGGTTTGGATTGTACTAAAAATAGTATTGTCTCTTGTTTGATGTAGTATTTAAATTAAGTTAAACAAAACAACATTTATTTTTCAGTTGTTATTGAAATATATAATATTTTATACATTAATAGTTAAATGAAAAAAAAGGAAAAAAGAGGAGAAGAATAAGAAGAAGAAGAGTCTTAACAGCAAAAGGACTACAGAAATAAATAAGAAGAAGAAGCGTCATCCAAGTACAAAGCTAGGCAATACTGTGCTGACCAAGTACAAAGTTATATTTATTGAAGTTAAGGATTGAGAATTCAATGGATTCGGCAGTGGCAAGTCCTAAACAATAGATCAGTTTGTTTTTAGATTTTTATTTTGTTTGTGTTTGAAAAGTAGATGGATGATGATGGTTTTTTTACAATTTTAAGATTTAATAAAGCATGAGATTGCATTAATTTAAATTTGTGAGATTAATATATAATCATCTATTACTAATTGGATATCAACACAATAAGTGTTCCGGTTTTAGACGTTAAAGTAACAAATTTAAGTGTGTGTTTGGTAGTGCTGTAAAAGGGGGCCGGCCCGGCCCACATCGGCACGGCCCCCCGGCCCGTTTAGGAAAACGGGCCGTGCCAGGCACGGCCCGTTTTCCTAAATGGGGGCCCGGCACGGCCCTTCCGTGCCGTGCCGCGTGCCGTGCCGTGCCGGCCCGTGGGCCAATTTGGCGGGCCAAATGGGCCGGCCCATATTTTTTTTTGTTAAATTTTTTTATATATTATTATTTTTATATAATAAAAAAAATGTTTATAATAAATTAATAATATATTATAGATACATTTTTTATTTTATTTAATGAATTAATTCAAAAAATAAATAAAGATAAAACATGAAAGAAAAAAAAAGTAGATAAAAATATGAAATGAAGAATTCTTTATTTATTTCGGACTTTCAGTATTACATATTTATATGATTGCCTCATTAAAAACCTTACCAAGAAAACCCAGTGGGATAAAAACTTGGTAAGGGAAAAAGAGTGCAATCGTATTACAAGTAAATGTACATGTACAACCTAGTTCTGGACCTGGTTACTGGCGGAACCCTCATCGACATATAAATTGGAGAAATTTTGAATAAATTGTTCATCTACCGTTTCATTTTGCATCCTCTTTCGAGCATGCTCCCAATCCCGAATGCATATTAATACTTCCACCATCTCTGGAGTCAAACAATTTCTTCTTGGTTCAATAATTCGTCCACTCGTGCTGAATGCCTGTTCTGAAGACACAGTGGACACGGGGATAACCAGTATGTCACGTGCTAAGTGTGACAAGACCGGATACCTGTAGCTATAGGTCTTCCACCATAACAACAGATCAAAATTCTCCGTGTTTTCGTCGGCATCAAACTGTGCTTCAAGGAACCTATTCAGTTCGGCACCAGAAGATGCAGCAGATCGTGTAGTTGAAGAAGAAGAACTTGCTGATTTGTCTTTTTTTCGGCGTTTGAGAATGCTCCAACTTGTCGGCAACGGTTGTCTGTCCGGTTCTGGTGATGGTTCCGTGTGAATGCCGCCAAACCTGCGCTCATAAATACTAAAAACTTCGAACAACTTGTTTCGAATGTCAGTAATCTGTTCGGAATAATCTATTGACAATTTATTACCAGTAAACTCAAGCAAATATTCTAAACCAGCTAATTTAATTCTAGGATCTACTATAACACCTAAGGCATAAAGGAAAGGCATTTCAGACCAGTATTTTTTAAACTTGGTCTCCATGGCAACAACTGCATCGCCAAGCAAGTCATCTTCCCTATAAGCGTTTAACATGTCAGACATTTCCACAATCTGATGGATTGCCTGGGAAGATGTGGGGTAGTAGACCCCAGAAAGGGTTACAGTGGCATTGTAAAAAACCTGTAAAAATTCAACAAAAATCTTTACCACATACCAATCGTCTGGTGTCAGTGATTGAGCAGGTGGACAGCCACTTTCGGCCAATTTCATGTTATAAAAACCCGAAATAGTTGTATCATATTCCAAACAATTTTTCAGCATTAAGTAAGTAGAGTTCCACCTTACCGGCATATCAGTTTGGAATCGTCGGGGTCGTAGACCGTTTAATGTACAGTGTCTGCCAAATTCTTGAAATCTTGGATTAGAGCTACCGATCCAAGAAATGGCATCTCTGATGCGTTCTATACGATTGCTTACTTTCTTCAAACCAGACTGTACAACTAAATTTATGATATGACATGCACAACGCTGGTGGAAGAAATAACCCCCAGCTTGCGGGATGTTTCTTTCAGTAAACAATGCAATAGACTTAGTATTTACCGATGCATTATCTAATGTGATAGAGAGGATGCGATGAGTTATGTCATAAGTTTCTAAAACAGAAAGAATGACAGCAAAAATATTGTCTGCGGTATGTGCAAAATCCATAGGACGAAAACCAAGAATTTTTTTTTGTATCTTACATTCAGAGTCTAAATAGTGTCCTGTGACACATAAAAGTCCTGTTTGGAACATGCGTTCCAAATATCGGAAGTTAATGCAATTGAGACAGTTAGATGCTGTAATTCAGCCGTCAAGTCATCTCGTTGGGTTTTAAACATTTTTATCAAATCGTTCCTAGTGGTGGTTCTAGAAACAATTTGCATTTGGGGGCAAAATGCAGATGTTATAAATTCTTGAAAAAAAACACAGTCACCGAAATTAATAGGTTGATCAGTTTGTGCAATGTACCGTGCCAAACATTCTCTAGCATGTGCGGCGTCGTAATGCCACGTCGTAAACGACCCGTCTGGGTGCCGTTGCAGTTGTGTCTGGGTTGTATTGGGTACCTGTACGTGTTTGGGCATGCATTTTTGCATATGTCTTCTCAAATGACCGGTTCCACCCTTAGTAGTGGTATAGTTCTTAGGACAAAACTTACATTTGGCTCTGGGGCCGATCGTACCGTCTGGAAGTGTCATTTCTACTACGTCAAAACACTGCCATACATCTGATGTTAACCTCTTAGATTTGGTACGTGATGTCGGTGTGGCGCCGGAACCAGAAGGTCCCGCTCCGGTTTCTGCCGGTCCGGAGAGATCAAAATCATCGTTCAGCATGTTTAGACCGTCTGGAAAATAAGGATGGGTGGGATCCATTTCCTAAAACAATATATTAAAATTAACTCCTACACATAAAAATTATTAATTTACTAAAACAATATATTAAAATTAACTCCTACACATAAAATGATTATTTTACTAAAACAATATATTAAAATTAACTCCTACACATAAAAATTATTAATTTACTAAAACAATATATTAAAATTAACTCCTACACATAAAAATTATTAATTTACTAAAACAATATATTAAAATTAACTCCTACACATAAAATGATTTTTTTTTACTAAAACAATATATTAAAATTAACTCCTACACATAAAAATTATTAATTTACTAAAACAATATATTAAAATTAACTCCTACACATAAAATGATTTTTTTTACTAAAACAATATATTAAAATTGACTCCTACACATAAAAATTATTAATTTACTAAAACCATATATTAAAATTAACTCCTACACATACAATGATTATTTTACTAAAAATATATATTAAAATTAACTCCTACACATAAAATGATTAATTTACTAAAACAATATATTAAAATTAACTCCTACACATAAAATGATTATTTTACTAAAACAATATATTAAAATTAACTCCTACACATAAAAATTATTAATTTACTAAAACAATATATTAAAATTAACTCCTACACATAAAATGATTTTTTTAACTAAAACAATATATTAAAATGAACTCCTACACATAAAATTATTATTTTACAAACAAAATATATTAAAATTAACTACTACAAATAAAATGATTTTTTAACTAAAAATATATATTAAAATTAACTCCTACACATAAAATGATTATTTTACTAAAACAATATATTAAAATTAACTCTTACACATAAAAATTATTAATTTACTAAAAAAATATATTAAAATTAACTCCTACACATAAACATTATTAATTTACTAAAACAATATATTAAAATTAACTCCTACACATAAAATGATTTTTTTTTTTACTAAAACAATATATTAAAATTAACTCCTACACATAAAAATTATTAATTTACTAAAACAATATATTAAAATTAACTCCTACACATAACAATTATTAATTTACTAAAACAATATATTAAAATTAACTCCTACACATAAAAATTATTAATTTACTAAAAAAATATATTAAAATTAACTCCTACACATAAAATGATTTTTTTTTACTAAAACAATATATTAAAATTAACTCCTACACATAAAATGATTATTTTACTAAAACAATATATTAAAATTAACTCCTACACATAAAAATTATTAATTTACTAAAACAATATATTAAAATTAACTCCTACACATAAAATGATTTTTTTTTTACTAAAACAATATATTAAAATTAACTCCTACACATAAAAATTATTAATTTACTAAAAAAATATATTAAAATTAACTCCTACACATAAACATTATTAATTTACTAAAACAATATATTAAAATTAACTCCTACACATAAAATGATTTTTTTTTACTAAAACAATATATTAAAATTAACTCCTACACATAAAAATTATTAATTTACTAAAACAATATATTAAAATTAACTCCTACACATAAAAATTATTAATTTACTAAAAAAATATATTAAAATTAACTCCTACACATAAAATGATTTTTTTTACTAAAACAATATATTAAAATTAACTCCTACACATAAAATGATTATTTTACTAAAACAATATATTAAAATTAACTAAAACAATATATTAAAATTAACTCCTACACATAAAAATTATTAATTTACTAAAACAATATATTAAAATTAACTCCTACACATAAAATGATTTTTTTTTACTAAAACAATATATTAAAATTAACTCCTACACATAAAAATTATTAATTTACTAAAAAAATATATTAAAATTAACTCCTACACATAAAATGATTTTGTTTTACTAAAACAATATATTAAAATTAACTCCTACACATAAAATGATTATTTTACTAAAACAATATATTAAAATTAACTCCTACACATAACAATTATTAATTTACTAAAACAATATATTAAAATTAACTCCTACACATAAAAATTATTAATTTACTAAAAAAATATATTAAAATTAACTCCTACACATAAAATGATTTTTTTTTACTAAAACAATATATTAAAATTAACTCCTACACATAAAATGATTATTTTACTAAAACAATATATTAAAATTAACTCCTACACATAAAAATTATTAATTTACTAAAAAAATATATTAAAATTAACTCCTACACATAAAATGATTTTTTTTAACTAAAACAATATATTAAAATGAACTCCTACACATAAAATGATTATTTTACAAACAAAATATATTAAAATTAACTACTACAAATAAAATGATTTTTTAACTAAAAAAATATATTAAAATTAACCCCTACACATAAAAATGATTTTTTTTTACTAAAACAATATATTAAAATTAACTCCTACACATAAAATGATTATTTTACTAAAACAATATATTAAAATTAACTCCTACACATAAAATGATTAATTTACTAAAAATAAAAATAAAAATTAACCCTTACACATAAAAATGATAAATTTACTAAATAAATAAAATTAATAACTGATATAAACATAAAATGATAAATTTACTAACTAAACAAACATATTAAATTTAAAATATAACACTTAAATAAAAATGTACCTTTGAAGTTTGAACTTTGGTGTCTTGGTGGAGAGATTAGAGAATAATAGTAAATTACTAATAAAATATTATAATAGTATATTAGTAGTGTAGAATAGTAGAGAGAGAGTAAGAATGAAATTAAGAATAATTGAAATTGTATAGAGAGTTTGAGAATGGAGAGATTGAGAGAATTAGAGAAAGTGAATGAAAAGTGGAATGTGTGGGAGTATTTATAGAAAAATTAGAAAAGTGGGTAAAAATATAAAATACAAGAGTTGAGGGGGCAAATTGTAATTTTTAATGTTTTTTTTAAAAAAATAACCGTTGGCTGACGTCAGCCAACGGTTATTTTTTTTAAAAAAACAATAAAAATATAGTTAAATTTAAAAAAAAAAAAAAAAAAAAATTTCTGCGGGCCCAACGGTCGGCACGCCGTGCCGGCACGCGTGCCGGCCGTTGGGCTTGGCACGCCGTGCTGGCGTGCCGTGCCGGGCCGGCACGCTGTGCCTGGAAGCCTGACCCGGCACGTGCTAAGAATGGGGGCCGTGCCTGGCACGGCCCGCCATCCTTGGCAGGCCGGCCGGACCGGGCCCTTCAGGCCCGGCCCATATTTACAGCACTAGTGTTTGGTATGGCTTTTAGAAGGATCAAAAGAGTTTTTCTAATGCTAGAAGCTATTTTGAAGTTTTTTTTAGTTGTTTGGCAAAACTGAAAACAGTTTTTTTAATATGTGAAATGATTACTCTTTATAAAAAGTCATTTTATGTCTACTTGGAGAAACCCGAAATTTGAGCTTTTTCAAAAAACTTTTTTTGAGCTTTTTTAAACATATGAATTATCTCAACTACCCTTTATAAATTTTAAATATTCCACCATAACTCTTTTATTATAAATACATTGTCAACACATTTTTTATAATTCACTCAACAAAAAGCTATTTCTAAAAATATGTTGTCAACACTTTTTTTTGTAATACACAATCAAAAGCTTTTTTTTAAGAAGTTCTACTCATTAGAAGTTCTACTATAAAAGGATCTACTCTGGAAGCTGCTCTATTTGAAAAGTCATACCAAACACACCCTTAAATTAATATAGAGTCTCACTTCATCAAATACTACATACCCTTTTGTTCTAATGCTCAACTTATATGTTCCAGGCTTTCAGCATAAATTGATTTCGTTTTGTTAAAAAGGAAATGCTAATTTGCACTAACGATTCATTATGATCTTGTTATGACTTGTTGCATAACATTTACCGCATCAAATTTTTATCATTTGTCACTTTTGATACCAAGATTCACCCTTAAAATTAGGATAATTTTTTTAGAGTACGTAGCTGTGAAGTTACGGAACAATTGAATTTTCTGGTTAATGGTAGATCGTTGTTCTATGAAGTCTGGGATGCACCATGGACCCTACATCGCGTCTTCATGCTACTCGTTCTATTGAGCAGTACAAGTCACTATGACTACAAAGTCTGTTTAATTAGATGCCCTCATTTCTGGATAAATTCCAGTACTAAATTGTATTTTTTTTTTGACATGTCAACATTTCATTCTTTGTAGGTTACAGTAATTGTAGATTATGAACATTCTCATGGGAAGAAAGGGGTCATGCTCTGGTATTGTTTCGGCACTGGTTCACTAACTAGCGTTAGAGTTGTAGGTTTAATGCGGAGATTGGGGTTTTAAAAGTTAGAAATGTGGATTTGTACCAAGAGTAGAACTATACGGTAGCAATTTTCAAAGTGATGCCATTTTTCAATTGCATGTGTCCCAATTAGGTAAAGAACTTTGGGGTTGTAGTGTAATAGCATGTCACAACTCATATGGCGTATTTAAGATAAGGTTGGTCCGGTGGGAAACCTATCACACATGCATTACGCCCGGCTAATATATTTTGGCCACATCATTATATTTTACAAACCCAATACTAGTATTTCCAAATCAGATTTTTCTTGCCAAGTAAAAAAAAAATCATGAAAACTGTACCAATCTTCCTTTTCCACGATTCCTCTCCTCCAAAACTCCAATTTTTGTACGGCTTTTTAGCGAAAAAAAAAATGTTTTGGAGTGCAACACTATAAGATCATCGCTTAAATGACCAAAATACATATTAGCATTACTCGGGAATTATTTTAAGGCCAAGGGGAATTTTGGAGGGGAAAAAATAAAATTATGGGAGAACTGTGTAATATTTTATTTTTGTTTTTTGAAATTCTATAATTTGTTAAATAATTTGGTGACATTGCCTAAATAATTTAAGTCCAGACTCAAGAATGATTGTGACTAGGGATGTCAATGAATCGGGTTCAGACGGATTTTGCAAAACCCACGCACACCCAAACCGGTGAAACTTGTTGCCACCTATACCCGCCCCATGAATCCATGAAATTTAGCGGGTTCATGGCTCATACCCACAAAAAATAAAACAATAAGTAATATTTTTATATCATTTAATCATACAAAATATTATAATTTTAAAGATTAAAAAATAAAACTTGAAAATAAAAAAGAAGAATAGAGTGAGAAAATTTCTAACTCATTTCAAGTGTGGTTTTTAGTTGAGGCAAAGGGTCGGTTTAGTATTGCTTTTGAAAAGTTAAAATCATATTATTTTATAATTTTGACATAAAATGATGTTTGGTAAAACTTCCAAAAGTGATTATTTGATCATCTGACAAGTTTTGACAGTGATTTTGAGAAGTATGTAGAGGTTACTTTTTGAAAGTGATTATGAAATAATCTATTTCAACTTTTAAAATAGGGATATTAAGATTTTAGTTCCTCTAGTTTGCGTTTATCTGGGTTTAGTCCACTAGTTTTTGGAATTACTAACTTCAGTCCATTAGTTCTCTGCCAATACATATTTCAGTCTCTACCGTCCAATTCCGTTAGAATTTTGTTGACTTCCGTTAGGTCAACAAAGGCAATATGGGAAATGTGATAAAAGCTTCTGGAAACTTTCCATAAACAAGGGTAAAAATGGTATTTAATAATGTAAAAATTAAAAAATTAAAAATATATATTAAATAATTAATATTACAAATTATCAAAAAACAAAAACAGAAAATAATTTTTTTAATTAAACTTTTTTTTAATTAAACTTTAAAATCAAAAATTAAAAAATTAAAAAGAAATTAAAACAAAAGCATTTTTTTTAAACTAAACATTTTTTTTTCTCTCTCTCTCACTCGTTCTCGATCTCTCTCCTCCTCGATCTCTCTCCTCTCCTTTATTGATATTACAGTCCGTCTCCCGCCGGCCGCCGCGAAACCGGTGAACCCTAGCCGCCCCTCCCATCACCAAATCGAACCCCACCAACCCCTCAAACCCTCGATGATGTTGATGGAGATTTCTGGGGAGGTTTCTGGATTCGATTTTTAGTCGGTGGTTGGCTTCTGGGTTTGATGACGAAGACAATGAGATTTCTGGGTTGGGTGAAGCTGGGTTTGGTGAAAATTTTGTATGGATTTGCTCTGTGCTTGTCTCTAGGTTGGTGAAGCTCTTTCTCTCTCTCTCTCCTCATCTCTTCATCTCATCTCTCTCTCACTCATTCAAAAAACCTGACCAACAAATCTCTCTCCTCACAATTCTCTCATCTGATTCTTCTCTATTTATTAATGAAAAATAAACTAAGAAAATGATCGACGCTATCTACGGCCGATTCGATAGGTAGTGGTTGGATTTTTTTTTTCGTTTTTGGGTCTTTGTGTTTGGAGATAGAGATCGATCCAAATGGTTTGTGTTTGTGGTTGGTTGTTTGAGTGAGATATAGGTGGAAAACAGAAAAGGTGGCGGCGGTGTGGTTCGAGATCCAGAGATGGTTTTGGTGGAAATCAATGGATCTCCATCATATTCATAAGCTTTTTTTTTTTTTTTGTTTGCTGTTGGCTGGGGATGGTGATTGATTGATTGAGATGGTGGTTAGGGTTTGGGGTGGCGGTCTTGGAGAAGATCCAAGAGATGTTTTTTTTTAATACCAAATCCAAAGTTTTAAATTTTAATTTTTTTTGCTGGGTTTGGATTTGATGATCTGAGTTTAGTTTTAATCTAGATTTGATGATCTGGGTTTTTTGGGTTTGCTGGGTTTGGATTTGATGATCTGGTTTGGATATGACATGGGTTTGGTGATGATGAACGCATGAGAGAGAGAGAGAGATATATATATATACTATTATTATATTTTTTAATTAGTTTTTTATATATTTTAATTTGAAATTTTATTTGTTTTTGTTTTTTCATTTTTTATTTAATTAAATATAAAATTACCATACTGCCCTTCATCAGAAACCTTCATTAAGGGTATTTCAGTCATTTTACCTTCTGACAATGTCAGTCCGTTTGTTTTCACGGAATTTCTAATAGAATGACTGAAGTTAGTAATTCTAAAAAATAGTGGACAAAACTCAGATAAACGCAAACTAGATGGACTAAAATCTTAATATCCCTTTAAAATATCATTATTATCCTTATGAAAATCAAGTTAAAATTATTTATATATCTTATTTCATTTTAAAATTAAATAATATATTTATATAATGATTTGATTATAAAATCTTTGTAAAAACATTTTTATTGTTCTTATTAAAAAAAATTTCAATTTAAATATTCTACTTAAATATTGATTTAATATATATAATTAATGAAAAAAATGAAATAGGATCCTAAACTCATGTGTATTTTAGTCATTGTAACTAATCTCAACACTTTTTCAATAAAATTACTAAACATATGTATACTATTTTTTATTAAATCACATTTTGACCCTATTTATTAAATATATTCTGATTATATCCTTTATTTAAAGGTTTTATTTAATTACAGCTGTACCATAATCAATTAAATTTATTCTGATTTGGTCCTTTTTATTATTTAATGACTTTATCTTGATGTAATTATTATTAATATTAATATTTATAATAAATTAAAATGAAGTGTATAATTTAAATTTTTATTGCAATTTTTTTTAAAATAAATCACTTAATTCAAAGCAACGGAAATTAAAGCAAAATACATTAATTAAAAAAAACATTATAAACGAAATACAAACTTCATAGTGATGAAATAAATCACCATGAATTGGAAGACACTAAAATTAAGGGAAAATACAACATAAATTACAGCAACGATTTAGTAGTCTGGAAGACTATTTTCAGATCCTCCGAGACTATTGAAAAAATCACCAAAAGACCCATATGTATTTTGGGATCTCTGAAGTAGTTGCTAAGCTCATTTTGCCATAATTCTTAATTGTTCATGATGTATAAACTCGCATCGATTTGGATCAATTATGGTATTCAAAACCATCATTACAATTTTGGCATCCTCCACGTCCAAGTTTCTCTCTAAAATATCATAATTTCTTTCTCTCTGCTGACCGGTTTTTTTCAAAACTTCTATGAGTTGGTCTTGTTTTTCTTGCACCGTGTCAAAAAAAATTGAGCTTTCCTCCTCATTCGTCCTTTTCAATTTTGCTTTCTTCACCCCAATGGGCCATTGAATGAATTGCCGCCAACGTCATCACTACTTATATTCAGAGAAAATGAAGATAGTCCAAGAGGTGCCGTTGTGGGAGACTTTAGAGTTGGAGAGTCTTCTTGTGATGATACAAAATGACCACTTTGTCTTCGTAAGGCTGATGTTGCGGTATCCTTATCCGTAAATTTTTGCATATATGAGGATGGGCCACACATGGTCAAATTTGAATCCTTTTTTGTATTTGTTATCTTGTGTTAATAAAATTTTGGCCGGAGTTATCTGCAAAATGATACAAATATATATTGTTAAAATTCAATATTAAATATAATTTTTCTACAACTTAAATTTTAACAAATACTCACAATATCTGCTTCTGAAGCACCACTAGGATTAAGACTTTCGATATGTCGTATGCATCCCCTCAATTTTCCAACTACATTAAGGATAGTTTGCATTCGACACTGCAAACTCCTCTTGCCACGAGGTTCACCTATTTTCTCTGGTTTGGTGTTGTTGTAATCGGTCTCAACTCAAGACCAGAACATATCCTTCGATTGGTTTGTACCTGTGATCGGGTTTTGCGAAGTATCGAGATATAAGTGACAAAGGTGTGTGTCTTCTGCATGTGAGTATGAAGAAGTTCGGGAAGTCATTGTTTGGAAAAAAATGATTTGAAGGGCAAAGTGATTTGGAGAGATAAGTGATTCGAATGGATAAGAGATTTGAATGAATAAGTTTAATTTAGTGTGGGTTGATATTTATAGAAACTAGGAGGTACTCAATTCATATTTAATCCTACTGTTCAGATGGCAAGGGAATCCATCCATTGGTTGACATTTGAAATCAGATTTTGGGAAAGGTGAAGATAAGAACTCTAGAGAAATCTAGATATTATTTTGGAGAGGTGTCATATCCCACGGTTCAGATGGTGAGGGAATCCATCAATTGGTTGGCATTTGAAATTAGATTTCTTATCTTCAGATTTTGGGAAAGGTGAAGATAAGAATTCTGAAGAAGTCTAGATATTATTTTGGAGAAGGTGTCATATCATACGTTTCAGATGGTGATGCAATCCATCCAACAGCTGGATTTTCAAAGCTCAGATATCTTATCTTGATATTTTGGGAAAAGTGAGAATCTGGTTCACGAGTTGGATTTTTTGATTTAAAGTGTCTTTGTTTGTTTTCCATGTGGGCTTGCAGCTGTTGTCGGCCACGTGCTGAGTTGTAACCAGTTGGATACAGCTGTCTTCCACTCGCCTTTCTAGAAGCGCGTGTATTACAATCACTATTTTAAATTTAATATTAAATTCTGAATACTATGATTTACTGCTCATCTTGTTCGATCGAATTAGGGATTCGTATGAGATGGAGCTACTTGGTCGAGTTAAGTGTTGGAATATGCAATTGAGCATATGAATTAGACGATTCATTTGTCAATTTTGTGTAATTAACTCTTGTTAATCTTAATTTTGAAATTGTTTATATTTGTCACTGCTCATATTAAAACTGGGTTGACTTCGTGGGCTCATAACTTTCACATACGGACTTCAAATGACTATTATAATATGTTTTCGAAAAGCTCAGGCAGTGCTCTACAATTTATCACAAAAACTACGATAACTTGGCCTGGAAGAGGTCCAAAAAGTGTCGTTTAGATTGTTATCCGGACACTTTTAGTTTCTTGCTAAACAATTAGTGATTTCTTTCCTTTTTCCGCTTAGCATTTATTTCTACGGTTCAGATGGTGATGCAATCTCATCCAATGGTTGCCAATTAGCCATACTCAGAAATCTTATCTTCAGATTTTAGGGAAAGTGAAGATAAGTTTTCTAAAAAAAGTTATAATGAAACCTACGGTTCTAATGGTGTCGAAATTCATCCAATGGTAACGAATTAATAGTACAAATTTATTTGGTTTATCTAGAATAGTATATTTCACAATAATAAATAACCTACACCAAAATTTGCTAAAACTCATTCAATTCAAATCCAAGCAAAAATGAATTTCAATATCGGAGGTCCATCTAATTTCGCATCTTCATCTTCCGACGATGATGAAGTGCAACTTATGGCAGATCTTGAAACGATTGATGCAGAAGAAGAATTGATAATTACCCAACATGGTAACATCCAACAGGCCATCGCTTAGTATCTCACTGAGCAAAACAACTCAGTGACCCAGTGGAGGCTCAATTCCTAGTTATAGAGTGATCAATCGAGACCGACACGTTTTTGACAGAAACATGGTTTACATGATATAATAACTGCATGCATTATTTTGCACAACATGATAATCGAGGATGAGTGTGATGTTGATGCAGCAATTGAGGATCATATGGAAGCACCAACTCCAGAAGTTGAGATTGTGGTAGATGAAAATACTCTATTTCAATAATTTCTAGCTCGACATAGAAAAATCAGGGATAAAGAGACTCACATTGCACTCCGAAATACATTAATAGATCATTTGTGGGATAAATATACTAATTCAGATAATTAGATGATGAACATTATGTACTTTTATTTTTACGCTTTTTCTTTTTTATTTTATGAAATATAATATTTAAGTTATTTTAATAAGAAATGCAATATTTTACCTAAATAAATTAAATTTCCTTTAATGTATTAAATATCATAATTTCTTATCGTATTGCTATATTATGTTAATTGTGGGTTGAAATGTTAATTGTGAAGAAATATTAAAAAAAAGGAAAGAAAAAAAATATTCAAAGGAATATTATTGTTAGTGTAAAATTTGGTACAGTCAATTGAGAGTTGGAATAGTAAAATAATATAAAAATTACACTATTTAAATGTAAAAATTACACAAAAAGAACTACTCTGGTCGGATATGCCCATAAGCTCGTATGTTCTTTAAAAAAAAAAAAAAAAAAAAAAACCAGCAACAAAACGTTAAAAGTAGTAAACAAACAAAAAAAAAATTTATCAAACCGAAAGCAACACTGTTTGTTTATGCCTAAAAAATTCTATCCAAAAAAGTAATAATAATAGGGTACCATTGAAATTTCCGTTGGATCCCACTAATTAATAAGAGCAAAGAAGCTCCACTCAAAAAAAAGGACCAACAATTTCGTTCCACGTAGCCGACTCCTCCCAGCACTCAGTTTCCCACCATAATTTAATAAATAAAAAGATCCAAAATTCCCAATTCTTCACTGTTCAACATTTCGAATGCGATGCTCTTATGCTCTCTCTTGTCTTCACTCTCTCCTTTATTCGCTGACTCTACTCTTCTCAGATACTTCACACTCTAAGAAATTGAGAGAGAGATTTTGATCATGTTCTGTTTCGGCAGAGTTTTGGCGGTTTCGTATCCGGTGAAACCGCTTTTTCCGTACGATCGTCGCCGGATCAATTCCAGATTTACACATGTCAGGCCACGATTTAACTCCAATCACTTGCGATGTATGGCTTCCGAAGAGGATTCTTCTTCTTTTGCTCCGCCGATTGATTCCGAGTCCGCCGATGTAAACCCCCCTGGGTACTCACTCTACTACTCTCTCGCTCTGTATATTTGTACACTTCCATGTTTATGATTCGTGTCAATTACTATGTTCTGAAATTTGTAACTGGAGGCATATATATACATGATATGTGTAGCTTTTCAAATCTCTCTTTCGAATTGTAAATGTTATTTTATTGTTGACTTTTTTTTATGGATGTCAAATATGGTATTAGAGCCAAAATTTTTGTTAGTGAAGTAAAATTAGGAATAATCAGTCATAGTTATCGCTAATACTTGTGTGATGGATGGAGTTCTGTTAGAAAATCAATCAAATACACTTGAATAGGTGGTTCAGAGGCAGAGTTGTTTCTCAAGTAAATGCTTGAACTTCAAAGTTCAAATGTAGCATCCTTTTTTCTCTCAGTAAAGAGTTCTATTCAGAGTTAAAAATGAGATTACTGTCAAAAAATTAGAGAGGAAGAGATATACAGAGGAAGAAAGATAACAACCTTTTAAAGAAAGGTTTAATTAAATTATTGTAACTCAATGATAATCGTTTTTTATTTTCTTGTGTATGGCATGTCATAACTTTTCTTGTTAACTGAGGTATGACGACAGAGATCTCGTAAATAGTTTGTTCTGCACATGTCTTCTGATTTTCAATGCAGATTTTGTATCATAGAAGGGCCAGAAACAGTGCAGGATTTTGTCAAGATGGAACTACAAGAAATTCAAGACAATATTCGAAGTCGTCGGAATAAAATCTTCCTGCATATGGAGGAGGTGAGAATAAGGAACACTGTAATTCCTTTACAAACATAAACTACATCATTAATGATTTTGGGTTGTGGCATGTCAATGCATATTATACCATACACAGTTATCAACTTCCATGATTGATGATACACATTCTGTATCATTTTTTTTTATTTGCTCTTCAACAACTTAAACCAGATTGCATAAATGAAATAGCCAAGCTGACTTTAATGTAAGTGCAAAATCTTGTTTTAAAGTTTTTGAGTTCATAGAGAATTAAAGCACTGTATCAAATACCTTGTTTGTCTTTTTTGAGTTTATAGCTATTATTTCTGTTTTACTATACAGAAGTTGACCTATAATGAGTAATGACTAAACTAAAACTGATGGTCAGATGCTGGTATTCACTTTCCTGTATAGCGATATGATAGGAAGTAAATATTTGTAGGGTCTTGTACAATATCTGACTAAGAAAAGAGATTCTAGTTTAATCTCTAAATATTTAATAGAATGACCCCTCCATTCTATCATATAGAAATACCATTTTGTTTTGTATCCAAGCCTTATGCATGTTGGTAAATTCTACATTCATGGTTGTTAATGAGAAACAAGGTAAGACTGAATAATTGCTTTCATCCCTTTCTTTTCTATTCAGGAGCAATTGATCACACATATAATGTTTACTAACTGTGTTTAGATTTGAATTATGATCCTCATCTATAATTTGACTTCCTATTATGGTTTTTTGTGGTAAACATTTCTAGGTTTATAAATTTGCATTAGCATGTGTTGTTGCTATCTTCCTTGGCGACAGTTTACATGCTCCTTTCAGTACTCCACCTTCACAATATATTCAGAAACTATAATTATTGGTATATTGCATCAAGATTTACTGTTAGGTTACATTTTTACGACATTGGCCTAAACCTCATTTCTATACTATGAAATGCATGTAGGTACGCAGGCTGAGGATTCAACAGAGAATTAAAAATGCTGAACTTGGTATTTTTAAAGAAGAGCAAGAAAATGAACTACCTAATTTTCCATCATTCATCCCATTTTTGCCTCCGCTGGTAAGATTTCTTTTTGCAACACTAGTTTTCTTACTGTGACTACTTGTATCAGTAACTCACTTTAGACTTAACCTTTTTATTTCTGTCTTCCATTTATATTCAATCTTACATATCATATGTAGATCTTTCCCTTCCTTCTTTTGTTCACCTTGAATTGTTGGTCATATGGTGACTTATTATGCTTGCAGACATCAGCAAATCTGAAGGTTTATTATGCTTCTTGTTTTTCTCTTATTGCTGGGATTATTATTTTTGGTGGTCTTCTAGCACCTACGGTAAGTTATTTATGCCTTTAACTATCATGATCAAGTTAACCTATGCTAATCAAATTACCTTTCAATGCAAGCATACTTCATTGACTCTTTCTCCCCCTATTCCTCTCAATTTGTCTAATTTCATGTACTAGAAATATAATTTATAAATTATTTCTTAACAAGAGTCCAGAGAAATGTTTATTAGCGAACAAAAAGACATGATGTAGCTAAATTTTTGGGTCGATTTGAAAGTCATTATATGGCTATTTGTGAAGAGAACATGCACATAATTCAGTGAGCATATGGTGATTAGCATGCAATTAAGGAACTGTGTAACATTAGTTTCATTTGCATGATCCTTCTCTAATCTCTTTTTTGTTCTTTTAATGCTTTGCATCTCAGCTGGAGCTCAAGTTGGGAATAGGGGGCACATCATATGAAGATTTTATTCGTAGTGTGCATCTGCCAATGCAGTTGAGGTGTGGATCGTATTTTGCTTGTTATTGATATCTAATCACTTTCTATAGTTTTGACTTTGTTTTGCTGCAACTTTACATATTTTGCAATGTGCAGTGACGTTGATCCTATAGTTGCATCATTCTCTGGAGGAGCAGTTGGGGTGATTTCAGCCTTGATGGTAGTTGAAGTAAACAATGTGAAACAGCAGGAGCATAAAAGATGCAAATATTGCCTTGGAACAGGTATATACTTTAATCTGTCCCATCATTTTCTGAGTTTTCTCATCCTCATCTCTCTAGGTCTTTAATGTCTATTTCTGAGACAGCCATATGGTGACTGTGGGATGAACATGAGAATTGTTAACTTTTATAAAAACCTGCCCATTGCCTGGCCAAATATACTTAGAAAGTTAAGCTTGGGCCTTGTCCACGTTCACCATTTCAGTAGACCATTGATCAAATTAAATTTAATCATAACTGTGTTAAATTCTATGTTCATCTTTTCTAGATTTCTTGGAAGGGTTCAACAGTTATCTCGATGTATATATCGTTTTTGTTGTGTAGAGTAGGAAATGGTACTTTATGTATCTGATTAACATTTGACCTAATAAATGCAGGATACCTTGCTTGTGCTCGATGCTCGAGCACAGGAGCACTTGTCCTTACTGAAGTCTCAACGGTCAATAGTGGAGACCAACCTTTATCAGCTCCAAGAACGGAAAGATGTTCAAACTGTTCAGGATCTGGAAAGGTTAGACATCCAATGGAATGTATCATTTTAGTAGGAAGGGTAAATTGCACAACATACCCTGTGTTTATGTGAGACGGAAAAATTTGCAACAAATTACCTTAATTACACTCACCCCCCTGCAATTAGTGGTCAACCGTTACATTTTACTGTTGACTTTAAGGACTAAGGGTAAAAGGGTCATTAACCAATTAATAAAATAGATAATTGTAAATACAAATATATCTTAAGAAAAAGCTTCAAAAGATTAAGTTTTTTTTAAATGTTTTTTCTTGATAGAGTACGAATGGAGATAGAAAATTAGTGATATACTGATATGAATTGAAGGAGATAGAGTTTAATATGGTAATTAAAAATGTAGGAGAGAGTGTTTAATATGTAATATTTAATCAAATGATTTAGGAGAGAATATTTTTTTAATAATTTAATTCAAAAAAGATACTCATCGGATGAATCCAAAGACTGTGATGGTTCGTTCTAACTTTTATTAAAATAAACTGGAGTGTCTTTAGAAATTTATTTTTTAAAATCGAGTATCTTTAGAATAGGAGTGTCAAAAGAGAAAAAAGATAATAATCTCGGAACAAAATGAGTTGTTTTAGAATTTTTTTTAATTTAAATTTTGAGAATGAAGTGTTTTTAGAAAAGAAGTGTAAAAAGAAATAATTGGATTGTCATAGGAAACTCTCTTAAAATATTTAACAATTTACTAATGGAATACTAACAACTGGGGCACATTACCTCTTAGTATAGGTGATTGTGCACTTTCCTTCCACATTAGTGGTGAGGGGGTTTAAATCCCATCATGCACAATTTACAATCATATAGGGGGAGTTTTCTCCCTGATTTGTGGGATAGTTAACTCTCATTATGAGAGTAGATATCCGAGCTGTACATGTATCGTTTGATATCGGCGGGTCTTGATAGCTCTATTGTAATATTTCTTGTAATACTTAAAAAAAAAATTAAAAAAAAGAGGGATTTTGGAGAAAAACTAAGCTAGTGGGGGGCTATAATGTCGTGTTTTGAAACTACTGAGTACTGACTATATGTGGGAAACAACAATTTCACAATTTTTAATATTCAATTTTCATGCCACTTTCTATATTTTACAGGTGATGTGCCCTACATGTCTTTGCACTGGAATGGCAATGGCAAGTGAACATGATCCACGAATTGACCCCTTTGATTAAAGGTGTTTCATATATATATATATATATATATAATTTACATGTAAAATTAGTACTTATATGTAAAATTTACATGCCAAGATAATCAATCTTTGTATATAAAATAGATCAAGAAGAGCATTGGACACATTTAGGGGCCAAGATATATTTTGGTCATTTAAGCAATGATCTTATAGTGTTGCACTCCAAAACAATTTTCTTTTCATTATAAGTCCCTAATAAATGAGCTTATAGTTTTACACTGCAAAACATTTTTCTTCTCATTATACCGCCCTAATAAAAGAGAAACTTCTTTGAGGTCAGGCTTGGTTGTAGTATATTGTTCCAATGGATGGATGCACATGATTTCATATGAGAAATATGCAAGCGAGCACCACTGCAGAGTGCAAACTATCTACATGTGGGGGCTGTGGTGATAGCTCTATATTTGCCTTGTACGTGGAAGCATCCTTAGAAAAATATGACATGCATCTGGGCTGAAGATACTATCCTCTCATTCTCGGTGCATGTATCACAAGAATGAAATCCATCATCGTTTGCCTTCTAATACAAAAACTATGTTGATTTAGCCGATAAGGATCATTAAATGAATGTATCCAATTTAAGTGTACCATATCACCCCAATGAATCCAATTAATATCACCAGAGAATAAAAAACTAGCATCCTCAATCAAGTCAACTTGGTGAGATCGAAATCCTAATGCATATGGCAAATCCTTGGAAGTTGGAACCAAGCAGCGTGAAATTAATGTAGTGTGTCCTCTATGCGGCTCTAATTGGTTAATAATTTTTATAGCTCCAGCCCAATAAAAACCTACAAACATACTACATGATGGGCTTAACTAATCAAAATAACATGCTATATATTGTGATGGAGTCTGATTTAGAGAATAAAAATCCCGTCAATGGCTCGACTTGAGTGAAAGTAAATATAACACCATGGAATATTTGAACCCGATGTAACATGCTGTATAATTGCAACAGAGTATAATTTTACATTGAGAGAGAAAAAATCCTATAAGTGGCTCTAATCCATGTAGCTATTCAACCAATCACATTGAATAAACACGCTATGTCACATGCTATTACACTACACCACCAAAGCTGTTTACCTAATTGGAACACATGCCATTGGAAAAATGGCATCACATTGGAAAATTGCTACTGTATTGTTCCAATCTTGGTACAAATCCACATTTCTAACTTTTACAATCCCAATCACCGCATTGAACATACAACTCTAACGTTAGTATACCAGTGCTGAAACAATACCAGAGCAAGACCCCTTTCTTCCCATGAGCATGTTCATAATCTACAAATACTATAACATACAGAGAATGAAATGTTGACATGTCAAAAACATATACAATTTAGTACTGGAATTTATCCCGAAATGAGGGCATCTAAAACAGCTTTTGTAGTCAAAGTGACTTGTACTGCTCAATCAAACGGGAAGCATGAAGACGCGATGTAGGGTCCATGGTGCATCCCAAACTTCGTAGAAAAGCGATCTACCATCAACCAGAAAATTCAATAGTACCGTAAATTCACAGACTCATTCATAATTTAAGTAATATTACATACTCTAAAAAAAATTATCCTAATTTTAAGGGTGAGTGTTGGTCTCAAATGTGACAAATGATAAAAGTAAAGGTTATGCAACCAGTCATTACAAGATCATTATGAATCATTAGTGCAAATTAGCATTTCCTTTTTAACACAACGAAAACAATTTAAGCTGGATCATACAAGTCGAGCATTAGAAAGAGAGTGCATGTAGTATTTGATGAAGAGAAAGGATATATTAATTTAAATTTGCGACTTTAACGTCTAGAATTGAAACACTTATTGTATTGATATCCATTTAGTTATAGATGATTATATATTAAACTCACAAATTTTAATTATTGCGATCTCAAGCTTTATTGAATCTTAAAATGTAATAAAAGCATCATCATCCATCTACTCTTCAAACACAAACAAAATAAAAATCTAAAAACAAACTGATCTATTTAATGAATACTGCCTACCTGTTTAGGAGTTGCCACTGCTGAACCCATTGAATTCTCAATCCTTAACTTCAAGAAGTGCTCCTGGGAAAGTAAAGCAATGAAAATAAATATAACTTTGTACTTGGTCAGCACAGTATTGCCTAACTTTGTACTTAATCAGAAAAATTACATGCACTACTGGATGAAATGTTTGTATGTGCCTAAATTTGACATATTAAAAGTTTCTCTCGACCAAAGGTCATATTCAGCTGTAGAACTATAGACATCCTACATCACAAGGACATCATACTACAGAAAATATGTGATCCTCTGCCACAGTTTACTAGGATATTGAATTCCAAAAGACAGCTAAAAGCCATAAATGGAAGCTCCAAGCTGGGCATATTTCCACGAAATATGACATGAGGAAATTGCCTCTCTTCGGTTCTCTAACAAGACCACAACCTAATATGTGTTGGGTAAACAATAGGCTAACGCTTGGAGCAGTGAATTATAGGTTTTAAAGATTTTCATATACTAAGTACCCATAATTAAAAACAATTAAAATAACCGTCTAAACAAAACCTGAAATAATAATAAAAATAAAAAAGGAAATTTGTTCCCAATTTTCAGCATAGTATTTAGATGTTGAAAAGCCAAACCTGCTTCTCTCGCATCAAATGAGCACGCTTATCAGCAGGAATTTGCTCCCATCTCAAAACCTATAAAACGGAAATCCATATTCAAAAAAAATCTAGCACATGTTTTCATGAGTTTATACATATAGGTAACTATTAAATTAAATCCATAGCAAAAAAATTGTTAGAGCAAGAATTTTCATTTCTCATCCTATTTTCTCATAAAATACTTTGTTATTAACAAATTCATTATTGAGTTAACAATTCCAAATATATGTATTTAAAAATTATCAAGTTACATCCAGATTCTTACAAAATACAAACCTTGAATTCTCAACTATTAAATGCATTTGACGACTGTAGATTTGCTTTACTTTTTCTTAGTTCAATGCAGAATAGCAAATAGGAATAAATAAGTCTCATCTCTTAGGGCCTCATTTGGCAGCCGGGACTATTAGTGGGATTGGATACTTTTTGGGATTATAATCCTAATATTGTGTTTGGTGCCTCTAAATGGGATGGGACATACAATCCCAACTCCAAAATAGTCCTACAGCAGCAGCAGGATAAAATAAACCCTCCCCCAACATGGGTTTGGTTCTCCCTGGCCTAATTTGTTTCTCTTTCTTCCATCGCTTCACATTAAATGCTTCTTGGTGGTTGTGAAATGGTTTAATTGTAATATATTGATTATTTTGTCATTTATTTTATGTTTTTGATTTAATAAATAAGTTGAAGTAATTGTTAGTGACTATTTTTTATTTTTTACTTTTAAAGAACTAAATTTTCAACCAAAAGAAATTTAAAAAAAAACTTAGTTTAAAGTCTAAAATAATAAATAACAGAATATTGTTCTATCTTTGTTATATTAATTAATTTCCGGTGAAGTGAGTGTAAAAATGATTAAAGTAATTATATTTTATTAAGAATATGATTAAAGAAATAACGATATTGCATTATTTGATATTGAATATCAAATATTATCACACACAAAGTGAACATCTTATAATTTATATTTTACTTAAATCATTTTTATACATTTGTATTTTAATATAAAATTATTTAAATAATTTTTTTATATCAACAAATGCTTTAAAATAATATTACCTATTTAAATTTATAAATTAATATAATTTTGTCCAATCCTAACATATACCAAACATTAGATAGGATTAGGTTTAGTCCAATCCAATGTCACATCAAACAAATGATGGAACTAATTTAATCCAGTCCAATCCAATCCAATCTGTGGAAATCAGATCTTAGGATCTCTTATTTTAGTTAAGTTTTCTTTCTTTGGTTAAGTTTAAGTTTAGGAAAGTTTTGATTTGCTAGATTCCTGGTGGATTATTATTATTATTTTTTTTCCATTTTTGTTTCTCCTAGAATCAAGGAGAATTAATGACAGATTTACTGTCATTCTTCTCCTATACATATATTGTATTCAGCTTTCATTAGAATTAAGTTAATAAAAAGATGTTTCTTTCTCTATCTTCACAATCCAATCCAATCCTATAAAATAGTCCAATCCAATCTCATGCACCAAACGGGGACCTAAATTAAATTCAATGGCTAAAATTTGACATCTAGATTTTTGTTAAAATCCAAATGTCACAGATGTGGTCTTTTACTCTTAGTTGCATACAATGACTAAGAAGAAATTAGAAACCAATATATATTAGTTTAATCTGTTCAAAGTTTCAAAATACTTATAATTAAATTAGAGAGGTGTCAAATATGCTTACATATTCTGCATAATGATGTGCTTCACAGCATCCCAAACAAGACTTCAGCGCACGCAAAATATTCTAAAAAATGTAGCCATTTCACTGTTAAGTTGTATAACAAATAACATTCACAAGCATGCACAGACATAGAGTTTAGTGCAGGTTTCATCTACACGTCCAAAAAGGTCTACAGATGATTTCAATTCATAGTGTGAATATGCAATAGCCTGTAGATGATTTATAAAGGTCTACCAATGATTTGATTTATTACATATAGACAAACACTGTATAATATCATCATCCAAACAATTCAAAAGACTGCAGCATTCTTCTTCCTTCTAGTATAATTCTCTGTAAGGTCTCTAGACATGAAGATTTCCAACATATATCTTGTTTATATGCTTAAGCGAGGATCAGCATACATTGGAGATTGGACCGATAACCTAGGGGCTGGATGGCATCTACTGTTCTCATAGAGTACAGTGGAGGATGGGGTTGCAGGTTCAGTCATACGGTGCATAAATAATATTTGGCAAGGAAAAGATATATAGATTTAATAAACAAACTCTTGAATACACTGTGATAATAAAACTAAATTGTATTTCTCAATCATGTCTCAACCATCAAAAAGGAGGGCATCATTAAGAATTTTGTTTTGGAAATAAGAAAGGAGAAGTTTTATGACCTTGTGCTTGTTCTTGACTCTTAAACGTTCATCAATTACAAAACCGACCTGCAAAAATAAAAGGTCACGTAAAACAGAGTGGTCAAATAACCAGGCATCACACTTAAATTGATATATCATTCACAAACATTGAGACAGAAATTAAGTACAAGGCAGCAACCATGTCTGTAACGGTATTGTTCGTTAGTACGATACATGAGGCCCTGTTAGATACAAACAAGTAGTGAAAGACTAGGCACATCAATATCATTTGAAAACAACTTGATATCATAAAGATGGATTTTCAGAAATCTGATCCTGTGTTTTAATCATTCTCATCAGTGCTGTTACATATGATTGTGATGAATTAGAAATAATAAATACAAAGCAATCCTGCCTTGTCCCATTGCATACAGATGCTGGAGGTTATCTATGGATTATACTGAGAAATGCATTTCTACTAATAAATATAATAGCTAAGGAATAAGAAATAATACTCTGCTTTCCACTTTTCCATAATTATTTCTTTCCAATTTCTGATGCACCAATCTATCCAAAATTCACAGTTACTTGCAAATTGGTAGTGGGTCACAAGAAAGAAGAAAAATAGGGATACAGAGCTGACAATGTATGGTGCAAATAAGTTTCAACACGATTAGACAGGAAACCTAGTGTAATGCCTATTCTTGAAGATTCCACTGCTGAAATTTTTACACACTTTTTTATTTGATCATAATGCAAGTTTACTGAAGCTTCTCATTACTTCTAGAAAATAGCACACAAACCTTTATTCAGAGAAACACTGTGAGTCAACTTTCTTGGACATGAAGATATATTCTACACACTTTAGAAAGCAAGTTTGTTATGCAAGGGTCGGAGCATGACAGGTTAGGTTTCAAAAATTGATGAATTATAAAGGTCTTAAGTTAAGTGTACATAGTCCTCTATAATGGAGCACAGAATCAGCAAGTGTAGTCCCTAATTCACCCAAATCGTAAACTGATTATACCAGTAGAAACAAATTGCATATGTCCCTTTGGACAAAAGCTTAATACAATACACAGTGACGTGCAAAAAAAAAATCTGAGGTAAAAAGAAAATTACCTTGTTAAGCAATCTCTTAGGATCTTGAAAGGCTTTCTTCTTTGCCCATTGATGGAATAAGTGGGAAACAATTGATCTGTCGTCCACACTGAATCTGTAAAAGTAATGGACTTGAGAAAAAGTTAATCCTCAATGGATAATTTTTAAATTTGATAATAAAATTATTACACACATCACAAATTTAAAGGATAACCTTCTTAAAAAACTATTTCCATCAGAAGCTTCCACTGTTTGCATTGAGTCTTTTGTAGCCTCGTTAAATTGAACTTTGAGGACGTCATTTTCAACCACATCTGTCTCAGAAGGTTGATCTTCTAGGTAGATCAATTGTAAACTGGGCAGTTTCCTTTTGGATGTTTTGATGGTTTGTTTGCTGATCTTTTACACATAGCTCAGCCTACTTTAGAACACAGTTCATCAGAGTGAGTGAGCATCAAGGAAACAAAGTCAAATGCTATGACAAAAAAAATTATATAAAGAAAACAGCAGATAATATATTAAATAAATTCCAGATCAATACCAGAATTCCAAGTAATGGTTTATCGACATGATTTGGAATATAACTAACACTCATGGATATAAATTTCATATAGCTCCTAGCATAGATAATAATTCCTTTAATCTAAAAGTTTCATGCCCAATTAGAAAGAAAAGAAAAGGATCGGGATAAAACATTGTGGATGAATGTTAAAATTTGCTAACAAATTATTTATATATATATATACACAGACAAAATCCATATCTCACATGTATATGTGAAATTGTTTTAACACACATATACATCATGGGAAAATTATCACAGTTGTAAAGAAAGTAAAGACGTAAAGTAAGAAAGAAAATAGGCTGTTGAATTCTCGAATTGTCAAATTGAGAACACATTTACTAGCAAACAACATTTTCTATGAAATCTCAGCTTGATACGACCATTTTCATGCCAGTGATTTTGTTGATAATGCATTCACATTTTAGTTGCTTCCAACTGTTCAATATCAATTTTCTACCATTTCCATATTTGTCACCTTCTTATATAAAGAAGATGAAAGTTTATTACAAGTTTCAATTTTTTTTTTAAACGTGCAAGTTTCAAGTTAAAAACAGAAATTAAAACTCAATTCAAATAAAAATAAAAATGAATAAATACACTGGCCTGTCATGTCACTCACATGTTACATACTTATGTTCCATAGTTTACATAAACACATAGTGATAGAAAGGACCAAGAACAGAAGGGAAAAAAAAAAAAAAAACTACTGAGCCAACAAAAAAAAAACATTTCATAAATTCTATTGAACTTGGACAATAACTACTCAAAAAATTTGGGACCAGCAGCACACACCTGAACTTCTAAAAGATGATGCGGAATTTCTTTGAGAAATCGTGACGGTCGAAGCAACTGCACATAATCTTAGTGTCACCTGAACATGGCAACAGTAAACATAGAGCAAAAGTAGAATATATTTCAAACCTGCCAACTTGAATCCATTGTAACATATAGAATGAAAAGTCTTTTCCGAGCACGAGTCATTGCCACATATAACAAACGTCTTTCCTCCTAAAATTTTCAAGTGAGAATGCTATTTAAGTACCATACTCAAACAATCAATATTTTAGAAAGAAATGGGCTGAAAAATATCCAAAAAGAAAAAACATACCTCGACCGAGTTCCCTTTTTCCGCTTGCAACACCATTAAAGTCATGTAACAAAGGAATCTCGTTTTCAGTTTGCCTGCACCATTGGTCCATCAAATAAACATGGTCAGGATGACTACCGGTTAAACAATAACTATTCATGTATAAAGAATGAAAACTAATCATATAGTATTATTCGAAGTAATGAAACTAGTGCTTTGCTTCTAGGTAAAAAGCATGTTCACTAACGCTTTCTTAACAAAACGATCCGCATCCATGGATTGGTCTCCTTTTATAAACTTTACTTCTGATAAAAGACTGAGAAAAATTTGCTCTATACAACTCTATGAAATTGTCATGTCATTAGCATTATCACCTCAGTATTTCTGGTTTTAATTTTCTAATGGCAACAATATCTTCTGTGGGTATTAAATTATTGTTTCATTAGCTATCTCCAAATTCTTGCTTTATGTATTATGCCATCAAGGATCCTTATTTTCAATGACACTCGTATCAAGCTATAAGCAAATGTGTTTTCTCCTACATCATTATATTCTGATGACGATTAATGTGGAACTACTGATGCATACTATTTACTTCATCTAGATCTGGATCAAGATTTTTTTGCTATATACCAAATAACAAAAGCACCATTTCTTTGGTTCTGACTGTGATATCCTTTGATAGCAGATTTGAAATCTAGATAGGGGAATATTGCAGTAGGTTGATAACCAATGTAAACTCAGATCCTATGAACAAGAAAATTGAGAGAGAATTTTCAACGAGTTTGACATTAAGGTTTTGTAAAGTTTAGTATCTTACTAACAAAAATTTATTCTTGTTATAAATCATTTGCATCAATATACACATTCACATTTCACATGCATGATGCCAATTGACTTATTGACTACAATAAACATGAATTCTAGCACAATGAACATGATGTAAGATTAAATAGTGTAAGCAAAAATCTTAGTTTAAATAAAATCATTTACAGGTGCACAAGTGTCGATTATGAAAAGTAACATAATATCACAATGAGAAAAATAATTGTAGCAGGTTGGTTTAAAGAATTGTTCTGCAAATATACGTAATTAAGTACCTTGACTATGAATACAATGTCCCATTCTAAGCCTTTTGACTGCACAGGTAAGGAGGAAAGCAATGAGAAAGTTGAGCCAAATATATTCAGTAAATCCACTTGGACAAAGAAAAGGGAGTGAGTTATTAGAACCCAAAGAAAGGACGTTTGAGAAGAAAATACCTGGTGAATGGTAGTCAAGGTAACAGAATTTTCATTTTCATGTCTTCGGGTGCGGAAATTTTCTCTCTCCCTCTCAGATAAGTAGTCCATAAAAGCTTTGATTACATTACCACAGCCTTTTTTATCTTCATCTACCTTTGTCTCTTCTGGAGCAGTAAATTTTGTAGATAAGAAGTCAGAGACATCATCTAATAGGTATCGAAGGACCTGCAATGTGGAATTGCCAAATTCCAAGAACATGTATCAAACCCTCAAACATAATCACGAAATGCTTCAGCATGACCTAGCTCAAGATGAGATCAATTTCAAATTGTTGGAAATCACATGTGAGCTCCATGAAGAAAAAGCCAACAAATCCCACATCTAAAAAACTATAGAAAAGTTGAAGGGGTTATAAGTTAATTACATTTGCAACCTAATAGACTACTCTGGGAGATGAAATCAACATCAAATTGATTGGAAATCACATGTGATTCCCGTGAAAAACAACCTAATAGATGACTTTTTTGGGTTGGATATTGATTCAAAACATATAAACTCAATCCCTATGGTATGAAAAATCATATATAGTTACGGACAACTCCATTCATTAGGAATAGTATGCTATACCTGAATATAAATTCTCCATTTTTAATCTGTTTATCAAAAGTAAAAACTAATTAATATTACATTTTTATGGCACATATATTGTTACTCATGAAACATTGGAAATCAACAGAAAAAAATTGGTAAAATTTAATGGTGATTTTTGAACTTCTCATGATTGGCCCCATCAAACAGCACCATAAATAGATATCTCCTTTACAGATCTGAAGGTGGATTAAATTCTAATCAGAGAACTCTGAACAGAGCTGCAACAAATCCAACTAAATTCTACTCTATTCAGATGCTATACAATGGACAAACCGAAAAAGTATACCTCAACAATCAAGTTGTAGAAAAATCAAATGTTTTCAGCAACACACAACACTACCCACTGATCTGAAAAAATGGATTTCATATGAAATTTACAGGAAACTGTTATATTCTACTTGCATACTTAAATGATAAATAGGTAACAAACTTCATTTAACTATGGCCTAAGCTAACATCAGCTTGAAAGCTCTCAACTTACAGATCTGAGGTCATTGTCTTCATTAAGCAATTTTCCTCCATCAAAATCAACAACTGCCCGATGCTCAAGAAGGTATTTCTAAATGTTAAAGTGGCATGAATAAATCATAATAAGTATACAGAACCAAAACAGTAATAAAACAATTACATATAAAAAGTTTCTGATAGTTTAATATGAAAGATCCCTATTTATAAAAAAAAATAAAATAAAAATTATTTGTCCCTAAATAAAGAAATAAGAAAAGATGAGAACAATTCATTAAGGCTGGCCAAAAACAGTTTTTTTGAAAAAATAAAATGAATATGGACTGGTTTATATATCCATCTCCCAAGTTATATCATTATATGATAAACTGATTTAGCATATGGACTGAAAGATAGACATCTATTTCCAAAGTTATACAATCAGTTGATTTGGCATTACAATATCATTTAAATGTATAGCTTCATCAAGAAGCAGCCGCAAAATAGTGAATTCATAAGACAGCATTCTACTTCAAATTTTAGCAAAAGGGAAGACAAAACCTGAGGTACTATGTTTGCCACGGAAGTTATAACAGCCGAGATTGATTGTTCCTGTAAATCATTCATGAGTCAGATGAAATTCTCCAGGAAGTTGATGCTTAACAGGCTGTTATTTAAAAAAAAAATGCAATAAATCCAACTTTTCTCTAAAGTAATACTTGGATTAGCAGATACCGAGCCCAGTTGCATGAAACCAAAAGAGCTCCAAGCATTTGTATTACTATACCAAAATTAGATAATGAATCACCGAAAAATGGAGTTCAATTTCAAGTCTTAATCACACATTTTTTCTTAAAAAAAATGGGTATATAGAGAGGGGTATGGAAGGGACACTGAAAAGAAGGACAAGGTCCATACTCCATAACATAAATAACATCTTACCCTGTGAACAAGCTTCAATATCATCTCTAATGTTGACAACACCTTCCGTCCTTGAGTAAGTTGACTCCTAAATCAATTACCAGATCACACTCAGAATGTTTCTACAGGCTATATCTGTATATCAGTTATACATCACAAACGTTAAAGGCTGAGAAAGAGAGATTCACTCACCCACTTGAAATAACCAAGATTATTACAATATAAGCAACTATAATTCAACAAGACATGTGCCAACTATTAAAAGTTGAAATTTAAAAACTCCCCTAAGTTATCTAGATTAATTGTCACCTTAGCATCAAAGAATGGCCCATCAATGATATCAAAGACAAAAGCATCATGTGTCACGCACAATCATCAGTCAGAGGATCAGAAGATTCTTGTTTTTGTGTGTGCTATTTTTATTTCACTATTACAGTAATCTCTGTTGTAATACACCAACTATTTATAAATGGGAACTTCATCTCAGCTAAGTTGACTATTTACCAATTAAAGTTCACTGGAGTTGCAATTAATGGGCAGGTCAAAAAGCAGGAAATGAAAAGATAGGAACTATTAAGGTCTTTCTTGACAAAAGATACTTTGCTCTCCTGTACGGCATCATTGAAAACCTAATGAATACTGCTTAAAGAAGGTAACATCCTAAGTGGTGAAATTATTAAATTTTGAATTGATATCTGGTAGCACATACATATGCCTAAGATTTGGGACCAAACTTGCAATGATGGGAATTGGGATCAATCATAATGGCATAATTTCTAATCTTACAAAAGAGAATGTAAAATTAAGTCAAATTTGATTAACAATTTGTGCATAAGGTACAGCCACGGACTATGATGTCCTAAATTCAAACATAATTCATAGACAGTATGTGGTAAATCTCATGGAAAAAGGGAACATTTAATGCCAGCATTGCAATTGGTAGAATAATGAGGCTTAAACATGCTGTGTGCCCAAAAAACAGTTAGAATTTTTGCACATTTCCATATAAATAATTCATCTATCACATAGAGAAATTGGTAAACAAAACCTCTTGAAGGTACCGGAAATCTTTGCACTGAAAATGTCGCAGGCAGCTGATATAAAGCTGCTTTTTCTGATAGTACAGATTTTGTCAATGTGGTTAATTATCTGCAGAGGGAAAAAGGGAAAAAGAGACGATGTCAAGGATATAAGAGCCTTACAATGGATACATATTTCTGAAGGAAAAAGAAGCAAGCACACATATTCAAAGGAGAAACAAAAAGCGACAGAAGAAACAGAAGAAGAAAAATAAATACACAAGTACCCTCTTCTTTTCCTCTTTCTCAAGAGGAAGAAAAGCCTTGAACACTTGGCGATATGGGCCATCATCACAACCAGGCAATGTCGTTCTGAGCATAGCAATAATGGCTCTGACTACCTATCAAGGAACTAGTGCATATTCAAAATGTATAATGGAAATCAAAAATTTTAAAGTATACAATCAGTAAGGTGCAAAATTACTGCAGCTTCAAACTTAAATTGGTACAAATAAAGTTGAAAAACTTCATTATTACGTAAAAGCTCTACAAAATTTGTACTTCTTGACCAAGGGCGGAAGCAATCATGATTCATGAGGAGCATCCAATAACACTGATTACATGGCTAATGACAGACTATTGATAGTAGTCGTAAAGCAACCACATTCCAACCATTCTTCTTATTCACAAATCACAACATATATATATATATATATATATCATTTGCTAATTAGAATCAAGTTCAAACCAATTTATATACATATATCAAATGCTATGCATGCTCAATACCATCGACCGGTATGGATGCTACATAAGAGCACTTCAGAAAGAAAAAAAAATTTAATGACCTTTTTTCTGTAGAACGCCACACCATGAATGTTAAATGGTATTCTCCTCTCACGGAAGGCAGTTTGGAATACTTTCCCTGATATCTATAGTACAAGATAAAGCCATGATCCGTTATCAGTAATCAGATTATCATTATATGCATATTAACACCATTAATAGCAAGCTTGACCTGCCGCCTGTAGAGAATTGCAATGCTACCATAGGAGCATTTATCAGCTGAACCATTAGAAGAATTTTCCAGGATTTTGTCGACAACGAATGCACACTGTGCTTCCTCGTTGTGACATTCCTTTACAATTATCTGTATAGTGAGGACCCAACAAAGCAGCAACAAGGTTATGAACTAAAGTAAATAGAAGAGATGTACTGGAAATGTAGTACATGGCAAGATTAATGTACCTTAGATCCATAAGAATTTTCAGTGAGAACATTCTTTAACTGACATCGCTTCACATTATGCTTTATAAGTGAAGATGCAGCCTCAACAATGCAGCCCGTGGACCGATAGTTTCTGGTAAGTCTAATCTGAATTATGAATACATATGTAAAATCAAGAATGTAAACCAACCAAAATGGCAAAATGTAGTTGACATAGAAAAATTTCAACATGGTAGAATCAGTCAACATTATTAATCTGCTACATAGTAGCTGTCAGAGTAAAGGCAGACCTCTTTGTAGTCCGGAAAATCTTCTCGAAATGAATCAAATCCAGAAATGTCGGCACCATTGAAACTGAAGATAGACTGCAATAATACATACAACATTTGACTTAAGAACAACTAAGAAGGCAATTGATCATTCTGAAGTAAGAGTTCAGAAAAGAACACTTCAATATTATTAAAGCAAATCTATAAAATATTGTATAATGCACCTGGTCATCATCACCAACAATAGTTATGTGGTTATGAGATGCAAGAATTCGCAGAAGACTGTACTGCATTGCACTTGTGTCTTGGAATTCATCAATTATTATGGCTTTCCATGAATCCTGGCACTCCTTGAACACTTCAAAAATTGAATAGAGCATGCAATTGTCAATATGGAGTAAAAAAAGGTGTATAGATGGATTGATCATGTTCAGATGCTATGAACCTTCAGGAAAATTATTGAGCAGATTCACAGAATAGCTGATTAAGTCATGGTAGTCCAGAGCATTACAGGATCTTAAAATGTCATTGTACTTTTCAATAACTGCAGCCTGTTTTAGATCCACAGAGAACCACAGCTCAGAATCTCATTATTACAAGCAAAAGCAACAAAAAGGATACCTGATGCAGCAATTATCAAGCTTACTCCTATTTCATCACCCATTTTACGGCACTCTGTAGGAGTCTTTCCAGAAGCTTTAGCCTGAAATGGAGTACAATAGAGGAATAATGCCACATAAAGCATTCTTCAACTAACAAGATTTATCTGAGAAATGAACAATAAGAAAATATGCATCGATTTGTTAATCATATTCTGTACATCCAGTATTGATGTCACAATAGAGCTGAGGTTACTTCTAACCTGAGTCACAAACTTCTGCCATTTCTTTGACTCATCCTTCAAATATTGCAGACACTTCATACCACTGAAGTCTTCACCAAGTTTGCAGGCATCATGATCTGGTTTGCTTTTTTCATTTTCCAATAACCGAACTGCCTCAATAATTGCTCTCCTCTGCTGTCCATTCCCATATATTAAGAACTCTGATGTGCGGTGTAACCTATATCATGAATAGCCATCAGTACTAGAATTATATAACTAAGTAAACAAAGTAAATTACGTAAAAAAGAAAAAAAAAAAATTGGCACACTGGCATTAAATAGTTAATGAAGAATATGGTCGAAAGCACTACAAAAAGAAGTCATGGTGAATAAGAAGGTGCATCAAATGGAACTATATATAGAAGCCATTATGAATGAAAGAAGAGATGTCATAGACCTGTACACAGTTGAGCATAGCTGATAGCAATTAGTTTGGTTGAAGTCCTCATAGTTGTGTATAAATGTCCATTAGTCTTATTTTTTTTTAAGAAAAAAAAAAGACTAATGTAAGAACGGCAGAGATGATAATTCAAACATTTGCCAAAACATGGATCGTCATGGCACAGAAACGGTGAGTAAAATTGTTATTTGCTACATTCAGGATTACATAGCACTATAGGGATATGCTCTTCAAAATAATCAGTTAAAGTGAAGACTTGGAAATAATCACCAGCCGCATCATGAAGGAAGGTCCAGGGGGATGATCATGATCTAAATGAAAACATAACATTCAGAGTTTTCCATAGTACTATAGTGATAGGCCATGTACTTCATAACCTGGTCCAAGCGAGCTAGGCTTTTCAGGTCAGTTGCAAAAAAACTCCCATTATCTAAAGTTTATCAAATCATGAGTCTAAAAGGAGGGACAATAAAAAATAACATCCAATAATTCAGCATTTTCTTGAAATTCAAATCAAAACACCTTTGCATAATAGCTTGATCCTTCAAACCATACAGTAGAAAAATTGAGTAAAGCGCCAGAGACCTTTCTCATACATACATATATATATATATATATATATATGTATGAGTAATGCTAGGCTTCCCAAATTTTTCCCCAAATGGTGTTGGCATGTGACGGTGTCAACATCACACCACTCACCACATAAACTCATGATTTATAAGATGTTGACATCTCAAGTGCTAACACCATTTTGCAAGAAATTTGGGAAAATATTTGAGAAACCTAGCATTAATCATATATATGAGAATAATTAATGATAAACAACCTTCAATATGAAGACGTTTTGCACAATATTTTAAGTAAAGTTGGAAATTGGCATATAGTTGCAAGGCAGGGAAATTGAGAGTTTTATGATATTAGTAAATTTAATAACTAAAATAGATTTTTTATTGAAACAGAACCCAAAAGCAAAATTTGATGGCGCGTGGAGGTAGAAGGCCCAAGGGTCGTGAACTTCTTTTCCCGGAGAGGCAAACGTGTACGTTGTGGCCATAATATAAAACGAAACCAGATTTTATGGGAAATACTTCAGGAAGTTATGCAGGGACATCCTATATTGCTGAATCGAGTGCCACTTCGATTCCATCTAAATCATTTTTTCTATGATTTGGTGGTTTCATTGGAACAAAAAAAGACCATCATCATGTTTAGAAAAAAAAAATTATATGACCTCAGAATTTGCATACTTTTCGGCATGTGAACGACAAAGTTGCAAACAAAACGAATGGAATGTGCTGATTGTAACTTCTTTAGCTGTTGCTTTCCCAGCCACAGATCCAATTCGATCTCTCATCTCGGAAGCTGCTGCTGTAGTGAAAGTCATTGCCAGAATATTTGATGGACTTATACCCTGACCATGTTTGTAGAAATTAAAGAATATAAAGTAACAAAAACAAATTTCCAAGCAGATGTTACCAACAAGATATACATGCAATCATAGGGAAGATCATGAAAGGAGGGACATGACAGTCTCTACCTTCAATCAATTAGAATATATACACACACACACACACACACACATATATATATATATATATCAGATAAAGCATGAAGAGATTATTAAGAGCAAAGAATTGGCAATACCTCTTTAAGCAAAAAAAGAACACGGCCAACCATTGTGGAAGTCTAACATCAAAGGCAGAAGATTCAGATTTAATCACAAGGGAAAATAAGAAATGATATCAAATATAATAGCAAAAATTAAAAGACAGTCATTTATGTGACACAGGTAAATAAGACATGAGAGAGAGACCTTTCCGCTTCCTGGACCTGCAACAATCATTGAAGGGGTTGAAACATCACAACAAGCTGCTTCACGTTGCCTGTCATTTAAAGATTGCAAGTATTTCAAATATTCATCAGGCATGCTCCCACTCTCTAGGATCTGAGAGGTATCCATCTCCCCTCCAATAGATTTCATATGATCACCCGGTTCCAAAGGAACGTCCATTCTTAAATTCTCATTGGCAGTGACAGCCTCTGAACCAGATTTAAAATCATTACTACTGTTATTATTGTGCTGATTTTCCTCATACGAGCTGCTATTTTGACACTCTATTTCTGCTTTTGATGCAGACCTCTCGCATATAGCATCAATTTCTTGCAAAATCGATTCATCAAAATCATCATCAAGAAGGCTAGGCATTAAGAAAGATTCACTTGAATTAGAAGACGCCTGTTGTTTCAATGGAGTTATAAAAGGATCGCATAAATATTCACTATTCATCAAAGCATCATTCGCCGGTGCATTCTTTACATCATTAATTAATTCGGTCTTATGAACAGACATACACAAAATGCTGCTATGTCCACCGTTTAGAGAATACGAAGGTGGTGTGTTCATCTGTATCTCTCTAAGAGCAACTCTTTTGATGCTCGTAACCTGACCCGGGGATTCAATTTCGAATGCATCCCTAGTTCTGAAATTAGAAACAATGAAACAATAACACTTGATCATCATTGCTTATGTTAATTGGAGCAAACATAGAAGAAAATGAAAGAACATGAAACATTGAATTACAAGTATTCAGCTGTAGAAAGGGAAAAAAATTAAAAATAAAAAGAAAAGAGAGCTTGACATATTAGGGTTTCTTCAATTAGACACCTAAGAAAACGATATCTTGTAGACACTAAATAAAAGGTGAAATAAGAATGTTGAGATTGAGATTTGAGAAGAGAGGAAGCCGCTCACTTGTGAGGAGAGTGATGATGAAAATCGTTGGTTTGGCGAGACCGCTTACGGTCAAGAAGAGGCTTTGCGGCTCTGAAATTCTGAGAAATCCGAGACATTTGTTGATTCGCGATTCCTTCACCTGATACATAAACATTTTTCTTCGACATTTTCTCCGACAAGTCAGAGTCAGAATAGGGCATTATTCATGGTTGATTTAAATTGACGTGCGAGGGTTTCCCTCCTAATATCTGAAGTTCAAAACATGGGTCCAAATTGGGCCCAGCTGGTGATTACAAGCCCACTAAATTCGAACCACGTGGAATCTAGAAAAGGAACGGTGACGTTTTAGGGGAATCATACAGGCATACAGCTAGGGATGGCAAATTGGCATTGGCAAATTGGCAATGGATCGGATAGGGGATGGATACCCAAATATCCAACATTCCAACCCCGTATCCGTTTGGGATATGTATTCTCATTCCCGTATCTATTCTCATTTCTAAGTAAATGGAGTAGATTCAGATTATCCCCGAATTGAGGTAGAGATATTCATCCCTGCTCCGTCTATCCGTAACCGATGAAAAACAAAATGTAAATTTTTATAGTTCACTAAAGAAAAATGTAATTAACAAGTGTAATAATATATTTTATCCTATTTGAAAGGGGAAACAAATAAATCTAATAAAGTTTAAATAAAAAATAACAATAATTATATAATTAGAATTCATAATTACATAATAATTTTTTATATTTTTAAAATATTAAAATCTTCACTCTCCGAAATGATAGTTTTCATTCTCATTTTAAATAGAGCGGATTTTAATAATACAGGGCAAAATATGAAAAAACGTCACCAACTTCTTGACTGTTGAGAGAGGGAAATGGAGGCCCTGAGAGCCTCGTACGGGGACACATCTTCGGACTCCGACTCAGAACGAGAAAACTCAAAAAAACCAAGAATAAGTGCAAGCAGCAGCACAAGTGATTCAAATTTGGCAACGGAGACGACCCATTTGCCACTGCCACCGCCTCCTCTCTCACTCCTTAACCCTCCCAATCCCCTCGGTAATATTACCAAAACGACTCTTCTTTTATGCTAACTTTCGTTTCTGCCCACCAACTGTTTGTTGATTTTCCTATGAAAGGTATGGTAGATTGTTGGTCTAGCAGTCAGCCCAATAGACTCAGGAGCTTTCCTCATGTTGAAGGCAACTATGCTTTACATGTTTACATCCCAGGTGCTTCTACAGTCTACTCGTTTACTTTCTATTTCTATTTTTCTTTATAATGCTCTGTTTTTTTTTAATGTAAAATTGTTGTCACTGAGATTAAGAACTACATTTCTTTAGTGTTTATACCATCTGCGGCAAAGAATGAGATGACTCAGTTTCTGAAGAAGGTCTCATCTGTTGTGTCGGGACTTCATGTTGTTGATGTTGATGTTCCGCTTAATAGTCTGTACAAAGATGATTCTAAGCTCGAACAAATTGCATTAGGGAGGGAATTTCACATAAGTTTAGGAAGAACTGTCCCAATCCGGGTTCACCAAATTGACTCTATTGTAGCAATGCTTCGCCAGAAGCTTCAGTCTCAGAGACGGTTAGATTATATTCGGCTATTCGCTACCACCTTCGTTTTAGTTCAATACCATTTTTTCTTGTATGATGAGGTTTTAACACATTCTTTTGTAGCAAGCAGGTATTGGATTGATTTTAGTAGGTGGGAGGTTTTTGTTAACGATGATTGCACACGTACCTTCCTCTCCATAGAAGTTATTACAGGAGGATTACTTGAGGTATCATCCCATATGTAGTCATTTATGTAGGTAGTGTGTGTTTTGATTTAAACAAATTGCGGAGCTTGCGTTTTTAGCTCATTGATGAATTTGATGATCCAAAATTGTTCGTCTTCATTTGATCCATATGTATATTCTTAATAGCATTGTCCCTTTATTTTCACATCTGTATAGTGGTGGATAGACTATCGAGGTAGATGCATAGTAGCATCAACGTTATTTCATTGATCATGCTTGCTCAACTTGTGTATGATTTTCTTTTCTTTGCCATTATGTTGCCATATATATATGATATTCAATTGGTTAAATGGGTTTCAGATAACTAAGCAAATTCAAGTGGTTAACGAGGTTTACAAGCTTCATAATCTTCCCGAATTTTATAAGGTTTGGTGGCAACTCGATCAATTTTTGATAAGTCTTGTTGATACTTTTTCTTGAATATATAGTATAAATGATTAAACATCTTCGTGAATGCTCCCTTGAATGACAATCCAGGATGCGCGGCCTCATATATCCTTGGCTTGGGCATTGGGAGACATTAGTAATTCTCTAAAGAGAGCGGTTGAAGAAGAAATGAAGAGATTGGATGTTGAGGGTACATTACGAAAACGTATTTTTTCTGTTAGATTCAGTGGCATTCAGTGTAAGATTGGTAATAAAACATATAACATATGTAAATTTTCAGATGAATAATGAAAGTGGTGATTTATGTCAAGTTTTAAGGAGAATTATTGTATTCATCAGAGGGTTTTGTTTTGTTCATAATTTTATGTTTTGAGTTTAGTACTGTACCATGGTGGATTGTATGGTATTGGTGGTGAATTTAAGTTGTCAAGTATTGATAATATTCTGTTGCATTTTCAAATTTTGGAAGAAAGGAATTCTTTATTGTTATTTTTTAAATTAAAATATTGAATTTATATATCCTGTCTCAAATATCAAATATCATTGGTCACGTACATGATTGTAAAGATTTTTTTTTTTTTTTGGGTAGCTAGTATGACAAAGGTCATACTCTAAAGGATCATATGCTATGCGGCACATTGCATGACACACTCACGTCACAGTCACACAGTATTTATAAAGTTAGTGGCCAACATCAAAGAGTTGAATCTCTCTTTGTTTTCGTTGATCAATTTATCACTCAAATATTTGAATTTATCTCTCGAACCAGAGGAGGATGGACTTGATTTTGATAATTTGGTCAAAATCCAAGGGGAAGGCTGTAATTTTTGAAGCAGAACACAATTGATTGATAAATATATTTGACAAGAAATGCAGGTTTACAGTACAAAACATGCTTTATTCGCTCTATAGATTAGGATAAATGTTTTGTTGCCCTTGGCGTAAGTATTTGGATCCTCTGTTGATATGATCTTTTTTCTGACCTTTTTAAAACATGTGATTGATTGTTGATAAAGTGGTCATGAAAATCAATCACATCTTATATGTCATGAGATTATGTGATGTCAGGAAAAATATCAGGTTAGGTCAGCAGAGGATCTGAATTCCTAACGTAAAACATTACACGTGTAAAGCTTGTGACAGTATGCCACATCATTCTATTTTATAAACCCAACACCTTCTTTCAAAAAATAATCATAATAAATCGAGTTCACTTTTGTTCACCTCCTTGAAAAAGGTTGAGCATTACCCTCTCTATACATATTGACATTGTTCATTTGTTAATTATTAATTTACCTGTTTGCCCTTGTGATAGTTAATTTTGTCAACCCTTAGAGTGTGTTTGGTAGGGATGTCAACCCTTGTAGAGTGTGTTTGGTAGGGATGGAAAGGGTGGAGGGAAAAGGGAGAAAAAAAAGGGGGAAGTATGTATTTGGTATGGAGAGAAAAATGGAAGGAAGAGAAAACTTGGAGAAAAAATTTATGGGTGGAACCCACTATTTTTAATCCTCCCGAAAGTGGATGGAAAAAGGGAGGGAAAAGACGGAATGCTTTTAGGTTTAATTAAAATTACAAATTTGTCATTCTTTTTTAATATATAAACTATAATACAGGGGTAAAATAGTAAAATTAAAAAGAAGATATCTTCTTTCCTTCCTGTTTACCAAACAGATTAAGGGAAAATTATTTTTCTTTCTTTCCCTCGTGTTTTCTATCCCTCTAAATCTTTCTATGCTTCATATTTTCTTTCCTCTCTACCAAACACACTCTTAATTAATAAATTGACACATGTCAACATGCAGAAGGGGGTTAATGTTCACCCTCTTTCAAAGCGGGCGAGTAAAAATGAACTCAAATAAATCCAACACCAACACCATATGATGTGGCGCGTCAAAATAGTGATATTCTGGTGCACCATTATATTTTAACACCGGAAGAATTAAGGGAGTCATTAAAGGATCTCTTGGAGTTGTAAAAATTGCAATTCCTCCCTTAATTAAACCAACATGGTTTGATTAAGGGATCTCTTGAAGAAGCTCTAAAAGATCTCATTTTCTTCTCCTTTGTGTGGAGATTTGTTATCCTGAATTTCAACCTGCCTTTTAATTTTTCTATTTATCCAAAACTATTATTTTGAATGTAACAAAAGCACACCAATTCTTCACTCCCCCATTGATTTTCGAATTTCTATCTATATATTTTCTTTTCTTTTTCTCCTATGCAATATTGTCTTTAAAGCATTCCTTCTCGTTATAAATTCTGAAAGAAGGAATAGTTTTTTCGGTTCTTATTCTTCATGTTGAAAATGGTTCTTGAGGATTATCTTAAATTAAACTACATTGATTCTCATATTAAGTACCAGTATAAATTTTAATAAGTTAGATGATTTTTTTTTAAAATAATAATAATAATAATAAAAGAACTTCTCTCTTAGCCTCTATATGGATTCGTCACTGCGGGATCTCACTGGGTCACCGGCAACTAGGGGTGGGCATGGTTTGGTTTGGTTTGGTTTGGTTTTAGATAAAACCGTATTGAACTGACATATGTTCGGTTTTTGAAAATATGAATCGGTTTGAACCTAAAAACCGTATTGAACAGAACAACTTTATCTCGGTTTGGTTCAATTCGGTTATAGGCTTATTGGGTTTTGAAGGTTTTTTTAATATGTTTTTTAATTTGTTGGGCCTTTAAGTTGTATTTTTGGCATTTAGGCTTAAACTTTTTAAAATGTAAAAATATAATTTAAACAAAATACAACTCAATTTTCAATCCAAATCTAACATTTCATTCATATTCAGTCTACATACTCAATCAAAATATAAAATCTTCATAACTTCTATAAAATAGAAGTCAAAAAATGTAGTACATAATATAATTCAAAATAAAACATCATCAACAAACAGTCAATAATAAAATTGAACCCTACAAAAATAATTAATTAAGACAATTCGGTTTATTCGGTTCGGTTCGATTTTGTATGTCCAAACCCGAAACTGAACCGAATTTAACTTGGTTTTTAAATTTCAAATCAGTTTGAATGGAATAGAAGCTATAAACCGAATCGAACCGAACCAAACACCTTGGTTTGATTCAGTTCCAGTTCCATTCGGTTTCGGTTTTTATACCCACCCCTACTGGCAACTATTAACTTCATTTTCAGGGAGAGACTATGAGAATATTCTTTTTGAATAAACATTAATTGGTATTAGTTTTTAAATAATTTTGATGTATGCATATCTATTAGCGAAGTCAACTTTATCAAATATGAAGGGTTTAGGGGTCAATCTGAAAAGTTGATAAAATTTTAACAATGATAAAATTACATCGAACTACATTGTGTTGGCACTTGGCTGTTATAATTTTGAAGGTTGTCTTGAACCTTTTTAATTTTCAGGAATTTTTTTGTTTGTTTAAAAGCATAATAAATTTTGTCTAAGGTCTTGCCATCTTGGAGGTTGTTGACGGAGTCTATTTTTGCTCACCCCCATTAAGGGGGTGAGTATTACCCCTCCTCTTCAATATATGACATGTGTCCAGGAGGAGGGTAGTTTTCTCTAAACATATAAGAGTTTTTGGATAAAAATATCCTTTATTGAACACATGTTATTTATTGGGGATGGAGGTAATGCTCATCCCCCATCATAGGGGTAAGCAAAAGTCTTCTCTTGTTGATGATAAACTGAAATATTATTTTAATAAAACTTTTATATTTACTTATGAGTTTCATTTTCTTAACTGTACTATCAATAAGACAATACTTGGAAATATATATATTTGATCATGGGGTTTCCTTTTCTGTGTCTCTGACAGTTATTTTAGCGATGGCAAAAAAAAAAAAATAATAATAATCATAGAAATAGTGATATTTTGATGCAAGGCAGAGAGCAGGCGACAAAACCAAATCTGAATGTCTCCCGGGACCTGGTGCAGTGCTTGATTAAGTGGCTGTTATAAAACAGACAACAACTGTCAATTTTGAGTCTGCAGTTACACGTGGGTGGGTCACAACTCACACCTTTATAATTCCACGTTTTTCATCTTTCCCTGCCTCCACGGCTCCACCATCTTATCATTCATCTTCTTTATTTTTATTATTATTATTTCGTCTACAAATCAAGACAAAAGTCATGTTTGATGTTTCTCTTAAAAGTTAAAACGTGGGTAAATTTGTTTCAAAAATAAAAATAAAAGGTGGGTAAATATATATGGTCAGGTTTTATCCATTAAAATTTTTGATTTTATTGTTTAATAAATCGATAGTTGAGATATTGAAATCAAAAAATTGTATTGATATAGCTTGATCCATATATATATATATACACTTAATTATATATTTGAATTCAGAATCTCGAAATGATTTATAAAAATTATTACTCGATAAATTAATAATATATATGATATAAAAAACGTGATCAATTTCAGCATAGACTAATGTTACATTTATAAAACAAAAAATATTGAAAATGGTAAGAATATGTGGTTCTACACTTCTACCGATTACACGAGGGGAGATGTAATGCAAAAGCAGTAGTTGTGTTGATAATTGAATTCTAGAGTCATTCCAAATTACAATCATCAACCTCCTCACGATAGGACCTCCCAGCTTCCAAATGTCTTTCTTTTCTATAGATTATCAATAGAGAGAGGTACAACTCAATTGTGAGTCTTATAGGCCTACTCGATGACGAAATTCTTTGTCAGTAAAGTATGAATAAAACTCCCTGTACATTGGAGCTCGGGTGTCATTTTGTTCAATATCATGAATAAAGTGGTTTAAGTATTAGTTTATTGGTAGTGTTAATAGCTAAAAAGTTATTTAAAAAGTAAATTATTAATTATATTTATTATCTTAATTAATATAATAAATATATATTTGTAATAAATATTTTCCATTTTTATAACTTTTTAATCGTTAACCTATACCCTATTAACACAACCTTTATTTGAGGGACATTATCATTTTCCACCCTGAGGTTTACTATATTAGATAAACTGGTCCTTCTAGTTTCAATAATGGTCAGTTAACCCCCTGAAACCCAAACTATTAGTCATTTTGCCCCTTCTGTTAAGTTTTCCATCCAAAAAGCTTTTGACTGTTAATTGAAAAATTAAAATACATCCATCAGGATAGAACCCTTGACCTTGTGGTTAAAAACCACACTCTAACTAGCTGAGTTATTTCAACTCATTGTTGGAGGTATGTTGATTTAAATGTATATATATAGTTATATAATTTGTTTAAAATAATTTAAATACGTGTATAACTTAAAATAAACTCATATATATAATTTCAAATAAACTTATATTTAATAATAATATATATAAACAAAATTATGAAAATAATAAAAATAATAAGAAAACAAAAGGAAACCTAAAAATCTAGAAAATCAAAATCCGTAATTTTTTTTTTCTTTTTCTTTGATTAATTATATATGAGCTTGGATTATTTATCGAGTCTATTTTTATGCTATATAAAAAGTAAGTCTCTTGACACTTTTGTCAAGTCAACGATTGTTGATAATACATGCAACATTTGCATCGGACATACTCTTATATTGATGTCTTGATGGGCTGATTATTATTATTATTATTATTATTATTATTATTTTGAGAAGGAAGATGAGGGATTGATGTGTGTTATGAGTCTGACAAGCCAATTGAGTGGCTCATGCTTAGCCAGATATATCACTTGTGTTGAATGTGTTTTTGTTTGAATGGAGGAAGCTCCTCCTTTGTTAGACAGACATGTTTTACATCATTTGTAATGGTTTCTCTTCTTAAAATTTATAAAAGATAAAAATTTGATTGCATCTCTCCTTCCTTTAAAATAATTTTTATTAATTTAATAATATAAAAATATTATTAAAACTAGACAATCAAATCCAACCATCTATCAATATAAAATAGTTAGTTTTAATTGAAAATCGATGATTAATTACTCGCCTTCAAAAACTAATTGTATCCAACTATGGAGACTGGACTACTGGAGCCTCTAATCTCTATGGCTCTATCCAAGGATGGAGGTCTGCTTCACTAGAGTACTTGCGATCACCATGGAAGATATTCAAAATTAGTACTTGCGATTACATGAATAAATAATAAAACATATGTTACCATTAGTTTACACTAACAAACTATTTAACATCAAAAATAAAAAATTCCTCTTTTTTAAATGTGGCAAAATGTTACGAAATAAAAATCCAATGTCAATTAAAATAATACAAATAGAAAAAATAGAAAATAATGGTTTTATTTAAATTATAATAATCCTATTTAACTTATTTTAATATATATATATATATATATACAATAATTTTCACATAAGTGCGCACTAATAGAATTATTATATAAGGATATTGAATGTGAGCTACTCATTTTACATATTTTGACTTGATATATATACACTTGTCAAAACTCTTTTATAAATGAGTGATTTACATTCAATGTCTTTATATAATTCTATCAGTACGCACTGACATGAAAATGACTGTATATATGTATATATCTCATTATAGCTTCCTTTTTTTCCTAGTTATTTAAAAATAAAATAATCCAATACTCCGATAGTAATGTGACACAATCCAAGTTTTTTTTTCTTTTTTTCTAAAACCGTATCTTAAATGATTTGCAACTCTCTTGTAGTATTTGCTATAAATAAAACTGTTACGTTATTCAAGATTTATTTTTAGACTATAATTAGGCTAAAATAGTTTTTTTTCCTAGCTCTTTGAAAAGAGCTAAATAGTATTATTATATTAAATATTTAAACAATTTACAATAAAGTGATAGAAAATGTTAAATGTATTGTTTTTGGATATCACATTCCCACAACGACTCGAACTAAAATATTGTCAAATCAAATTAGCGTTATTCACCATAAAATCATACTAGACGGTAGTATGAAAGCGTCCGTTAAAGGTCTTTTACTTTTTAGAAAATTGTTTTTTTTACCTATTTTCTTAATAGAGATCTTGATTTTAAATTTATTTTAACCAATATGCTAAAAAATGTCGAATTTTGCTTTCTTTTTTTAAATGTTTTATCTTTAAAAAATTTCATAAAACATACCCAAAAAAATTTCAATTATTTTTCGTAGGCTTATTGCATTCTTTTATATCCATATAAAAAAAATAACTTCAAAATTTAATATATTCTATTAAATCTCACTAAAAACGTTTAAAGTACTATTCATTGTAAAATATACAATGTAGGGAACTTTTCCGATGCATACAACAAACACATTTGATGAAATTTCTTAAAATTTAATATATTTTGATGATATTATTTTGTATACGTCATACGAAAAATAAAATATACATCTAGTAAAATTTTGAGAATTTTCATATTCAATATGTATTTTTTCCAATATTTTACTATTTTAAAACATTTTATCTTCAAAAAAATCGGAAAAAAGATTAGTTCTTGTAGCCCAAAAATTAAAACATTTTAAAAAAAATTCCAAAACTACAATTTTTACTTATTTTTCAAACTTAATACATATCATCTCCCATCTATCTATACATTTCTCACCTCCATTGCATTATTTGTTTTTTCTTCTTATTTCATGGTGGAAAAGAAGAAAGAAAATAAACAAAATCTCCCTCCATTATAAGATTACTACTCATCCTCAAGCAAAGATAAGAAAATAAAACATCTAAAAGGAGAGAAATTTAGGATCCGTCCTGCAAGTCTTTTTTAGTGGCTGTTTTTCGAAAATAAAAATGAAAATGAAAAAAGTGTTTTTGGTTTCATTTTCGATTTCTGAAAACGCGTCTGGTAACATATACTGGAATCTGTATTCTGAAAATGAAAATAGTAAAAACACGTCTAGTAGCTTCACTGAAAGCTGAATTCTGAAAATGAAAACATTAAAAACACGTCTGGTAGAAAAACTGAAAACATCAAAAAATGAAGAACTTTTACATATATAATTTGGCTCTCCCATCTCTTTAAAATATTTTCATAAGGTTGTAATATTTATTTTCATCCACTTAAATTTAAAATTTAAAATTTAAAATTAAATATATATATATATATGAAATAATTATACAACTGTTTATAATAATATAATAATTTGAATTTAATCATTTTTTACAGACCATTCAATCATTTTTAATTATACATATTTTATGTGTTAGCATTAACAAAAAATAATATAACTATCAATTTCCAGAACAATAATTTTAGTTTATAAAAGAAAAAAATTGAAAAATAAAACATAAAAGAAGACACAAGATGATGATGATCTGAAGAAGAGGAAGAACACGAACTAGAAGAAGAAGAAGAAGATCATCTGCAGAAGAAGAGCAGCTCCGACGAAGAAGAAGAAGAGCAACTCAGAAGAAGAAGAAGAAGAAGATCCGACCAAGAAGAAAAAGAAATCAGCTCCGACGAAGAAGAATAGCAGCTCCGATGAAGAAGAAGAAGAAGATCCGATCAAGAAAGAGAAAGAGAAGAAGAAGTAGATCTGTAAAAGAAGAACAACTGCGAAGAAAAAGAAGAAGAAAATTAGACATACCTTCAATGGAGTTGAGAGTTGAGAGTTGAGAGATTGAGCTATGAGGAGTGATGGCTGATCAGTCAGGCTTCACTGTCTTCAAGTGAAGAATTTTTATTTTATTTTATTTTTTTCAAATTCAGAAAACAACTTTCAAATGTTTTTCAAAAGTTTCACTTTTAACACTATTTGTGTTTTTCAAATTTTTTTTGTTTTTCGAAAATAAAATGAAAAACGGTTAACAAATGAGAATTGGAAATCGTTTTTGGAAAATGACTTGCTCCAAGTGGGCGTTCGCAAGTGTACGAGGCCGGAGTGTAGTACAATAATAAGTAAAGTTCGTTCCCACGAAGATTGAGGAGTTGATTACCGAAATTGATTGATTCAATTACTATTTAAACAATGATTAAAATGAATATTTTGTCTTGAAACTACAATTACTCTAAATTAAACTATCAAGCAACTACAATGTAAAATATGAACTTGAATGTAATGATGAGTGTAAATATATGATGAGAGATGCTAAGACAAAGAATTCACCTCACCCTCTAACTAATGAAGTTCTAGACTCACTCAATTACTCAATTAGTGCAACTTGTGTGTTGTAGACCCGTGTACCCAACAAGAACCTCTATTCTCCCTCGAGTAATAGAAATAATACTCAAGCACACCCAAAACCTATCTCTCGATGACCCTAGAATACATGCATGAATTCATTAGGAGCTTTGGCACACATACAATGATCCTATACTCTAGCCTCGTGTACCTCTACCTTACTAGACATATATAGTAAACATTTTATCAAACATGTGGTGTGCATCACCCCTCGGTCCATAACATACCACCAAAAATCATTCACAAGGTGATCAATCTAGTGAAAGCATTAAGTATTCCAAAACATCCATGCATAACACAAGGCATAAATGAATAAAGGAGTAGTCTTTATAGATAAAATCAAGGGTTTGGTTTCATCAAGTCTTAGCAAAGGAAAGTTAGTTCATTTTACACATGGGAGCCATCCAAAATATATATGATAGTAAATACATAGCTCTACAACAAAAAGTAAATGAGAAAGAGTTGAGAGAAAACTAAATGAAGAGCTTCCTCATTGTCTTGATTCTTCTTCTTCTTCTTGTTGTTTTCAACCCCCTTTTGCCCAAGAAGTGTGAGATGATGATGGATTTGGTGTATGGAAGTGATGAAGGCTTTAGATTTTAGGGAAAGGTGGTGTCTTGGTAGTTTTCTTGGAAAATGTGTGTGTTGTGTGTGAGGAAGATGAAAGGGTGATGTTTCAAGAGAGTGTTTTGGGTAGGGAGTGGTGGTTAGGTATGAAAATGGCAAAAGAATATATAGAAGAGTGAATAAGGGCAGAGGTAAAAAGGTCATTTTCTTGATTTTGTACTTTTTCTGGGCAAATGGGCAACCTTGGGGCGACCTGGGTGAGGCCACCCTGAGGTCGTTTTGTTCTCTGTCTGAAAGGAGGAGTTTTGGGGCAACTTTGGCTGAAGTGGCCTGGAGGTCACCTTGAGGTCGCTTTTGTTGAGCTGAGAGAATAGCGACCTTGGGGTGACCTTGACGAGGTCACCTTGAGGTCGCTTTTGCATTTGGTGGAGAGCTTCTTGGGCCGAGAGAATAACGACCTTAGGGTGACCTGGAGGTCACTTTTGCATCTGTTTTGCATTCTTGAGTTTTTTCCGCTCCACTTCAACTCCATTCAACACCATTAAGCTCCAAACCAAACTTTGACCTGCACAACTTGATTTAAGGGTTAAAAAACATGGTTTTACCCAATAGACGCTCACAAATTGATAAGAATATGGGGCTACATTACACGTAGAATTAGAGCAATCAAATACCCTCAAACCTATCATTTGGTCGTCCTCGAGCAAAACCAAAAAAATAAAGAAGCAAAAAAAAAAAAAGATAACACCACTTTCGCGGATGACACGATGACACTTATCATGTGCCACAAGCCCTTTTAAGCCCCTAGGCGATCCCTAGAGGACGAGTGAATTCTCGTGAGGGTTTACAGAACGATACCCACAAACATCTTTCCTGCTGAGCCAACTATAGACAGAGATGCAACAATGGGTGAACCGAAATGGAGGCACATGCATGCTAAGACCACTAAGTAGAGGTTTAGAACAATGCACGCCAAGGTGCTACAACAAGAGAGATTGCAATTCCATACTTCTTAGTGAACTCAGCTTCGGGAGCATTGAACACAAGAATCTTATGATAGCATTTCGCTTTGACTCTAAACCTTTCCGGATCTCTCTCATTTTACCACACATAACCTAGGCTCACTCAACAAGCATATGCGGTTGGAGATTATGCACCAAAAATTTTCAAACTTTACACGCATATGATGAATTTTGAAAAACCGCTTCATTTAAATGCAAATGGACCACAGAACGGATTTGAGCATTAAGAACAAGAGCAAATCACCATACATGCCTTCATTTTTAAGCAAGACATCTCCTAAAGATCAATTAGGACTTCTTTTAGGCTCAAGTGATGTTGAAATTATGTTGGTGATGGAGAGGCTAAGTGGATATGGTATTATGGGTGAGCTAGTGATTATGCTAGAGAATTCCTTGCGGTGATCTTTCCACATTTTAATTGAGCGTCTAGGCATGAGTTTTGACTTTTAAGCTCTTTGTGCTTTTTGTAGTTGCCTTATAGTTGACAACCTTTTACATTTTGAACTCATAGGGGTTTTATGCTTTTCTATTTAGCACTTACTATCTTTTTCATTTTCAGCCCTTTTTTTTCTTTGCACAAGATACACTTTTGCCTAAGTACACGCTAGTTTGCATATTTGTACTACTTTGAGCTTTGTTTCTCCATTTTCTCTAGTCATAGTCATAGCCATAGGGTAGGCTAGTGTTTGGTTGTTTTGTAGTGGTGTGTATATGAAATGGGAGAGTACGGTTGATTGGGTTTAGTGTGTAGGTCTACATTGTTAGGACATTCAAGCACACACACAAGGCAAGGAAAGTGTTTGGGTTATGTTTAAGTGACTTAACACATATTGCCTACGTCATCTCTAAAGGCACAGGTCCAACAAACAAACAAAGGCGAAAATTACGGTGATGCTCTTAAATGGTCATTCTTTAATGTCCAAAGATGTGGAGTAAGGTCCTTTCATTTATGCTTAGTTATCTATAAGAAGAGTGTTTGAGATTTGACAATGAAATATGCACTTATAAGGACGCTATATGGGTTCTGGCCTTACACGAGTAGTCTCTACTAATGATCTAGACTTCTCAAGCGCGATACCCATTCACTGAGGCACCTTAGAGTCTGGTAAGGTGTGTGCAAGCAATGTGGTGTAGCTTTGACTAGCACTGTCCCTTGCCTAGACTCAGTGGCACAAAACATACAAAATAAATTGCCTCCAAAGGCACATCCCAAGAGCATCTCATTAAGCAAAGAAATGCTCCAAAATTTGGCAAAGCAGGAGAATGGACAGAACAGACACTACACTCACGCAATCAAGCAAAAATTTTAAAAAAATTGAACAAACACGCAAGACAATCATGCAAAAACAAAGCAAGACACACAATGGTCACTGGATGGCCGCACCCCCAAACCTAAACGAAATATTGTCCCCAATGTTTGCACAATAACGAATCGGACAATGTAAGATTAGAAGCGGGAAGGAGGCCAAATGCGACCTACACAAGCAACTCCGTAACCTAAAACTAGGCACAGTACAACACCACCCACTTAATTCTAAACAATAAAAGAGTAGAAAGGGTTACCTAGATGGGTTGCCTCCCACCAAGCTCTTGATTTAACGTCTCGGCTAGACGCATTTTGCTCCGCTCATCAATCTGGATCACCAACTGGTGCGACATCATCTCCACCTTCCTCTCTCAACTTGTGTGAGGCATAGAACATCCTCACCCAAAACCCATTCATTTTCTTTGTTTCTTTAATCGCACATGTTCTCTTCCTTTTATCCCTTTTTTCACTATTTTCTCTCATAGACGAGTTTTGCTTCTTGCTCATGTCCACATATGAGGTTGGTTTACAACCTCCTCCACTATCTTAGTTAATTGCATTTTGGCCTATACAAGCTTCAAGTGGATTCTTCGAATTGTCCCTTCTAACAACTTCCACCTTTGGAGGACTCAAAGCATCAATTTTACAACAAGTGTCATATTGAGAGGGGTTCTTGGTGACATTGAACACGTTGAACTCCTCTTTCTCTTTTCCAACTCTCAACGTTGGCTTTCCATCTTGTACATCTATTAATGCTCCTCCGGTGGCTAGGAACGGTCTCCCAAAAAGCAATGGGACTTCAACATCTTCTTCCATTTCTAGCACCACAAAGTCAACGGGGAAGTAAAACTTGCCCACTTTCACTAGCACATCTTCTATGACTCCATGTGGGTACTTTATGGATCATATTTGAGGCATTGACTTCACCCAATCCCAACTTCTTGAAGACACTATACGGCATGAGATTTATACTCGCCCCAAGATCACACAATGATTTATCAAAATCTGAATTTCCGATTGTGCATGGGATGGTGAACCTCCCCGGATCCTTCAACTTAGGAGGTAGCTTATTTTGAATGATTACACTACATTCCTCAGTCAAAGCAACTGTCCCAAAATCTTCAATCCTCCTTTTCTTGGATATGATCTCCTTGAGGAAATTCACATACAATGGCATTTGAGCCAAGGTTTCTATAAAAAGAATATTGATATGCAATCTTCTGAAAACTTCAAGGAATTTGGAGAAACTCTTATCCTCATTTTGTGTCTTGAGGCGTTGAGGATATAGAATTGAAGGTATATAGGCTTTGACAATTGGTGGGGGTGGTAGATCAAAGGATGTCTCGGGTAGGTCATCTTCCACTTTTTCTTTCTCAACAACCTCTTCTTCTATCACTTTTTCCTTTTTCTTGCCAATGTCTTCCGGTTGCTCAATTGTTCTTCCACTCTTTAAAGATATCGCCTTACATTGCTCAATAGGGTTTGTCTCCGTGTTACTAGGCAATGCCCCTTGTTGCCTTCCTTGAATAGCTCTCGCCAATTGCCCGACTTGCATTTCTAAGTTCTTGATTGAAGCTTGAGAATGTTGGGCTACTTGGTCAATCTTCGTGTCAAGCTTTTTAATTGCTAAGTCTTGAGATTCCATACGAACATCAAGCTTGTTCATGTATTTTGAGAAGATGTCCTCTAAGGTAGGCTTCATTTCTCCTTGATTGTTCACAAATTGATTCTGGAATCCGGGTGGTTGTCTTTGATTGAGATCTTGTTGAGGTTGGTGTTGGTTACCTTTCCAAGAAAAGTTAGGATGGTTTCTCTATCCCGGGTTATAGGTGTTTGAGAATGGGTTGTTTTGGTTTTGGTTGGCCATCTGGTTGTTCATGGGATTTTGGAAGATACGGTTGTAGTTGACAAAGGAGACTTGTTCCGATGATCCCGAGGCAAATGGGCTCCCAGCTTGACAATCCATACTCGAATGGGGTCCCAAACATAACTCACAACTAGCCACATTCACTTGGCTAGACCCCGTATTCATATTGTTCATTTGTTTAGTAAGAGCCGCAAGTTGTGCTTTCACACTTGTCATTTCGTCTACCTCTATCAAACCCGGAGCCTTCCTTGGCAATTGCCTATCACCTCCCAAATGGCTATTGTGGAGTGCCATTTCTTCCAAAAGTTCTTGGGCAACATCCTCTGACTTCTTCATGAGTGAGCCTCCCGCAGCCGCATCTACTAAGTTCCTTGTAGAAATTGTCATTCCTTCGTATAAGACTTGCAAAGTTTGCCATTTAGCAAGTCCATTATTGGGGCACTTCCTTATGAGCTCCTTGAACCGTTCCCAAGCTTCATGGAGACTTTCATTCTCAAACTACACAAAAGATGTGATCTCGTTCCAAAGGCGAGCGACTTTCCCCGAGGGAAAGTACTTGTTCAAAAATGCTTGAGCCAATTGGTCCCATGTGATGATGGAATCTGGGGATAACGACTGTAGCCACGCCTTTGCCCTATCCCTTAAGGAGAAAGGAAACAACTTCAACTTGATAAAATCTTCTGAGACTCCGTTATACCTATAGGTGTCACATATGTCATTGAATCTTTGAAGGTGCATGTTTGGATCATCATTTGGCAGCCTATGAAACTGAACTGTAGTGGCAATCATCTGAATGACCACCGGCTTGATCTCAAAAGTATTGGCTGCAACTGTCGGACGACGGATGGATGACATGTTCTGATCAGCTCTAAGCATAGAGAAATCTCGTACACTCCGTCCACCTTCAACATGGTTACCTCCATGATCTATGTCTGCAGCATGATGCAATTCCCCTTGATCCTGTGCTGCGATCGGATGGTTCATCATTACTTCGTTTACCCTGAATTGTCTTCTATTCCTACGGGCCAGCCTCTCGGTCTCTGGATCAAAGTCGAGGGATTCTAGATTTCTACTCCTTGTATATAGGTACATACAAGAGTAGTCTGCCTGAAAAACCAACAACAAACACTAAATTAAAAATGAAAAGAAAAAGGTCCAAACTAGTAACAAACCAACTAGTATCGATATCAACTCTCCGCTCAATCCCCAGCAGCAGCGCCAAAAATTGACTCGCTCCAAGTGGGCGCTCGCAAGTGTACGAGGCCGGAGTGTAGTACAATAATAAGTAAAGTTCGTTCCCACGAAGATTGAGGAGTTGATTACCGAAATTGATTGATTCAATTACTATTTAAACAATGATTAAAAGAGATATTTTGTCTTGAAACTACAATTACTCTAAATTAAACTATCAAGCAACTACAAGGTAAAATATGAACTTGAATGTAATGATGAGTGTAAATATATGATGAGAGATGCTAAGACAAAGAATCCACCTCGCCCTCTAACTAATGAAGTTCTAGAATCACTCAATTACTCAATTAGTGCACTTGTGTGTTATAGACCCGTGTACCCAACAATAACCTCTATTCTCCCTCAAGTAATAGAAATAATACCCAAGCACACCCAAAGCCTATCTCTCGATGATCCTAGAATACATGCATGAATTCATTAGGAGCTTTGGCACACATACAAGGATCTTATACTCTAGCCTCGTGTACCTCTACCTTACTAGACATATATAGTAAACATTTTATCAAACATGTGGTGTGCATCACCCCTCGGTCCATAACATACCACCAAAAATCATTCACAAGGTGATCAATCTAGTGAAAGCATTAAGTATTCAAAAACAACCATATATAACACAATGCATAAATGAATAAAGGAGTAGTCTTTATAGATAAAATCAAGGGGTTGGTTTCATCAAGTCTTAGCAAAGGAAAGTTAGTTCATTTTACACATGGGAGCCATCCAAAATATATATGATAGTGATGCAGTATTTTATCTCCACTCAATTCAAAGAAAAGTTCGTTCACTGGGATCAGTGATTCAATTGGTTGAGACTAATTAATATAGTTGAGACTAATTAATATGGTTGAAACCTAATCTAAATGCTTGAAAATTAAATGGCATAATGCTTGTTTTGATCGAAGATGATTAACCAACTAAATTGCAAGATAAGTAAATTGCTAATTCTAAATACACACTAGAAATAAATATGGAAGGTCGTTAGGAAATTAATGTAACCTAATTAAACTTCTCAATGTAATCCTTAAGTTATATGAAGTTCTTCAATTCTATTATTACGGCTTGTTTTGTAACTATGAAGTTCTTAATCATTCCCACCACTCACACAAAGTCATGTAATGAGCAATGGTTAGAATTAAATGTTAATTTAAAAATCTAAGCCAAATTAAACATAGTAAGGTCATGCATATGCAAACTCTCTCAATTACTAAGCTTAGGTTAAGGTTTAAATAGGATGGTCACCCACACTTAATCCTCTTCCTCTTATATAAACTAATCCTGACACACACACATTCATTGAGGTCACAACTGAATATGAGTAAAGACATTAGGGCAAGTAATTCAATTAAAGAGACTAATAATGAATTGAATTAAAAAGTATTAGAATCTTGGATTACAAGGAGTCATTCAATTGGTTACATCAATCCCCTAACTTAAAGATTAATTACACATCAAAGGAATAAAAGAAAGCATAGAAGAATTTAAGAAGAAACCAAAGTTTGTCATTAAGGCATCTTGTCTATTGAGTTCCTTCTTTTTGGTTCCAAACTCCAATGATGGATGGATGATGGTAGAAAGGTGGATGATGTAGAGGTGTGATGGCTGTTGGGTATCTTTTTGTGTTCAGTCCGTACTTTTCACGAATTTTTCCTTCAGAATTTATATGGGAGCCAAAAAGGGCCCATGAATCGACCTAAGAAGTCGTGATGGCGTGCTGTCGCGATCATACATGTGGCGGTTGTCCATGACGGCACTTCACGATCGACGTCGTTTGATCTTCCAATTCGCGTGAAAACTCATCAGCAACTTCGCGACACTTCCTTCGCGAGAGTTGCGGTCGCCTATGGTGTCGCGCCATTTCCAAGCGACATCTGGGCTGCGACACCTCGTCCTTCAGATTCGCTCATTCTCTTTCACGCGACCTTCGCGACACTTCGCTCGCGAGAGTTGCGGACGCCTATTCTGTCGTGACATTTCCAAGCGACATCTGGGCCGCGACACCTCGTCCTTCAGGCAAAGTTTCCAATTTTGCACTTTAGGCCCTAATTCTTCTTCCTTTTCCACAATTGCCCATGCTACCTAAGAAAACCTGCAACCAACTCATTGAGCCATCAAACACTCGATTTTACCCCAGAATTCTAGCAATAAGCATAGGAAGGGGGCCCAAAATCTAATGTTATCGTGGCTCGATCAGATAGTAAATACATAGCTCTAGGGGTGGGCAAAAAACCAATAAACCGAACCGAACCGATCCAATCGGTTTTTCTCCGGTTTTCTTATGTTGACCGGTTCATTTCGGTTCATTTTTTTGAAAACCGATTGGATCGGTTTTTTTTCCGGTTCATTATCCCAAACCGGAAAACCGAACTGAGATCCAACATATCTAAAAAAAACCTTAGTTTAATGTTTAATATAGTCCATGAAACTAAAAAATCATGAAAGTGTGTCATATCATTTATTTTTTCTTTGTTTTTTTATGAATATTATTTTAAACTAGTATTTTCAATTTGTTCAAACCCATAATTTAATTTGGTCCAATGCCCAAAAGGATTAAAATATGAAAATATGTGTAATAATTGAAGCCCAAGAATTTGGCCAAGTTGGCCCAAAACCGAAAAAACCGAACCGAACCGAACCGGTCCAATTCAATCGGTTTTTGATCGGTTCACAATTGTTAAGTTAATCGGATCGGTTCACTTTTTCAAAAACCGAACATTATCGGTTCACTCGAAAAGTGAACCGATCCATTAAACGCCCACCCCTACATAGCTCTACAACAAAAAGTAAATGAGAAAGAGTTGAGAGAAAACTAAATGAAGAGCTTCCTCCTTGTCTTGATTCTTCTTCTCATTCTTGTTGTTTTCAACCCCCTTTTGCCCAGGAAGCGTGAGATGATGATGGATTTGGTGTATGGAAGTGATGAAGGCTTTAGATTTAAGGGAAATGTGGTGTCTTGGTAGTTTTCTTGGAAAATGTGTGTGTTGTGTGTGAGGAAGATGAAAGGGTGAGGTTTCAAGAGAGTGTTTTTGGGTAGGGAGTGGTGGTTAGGTATGAAAATGGCAAAAGAATATATAGAAGAGTGAATAAGGGCAGGGGTAAAAAGGTTATTTTCTTGATTTTGTACTTTTTCTGGGTAAAGGGGCGACCTTGGGGTGACCTGGGTGAGGTCACCCTGAGGTCGATTTGCTCTCTGTCTGAAAAGAGGAGTTTTGGGGCAACTTTGACTGAAGTGACCTGGAGATCACCTTGAGGTCGCTTTTGTTGAGCTGAGAGAATAGCGACCTTGGGGTGACCTTGATGAGGTCACCTTGAGGTCGCTTTTGCATCTGGTGGAGAGCTTCTTGGGCCGAGAGAATAGCAACCCTGAGGTCACTTTTGCGTCTGTTTTGCATTCATGAGTTTTTTCCACTCCACTTCAACTTCATCCAACACCATTAAGCTCGAAACCAAACTTTGACCTGCATAACTTGATTTAAGGGTTAAAAAACATGGTTTTACCCAAGAGACGCTCACAAATTGATAAGAATATGGGGCTACATTACACATAGAATTAGAGCAATCAGAAAACAAAAACGAAAACAGACTGAAAAACAGCTGCAAGACGGGTCCTTAGTTTTATCAAATAAAAAATAATATTTGATTTTATTCGATACATGGAATTAAAAAAATTGATAACAATTAACAGGAAAAAAATTATTGTTAGCAGATATGTCGTGTGCCTATGATTGGCTTGTGGTTGTTTGAATATCAAGTAAGATATGAATGTGTGTTAAACAAGTAAATAGAATGTAGAGGAAATATGAGTTTTTGTCACTTTGTTGGGTTGGTGTTGTTGTTTGTAATACGCAAAAACAATCTGGTTCGAATTTGCAAGAGAACGGAAAGTGAAAACTGCAAAACAACACCTTAGAAAACAGTTTTGGGAAATCGAGGCTCATGTTTTACACGGTGTCCTTAAGACAATTTCGCCGTATAACACCGTATGTGTATAGCGATTGTCTCCCAGGATACAACGATTTAACAGTGATCGTGCATGGCACAAACACTCTCAGCGAACTCAAATCCGGTATGAACTTACCAAGAACTGAAGAAGAAGAGAACAATAATAAGAGAAATTAATTTCGTGATTGCTATGAATCTCTTCTGAAGAAATACTAGGGTTTATTATAAAACCGAAGTCAAGAGGATTGTTTAGGAAATTACTTAATACATACGTTTTTTTAATGAAAAGGATATTAATAAAAAAACCAATTTCCAAGAGATTTTTTTCTAATTAATCACTGATTCTATTTACTTAGTGATCAAGTAAGTATCTAGAATCCAAACAGTGTTTCCTTATCATTACACATTTGATTTAGGGAAAATTAAAATGAATTAATTATTTTCATATCAATATAAACATTGACTTAGAAAAAATAAATTCCAAAAGGTCGTTTGTCCTATGACACTCTAATCGGAGTGACATTCGTGTACTCGAGTCGCGCTCACACACAAGTCATCCACACTTTCTCATACTTTTATGTTGTATGAAATCTACGTCTCTCTCTCTCTCTCTCTAACTTTTGTGAACTCGTAGAATGTGTGTGCAATACATACAGAGAGACCGACAATCAGTGCAAGAAAAGGGATAATGAAGAAATTTTTATATCTTATGTAAAACGAAACAAAATAGGAAAAAATAATTATTATAATAGAGTATTAGAGAAGGAATTGCTTATATATTCCTGATAATTGATATCATTATTAGTTTCTTCCATAATATTTTGTATATGTATGAGAAAAAAAATTAGGGCTAAGAGTTAGAAAAAAAAAATCAAGCAAACAAATATATTACCTGAATGTGGGTTTATTATTAAATTTTTTTTTTTGAAAAAGGAATATAGGGTGTTATTAAATTTACTTTGTAGATGATTTTTTATATAAGACATCATTATCTCTGTTAATAATTTTGATAAATAAAAAGAAAATACTAAATATTTTAAAAGTGAGACATTATTATGGAGGGTCGGCCCTGGGGTGTGCAACCACCCCAAACACCCCAGGGCCCCAATTTTTTTTTTTTTTTAAATTAATGTGTAGTATTGAGTTTTTGATACATAACTCATACATTTTGGTCTAATGTGAAATGTTATAGTCCATAGAAAAAAGAATTGTAACTTTGAAATGTCAAATTTTTTTTTTAATTATATGTATATAATATATTTAAAAAAATTGTAACATTGAAGGGTCCAATTCATTTTTTATAATTATATCTATAGATTATATTAAAAAAACCGTAGGGTTCATTTTGTGGCAACACTTGATTCCTCGTTTGACATGTTATGGGTCCCATTATTCCCATTTTTTATATTTTTACCCTCGACCCCAAAAAGTCAGGACCGGCCCTGTTATTAGGTCAATAGGTGCTAATAGCACCGCTCATAATTTAATTATAAATTTAAAAATAAATTGGCATCAACTTATAATCTCAAACATCATAACTTTTTGATTTGATAATAGAATTTATCTTATAATGTGTCTAAAAAAGGAATCCTGTCAACCCCGTCACGGGATGGTCAGGAGAAAACCTTGCACGACAGTATCTCACCTCGTGACAGAGATACTATACAAGTTTTTTTCGATGGCCATAGGCCTACTAATCAAATATATTATAGTTAATTTTATTTTTAATACTTTATTAACTTGAACCAGGCAGTGATGTGTTACTAATTTAATGCAGTAAATGCGTTATCCACCGGTGTGTGGATGCGGAGAGCCTTCGACGTCGTTTTCACAATTCTTTCTTTTATGCACGCATAACACCTTTTTCTTTTTTTCAAGCATTATTGATTGAATGGAAATTATCATTTTTCCCCTAGGTTTGCCATATTAGATAAACTGGTCCCTCTAATTTCAATAATGGCCAGTCAACCCCCTGAAACCCAAACTATTAGTTATTTTACCCCTTCTGTCAAGTTTTTCATCCAAAAAGCCTTTTGACCATTAATTGAAAAATTAAAATACCTCCATTAGAGATTGAATCATTGACCCTGTGGTTAAAAACCACATACTCTAACCACATGAGCTATTCCAACTTATTGTTTGAGGTAAGTTGATTTAAATGTATATATATAGTTATATAATTTGTTTAAAATAATTTAAATATGTGTATAACTTAAAATAAAATTATATATATAATTTAAAATAAAATTATATATATAATTTAAAATAAACTTATATTTAATAATAATATATATAAATAGATTTATGAAATAATAATAATAATAATAATAAGAAAACAAAAGGAAACCCAAAAAATCCAGAAAATCAAAACCCGTTAATTTTTTTCTTTCTTTTTCTTTGATTTTTTTTCCTTTTCAAAAAATATATTATTTCAATTTGGTAAAACAAAACCTTGAAAATCAAAGCCCATAAATTGAAAAAGGGAAAAAATTCAAAAAAAAAAAAGAAAGAAAAAATAATAATAATAATAAATCCCTTTTAAATATATGAGTTTATTTTAAATATGAGTTTATTTATAATTTAAAATAAACTCATATATTTAAAAGGAATTTTAAAAAAATTACGAGCTTTGATTTTTTGGATTTTTTGGGTTTCCTTTTGTTTTATTATTATTATTATTATTTTCATAAATTTGTTTTTGTATATTATTATTAAATATAAGTTTATTTTAAATTATACAAACAGATTTAAATTATTTAAAACAAATTTTATAACTATATATATATATACATTTAAATCAACTTACCTCCAACAATAAGTTGGAATAGCTCAGGTGGCTAGAGTGTGTGGTTTTTTACTACAAAGCCAAGGGTTCGATTCGATCCCTAATGGAGGCATTTTAATTTTTCAATTAACAGTCAAACGCTTTTTCGATGGAAAACTTGACAGAAGAGGCAAAATGACTAATAGTTTGGGTTTCAAGGGGGTGACTGACCATTATTGAAACTAGAGGGACCAGTTTATCTAACATGGCAAACCTTAGGGGTGAAATTGATAATTTCCCTTGATTGAATATATTATAGTTAATTTTATTTTTAATACTTTATTAACTTGAACCAAGCAGTGATGTGTTACTAATTTAATGGAGTAAATGCGTTATCCACCGGTGTGTGGACGCGGAGAGCCTTCGACGTCGTTTTCACAATTCTTTCTTTTATGCAAGCATAACACCTTTTTCTTTTTTCTTTTTTCTTTTTTTCAAACATTGATTGAATCACAAGTCCACATATCACAAGCCAACATGGGCGTAGCTTAACTGGTAGATGGACGAGCCTGAAACTTGGGTAAATGACTCCTAGGTCAGCGACTCAAATCCTACCAATAGTAAAAGTTTAAAAAAAATATACCTGAATTAATAAATATGTTCTCAAAAAATAAAAGTCCACATATCACCAACACATTTACTACGAGACAAAACCACTTTACTTTTTCCTCAAATGCTCTTATCTATCATTTTTATGCTTTTGCCTAGTGCCTGTATCTTCGCTTCTTCAGTACCTTTTCTTTTATTTACGTCACATTGTGTGATATAAGCTATCCATTATATCTAACTTCAGATTAGGGATGGACAAATCTCTATGGGGCCCATTTCCACTGGACCCAATAGGGTTTTGGAGGCAAATTTTAGTTTCAGATGGTGTTTGGGGGTGGGGTAGAGGTAATTTCCCCTATTTCTCTATAATATATTATTTTTATTTTTATTTTTTAATCCAAATCTAAACAATTTAAATAAAAAAAAAAACTGATATATAAACCTGAGTTGGTATCTATCAATTCGCGTCCATTCATTATGGTTTTTCTTTAATTTTTCTAAACAACACATTACACATGGGCCAAGAGACCAAGTCCCCACACTAGTCTCCATATTCTCCACCTCCGACTGCTACCACGGTGAATCTTTGACTGGCAACTGCCGATTGTTGTTTAATTGTTTTTTTTTTTTTTTTTTAGTGTTACTTTCTCTCGTTTTTTGACATTATTAGTTGTTTTCTTTCATCCCCTTCTACCAAAATGAGTCTCTAACCATGGATTTTCGGATTGAAAATATGAACAATTGGGTTTGAGGATGGGGGTAGGGGTACCTCCCCCAAAACACCCCCATCCCTAGTTCCCTCAAATAAGGTTTTGGAGGGGAGGGGAGGGGGGAGGGGGACCTCTATGGGCTCAATACATTTTGTCAATGGTTAAAACCTACACCACAAGATTATGGGTTCAAAAATTCTCCTCTCCCCATACCCCGAATTAATGTAAGACTGTAAGAGTAATGTTAGGCTTCCCAAATTATTTTCCCAAATGATGTGACAAATTAGGTGTCAATCACATCACTCATCACATAATCTCATGATTTACAAAATGTTAACATCTTATGTGCCACATCATTTGGGAAATAATTTATGAAAAAAAAAAATTGGAAGCCTAAGGGGTCGTTTGTTTTTTCCCTTAAAACTTAATGGGTCTGAATCATAATTATTTAGTTGTTTTGTTTGTTTTTTAAAGTGGTCAAACAACTTAAAAATATAAAAAAAAATAACTTAAAATAAAAAGTAAAAAATCATGACTTTTCACTTAATTGCAAATCACTTAATTGCATTAAATGCAATTCAAAATCTTTTCTTCCGATAATATCCCTATATATAACATATTTCCAATTTCATCATAATTATATATGGTATAGACATATTTATTTTAATATATTGTTTATTTTAAATAGTTTTAAAAATAAAAAAGAATCCTAATTATTTCTCATATTGGTGTTTAATATCAATACTCTATTATGATATTAGAGTGATGTGTGTGTATATATATATATATATATATATATATATATGTGTATATATATATATTATAGTGTTTTGTGTGAGTTTTCTTACTGTCCCTTTTATTTTTTGAAAAAAAAAATCTTTTCTTTTCTTCATAAAAATAAAGTTTATTTGTAATCGAAGAAGAAGATCATTATCATATGTGTTCATATATAATTGTTATTTTTGGATATGTTTTTATTCTATATTATATGTATAATTGTTTAACATAGGTATAAATGTAAAATTACTTAATTTCAGACAAATTTACTTTTAAAAAACAAACGTGTTGACAATACATTCAAATGTGAGAAAAAAAAAACAAAAATGTCATTCAAGTTCAGATTTCAGTCTCTATTCAGTCTTCAGAAAAATTCAGGATTGTTCAGTCTTCAGATAAAAAAACAAACGACATATAACATTACTTTTAATATAATATTTCATATATATATATATATATATATAATTGTCATACTTTGAACATATGATCCAATACAATCCTCCGGCCATTTTTTATGAGTACTCAAAAATGTAAAACCATTATTTTCATGTAACAACTAACAAGTAATTCTCCCGTTTAGGTATTTTCATACTAAAAAAGACACGGATATTTTGACACATTTCTGATTTCTCAAACTCAAATTTGTAGATACTTCAAAAAAAATAATAAAAAACTCAAATTTGTAGATTAGGGCATTAGGTTAGGAATTACATCAACATCAGCTGAAAGTTTTATTAAATAGAACGGTAAATTGCACTGAACCCCTTGAGGTTTGGGCAAGTTGTATTTAGATGGATAAGTTTCTTTATTATACATTAACACCCCAAAAACTTAAATTTGACTTTATAAATACCTAAAATGCCCATAGTTATATTATTTTATACTTTATTTTTGTACCTTTTAAACAAACACTTTATAAACTTTAATAAAATAAAAAAATTAAATTAAAGATACAATTCATTAAATAAATAAATAGTTTTTTAAAAAATAAATAGGTTAAAATAAATAAATAAATAAATAGTTTAAAAAATAAACAAATAGTTTTACAAAATAAAATAAATAAATAGTTTTAAAAAATTAAATAAATAGTTTTTAAATATAAACAAATAGTTTTACAAAATAAAATAAATAAATAGTTTAAAAAAATTAAATAAATAGTTTTTAAATATAAATAAATAAATTAAAAAAATTAAAAAAATTAAATTTTTTAAGGATATCCATTAATATGGACAAGAAAAACTCTAAATATCTAAACTTTTACGGTAAAGATGATGGTGAGAGAAACTTCAAGGTTCCCAACACTCCTTGTATATTTAGAGCTTATTTTGTCTCTATTAATGGATATTCTTAAAAAAATTAATTTTTAAAATTTTTTTCATTTGTTTTTTAAACTATTTATTTATTTGATTTAAAAAAATATATTTAATTTTTTAAATTATTTATTTACTTAATTTTTTAAAAAACTATTTATTTATTTAAAAATTTAAAACTATTTATTTATTTAATTTTTTAAAACTATTTATTTATTTAATGAATCGTATCTTTTATTTAATTTTTTTATTTTATTAAATTTTATAAAGTGTTTGTTTAAAAGGTAAAAAAAAGTATAAAATAATATAATTATGGGCAATTTAGATATTTTTAAATACAATTTACCTAAACCTCAAGGGGTTAAGTGCAATTTATCCTAAATAGTATTATATAATAAAAGGACTACCTTCAGGCTTCAACTGTTTACACCGCCATTAATTATAACTGTGATCAAACAAATCAAAGATATTTCCCTTTTAGGTTTTTGCAAAATTTCATTCTAACCATGTTAGTATTACCTTTAGGATATTGTTAAAGCACATGTTAACAATCAATTAATTACTCCTAATGGAAGTTAAACAAAATATTTATTATAATAAGATAATAAATAAGGTTATTGAAACATGTTTTTATTTATATTTATGAAAATTAATTGGTTGTTAACTTACCCCTAAAAACACATATTAAAACTACTTTTAACTTTATTAGAAAAATAGTTGAAAACTGTTTTAGTGAATATTAGTATTAATCACTAATAAATAGTTTCGAAATTGGAGATATAACTCAACTTACCGCCGTATAGACGGGGACAATCTCATCTATCAATTTTTTTTTCACATTCTTATTTTATTCTGTTTATAATAAATCTAAAAAGTGATTATTGAATGATACAAGTATACAACCAATTTTGACTTTATTTGGCGTGTAACAATCACTTTGAAAAATATTTATATATCAATATTTTTTTAGTTCCTTCTTACAAAATAATAATAATAAATAAATAATATTACGACCAAATGATGTAGCAGTTGAGAGTTAGAAATACCATATTAATCAGGAGAAGATATGGTAGATAATTAATTAGTTAAAACTCATGTATGATGTTATTTATAAGTGAATTTGACATGTAAATATAAAAAATCTAGCATTACTTACTTAATTTAAAATATATATATATATATATTTGAAAAGTTATAACAATTTCAATAACAAAAGCTTCTTATAATTTGAGTGTATCATTGTATCATACCATCATGTATGTATCTGGATTCTGGACCACTTTTCGTGTAGTTTGGTGTATATAAATTATGTAATTTATCACTGACTGTTTGCTCTCCGCTGTCACCATTCATGTCTTTTTTTTTTTTTCTTTTTTTTAAAACGTCACCATTCTTGTCATAATTTGGATTTTTGGGATATTGTTAATCAGTAGCCATTGCAATTGGTAGCTTGGAGAGAAGCAAATAATCCAATAAAGAGGTCATCATGATATATCCGAATCTCAAGTACCCTCAAAAAAGGGTGGGCATCCATTCTCATTCCCAATTAGGGATGACAGCAATTCGAACTGGGGATGAGTCGGCATGGCTTATACCCGAAATGGTAAAACCCGGTTGCAGTAAGGTGTCCCATATTTGATCTGTGCCCCAAATAGATTTTCGATTTCGGCCCATATGTGAACTTGTTTGGGGTAGGGTGATTTATACTAGGCTTGGACGGACTCATTTCATTTAATAATAATAAAAATGTTTAAACCATTGAATATACAAATTTTACTATAAAGTTGAATTTTATGATATGAACTTGTATTTTAACATTCAATCAAATTTTAAAATACATTTCAATTAAAAGGTATATTTAAATTTAAATATAAACTACAAATAAATATTAAAATTTATAGATTAGCATAAAATTTATACATAAACTTAAATTTAATAAAGGGTTATACTAAATCAAATTAAATTTGTGATTTAAAATTTTGCTTTCAACATCCCAACCACTCAATATGCTTTTAATCCAAAAGTTGTAAATGCATTCAAATCTCAACCATTGGATTAAGAGTATATGAGTGGTTGAGATATCGAAGTTAAAATTTTAAATCACAAATTTAAGTTGATTTAGCTTGACATTTTAATAAAATATAACATCTACATCGTATGAAACTTAAAGTATAATTAGGTAAAAAGATAAAAAAAAGATAAAGTTTTGTTTTTCATTTTAAAAATAATTATATAAATACCGGGTTAATTGTGGTAGGTCGCCGCATGATGGGTTGACCCAAACCCGACCCGAGTCAATAACATTTGACCCATACTCAATCCGAGTCTCGTTTTAAGTGCTCTAAACCCGCTTCAAACAGTTCAGATTTCCACCGATTTGGGGCGAATCGGGGATTTTTACTATCCCTATTCCCAATCCATGTTTCAAACGCGACTAATGACCGAATACAACGAAAATAAAAACTATTTCCATCTATATTTTCTCTCATAAAGCTTTTTATTTTGATAGAAAGTGATATTTTACTATGATTAAAATATTTTAATAAGTTCATTTAAAATATTAAATAATAAATCAATATTTTATTTTTATTTTTAAATTGGATTAACCCAAGGGGGAAAATCATTCCAAAAGATGAAAAGTCCCTAGGCATTATCCATATATATATATAAGAAAAAAATTAAAAACAAGAAAGAAGAAATGTCAAGCAAAAAATGCCAATGGTACAAATACCCAACAACAAAAAAGAGAGGCAACACATGCAGGGTGATCTAGGTTTTTTTAACCCGAGTTTCTAGGTATCCAATAACTGGATTTATTTTTAGGAAATTTCCCCGGATTTTTTTTAAACTATTTTTTTTTCTTTCTATTTTTAACCTTTGTGTTTTCTTTTCTTTTTGCTTTTTAGAATGTATTAAATATGCATTGCATTTAATACACCGAATATTTCCAACAATATACATGTTTATTACTATAAAAGGAATATAGTTACTGTATTTATTGCAACAAGACAATAAATACGGTTATTGATATGTGTTTTATTTCTCTTTACGGTAGTTTTAACATGTGCTCTAAGGATGACAATGGGTCAGGTTCGGATGAATTTTATAAAATTCAAACCCGCACCCGTGAAACTTTCTGTCACCCACACCCGCTCGCGAACCCATTTATTTTCTCGGGTTCGTGAGCGGGTTTCACTCACGGGTTTTGGGGGCACCCACACCCGCACCCGCAAACCCGCTAATCTTTTTTGATAATTTTTATATATTATTTAAATATATGAAATATTATGATTTTAAAAATTAAAAACACTTAATAGCGTAAAAATTTCAACTCAAGTGTGTTTCTTAGTTGAGACAAGATGCAAAACACATTATATATATAACTAATGGTGGAACCTTGCATTCTTGTTTTTTCAATGTAAGACTTTCAAAAGTCCCACATTGAAAAAACAAAAATGTAAGGTTCTACCATTAGCTACATATAAATGAAAGTTGAGAATTGTAATTCTCAAATTTAGAATAAATGAATTTTTTATATTTTACTCTCTATATGGTTAAAATGTTTCCATTGGAGTTTAAATTTATAATATTTTAAATAATAAATATTAAATAATACTTATTTATGCGGGTTCACCGGCGGGTTCGTTTTCCCAACCCACACTAGCATCCAAACCAGCTGGGTTTTTCTTTAAACGGGGTCGTGGGTCAAATTGTCATCCCTAGCCCTAAGGGTGTGTTTGGTACGAGGACGAGATAGTGCGAGACGTGACAGAACATGACAGTTATTCCATAATGTGTTTGGAATGTGTAGGACATAACTATTAATTGTACAGTTATGCATTTGGTAAAGTTATGACATGACGAGACAAGAGATTCAAATGACCAAAGTTATCCTCTTATATATATATATATATATATATATATATATATTTCAGAATAATTTACTTTCAACTCGAACTCAAAGCATTCATACAACAATATATGTATATATATATATATATATATATATATATATGTGATATTACAATTATAATATATCTTATACTATAATTATTATTAAACATGTTTTTAATTTTTTAAAAATTTAAAGGGTAAAGTGGTCTTTTTGTATATGTCCCATGGCATGAGACAACATTGTCCTAGGGTATTGGGTGGGACAAAATTTGCTGTTTTTTGTCCCTTGTCCCGTCCAGTCCCAGGTTAAATACGTGCTAAACGTGGGATAAGAGGAAATTGTCCTTTGGTGTCCCGTCCCGTCCCACGTACCACACGCACCCTTATGGCACATGTTAACACAATAAATATTACTATAAATGGAATTTAGACAATGCATTTAATCACTGCATTTATTAAAACAGGACAATAAATACATTGTCTGGTTTAATTTTATAATAATATTTATTGTGTTAACCTGTGTCCTAAGAGCACATGTTAACACAATAACACTACCTTCTCTTTATAATAATAAAATGGTTGTTAACACTGGCATTTTCAAATTTAATTGCTTTTTAAAATGGTAATGAATAAAGAGTAATGCTACTTTGTCAAAATTTGGTGCTCAAATGATGTGACAGCACTGTAATTCATTCATTTAAATCATGTAAATATAATACAATTTATATTATTTGGGCACCGATTTGGACACCAAATTTGGACAAAGTAGCATTACTCGTGAATAAATATTTTACAAAACAAATTAATGGTCATAATAATCCGTTTTTAAGGAATTAATGGTAAATTTTAAAAACTTATCAATGGTAATGTAATATATCAATGATAACTTAACAAAAAATTAAAATAGTAGTTTTAAATAAAATATTAATGGTAGCACATTTTTTTTATGAATTACAAGAACTGTTACAATAGTATTGTTGGGATTTGTCGAGATATCTATTATCATAATGGGAGATAATTACTCTTACAAATCGGGAAGAAAACTTCTCACATATACTTGTAAAATGTGCATGATGGAATATGACCCCCTCACAACGAATGTGGAATGGAGGTACACAACCACATATACTAAGAAGTGACATGCAATGGTATCACATTAAAAATATTAATTCTTGCATTTAATTTAATATTTTTTTTCTAAATATATGAAATTCACTCTTAATTTACTTGTAAATAGTAATAAATAAATATATATTTTAAAATAATACAAAAATATGGCTGACCTAGTGGTTTGCCCCATATACCTATACTTTGAGGTTGTGGGTTTGAATCTATTCTCCACCCTAAATCCCAAATTATTGTAAGATCTTCTCATATGCATATGTCAATGCTAATGCCAAATTTGGTATAAAAAATAGTAAAATGTTATATTTGACATATCATTTTAGCATTGTGCTTCAATACACAATTCTATTTGCAATGCTATTTTTATTTATATTTTTATTTATATTTAAAATTACAAAAGTCAACAAATACAATTAATGCATTTATTATTTTTTAGATTCAAATTACCTGTCAAAAAAGGTGTTTCAATTTGTGTATAACCAACCAAATTGGGCAATGTATATACAATTATTTACATTTAATTATTATTTGTTTAAAAATGTATACACATGATTCAATTTGGTTGATTAGACATAAATTGAGACACCATTTTTTGTCAGGTGATTTGAATAATTCCCCTTTTCCCTTCTTCCTTGTTCTGCTCCCATTGTTTTCTATGATATCATTAATGAACATTAAATTTAAATTATTTTAAACATTTTAAAAAATATGTATAAAATGACACTTTTGTAATTAAAGAAACGGTATTTATTGATGTGCCAAATTTGACCTATACTATACTTTGTGCTAAATTTGGCACAACATTTAACTTTTTACTCCTTGCTAAAGGGTACCGATATTGACACCCATAAAACTTATTAGCATATTCATTTTTATAAGTACACTCATCTCTAAAATTTAAAAAATAAATATTACTACAAGCATCCATCCTAATGCCAATAGTACCCTTATTGAAATAAATATATTCATTTTAATACATATTGTTTATAAACACTTTTAAATTATTATCACACCCAATTTTTATATATATATATATATATATAAAATCATATTATTTTTGGAATCAACTCCTCTTTTAATGATGATTTAATTTACTTTTGGAAATATCTCGAATGTAGAAGCCTGTTTACGAGGTTAAGAGATTTTCAGTCTGGAATTATCTTATTTACACAATTATATTAAAAAAAAAAACTTATTGATATTTACGGATGTCTTTAAAAAAAAAAACTTGTTGATATCTACAGCTATCATTCAAAAAAATATTTTGTTTATCGATAAAGTTCATAACTATATATAAAAGAAAAACAAAAACAATACGATAATCATGTGATGATGAAAATGTTTGATACTTGAAATAAAATTAGAGTTTAATTATGATTTATCATAAAAATTAGAGTTTATGATAAATTTTTTTATGTTAGGATTTACCATAAGTTTTTTTTTAAAGGTAAGTTTTCTTAATAAAGAATTATAGTTGAAGATATGAGTGTAATTAATGAGTGTATATATTTTTTGGTTTATTTTTGATTAAAGTAATTTGTTCTTATTGGTAAATTTCTATTGAGATATTTTTATAATTAAATTTGTTAATAAAAAGCTTTTCTCCTTACAATCCAGTATTATCTTTTTACACTCCATTTCTAAACACACCCCAACCTAAAAACTTAAATTTGAAATATTTCTAAAGACGCTTTATTTAGTTCCAAAATTATCCATTTTATCTCTTGACACTCATTTTTCTCGTAATAATCAATTATAAAAACTTAATTTTTTTTTTAAATATTCTAAAAACACCTCACTGTGCTCTTACAAATTACAATAACGTGGGAGTCTACTAATTTTCATGCTTGAGATCATAATAGTCATTTTTCTTTTTCATTCATTATATATTATTTAAGCATAATGTTGTGTTGAGACTTGAGAGGGGTTTCTGAAACTGATCTATTTTATTTTTCTTCTGGTTTTCCTCTATTGAGATAGTGAGAATAATATTGATAACGTGATCCCATTTGAAAGTTAGTTGTTGGATCACCATCATCACCGGATGATCGTAAGATAATAAGATATATAGGTTGAAAAAGAATGCAAACTGCTAAAGAAAAAGTGTGTTTGATATATTTTAATGGTTTTATATATCTTTTTCATTCCTATGGAATATTTATTTTTCTTCACATAATCACATGCACAATCATGCATCTCAAGCATCTCGGTTTTTTTGTTTGTATATTATATTTTTTCCAGTTTTTAATTTAACGAATACACAGTTATTCTTGCTCAGAAAAAAAAGAAAAGAATACACTATTATTCTCATCAATGCACAATTAAGTGATAAATATGTTTTGATGTCGATAAGCACAGTGGTTAAACATAAAACATTAATATTGGAGCCTTAATATTGGTATGAAGTGTGTGATTAGAATTTTTTTAATCTAATTTAGTAATTTTAATTAAGGGTAAATTTATCATTAATAATAAAAATTTAAAATGTAGTGTTGAAAGATCGTACCAGATTGCCAATAACACTATACTTTAATAAAATATGAATGTACTAATAAGTTTATGAACATCAATATCAGGACCCTTTGTTAAATTATAATATTGGTACAATAAAATAGCATTACATTAGAGATACTTAAATATTTCAAACAAATAATAACAATAATATAAGTCTTCCCCAGGGCCCCAACAACTTTATTCTTATTTTTTCTTTCAAACCTTTTTTTTTATCACAAACACATGACACTGCCAAAATCATTTTTAACTCCACTACCATATGTACTATTACTATATGAAAGAAAATCAACGATGACAAGAAACATGATGATTCACTAATATTTTAGTTTAGTTCAAGACTTAAAGTAGTGTTGATGTCTAATAGCGATTTGAGAATTTTGTGTGACAGGTTTTGGTAGAATGAAAAAAAGAAAAGTTTGTATATTTTATTTCAAAATCAAATGAATGTTAAACAAAAATTAGGTACACGGCCAGGTAGCCGGGTATTCCCATATATTTATATATTTAGAATCCATTTATATATATTGTTTAATAGGGGCAACACATATTTACTGACCCGCCTCTCTTTCCTTCTCTCTTTCTATATATATAAAAAATAGCCTCTCTCTCCTTCTCTCTCTCTATATATATATATAAAATATATCTAGTTGGCACGCGAGGAAAATCTTTCCTTTTATACGGCGGTGTCAAGTGCAGATCAGGATCCTCTTCCAGTCTTATTTTTATTTTTTTGACTTTTTATAATCTAATGACATCTAAACAAAATAAAAAATATATAATTAAGATTTGATAATTTTTTTCTCTCATGTAATTTGGTATTTTAATTACACTTGAAAAATACAAACAAAGATCAAGGAGAGGATCCTGATGCTCCATGTGCCAAATGTTCACATCATGATGCATTGCAACTGTCTCATGGCTGCATTCACTGTCTCATGGCTGCATTCAATGGTTGGTTGTTAGGTCAGTGGTGTATAGGTAAGATTATCACTATATTTTCTAAAATGGGTTGGCTATAGTACTCACAAATAAAAAAAAACAGTTGTATGATACAAATTACTTTTTTGAGAACAACTCTATAATTGAAATTGACGTTAGAGTGGCGGTTTTCAAACATGTAAATATCAAAGTTGTTTCGTAAAATCAACCTTGAGTTGTTTCCCACGGTTGGTATTACTATACCTATGAAGCCCTTTCTAAAAAAAACAGAAAAGAAAAAAAAGATTATTACTATTTAGTAAATACGAGAGAGATAAAAAATAAAAATAAAAACATGTCAAAGAAAGAATACAAACACGTGTGGAGTTTTCTGTGGGAGTATATGACGTATATATATTCTATACCCACACTTTATATCCAGACCGTACATGCGGTGTTTGATTTGGAAACTATAAATATATTATTTAATAATTAAAAAAAACATGGTAAAGTATAAGCAATTAAAAAAAGGTAACGACACGTGTCAATAAAATAGAGGAGTTCCTAAACGAGTGAGTACAGTTTTGTCAACGGTGCGATGTTTAGTTGGCAAACCACAACTTTATAAAGCCAGGCAGACGATCCAGCCTTTTAACAAAAACAAATTACACACACTTCCCCTCACATTTAAACCTCTTCTTCTCTCTAGAGTCTAAAATCGTTCTACTTTCGAAAACCCAAAAAAGCCCTTCGATTCCTTTCCAATTTTCTTTCTGTGCCCCAAATCTTCAGGTTCCGGGCTATCTTCTTCGCCGGTCGGCGTCTGATCGATTTGGCAAAAGAGTGAGAAAATTGGAAAAGGAATTCTGTATGAGCTGGTTGAGAAAGCTGGGTTGCTATTTCTTGTCTTCTAATTCAAACCATTTCATTACGTGTCTTTTGATTTTTACCCTCCATTACTCTCCCCAATTACCTCCCTCTCTTTTTAATTTCGAGAAAAAACCGACGGAGCCGTTATTATTGTTTTCGTTAACATCATCGTCGATTTTTCTTAGTAATTTAGATTGTAATAATTGTTGTGATAATAATCTGTTTTTGTCGTACGATGGAGTCTGCAGGCAGGAGTAATCGCCAATTACGTAGAGGTTTGTTCGTCTCTGCGATCCTCTGCTTATTGTTTTTTTTTTTGTTAATTTTAGCATGTCGGTGGTTTTTGTTGTTGTTTTTTTTTTTTTTAATCTTTTTTAATTTTGTTTTGTAGCTGTTTGCTATTCTAATGCGGGGAGGACGCAGGCCAGATCGCCTTCTGTTATCGTCATCGGTGGTGGGATGGCCGGAGTTGCAGCCGCTCGTACTCTTCATGATGCGTCATTTAAGGTCCAGAAACCCATTGTTTGCTTAATTTGCTTTTGTTTTTAGTGTTTTAACTAAAAGGGGCTGTGAATTTTACATGTGATTTATAATGCATGTTGTTTTTATGCGTGATAGAATTTAGTTTGTTGACTCTAGAAACCAATGTTGCAGTTCTGACAGCACCTTTAGTGCTAAAGTCTGCGTTAGTGAACTTGCTTTTGAGTTATGATTGTTTTCCTTTGACACTTAATGCAAATGAATTCGTAAGTTAGTGCCAAATGATTTTTGGCATAAAAGCCTTGACCGTAAACTGTTGAGATTTGACTGATTTGGTGGTAGTTGGAGCTTTGGAATAGGAATTCTTCTGTTTACATTATGATGACATTATGCTGTCTACTTCTTCTTTTCTTACGTTTGGATTATTGAGCTTACAAGCTGAATCTAATTCTTTGATTTCGAGAACAGGGAATACCATAAATCTTATGAAAATGTTTTTGGTTGGGACTGGTTCCAGAATTGTTTTTGGATACAATTCTAGAAACCTGTTTATAAACTAAAATTAACCGAGTCAGATTTTGGAATTTTTTGAGAAATTGTTCGAAAAACTCAAATCAAATCAAAAAATTTTAGAACTGATTTCAGCTTGTGGATGTAATGGTCCTTAAATTTTTATTAAATCTCTTTTTCGAAGAATGCTTGTCAGCATCCTTGAAAATGCTCTCCCAAGTCTACTTACCGAGTACATGTATTTACAACACACCTTTCTTGTGGTCGAGTGGCAACACTTCCCAAGATGCCAAACTTACTTAAAAGGTACTACAGTTTGGGCAATACATCTTTGTTCTTTTTGAATTGTTTTTGAATTTGGTGCAGTTTTAATATGAACAGGTTATCCTTTTGGAATCTCGGGATAGACTTGGCGGTCGAGTTTATACTGATTATACGTTTGGTTTTCCTGTTGACTTGGGTGCATCATGGTAATTTCATTACTTATCATTTTCTAAAAATGTGAATAGTTCCCGTTTGCTAGTATTATGAGTTTTCATCTGAAGTTCTGAACTACTGATGCTTTAGGTTGCATGGGGTCTGTAAAGAGAATCCCTTGGCATCAGTGATTGGGAGATTAGGGTTACCTTTATACCGAACCAGCGGTGATAATTCTGTGTTATATGATCATGATTTAGAAAGGTGAGGAAATGTCAAATTATTATTATTATTTTTTTTAATGTGCAGTTTTTGATCTTATTTCCTTTTATTGGCAATTACTGCCCTACTGCAAAATACATGTTCAAACATCAAAGCATGGCCAATATGATAAATATTATCTTTTTACTTGACTAGGAATCAATCACTCTAGAAATAATCTTATTAATATTATCTTTTTAATCAACCATGAATCAATCATTCAAGATAAATATTAAAGAATATCATCTTTTTAATTAACTATGAATCAATCATTCTAGAGAAAGAATCAATCATTCTAGAGAAAGAATCAATCATAGTTAATGATTCATAGTTAATTAAAAAGATAATATTCTAAGAGAATGGATTCCTGAAGGCAGATGTGTAAATAAATTGGATAAACCCAGTTTTGCATGAAATTTATTCCAAATTTAATTAATCTGGTCTTGATGAGTAGAAAACCAGTCCAAACCAATCCTCACAAAAAGCATATACTGCAAGTGAAAATTGGTTAGGTATAAAATATAAAGGATTGATAACAGATAATGTATACCGTTGTATGCTATTTTCAGTGGTATATGAATATATAGATTATAGAGTATGGTTTGGGTTCATCAATTTGTTAGACAACCTGATCAATTATTTAGTTTCAGATCTATTTTTTTTATGAAGTTCATTAACCTTGCTTAAATTGAATAAGCTATTTTGGTCAGGGTTGCATTGTTTGGTTGTTTCAAAGCCCCAAGGGTTGGCCTAGTGATTGAGGGGTGGGACTTTTAACAAGAGGTTAGGTGTTTGATAACCCATGGTTCCACCTATCTAGGTGATAAAATCCTATGAGTTTCATGTCTATTAAGGTTGTACAGTCTGGCAGTACAGAGAGAGGTCGGTGGAACTTGGGTATCCTAAAAATTCTAAAATAAAATTGGCTTGTTTGAATAACTTGAAGTTGGTTCCATATCTCTTGTTATAGTGCTTTCTTTGATCTATTTAGTAATTCCAGAATTGTTGGCATTTTCCATGCTATAAATTTCTGGCTACATAAGTTTGGCATGAGTTGATTGACCTTCAAGCCATAAAATTCTGGTGATCATTGAGATCTGAAATTTACAAAACAACAACTTGTAACACTTTCTTCTTTTAATTGCATTCAAACTAATAAAGTTCGTTTTATATACATTCTTTCCAGTCTCATCTAAATTTTCTTGTGAATGTTGATCTCATTTTACTTGAAAGCAATAAATGGACACTTGTGGCGTGTTCCGTGCTATAAATTTCTGGCTACATAATTTTAACACGAGTTGATTGAACTTCAAGCCATAAAAATTATGGTGATCATTGAAATAAGAACTTTACAGAACAAAATCTTGTATTACTAATTTTTTTTAATTGCATTTAACCTAATAAAGTTATCTTGTTTATATTCTTTTCAGTCCAACAAAAAATCTCAGCTAAATTTTCACCTTTATGAATGTTGAATCTTATATAACTTGAAAGCAATAAATGGTCACTTGTGCTGAGCATATATTATCTTTGCAGTTATGCACTCTTTGAAAAGGATGGTAATCAAATTCCTCAAGAATTAGTCACAAAGGTTGGCGAAGCTTTTGAGAGCATTTTGAAAGAGGTTTGTCTTATATTCCATTGTTTTCTTTCCTTTAATGGATAGTGTCAGAAGTTGATAAAGATGAATATAATATTACACCTTCCTAGCCATGGCTTGAGGAGAATGGTGATGTTATGCCCACTTTGTGTGTGTGTGTGTGTTGTTTTTTTTTTTTTTTCTTTTCAGTTTCTTCAAGCAATTGAGTTTTTGAGTAAGAAGTGTATCACATTGTGCATTGCCTGAGTGACTTTTCTTTTCTCAAATGCAGACAGAGAAAGTCAGACAGGAACAAAGTGAAGACATGTCCATTCACCAGGCCTTTTCAATTGTTTTTGAAAGGAAACCAGAATTAAGGTTCTGTCAGCATGTTTCAAGCTCTCTCTGGCATTTCTTATACGTGAAGGCAACTTGATTTATTGACTTTGGTTCCAATCTACAGGTTGCAGGGGCTTTCACATAAGGTACTTCAGTGGTACTTATGCAGAATGGAAGGCTGGTTTGCTGCAGATGCTGATACCATATCACTTAATTCCTGGGATAAGGCAAGTTTAATATCAGAAATTGAGACTTAGTAGACTTCTTTGAATTGTTGGTGTCTTACCGTGATTGTGTCGCATAATCTTACGGGTGTCTTACCGTGATTGTATGAGAGATGTGTTCATGTAAAATGCTATTAGTAATTTAGTATAATGGCATTAATTGACAATGATGTTATAATTTTATTGCTATAATGTTACTGTCAGCTTTATTAGGTTGCTGGCTATAGATGTCTCCCTCTTTCCTTCAATATGCATTTTCATTTCTTTGTGCTAGTCCTGCATCTATTATATTATGCTCTTTTTACATTGTCTTGATATAATGTCACCTGAATTTGCTGCAATGTACTGCAAAGAATATGGAGTTGGATTACTTCTCAATCTCAAGAACATTACTAATATAAGTTTTGAAATGTTACCAATGTATAGATCTGTGGTCGACTGGCTACACGAATGGTCTTAGACACTTACCAACTGTTGGAATTTCATAAGTTTATGACACATTACTTCTATCAACAAATGGATGAATAAATGAATTGATTGGATCAATTTTTATTTAAAACAAGTTGGGTGTTTACCGAATCCTCTGGATATAATTTTTTTTTCACTGTTTGTTACTTGTTTAATCAAAAGAGTTGGAACATTTATATTAAATGTTGCTGGATTAGTTTGGGTTTGCAATGGTTAATCAATTAACTGCTTATTTGATTTCTGTTTTGAACAAGATTAAAATTTATGTGATCTTTGATAGTCTCTCCAGGAATCTACCAAGAAAATAACAATAAAATTAATATTACCCATTTTATATTTTCTGATCATAATTTCCTCGTGTGGGTTATGTTTTAACTAATTGTTACTGGAAGTCTCCTCCTGAATGATTTTATCTGATGAGCAATATTTCTTTCCTGTTTGTTTGTCATTAACAATTCTTTTTGGATGTTACTTACTGTTTTCCTTTATGTACAGGAAGAACTGCTCCCTGGTGGTCATGGGCTCATGGTTAGGGGCTACCTTCCTGTTATAAACACACTTGCCAAAGGCCTCGACATCCGGTTGAACCACAGGTACACATGAGTTGTCTAAACAGGTTTATTCCAGTTTGATTTTCCCGCATTATTCTAATGACGTGTTTGCTGGTGCATACTGGTCCCATGTGTTTTCAGGGTTACCAAAATTAGTAGACGTCATAACGGAGTGAAGGTTTCAGTAGAAGATGGAAATACATTTGTGGCAGATGCTGCCATTGTTGCTGCTCCTCTTGGGGTGTTGAAGGCCGGGACCATCAAGTTTGAGCCAAGGCTCCCGGACTGGAAGGAAGAAGCCATCAATGACCTTGGAGTGGGGATTGAGAACAAAATAGTGTTGCACTTTGACAAGGTGTTTTGGCCAAATGTGGAGTTCTTAGGCGTTGTTGCAGAGACGACATATGAGTGCAGTTACTTTCTAAATCTTCACAAGGCAACAGGTCACTCTGTCCTTGTTTATATGCCTGCCGGTCAGTTGGCCAGAGACATTGATAAAATGCCTGATGAAGCTGCTGCAAATTTTGCTTTTCTGCAACTCAAGAAGATCCTTCCTGATGCCTCTGCCCCGGTATTTCCTGTTCTAATAACCACATACATGCACAGATTGTTTAACAGAAGTGAAATATTTAGATTTTTGTCTGCTAAAATTGTTTTATTTTATTTTTGGATCATGCAGATTCAGTATCTTGTTTCTCATTGGGGCACAGATATTAACTCACTTGGCTCCTATAGCTATGATACAGTAGGCAAACCCCATGATCTGTATGAAATGCTTAGGATTCCAGTGGACAACCTATTCTTTGCTGGAGAGGCAACAAGTATGAGCTTCCCAGGGTCCGTGCATGGTGCTTACTCGACTGGGCTGATGGCTGCTGAGGATTGCCGGATGCGTGTCCTGGAGCGTTATGGGGAGTTGGACTTGTTCCAGCCGGTCATGGGCGAGGATAACCCGGTTTCTGTCCCACTTTTGATTTCCCGAATGTAACTTTAAGACTGGTGGAATATAATAGTAAATTCTTGTAAATATGTAAGCATGGGATCTGGCAAACACATTCTTGCCAATTCAACTGGCTGTTAGGGTAATGTAGCCAAATCAGTCGTAGAATTGGTTGATGTGTATAGTTTGCCTTGCCTTGTGTGGTTGGCATATTTATAGGCTCTGAACTCTGGACAATCATAAAAAACTTGAATCTAGCTAGCTAGCTACCATTTTATTAGTGGTTTCTCTAGTAGGTAAGTGAGCAGCAATGTGTGCCTTGAGAAATCGAATTTTGTATCGTAAGGCAATATTGTCGCTTTTTAGGTGTGTTTATTTCATAGTGGGGATTGACACTCGAAAGACAATTTGCAGTATTAATAAATAAAGAAATAAAGTATTGGTATATGGTTGTCTGTTTCCTGTATGTATGTATGTATGTATATTGCGTGGTTGGTGTGCCTTAAAAAAATAGGTGTTTTTGTGGGGAGTTGTTTGTATCTTTTGTTTGTATGTTTGGAGTTTCCTTCGCTTTCTGTTATGCAATTGGCTTGGTTCTCCAATCAGTTATACGTGAGAGACATGTGGCTTCACACTTCAAACTACGCCGGGTTTAATGGTTTATAATGTTGGTTAAATGGCATGCAATTTGTTGACTTGTGCATATTGTAAGTTGTTAGGTGAAGTTTAATGGAACTTACTTGTATTTTATAAATTCCTTATAATTTATACCACGTGGCATCTTGTCGTCCTCAACTGTGAATTAAATAAACGTTTTCCATCTTTCGATGAAACATGGGATATTCAAAATGTCGGTATCGTTACACCTAATTTCGTACAAGAAATGATTAGTTTTGTGCCCAAAAAATGTTGAAGGAGCGTTCTTCACTTCTTCCTCGTTTTATGCCAAAACTTTTCTTCAGCATTGTTTGACAGTGCCAACAGTTGGATTTATTGGTGGATATTTAAATGTATTGAATTAGATATATAGTGCCTTTTTTTGTTTGGTATATCATATTCACGAGATTGGAGTTTGAGATGATTTTTAAAAGGGATATTATTATTTTTCTATTTGAGGTTAGCTATATTCGTAACTTTACCTTCAGTAATGGCCGTTGTTCCCTCAACAACCAAATTATTCGAAGATTTACACCCTGTAGTTAGGATTTTTGTTAAAAAAGTTAATTCTCCCTCTTCTAACTGGAAATCCTAATAGTATGGGGTAAATTTTCAAATAATTTAGGTTTTTAGGAGAAGAACAACCATTATACTGGAACTATAGGGTGTAAATTTACGAATATAGCAAACATCAAAGGTGAAATAATAATATTCCTTTTTAAAAATAACAAGAACATGTATGTACAGGATTTGGATTAAATGAATAGTTATAAAATAAAAATATAAAAGATATATTATGAACCAGAAATATTAATAAAGTGAGTTCAAATAAAGAAGTACAGTGTAGTGATACTATGGGTAATGTGTTCAAATCTTAATATTGTAAATATAAGCTCATCTTTACCTATCAAACTCTAAAGTATGAGGAGATCTCCCTTTTATCAGGGCGTTGCTTTCGTACATTTCGAACTATATTTGTAGAGTCTAATCTCGTTAAGTTCATCTCTGATCCACATCAGTGACATCTTAAAAATAGAAAGGGAGTGCAGTGTTAATTGTGAATGTAACTGAGAAGATTTTGTAGTTATACATGAATCATGATCAACGTAGAATAATAATATTGTTGGAGGTGTACTGATATCATAATCCACTTAAAAAGAAAACCATACCAAATGATTTGTTTGTTGACATAACACAAACACGCAATGTATTATGTATTCCCCTGCTGTTGTGTCAGTCAGTCAGTCCTCATTGAAGGACAGAAACACAATCCTTTCCTTGTCAAACAATTAACAAATATAAAAAACAGAAATTGATGAATGATGATGGTTGTCAATACTTAATAGTGTATTAATTTATAATGAAGCATTAGCGTTTGGCCCATTCTGCCGTCCGAATCCTACACTGCCATTAAAAAAAAACAGGAGGAGCAATTTGTAATTAATAAACAATCACAAAAGGACACACACATACACTCTCTTTTTCTCCTTTTTAATCTACACACTCTTCTCAAACCCACAAAGTTGAAATTGATTGAACTGAACCTGAACCTGAACCTGACTCAGACTCAGACTCATCCATGAAGCGATACAGGAATGGCGAAATCTGGGATTTCGAGGCAATGGCTACTGGAAGAGAAGTCATTCTGGGTCTCGACGGAGGGACCACTTCAACTGTCTGCATATGTATGCCTGTTATTTCCATGTCTCAACCTCTACCCGACCCGCTCCCTCTCCTTGCCAGAGCTGTCGCTGGCTGCTCCAACCACAACAGCGTCGGCGGTATCAGTCATCACAATTCACAATACCCTTTTCTCCGATTTTTGATTTCGTGGTGTTTTAGCTTAACTATTCGTTAATTGTTTCATGTACATTGATATATGGATGACATTGCTAACGTGTTTACTTTTACGGGGTTTTAATTTAATTTACAGCGTATTAGCTTTTGAGCGAATAAGAGATGATCAAAGTGTTAATTTTGTATTAGCTTTTGCAAATGCTGCTTCTTTTTGTTATATGTTTGGATATCTGCTTACTGATTTTGTGGTATCTATGTTTATATATATGACATTAGCTGCTTTAATAGACTGGAAGTTTTCTAATTGTTGAGAGAGTAAGAGGAAGAAGATTGTTGCTACCTGCTGTTTTTATGCCTATGAACTATGACGACATCAACATTGTTAAATCGCTTGCTACATCATTATCTGTCTCTTCATGGGTTTTGTTCTGTAACCCTTGTGAAAGGGGCCATACTTGACTTGTTTTTTTGGTGTTAGAAAGAAAACTAGGAGTGGTGCTATTTCGAGTGCAGCTTCTGCTTTTTTTGTTGTGTATGTAAAGAGTTTCTGTTTTCCTTCCATTACTACCCAGTGTCGGTCTACAATTATAGTTTTTTTTCTTCTCTGAATTTAAATCTTAGTTTTCCTTTTTGGTGCTTCTATTTATGCTTTCTGTGCACCGGAAAATTATTTACCACTAAACGAAATTGAATAAATAATTTAATATTGCAATATAGTGGATAAACTACACGAAAAGCATGTACCATTGTTTATTTTGTTCTCATGATATCGAATTATATTATTTTACAGAAGATGCTGCAAGAGAAACGTTGGAGCAAGTAATGGCTGATGCACTTTCCAAATCAGGTTCCAGTCGTTCTGCAGTTCGAGCTGTTTGTCTTGCGGTATCTGGTGTTAACCATCCAACAGATCAGCAAAGAATATTAAATTGGCTTAGGTTTGCCCTTCATAAAACTACTTCTTGCAGTTTTTATCATACTGAGAAATTGGGGTTTGGATAAACTATGATCTTCAGAATAATTTTGGAATGCTAAATTAATGTGGATTTTCTTTTTTATGTACTTGTAATATATAAAACTGGAAGAGTATGAGTTTGACATATTGAAAGGCAAGAATGCATTTTTTTTGTTAATTTGTGATTGATCGGTAACATGGTAGTGTAGACTGTAAAAAAATGTCTACATACATGATACACATACACTTATTAAATTATGTAAGAAAATGGAATGAATGAAGATATGGCCTTGTAAATGCTGATAGACTGAAAAGAGCCAGGTGTTATGCCATATTTATGACTTCAAATTTTATCACGTTGAATCTTAGAAGTCTTGTGTAACGATGGTACTTTAAGCTGCCAGTCCAGATTGACCTATCAGAGCAGAAGAATAAGAGCATAATGTTTGGCCTTGATGCTGTAGTGGTTTATTCTTTTAGCTATGGTTATAACTTTTTTGCTTACCAGAAATTCTTTTTGGAATTGATGCAAACAAATGGAAGATCTGGAATTATCACGGAGAATAGGAGAGAACTGATTCAACTGCAAACACGGTCATTTAGTTGAGTGTCTTGGAACTTGCCTATGGAGATGGAATAAATACATTTAGTTTTTTGTTCTGTTTGATGCAAGCAGCGGTTTGGTAGTCATATCTTGGGCTTTTTGTGTTTCAAATTGGCTTGACAAAAAGGTGTTTTTGTGGGATTTATATTCGAGTTGGGTTCACTATTTAGTATTTACAGATCCTTCTTGGAATCATTTTAGGTTAGTCAAGTAACTTAGGTGAGGTCATGGTGAACTTGGAGGCCAGGTTTACTTCATCATATATTGCTATATATTGTCATATTAAGAAGCTAATGAAGAAATGTTTCTTCCTGCTTGATCTGTCATACATGATGTAGAGCCCATGTATGACTTGGGCACTTGGGTGCTTTATGTATGATATAGACTCCGTCAGATACATTTGATTTCTTTCTGATGGATTGAGAATCTATACTTGTCTCATTTTCAATCTATCAGAACAGATTATTCTATCTATCAATCAATTTGAAATAGCACGTTCGTACATCTATCGTAGTTTGGGACATAAGATTCATGGGTTTGTTAGATAGGCATTTTCCATTCTATTTATATTGTTTCATTATTTGATCTTTATTATTTTTTCTTTGTCTACCTGAGTTTCCATATTCTATGCTGAATCTATATGTTTTAGATTTACAGATCTGCATCAGGGACCCATGTTTAATTAAGAAGATTGGTTACCTATTGCATCCATGTATTATCATACATGCACATTGCTGAGTTTTAGCTGCTCTCTGGCCAAGTTTTCCTCTTGTTTCAGTTAATTATTACGCATTGTTTGATTGGGCTTTGCTGTTAGATGTCTACTGGGATTTGACCATCTGAGATATACCTAGTGGCTGCTGCTGCTTCTTGTTAATCCTGACGACTGTTAGATTTTTTTTTCTGTATACCTTTTGTGCTGGAAACTTCAGGTTCTTGCTGCTTCAGCATTTATCAATTTAGTTAGTGTGTAAAATTTGATAATGATATAACTTCATGTATACTAACATTTTTCTACATTTGAAATTTGAATAATTGATTTGTAGTTATTTATAATTTTGGGTGTCTTGATTGTGCAGGGATATATTTCCCAGGCACGTAAGACTATATGTCCATAATGATGCTGTGGCAGCACTGGCTTGTGGAACAATGGGAAAGCTTCATGGATGTGTTTTAATTGCTGGTACAGGGACTATTGCTTATGGTTTCACAGAAGATGGCAGAGATGCACGGGCTGCTGGTGCAGGGCCTATCCTAGGCGATTGGGGAAGGTATATCATATATGCTTGTGACAGTACACTCATATCATTGCAATTTATGCAAAATAATTTTTCTAAAAGTGGCCCATTTTAGAGTCATCTCACCAATGACCTTCATGGATCAAAGGTGGGATACTGGGATCTTTGGATCAGGGTTCATAAAGTTTGACTTTATCCTTAAGCGTCAGTCTTTTCATCTACGTGCATGAAATATAGCCTCTGATTTTTCAGTATACATACTAGAGGAGAGTGTGTTTGTTATTGGTTGAAGAAGACATTTCTATAAGTAAAGAAAAGTTCTATTCCTAACAGTCTAGCTTAATACTATAATTCATCTGTAAAATAACACTTCCTTTGTCCTAAATACGTGTCATACTTTTCTTCTTTATATTTCACAAGATAAGTATCATAGGGTTTAGCAATTTTGGTGAACGACAAATGTACATGTTCAGAAAAGAGACGTGGAGTTCGATATTTCGTCAGGGTTTTAAAAGAAATTTGATTGATCTTGAAAATTACAATATTGAATATTCGTGAAAAAGTAGCTCTCACAAGTGTCTTGAACAGTAATAATGTATAGTGACTTGACTTTTGAGTTCTAAGAAGTTTCAAGGAAAATTGGAGAAGCGAAACAGCGATAGAGTTTTATTTCTTCAATAGATTAGATATACAAATTTCTCAATATATACTCTTGAGTCTAGTCTATACAAGGAAACTATATACAATTAAGAAAAGAAGATTATGTAAGGAGAGAAAGAAAAAATAGCATATAATTAGGACCCAAAATTTGCTGACTTCCAACACAGAGAAAACACTACATGTTCATACCATAAACTATAAACCAAATAAAGTACTAGATCAGCTAAGTATTCATGTTAAATTGAACATGACATGTTCAATTAATTGTATTTAAGCTCCACCTAGTCTACATTGTTGGAAGGTGTAGCAATTTGAATTGGGTCCATTGCCAAAATATCTTATCTTGAGCAACAATTGTAGTCTCGTCTTTCTTGTAGTTCGAGGGACTGGAAATTACTTTCATTTGTCTATAATGATAGAATTGATCATCTTCTTCGGGCTGCACTTGGCATTCAGACATTCATAATTTTAGCTTATGATTGTCTTTAAACTTTGAGTCTTTGACCACTTAATTCAAACTGCAAATACTTTCACTGAACTTGTTTTTTCTGTCTGTACTTCTTCCATCATTGACATTAACATATGTGTTGTTCAGTTATGATTTTCTCAAGTCCAGTAGCAGAAGAAAGGCATTAACTTCACCTAGCAGTTTTAAAGTTTGAATTTGTACCATTGTTGACAAATATTTTATGAGTTGAGTAACCTTTGATTTATGTTGGTATTGAAATTTTAATTCTAATTAGATAGAAAGATTATTTTGTCATACAAAGCAGGTTATGAATCGGTCAACAGGACAGGATTTGTCAATCGAATCAATAACGATTTAACTTGGAGTCAGGCAACTTAATAAAAAAAATGACTTTTGCTTATCGTGTTAAGCCATTCAACTCAGTTATCTGAACATTGATTTATATTGGTTTGAAATTTTAATTCTAATTAGATAGAAAGATTTATTTTGTCATACAAATCAGGTTATGTATTGGTCAACAGGATATGATTTGTCAATCGAGTCAAAAGCAACTTAATAAAAAAAAATGACTTTTGCTTTGTGTCAAGGAATTCAACTCAGTTATCTGAACATAATTAAGTCAGATTAGGGTTAAGCACTAATTTTGATAGCTTGTGTTATATTACTGTCTCAACCTTCATGGGTAATTTAGCTACTTTCTCACGCTACTACAATTATGTCTGCTAATTTAATACATTGGTGGGTTTGTGTTTTTTACATTAGATTAAACATTTGGCTTTAAGGGAAGACCATCTATGAACAAACTTCTAATTTTGTTCTCATAAAGAGTGTTTCTTTTATTTTTCTATTTGCAAATGTGTATAAGCATATTGTTCATGTGTGTATGTAAATATTATCTTATCTGAAAGAGAAGTTTTGCTTACTTGCAGTGGATATGGAATAGCCGCACAAGCATTAACAGCGGTAATAAGAGCTTATGATGGTCGTGGTCCTCATACAATGCTCACATCCATTATCTTAAGGACACTTGATCTTTCTTCTCCAGATGAACTTATCGGGTTTATGCTCTAAGACTACATCTAATAGCTTCAGTAACTAGTTTACATTGTGGGCTATATAACAAATTTCTTTTAGTTTTTCCTTCAAATTTTGGACAAAAACAAACTGAAAATTTTGGTTCATCAGTCAACATTTCTGTGAGAAATCCCTTTGATTGTTGCATTTGAGAACTGCAAAATATGCATGAGGTATTCTTTCGTCACCACCCAAAGAACGCCGAAAATTCATTGATGGAAGTGCTACAAAGCCATAGCAGTGTACAAGAGAGAAAACCAATTTTGATCAGGCATGAGATAGAATTGAGACCTTTTTATCAAGCTTGGTATAGAAAAATTATAAAGGTTTATTTTTTAATTTTGATAGCTACCTTTGATGCCAGTTGCTGTCTGGCTGGGCTGATATTTAGCCATGATTTATACTTTGAGGCTGCTTGGTTAGCAGATTCAGTCACTAACTCGCTAAGCCCCCCTTAAAAAAACTCCTTAGTGAGGCTCTTGTAAACGCTGCAGTTTGTCACTGCTTGCCAGTTATTAGCTTATGTTTCATTATTATTATTTTTTTAAAGTGTGCTAGTATTAAAGTAATCTCCCTTCAGAAACTATTTATAGAAGTCTAACTAATAATTTTTAGGAGACCTTTGAAGTGCCATTTTGAGGCCTTTAATTGGTTTCGTTTGAAGCCCAATTCTATGGTACATGTGAATTGTGATGCATATGAGTGGTTATTAAGATTATAACAAGTAATTTTTGTGAATAACATGATTTTGGATAGAAACTTGATATTTTTGGAACATTTGATCTTTGCTTCACACAAGAGATTGACATTATATTTTGCTTATTGGTATTTAGGTGGACGTACGCAGATCCATCTTGGGCTCGCATTGCCGCACTTGTTCCTGAAGTTGTATCTTGTGCAGAAGCAGGTGATGAAGTCGCGAACAGGATCTTGCAAGATTCGGTCCAAGAGCTGGCTTTAAGTGTGAAGGCTGTTGTTCAGAGACTCGGTTTGTGCGGGGAAGGTGTGCTATATAAATTACAAGAAAATTTGCCTCTTTTTAAAATATTGGCTTGACATTTATTCTTTAACTCATTAAGGATTTTATCCCTTTCCCCTGGTTTGTAGTTACTATTTCCAATATAGTAAGATAGTGTTATAGATCTAATTTTTTTTTTTTAAAAATTATAGATCTATGACATAGTAGGATGATCGAATTCACTGAGAATAATTTGCTGCATATCGCAGGAAGTGTATGATATGATACTTAAGCTGAGGAAATTTTTTTCTGTGCCCCTTAGGGAAAGTTAATATGTTTCAGGTTTGCTCTGTAAGCATGGATGGGATGTGATAAAACGTAGTTGATCTTAGTCATGTAATTAATATTGAAATCTATCCTATAAAAAAATATAAAAATACTGAAATCTAAATGATATGAGTATACTGTGTTAAAATATATGCAGCTCTATTACATTTTGTCCATTCTCATTCTACTGGTCATTGTCTTCTATTAGTGAGAACTACCATGGCTAACTGTTAGGTATTATTAACGTTGTGCAAATCAGGAGAAATGTGTATCCTTTTTAAACTTGGGCAGATGTTAAGTACTTGCAAGAAATATTGGAAAGCTGATATGAAATACGTAACAATGGATAACTCTGAGTAGTCTACCCTTGTGATAGCTCCCAAATAAATTGCTTTGGTTGTGTTGGGATAATTTTGTGTTTTGGTGAATATATCATTGCAGATGGAACAGATTCTTTTCCCCTTGTCATGGTTGGTGGTGTTCTTGAAGCGAATAGAAGGTGGGATATAGGAAAAGAAGTCATAAAATATATCTCTAAGGAGTACTCTGGAGCATTTCCAATTAGACCAAAGGTATGCATCTGGTCTCCACACAACTTTTCTGAGCAAGCAATTGCTTATGTTTGTAGTGATGCCTTGTGTAAGTGATAGTTATATGCTAAGGATTCTACAATCTACAGCTACTGTCGAGTAAATTTAAAAAATTAAGCTGCTTGTACTGAATTTTACAATTAAAGATTTGAGTAATATTTGGTAGAACATATATTTGGAAGCACACTAGTTATTAGCTAGTCAAGATGGTATGATGCATGGGCATAGGTTAAAAAGATTACACAAGCAGAGTGCAGAAATACTACTCTTGGTTCAAGAAATAGTTTTTGGGTCATCCAATTGGATGAAATTGGGTTTGCTGAGTTTATTATTTGTGGTTTTACTTGGGCCCATATGGGCACTCAACCCTAATCATGGAGTGAGATATATTGCCTAGAGTAATAATCTAAAAGATGTTCTTCCCTTTACTTTTAGCAATTCTCTGGATTCATATGTTAATAATATTTAAAAATGCGGCAAGTTAAGGAATATTTTGAAGATAATCTAGAGTCTTTTCTTTACGTGTTGCATCAAGGTGTAATTTTGGAAAAAGATAACAAAGGAGAAAATAAATATTTTCAAGGTGCTTGCAGAAAGCTTCCCAACTGAACCATATTCTTTGTGTGATGTACTTAGTTATGATGTAGTGGTGTGAACTGTAAATGTATCTACAAAAAAAAAAAGGTAGACTATATGGAACTTTAACAAAATATCAAAGTGATTCATTTTCACCCCTTTTTCTCTGGATAGTGAGCTTTACATTTTATTAAATTGGGTATCTGTCCACGTGCACATACAACTTTCGCATTTTGTAACATATATTCGTTTTGCAAATTTGTGATGTTGTCTTCTTTTTATCAACACCAGGTGGAGCCGGCTGTGGGGGCAGCATTGCTGGCTTGGAATTCGTCCATGAAAGAATCAAACAAAGAAGCGTATACAAGATGACCTCTGCTTATGCTGAAGAATTCAAATGTACAGGACATATTGGAAGGAAAACAAGCAGTTTGAGACAAAAATAAAAATGATTGAAGCACATTTTTCTCCATACAGTGTTAGGTATTTATCAATCTAGTGTTGGTAGGCTGATTTTTTAAAATTAATTTCTGTCGATTTCAGACTTGATTTTAGCTTCTTATGTAAAAATATTTGCACTTAAAAAAAAGTGTACAAAAATTCTGTTGGGAATTATGATGAAAGCATGCATTGTGCTTGCGTTGCATTATCTGCAATTGCATTTTGTTGTTAGAAGCCCAAGTGCCCAACCTCAAACTCATTCTCAACCTCCGTGTTGTTTTAGCCTTAAGCATACCAAATGCTCCAATGAGTTTTTTTTTAATGTAATGGGTTGGTTGTCAGGGGTTTGCAATGTGTTTAACAGGAGAAAAATATTTGGTGCACCGTTGAGTAGTACATCCGGCCACCGAAAATCACATGTGGTGCATTTGACAGTTATGTTTTATTTTCAGCGGTTAAGTGTGCCATGTCAGCAGAAGATTTTATAGTTTAACAGACCCCATTTCAAATTTATAAATTGCTAGCCTAATTGCCAAATCTGATGAGAGTATTGGACTTCTTATTTGTGCCTGGTCCAATTGTTTATGTCTTCGTTACTGCAAATATTGAATATGGTAACCGAACCGTCTAAGGGTGCTCAATTGCTCATTCAGTATTTACGCAGTCTGACACCAACTGGATGTCTTGTAATACATGCATTATTCGGAAAAGAAAAAAGGTGTTGATGGTCGGCATTAGAGAAAGATTAAGTGATGATATTACACCTAATTAGGAAGGTTTTCCGACAAAGAAGAAGAATGAGAAAAAAAAAATAGCAATAATTGGGAAAACAGAAATTGAGGTGCCAATTTGAAAGTGGGGACATAAAAGGTCGAACCATATTGGGTCCAATTGGAAGCTGTGAAGATGACATGACAGGAAGAGGACAACCAAGTCTGGTCCAAAGTTGTGGATATAAATGCCTTTGCCCACAAGGCACAAGCTTCAACTGGAGGGACCAATCTCCCACATCAATCTATGTCTATCTTCCAACATCAAACAACAGTATATATGCATCAAACAAACAAGATGAGTTGCAGGAAATCATCTATACACCTGTTTGGTTAACAAGAAAAACATACTAAGAATGTTAAAAGTTTAGATCAACATATAATCTAGATTTATTTATTATATATTTAAAACGCAATTACTTGAATTCCTAAAGAGTTTTTATTTTTATTTTTATACTTTAATAATAGAATACTTATATATGTGAAAAGAACAAGCTTTTTAATAACAAGACAATGGATAAACATTGCAATTTCATATTCTTTTCCATTTCCATATCTTTTTTTTTTTGAGACATCATATCTATTAATTCATGTATTTTTTTGAAAGCTTTCGCCATTGGTAGAATTCGAACCGCTGACCTGGGAGTTATTTGCCCAAGCCCCAAGCTCGTCCATTACTTGCTGAACTACGCCCACGTTGGCCCATTTCCATATCTCAATTAAGCTGTCTTCCTCCCTCGCTCTCCTTTGCAATGTGCCCTTATTACTACTTACAACTTGCCTAGCCTGATATGATTTGATTCAAAATGTTCAACACTTAAATGTTTGAGAAAGACAATAATTAAAAGCAGAAACAAGATATATTAGCTTGGGCCTATAGCTAGGATGATGATTCTAGTAACATAATACAACAAGTCGAAGGCAAGAATAATATCTTTTGATCACTTGAAAATTCTTAGTGATAACAAAACTAGCTATAGCTAAACTAGACCTAGTTGATGTAATTGATTGAGGACCAATGATTCTTTTCTGTTCTTTTTTTTGCAAGTTGGAAATAAGAGACGGTGGACATTGTGGCCACTTAAGAACAAACAATATCTCATGTCAAAGACAACAAAAGATTCTTCTGTAAAGTATTGAATCTAAGATAACATTGTTTATAAATATTAATCCAATCTGTAACCAAATTATATACAATGCTTTCGATACTTGTGAATCTATATATTTTCTTTCATTTTTGGCCGATTACCAAATTGGTCCTAAATTTTTTTCTTAATTCTAACTTGTTTGTGACCTTTTCGTTTTTGACCAAATTGATTCCCATGAACCAAATCGATCCCAGACTTTTAAGAAATATCAGATTGGTCCTCATTGACCGTTAATTCAAACCTTTAACTTTAATAGAAATGATGAAATAACTTTATTAGCCCTATTTCAAATTGAAATATATATATATATATATATATATATATATTCAAAATGATTGTTTTACCATTAAATCAATTCACCAAATATCATCAATATAATTACTACAAAATAAATTAATTAAAAAACTAAAATAAAAATTAATAAGTAAAATAAATATTAAGTTCAAAAATGAAAATAAAATTGTTTTTTTATTTCAATTTTTTAAAAATAGTAACCGAAGACCATACTAATGGTCTTCGGTGGAGGTGGATGACCTCCACCATCCAAAACCCAGACCACGATTTGGGTTCAAGTTCGTGGAGGAATCCTCCACGAAAAACTGGTTTGTGGATGACCTTCACAACCTATAACCCAGATCTGGGTTCAACTTCATAGAGGAGTCCTCCACAACCCAGATCACAATCTGGGTTCATGTCTGTGGATGAGCTGTCCACGAACGGGTTTGTGAAGCCTACTCCACGGACTGGATCGTGGAGGCACCTCCACGTTTTAGAAATCTGGAATCCAGATCGTGGAGAAGATCCTCCACGATCTGGGTCGTGGAGGAGGATGCCTCTTCCACTGGATGTCATAAATGGTGGCATATGTTATTTTTTTAAATATATTAAATCTTTTTTTTTGAAATAAAAAATATTAAATCTTCAAATAAATGTTCCCTTTTCAAAAAAATAATCTTCAAATAATTAATTTCAATAAAGTACAATTTTATAATACAAGTACAATTTTACCTTAAATGTATTAAAGTTGACTAACAGATATTGATCAGAGGGACTAATTTGGTACATATGAAAAACATAGGACCGATTTGGTTAGAAACGAAGAGGTCACAAACAAGTTGGAATTAAGTAAAAAGTTATTGACTAATTTGGTAATGCCCTACACTTTTTATAATTATATTAACCATTTGTAGTATTTTTAATAATGCAAATCCAACAATAACCATTTTAATAGCACAAAACTAAATAGGTAGCCACTAGGTAATTACCGTTTAGAATATAATTACCCACTAACTGTAATTAAGCTGGTACTAACCGCCTACAATATGTCAGTTGTCATGCTTTTTAGAGTCCACAAAGTTGTGAGTTGTGAGGGTGATAGAATTGGTCATTTCCTTATCTTATTGTTGTTCATTTATGATGTCTTGCTGGCGCCTCCAAAGGAGCTCGTGGTCGGGGTCCAAAGTATATTAGCAACTTCAAGATAAGCTCTGATGGTGTGAAGCAGGATTTGACACCTTATAAGTAAATTATAAGAGCATAGCCGGTAAGGTTTCTAAAATTTTCTTTATATTTAGAGAGTCAGTTATACTTTTTACGGATAGAGAGTCATATAAGAAATTAACACCGTAACAAACTTCTTTAAAGATGACCCATTATTATTTGTTTCTAATTTTTAATTAAAAAATAAATATTACTTTTTTATATATAAATATAAAACGGCAAATATAAATATACATATATTATAGAAATATATAATATTGGGTTTTTTTATAAAGAAAAAAAATTGGGTTTAATAAATAAAACAAAATTTGGGTTAAATAAAAAAGAAAGAGTTGTTAAATACTTGAATATATACCATTGCAAATGAATGATGTGGACTCATCTTGGCCACTCATGTTATTTGGGGAGTGGAAAAAAAAAATAAGGAGGAATGCTTCACTCCTTACATTTGGAGGGCCTTTGACTGGAAAAATATTTAGGGAATGAGATAGAGAGACTATTGGAGCAAATTCCGGTCCAACCTCCCTACTAATAGTCAAAGACATTCTATTTTCCGGTCTATTAGGGGTGCTCTGATAGTGTGAAGCATGATTTGACACCTTATAAGTAAACTAATACCTAATTAACATTATTGGTATCGGAGACTAGAATGTTTTTTATTCAAAGTTTTCTTTTATTGGCAAATTTTGTCACGATTCTGTTTGTTTGTTAAGTCATTAGCTTTCAAATTATATACATGCAGTAATATGATAGGACTGGAGATAAATTCATGATTTTAGCTTTTAAATTATGGGATTTTTTTTTATTTATCCATACCCAATAAGGGTTTTTTTGTGTGTGTATCAACTATAATCATTGGTGTGACCAAAATACCCTCTTATGTTGTTACTATCTCTCTCTTTCTCTTTTTCCACTATTTTTCTCTCTCTTCTCTCTTTATGCATTTGCCTCATTTAATTTCTCTTACTAAGCATTCCAAAATCTTCCTCCTAAAATCTTTGTTATGCCCAAATACATTCCAATCTACCACATTTGCAAAAGTTTTCCAGTTAAAGTTTTGAAAAAGTTCAAGAAGTCAGCATACCAAACCCATGTTCATTAAAGAAGCTTGAAATGCCATAAATTATTTTATGGCATGTCCTTATTTAGTGTTTTTGGAGTGAAAATGGTGTATTGGTGCAAAACAAAACTCGGATTTCGATTTACAACAGCTTTAAACTCCGAACTTTACAAGCTGGTTATAAACTAGAATTTTACATTTGACAATATGAGATTGGTCAGGTGGTATACCCCTTACACCTACACCATAAGGTCGTGAATTCCAGTCTCTCTCCATTCCCTAAATTATTGTAATATTTCAAAAAATTAAAAAAAAAACTAGAACTTTACATTTTAGTTATGAAATAGAACTTTATGGGTAGTTATAAAATGTGAAACTTTATACCCTAGATATAAAATGAAACTTCACACATCATTTATTAAATGAAATTAACTTTATATGCTAGGGATGAAATTAACTTTATATGTTAGTATTGAAACAAAATTTACACGCCAATTTTGAAACAAACTTTACACGTCAATATATACACAAACTTTACACATCAATGTATATTTTCGAGAATCATAAATGAGCGAACATGTTGACTTGGAGTGATAGATCTAACATCACAATAGGCCACAAGCGTCGATTCGTTGTTTCTTTATCCAGATACAGTCATCGTGTCATCGCGTTGTTCGTTGTTCGTACTTTCTTTCTCTGCCTTCTAATTTTCCATCTCTTCCAATTCTTTTAGATCAAGTTTGGTAACTATAGTGGAATAGTAATCAGTTTTTTATTTGGTTGAAACTTTAGAATTAGTCTCTGATTCAGTATTATTTTGTTTGGCTAACAACCGAATGAAATAGAGTTAACCTATATTTTAACCAAAATACCCCTAATAACATGATAAGGGTTAAAAAGTTAACTGGGCCTAGACTAGACAAGATATCTTTTCTAGTTCAAGTGGTATCAGAGCCTTGGCGTCTGATCGAAGTGCCGAGTTCGAGCCCTGGGAAGTGCGAAAAATTCCTGGCTCCCGTGAACTCACTCTGGGTGGACCCTAGGTGGGGAGTGGGTGATATGAAAAGATTAAAAGGAAAACTGGGCCTAGACTAGACAAAATATCTTTTCTAGCTCAAGTGTTTATAATAATATATATATATATATATATATATAACTTACAAAATAATTTATATTATATATATAATAGTATAATCTATATATAATATATACATATATTATATATAATAGTATAATCTATATAATATATATAATAATATAATATATAATACATGTATATATATTATATATAATAATTAATATATAATGTATATATATTAAATAATATATATCATTATATCATTATATATAATAATAATAATAATAATAATAATAATAATATATTATTTTTGAAAAAGGAGGGTATTTTTGGAATAGAGTTGGGGAATATGATGGTAGTTATGGAATACCAATTTTAGTTTGGAATTGGAATGTGTATTCCATTGGTTTTCGGATGGAAAGCCCATTCTACCAAAATGGTGGAATCAACATTCCAATGGAATCCCCATTCCATTACATTTTAGCAAACCAAATATTAGGAATGACTTTCTTTCCATTACATTTCATCCAACCAAACATGACATTAGTAACTTTCTCTCTCTTCCAATTCTCTATCCAGGATTCTCTCTCAAACATTAGTGACTGAAGTGATGCTAATTAATATGACCAATAGCTCTAGATTTCATATGAGGTAGACTTTTGGCATTGGCAAGATGGGATTTCCACCAAAGTTGGTGCAGCTAAACATCATATGCACATCCATTATCCCACTCTATATATGTAAAGTAAAGCCCAGTTGTCTGGCTCACTATAGTTTTTGATGTGAAGGTTCCAAAGAGAATATCCCACAAAAAGTTTCCAAATATTTGCCTTGGAGAGGAGCACAGAATACCACAAGTGCAGATATATAAGAATCTAGACAAGATATAATACCATTACACAAATTGTAAGAAGCAATAAGCACGCTAATTAAGAGTGGGTTTAGGTATGTCTTTTCAAATAGAGCTTTTAGAGTAGATATTTTTGTAGTAGAGCTTCTAATGAGTAGAGCTTCTAACAAAAAGACTTTTGGTTGTGGAAATTACAAAAAAAGTGTGTTGACAATGTATTTTTAAAATAGCTTTTAATTTAATTGTGTAAATTACAAAAAGGGTGATGACAATGAATTTAATGAAAGAATTGTATAGTGGAATATTTAAAATTTATAAAGGGTAGTTGAGTCAATTCATATGTTTTAAAAAAGCTCAAAAAAAAACTTTTTGGAAAAGCCCAAATTTTGGGCTTCTTCAAACAGATATAAAATGACTTTTATAAAGGGTAATTGAGACAATTCATACATTAAAAAAGTTGTTTTCAGTTTTGCCAAACAACTAAAAAAAACCTCAAAATAGCTTCTAACTTAAAAAAACGCTTTTGATCCTTACAAAAGCCATACCAAACACACACTAAGCAGATAGAGGATTTGAAAAGAAACTACTCATTACTCAACATTGTTCATCTACTTATCCAAACACTTTGATGAGTGAGGCCTGAGGGGGATCAAAATAAGATGATTTGATTAAAGAAGAGTCCCCACAAACCCATAACAAGCTAACATGGTGTTGCAGATTCATGGTATTGTGTAATCATAAATCACAATTACAGATTCATGGTACAATAAGGGTAGTTGGCTACCATTACTCTTGATGCATACTATTCCTCTTATTCTACCATTCAATTGATTGTGTACATTGACTCAACAAAAGGGATGCATCACAAAATGATTTGATTTCATATCACCGACCTTCCTTTTATCGCGGGTTAGAAATAAGAAAATTCGGATTTTTTCCGATTAGTTTAAGCTTTCTGTTGGGTTATTTCTTAATAGCTTTATCTTCTGAGTCGGTTGATTATTAACGTATTATCATAAACTTGTTATACCAAAGAGATCTGGGTTCGAGTTTCCTTATGTGATTATATCTAAAATTTAGTGTGTGTTTGTATTAGGATTCGAGCCAGCCCGTTACGCATGAAAAAAAAAGGGCAAGATGTTTTAGGAAAGTTAAAATAATAATAATAAACATTGTTGGCGTATGAAAAAAATGAAATTTTCCTAGCAAACAAACGTACCAATAAGCTATCTCTAAGTATTGTAAAGATTCTCATAAACAATTAATTAGATAGCAATGAACACATGATTAGAATCTTTGGCAGTTTCCATTTCAGCCTGCCAATCTAATATGCTAAAAGGGTAATAATATGTGCTGTATCATTTTACAAAAAAAGAGAAAAAGGGTGCGCATATATAGCAAACATCAAGAAGCAAGAGATGTAAATATTTATACATGTATGAGACAGCAACATCCATCTTATTTTTGCTGGTGTCAACAAAAATTCTGGCAGAAAGTAATCTCTTGTTTTCATCCTTGAAGGAAGTAGCATCATTAAATTTATATATACCAGAACTGATTTAATCTTTCATAACTTTACAGAGGAACTCCGCTGTTTCGTTTATGAACTATATAACTCTTTATCGATCTGGTGAGAATTTATAAATGCACGCGTGTTCAACTGGGTATTGGCTTTCACTATCTTCAATTGGTCCTATAATAAATAGATGGGGGACCATGGTCCATGAGCATATGATTATCATGTGTTCTCAATTCTCTTCTCTCATTGATTAACCTGTTGACAAGTAGAAATATTTAGATCAAACAGATATTGCATGATGATGACACTTGTGGCATTTAACATATAAGATGTGAATATTGTTTTTTGAGTTGTAAACTCATTAAAACAGTTGGGATTGAAAAATATAGCAACAAAGGGCAACTTAATGCTAGACAATGATAGAGAAGAAGATTTGAGATTTGTGTGGCTAAATAAGTTCCTGTAAGGCTTATTGTTGCAAATTTGATTTTCTATAAACAAGTCATATAAATTTCCCAGAATTGGGAGAACTATCAACCACGTGAAGGTGTCGAATAGCCTTCATCAAGTTTGGTCCCAAACGATCGTTTAAATTTTCTTTTCAGGTTCGAAAGGCACAGATGGTTGTGTAATGAATTTAATGGAATTATGCATTTATGAACTTGAACTTTCATTTCCAGCTACAGATAACAGCACTATATCTCAACTATAGTGTAGCCTTTTTAATTCAAACAATACAAAACATTTATAGAAAAAGAGATTGAAATGACTAGGCAGTACTCTTACCACTTTGAGGGCCATTATCTGGTGCAGCTCCTCCAGTGTAAGGTCCACAACTACTACTGCTTGGTGGTGTCCCTATTTGACTCTGCACTGTTGGAGAACCAAATCTAAACATATTCATAGGCTGCAACACAACATTACCAGGAAGGTAAAAAAAAAATGTGAGTTATATATTCAATTAGATGAAGTAAGAGCAATTTATATGCCAAACAAGCAGCAAAACCTGAGCGGGGGTTTGCATATGGTGAAAACCCATATAACGCGCATATTGTTCCGTAAAGTTTGGATTTTGCATCTGATTTTGGTAATTAGCTGGATTCAACATTGATGTTTGATTCATTACAGCCTGGTTTTGTGCTTGAGCCATAGACATGGATTGATCAACAAGAGGGACCCTTGACAAATGCATAGGATTAGTAATAGAAGGCATCGCGGCAGGACCCATTCCCATACCCATGCGAGACATATAATGTTGTACTCCTGGAAACATCATAGGGGCCATCCCACTACCCATCCACATTACCTGAGAAACCTACAATTACTTGTCAGTGGCAGCATGAATTACTAATTGTACTACAAATTTTGTTTTTACAAGATCCATTGATATTCTACCTGAAGTTGTAACTGAAGTGATTTCAAGTATTCAATTGCCTCATCTAGCATTGATGCTTTATCTGTCTGCAAGATTGTAACGAATTTCAGTCATAAGCGAAAATAACATCAATAATATAACTCAAACTGAACCCAAAGAGAAGTTAATTTGCAGCTTTGATCTAGTGAAGGCCATATTAAATCTGATCCTACACTGTTGTCTTTCAACTTACACTCTACATCCTCATTTACATTTACTGAAAAGAATCCAACTTATAAATTTGGTTGCATTAAGTTATGATAATGAAGTTCCGAGAACAACGAAAATAAGTAACAATAGTAAAACACTAACAAAAAACTTAGCTAGAAAGAAATCTAGTAAAAACAGACCTTGTTGCAGTGAGGTATGAGCTCTTGCAATGCCTTCATCTTCTCATTGATCCTGTCCCTCCGTCTCTGCAGATATGTAAGAATACAAAGTTCAAACATTTGGTTACTAATTTCGCAAACTTTCAAGTGCTAGGAAATTTCAATTTCTAGTACCCTACCCTTTCTGAGAGATTGTGTACTTCAGCTGCGCGGCTCCTGCGACAGGATCCAGATCTTTGAACTGATTTGTTCCCAGCTGGAGATTCTAGTTCAGCAGCCTATATAACATGTCAAATTTTATATGAATTGAATGTTATTAGTTATTACACAAAAAAACTAATAATGATCCTATTCACAAGCATATATGAAATGTGAAAGAGTTTTTAGCTTTTACGTCACTTTGGCACTCAGATTCTCCTGCATCTCTACTCTTTCTTTTGTTGCTATTATTGTCCCCAGTAGATTGCTTGCTTGTTCTGTTAAAACTACTGCCAGATCCACCGGAAGACGAAGTCACAGTCGGTTCAAGTGTGTCAGTTTTATTACCTTTCTTCTCAGCTTGATGAGAAATCACTTTTCGGATATCATCCTTCAAATTCCCATGAGACAAACCAGTACTAGTCCTGATATCATTATTATTGCTCGAGGCTCGGCTCACATCAAGATCATATGCAACTTGATTGCTACTACAATGGCTTGAACCAACTGTCATAACAGAACACTCCCTCATCTCAGCTTGTGTCAAATTTCCAACCCCTTTTCGACCGAATTGTCCTCCATTACAGGATGATCCCAATTCACCCTTTGGTGGAGGAGCTTCAGGTTGAGCAAAGTGAACAACTTTTCCAGCACCACCTAAACAACTTTTACTTTGCTGGGCTACAACTGCATCATCAAAATCAGATCTTGGAGGAGGCATTACACAATTTACACTTCTTTGAAATCCTGAAACAATTGGATGGTTAACATTTGGTGGTTGTTGTGAACTTGTGACAGCACCAAATTTAACCATTTTTTCTTCTTCAAATTGCCTTATTGGCTGCTTATCAGTTTCCATAGAAGCAGGCAATGGCAATCCAGAGAAAAAATTGGAATAAAATTCTTTTTCGAAAGAATCTTCGATTGGGGATTGCATCCATGAGACTGTTTCTTCATCCTGAATCAAATTACTTGAATTGCCACCATATGATCCTCCACAACCCCCCCTTAATGTCTGTTTGTGAACATGTCTGGTTTCATTAGGATTTATTAGACTTGGTTTTCTGTGTGTTTGACTGTTCAAAACAACCTGCCCGTTTCGCCATAGGAGCTCTACTATCTCATTATTTGGCCTGAAATGTAAAATATAACCACAAAAGCTTTTTAGAGAGAAACACAAATAAATTTTTTTAGTGATGATGAGTTGGTACAATTTAGAGAGAGAACAGACCCTGTAGATGTCTTGTGATTGGTAACAGGCAGATCACCTTCAAAATTCCAATCAGGGATGCATGGATTCATGGTTTAAAGGACAGAAATTTTCTGCATAACAGGACAGAACAGAGCATTTAATTAATTATATCAACACAAAATCATAGCAAAAGTACTCTCTCTCTCATAAACAAAGCACCAAAACAGTAAAATACACAACCCCACAAAAAAAAACACTAAACTAACTTTAATTATTTGATGGATTAGTTGACTTAGTAATCAAAAGGAACAAAACAAATGGTTTTAAATTGAACTTCTATGCCATATATGGAAGCATCATAAATAGCAATTGACTGAAGCCCTACTTAACTATTCCTAAACAAGTAAGATTAGATTCTTCTCATGATTAATTATCACTAATTTTGTTTTACCTTTTTTTTTGGCATCATTGCAAGTTTTAGAATAAACAAAGAGTACAAGACCTTTTTCCCCCAAGAAAGAGAAAAAGAATGATTGAAAATTCAATAAACAGAGTGAGAAGAAGAAGAAAAAAAAAAGACCATGGAAAGATTTAAAAATTATGAAAAAAATAAAATAATAATTAACCAAACAACAGTAGTCTTCTGTCATAAGTCATAACCAAGAAAAAATATGCTTCACATGATTGTGGTAAAGGAAACAGAGAAAGAACATTTTGTTTTCAAAATAAACCAGACAAAGAAGAGAAGAAACATGGCTTTTTAAAAGAAAACCCAGAAATGGAAATGGAAATGAAATCAAAAGTAAAGCTGACCAGAGGTTAAAAGCTATGACTTCTCTTCAACAAGAAATTGAAACTGAAACAGAAATACTTTAGTTTCTCTCACTCTCTTAGCCTCTTTTAAAGAAAAAGCTGATAATGTGAACGTGAACTCATTAAATGATAAATTTTTGGAGAAGCAGGGGACCAGTGTTTTTATGTAGTTTGAGGAAATTACAAACACTCCCTAAGGTTTGGGTTAAGACACCTAGACCAAAATATTTACTTATGCTACACTACCACCCTTACACTTAATAAACCTCCGATTAAATCAAACGGCAACTATTACTTTTGTTTTTCGTTTTTTTTTTTCATTCAAAAACTTCATTTTTGATGTAAAAATATGAAATAGAGAAGGCATGTCAGCTGCCTCCTTCTTGTCCTTCTCTATTAAATAAGTAAATGACACATGTAAGAACTAGTTAATTCACGATCTTGATTCTTGTACCAAACTTTCAATCACATTGAGATTTGTAATTTTAACATGATTGAAAGAATTTTTTTTTTTTTGGTATAAATAGAGACATCTTACACTGAATCTATAAAAATGTTGCCTCCTTTAACACATTGGAGGAGGCGTTCCTCCATCTAATGTAACATATATTATTTGGATCTTAATTATGGTTTTAGTTTCTACAAGTGGTCTTCATTTTCCTTTCCTTTTCTAATTAATTTTTAAAAAAATATATATTTTCATTTTTTGTTCCATTATGTTTTTACTTTTACTTTTATATGTATAAGGGTATTTTAGATATTTCAAAGGTTAAATCGGATCAACTTTAATAGAATGTTAACTACCTTTAGATAAGAGGGTTTTTTTTTTTTTTTTTAAAGAGAAGATGTAGAGGTGTTATTGTAGAAAAATTTAACGTTTTCATTTAGATGTCTTGACTCATAACCTGAAGGGGTTGTATGTAATTTCCCTTATGCAGCTCTGGTAATGTGAAAAATGTAATGATGAACAATTCAGTGTCGTACACGTGGCGTATTATTATAGGGGGTTTGTTTGATGTGGGACCGTTTGGAGGTAGGAAATCTACAAACTACAAGCCAATAGAAAGTGTGATCAGAAAGTGAGTAGTAGTGCTGCCACGTGTGCAGTAACAGTCGGTATTTTTATTAGGTAATGATTAAAGGATAATGTTGTCAGAAGAAAATGTTTTTGACAAGTAACGGATAGAATTGGCCAATTAGGCAATAGGCATTGATTTGATATTCCAAGTTGGAAGATGCAATTCCCACTTACTATAATTTTGAGAGTGATGAAACTTGAAAGGGAGAAAATATGATTCAAATATATAATTTCATAGGGTGGAGACTAGAGACATACTTACTATTTAAAATATTGGATTTTTACATTTTTTTTAGACAATATATTAATTAATTCAGGTATTTTTTTGAAAGCTTTCGCTATTGGTAGGATTCGAGCCGTTGACTTGAGAGTCATTTGACTAAGCCTTAAACTCGTCCATCTACCAGATAAGCTACAGCCCCTGTTGATGTATTTTTACATTGTTAAATGTTGTGATGATGTATTAAAATTATATTTAAAAAACATAATAAAGTTTATTTTTAATAAGAAGGAATATTGCAATCTTCGGCAATTAATCCGTTCATTACACAAATATTCCCTAAACTCCATTGACTAACGGTTTGACTAACACCCGAGTTAATAGTCCAAGGGTAAAATCTCCTTTTCATACGTCAACAAATAATTTAAGGGTGCCGATATTAACATTCATAAAAAATATTAGTATATCCATATTTTATTTAACAATTTAATTACAAAAATATTCTAATAAAAATTTACCAATAAGAACAAACTATTTTCATTAAAAATAAACAAAATAATATATATACTTATTAATTACACTTATGTCTTCAACTATATTAATTTATTAAAAAAAATTACTGTTCAAAAAAAAATTATGATAAACCCTATTTTTTATGATAAACTCTAATTAAATTCTAATTTTATTTCAAGTATCAAACTTTCTCATCATCACATGATTATCATATTGTTTTTATCTTTCTTTTATGTATAATTATGAACTCTGTCAATAAACAATTTTTTTTTAATGACAGTTATAGATATCAACATGTTTTTATTTTTTATTTTTAAAGATAGTTGTATATATCAATAAGTTTTTTTTTAAGATAGCTGCAAATATTAATAAGTTTTTTTTAGATAGCTGTATAAATAAGAGAATTCCAAATAAAATCTATTAACCCTATATACGGTTCTACATATTCCCTTTTATAAGGCTCTTATATTCGAGATATTTCCAAAAGTAGATTGTACCATCATTAAGAGATGATTTGATTCCAAAAATAATGTGATTTGTTTTTATAAATTGGGTGTGAAACTACCTCTAACACCTTTCATAATTACAAATCAACTAATATAAAAATTACAAAACTGGCCCAAAAAATTTTAAATTAAAAATCTACAAAAAAAAAATACTCCATTGGGGATGGAGTAGACTAAACCTCCGGTGATGTCTCCCCCAACCTCCGGTGATATCTCTTGTAGTTCATGGAGAAGGTTCTTCCACGAACCAGAAGGGACGACAAATCTCTTTTGCCTACTATAGGAGATTTTGTTTTCATTTAGCGACTGAAGGAGATCGGTGATGATCTCCTTTGATCTCCTCCCTTCAGAGGGGATTTGTCGTCCCTTTCTCTGCAAACCGGAGGATGTTCATTGTCTATGGAGTTTTTTTTAGATGATCAATTTAATTTTAAAATTATTATTTAAGATAAAAGTGCATAGGCAATTTAGTACTCTCCCTTTAGCACCTAAATAATCAATTAGTCAACCTAACAGTCAATGCTTTTTAGGTATTGTTCGTGAAATTAATTATTTAATTAATTATCAAAGAATATTGCTTATATACAGGGATGTAACCGGGATTACACATCAAGGTAGGCTAGAATGAATTTTTTTTAATTTTTTTTACCGACAATACGAGAAAATGTTATTAATTATAAATAAATATACACCTAGCCAAGATGACATATTAGCTAGACTTACACAATAAATGTATATTCTAAATAAATACATTAACAAAATTAATAAAAAAAGTAAATTAACAATAAAATATAAAATAAACATGAAATGCAAATAAATTAAATACTAATTATGTTGTAGTCAACGATTTTTCAAAAATAAAAAATCACAAAAATAAGTTATTAAATTAATCCTTAATTTATTTACCTTCTATACATGTTTTAAGAAACAAGAAACGTTTATATTATTATTTACTAACAAATATAGAAGGAAAATAATAATTTAAAAAATTAATGTTAAACAACCAAAAAAATCAGCCTAAAAACCAACTTAAATGATGTGGCAAGTGGTTTATTCATTAGAGTAATGTTATACAACTCAACTAATTAACTCATATTTCAACCCAAATGATGTGGCAAGTGAGTTGTCATCACCACACACACAATATGAGATGATATGGTTAATGAAAAAATAACTTGCCACATCATTTGTATTGAAATTTGGGCTAAATTTTTGGGTTGTCTAGCATTAGTGTATTCATTAACCACATCATCCCATGATTTGTGTGGTAATTATTTGGATTTAATTCTGGGTTAATTATTTGGGCTGTATAGTATTATTCTAATTAAAAACCTTAAAAAAAGAATTTAAAAGCATGTATCTAAATTTCAATCAAAACAACAAGAAATTCATTAAGCAATATTGTTATTTTGTAAATTTAAAATTAGATTAACCGATAATTAGATTATTGCTAAAATTTTATAAACTAAAATTATAATAATCCTAAAATCTCAATATAAAATAAAATGTTTAAATTCATAATATTCATAAAAACATAGTTTATTGGAAGATCAATTGTCAGTATTAATAAAGAAATTGAACAAAATTTAAGTAAATATGGAAAATTATAAGAGAAAATAATTATTAAAGAAAAAAATAAAATAGGTCACACAACCTCGTGATTCGTAAAAATAGTTTGCCAAAACACAGTACATAAGTACATAATTACCTCCTACATTACTCGTGGTTCTACTACTGCTGCACGTCTTCCTAATGTTAAGAAATATTTTTTATTTATTTTTTCTAACTTTCCAATTTTTTTAGAAAGGCTAGGGTGGCCTTGCAATGAAGGTACGTCCCTGCTTATATACGATGAAAGTTAGTACATTTTTTCCTAAACAAAAAAGTTTGTTTATGAAATGCTTATTTATGATATGAACCTAAAATCTTTAGATATGCATGAATATTAAAACATGAACAACAATTCTTTACACATGTAGTGAAGATGGAGAAAGATTAGGATTTGTTTTTGAAGTATTACTTTAATTCAAGGTTTTTATGGAGAGGGAGGAGGACTCGAACCAACAACTTTATGGGATAGGTGTGAAGGGTTCACCGTCGGACCAACCTTATTTTATTAAGAGAAAGATTTGATTGAATAAAGATAATATGATATTGATGGTTCATAATTAAGGGTTTTTTTAGAACAATTATAATTTAGTGATTGAATAAGGAGAATATAATTCGAACTCACAAACCTATTAAAGTATTAATATGTGTGTGATATATTATTAGACCAAACTCATTTTATTGTAGTATAATTTTTTTATTTTTTCTTGTTCAATATACTATGAGATGATTATGAGTTAGGACTCATTTTTAGATAGAATTAGTAAATGGGATCAAGCATGCTATTCAAAAGGACATGTATAGTTAATAATGAGTTAGTATTATTGATTTTTTTTTTCTTAAAAAAAAGAGTTAGGGTAAATTACACTGAACCCCTTGAGGTTTAGACAAGTTATACTTAGGTGGAAAAGTTTCTTTATTATACACTAACACCCCCAAAACTTAAATTTAACTTTTAATATGTCTAAAATACCCATAGTTATATTATTTTATACTTTATTTTTTTTACCTTTTAACCAAAAAGTTTATAAACTTTAATAAAAATAAAAAACTAAATAAAAATATGATTCATTAAATAAATAAATAGTTTAATTTTTTTTAAATAATTAGTTTAAATAAATAAAATAAATAAATAGTTTAAAAATAAATAAATAGTTTTTAAAAATAAAATAAATAAATAGTTTTTAAAAATAAAATAAATAAATAGTTTTAAACTAATAAATAAATAGTTTTAAAATATAAATAAATAAATGAAAAAAATTCAAAAAACATTAAATTTTTTAAGGATGTCCATTAATAGGGACAAAAAAAACTCTAAATATCCAAACTTCTATGGTAAAGATGATGGTGAGAGAAGCTTCAAGGTTCCCAACACTCTTTGGAAATTTAGAGCTTATCTTGTCCCTATTAATGAATATTCTTAAAAATTAATGATTTAAATTTTTTCATTTATTTTTTAAACTATTTATTTATTTATTTAAAACTATTTATTTCTTTGATTTTTTAATTACTTTTTATTTAATTTTTTAATTATTTATTTACTTAATTTTTTTAAAACTATTTATTTATTTAATTTTTTTAAACCATTTATTTATTTAATTTTTTAAAACTATCTACTTATTTAATTTTTTTAACTATTTATTTATTTAATTTTTTAAAACTATTTATTTATTTAATGAATCATATTTTTATTTAGTTTTTTATTTTTATTAAATTTTATAAGTTTTTGGTTAAAAGGAAAAAAAAATAAAGTATAAAATAATATAACTAGGGGTATTTTAGGTATTTTAAAAGTTAAATTTAAGTTTTGGGGGGTGTTAGTGTGTAATAAAGAAACTTTTCCATCTAAGTGTAACTTACCCAAACTGCAAGGGGTTCAGTGTAATTTATTCAAAGAGTTAATAGTGGTTTTTATATTTTACAAATCAAAATATAAAAAATATAAAAATTACAAAATTACAAAAGTTGTGTACGATATAATTCATTAATTTGACAATGATCGGTTTTGTCATTGGAATTCGTGTACTTATTTGAAGGCATATAGCTATATGAATTGATAAAACATGTGGATGGAATTCTGAGTCAGTGACAACCTAGAGACAATTTCTTTTTTCTACCCTGTTAGATGTAAAAGTGGCTGGCATATAAAAGATTCGTTGACATTGTCATCAATAACGTGTATAGATTTACTTTTTTATGCGGTATATAGATAAATTTAATAGATAATTGATTTAAAATTTCGTCTCCAATATTTCTATTAAAACATATTTATTTTTAATAATTTGTTCAATTTTTTTTATTTCTTTACTAAAATAGCTGAAAAATTAAATTCAATTTTAAATATTTGTTGAGTCAACCGAAAAAATACTTGTGCAATAGACCATCTGAAAGTAAACGGTTATATTGATAATGTATAATATTTTTTTTACCACATTAATCACATCAATGTGAGGTTGAAAATACATAGCTGTATTGGAGACATGACCGGCCCTCTTTCTTTGCTAGAGGGGTGACCGCCCCGGGCCCATTTTTTAAAAAGGCCCATATGCATATGATTTCAGCACTTATTCATAGCCCATTTTTGTTTTATATTATATTATAAATGGTCCAGATATTTATTATAAGTATTAGTAAAATTCCCATATTAAAAAAGTTCAAAAGTTAAAATAAACAAAAGAAAATTAGATCAGGACAAAAAAGGTCCAAATGAAATTTTGATTATGTTTTTTTTTCTTCAAACATATACTACCTAAAGCCTAAAGGTCAATTTTTTGTTTGTATTTACAACCACTAACGTCTCTCTCAACTCTCTTAAAAAAAAAGGTCTCTCTCAACTTTCTCAGCTCTCATTTTGTATTATTATTAACTAAATTTTCCTTTTTTTTATTGTGTTTTATGTAAAATAAGAAAAAATGAGTCATTTAATGATAACTCTGGAATTAATCTAACAGTTGATATTAAAAGGTGTTGATTTTATAATATTTAAAAAATTAAAAGAAAGGACATATTTGGTAATATGTGGGTGTACATACAAAATTTCATCTTTTAAAAAATGTTAATAGGGTGCTATACAAATAGAGGTGCACATACTATTTTCAAGGGTTTAAATATTGTCACTTTTTTTTAATTATAAGTATTGAATATATTAAAAAAAATCGTGGGACCCATTTTATGACAATACCTTAATCCTCATTTACATGTTATTAGGCTCACGTTTTCCATTTTTAACATTTTCGTCCCGGGGCTCAAAAATGTCAAGGCCAGCCCTAATTGAAGATGATTTTTAATAAACTGTCTATTTATTCTATACAGTACTTTTTTTTTACAAATCATTCTTACATTGGAGATACTTTTATTTAGTGATCTTGATTCTTGTATGTTTACTATGAAGCTTGTTATCGGTAAAAAAAAAAAAAAGAAAGGCTAATCGCACAAATATAACTATTTAAAAAAAAAAACCTTATTATGTCAATTTTTTTTTTTTGCACAAATATAATTTGAGTTTATATCACTTTAACGAAATTTTAAGAAAATACAAGAAATTAACACAAATATATCTACGTTTGTTAACCACGGTTAAAGTTAAATGTTGACTTTGAAAAGATAAAATTTCCACACCAACATACATTTGTGTTCTTTTCGGTATCTTCCTATGAAATTTTGCTACTGACGTAAACTTGGTGCATGTTTATGCAATTATCCCTGTGTAAAAAACACTACGAGGCCGTTTGATATGGAGTCTTTGTATGGAAATAGGAATCTGATAGCATTCATATGTTTGGTAGTAAATTTGTGTTTTCCAATTCTCAAAAAAGTGATTACCATGAGAATCATATTACATTCTAAGGGGGTAATGTGAAACCCAACCCAGCAGGTGAGTTTCATATTACCCTCCATCTGATTCTCATCTTGGGACTTACCTAAATTTTTTTTTAAAATAATTAATATAAATTAAATGGAATATATATATATATTATAATAATATTATATATAATATATATATATATAATATTATATATTAATATATATTATATAATTATTATATATATATTAATATGTATTATCTAAATTATTTAAATATATATAATATAAGATTTCTATGTGCAACCAAACATAATTATCTAACATTTCCAGGAATCTGACATAATATTTCCATACACAACCAAACACACATATATACAGGTTTCCTAAGAATCACATTAACATGTTTAACTTTATCAGGAATCAGATTATTTTTATTACCTCATACCAAACGATCCCTACATGGTTTGGACTTTCTCAACCAATTGCCTCGCTCCGATTTCTATACTTTCTCTTCTTTTTTTTTCTTTTTTTTTGAGAGCTCATTTGACACATTGTATTGTATTGTATTGTATTGTATTGTGTTGTATTGTATTGGATTATATTGAATTTGATTAAATTTGATTGAACTATATTATTTTTATACAATCTTGTGTTTGATAATATTTCATATTAGATTGTATTGAGTTATACAATATTATGTTGTTATTTTTTTCTTCTAAATATTTTGTTAATTAATAAATTGAAATATTTTTAGAATATAAAAACATATATATGTTATATTAATAAAGAATATTAATAAACATATAATCAAGATTTTGATACATAAATTATTATTCATATAAATATTTTAACATTTATACTATTATAATTAAATTTATTTTATTTTATTTACATAATATTTATTTATTTATTTTAAATTAATATATTAAATAATTATATTAAATTCTATTGTAGTATATTTAAAATTATTATTATTATTATTATTAAATTTTATTATCAGTATTATTATTATTATTATTTATTATTATCACGTTATTATTATTAAAATTTATTATTATTTCTCTCCCCTTTGAATTAGATAATACAACATCAACAGTATTATACCAATTAAAATGTATTAGCTAATACAATACAATATATAACTTCGATAAATTAATACTCAATAAATTAGTAACCTTGATTAAATAATATTTTTAGCCGGTCCCGACTTAGGACCAATGTGGTAAATTAATAATTCGCTAAATTTATAAGATAATAAATTAAAAAAAAAACATAAGTATATATAAATTAATAATCTCCTTATACATCAAAATTATATATATCTATAAACACACACACACACATAACTCAATTAGGAGGCCTTTGTAAAATATGACTCCAATGTTACTTGTTTCCTCTTGAAATTGATGTCTCCTTGGACCTCGTCTCTAAATTTTCTTAGAGCATTAAGAAGCTCTGGTGTAGTGTTCTCGTATTGCAAGAGAAAATTATGCAATGTGATTTTTGCTTGGAGCGCATCTTTACGCGAGATATATTCCAGTACAGAACTATCGTCTTCAACTTCATCTTCTTTATAAAGAATACCTTGATAAATTATTTTTTTATTAATTATTGTATAAATTAATAAATTATTAATTTATCGATTAAATGATATCTCGATTAATTACTAAATTTTCATGGTCCCAAGGGTATTCAATTATAGAGGTTTAATGTTACATTTTAAACCCCTAATGCAATACAAGGTCCAAACATGCATACTAATTTTTAATTTTTTAGTTACTTTCTTTTTGACATAATCAAGGGCGAATCTTCTTAGGGGCTACACGGGGTTATAGCCCCAACTATCTTAAAAAAAAAAATTACAAGTTTTTAATAGTATATTGAATTTATACAATCCTAAGTATCCAATGCAAATGATCCATGTTATCGTGTAGGCATGTAGACATTATCATGAGTCATGACCCAATAGTGTATTAAATTTATACAAACCCAAGTGCAACTGTGCATGTCTTGACTTTTACACGTCTCTTTAATTTTTATTAACAACAGATCCCACCACATCATCACTGTTCACTATCTGACATTTATACTTCGTTTTTTTTCCTTTTTTTTCTCTCTAATATTTTTCTTAATTCTTCAATCTTACTCTATTCTGCCTTGGAATTTTTTTTAACAATCTTGGGACAACATTTGTGTTACGATACTACCTCTGTCATCTTAAATTATAGATTATAATCTCATTTAATCTTGTATATGATATTATCTCGATTCATATTTCTTATTATTATCTTTAGTAGGGTTTCTAAATTTCCCTTCCTATATAAATAGCCTTGTAATGTAATACATTTTTTTATCAAGAAATACAAACATTTACATGGTATCAGAGCTTTCCTCTTTCTAATGAAATTTTTTCTCGATCATTTCTTCCGCACACTATCATGGCCACCACTTCCTCATCCACATCCTCGTCAACTTTTTCTTCCTCCTTTACATCTACTCTACCCGGTCCTACAATTTCCAATTTCATCAAACTATCAAAGACCAACTATCTTCTTTGGACCGCTCAACTGAAATCGTTCCTCATTGGTCATTACATTGATGGTACTATGCCTGCCTATTCCCCTACAATTTCCGCCGCTGATCCCAACCCATGCCTATCTCAAATGGTTTCAGCAAGATCAACTTGTGGTTAGTTATTTGGTGGCCACTATGATAGAGCCCATGCTCTCCCTGATTGTTGGCAAGTCCACATCTTTAGAGATGTGGACGTGCCTCAAAGACAACTTCTCTCAACAATCGGTTGCCAACGCAGCCAACGTTCGTTTCAGCTTATGGACATGTCAACAGGTACGAAATCGAACTTTGCATACCTTTAACATGCTAAGTCTCTCTCTGACTCTCTTGCACCAATCTATGAACCGGTTTCCTCTACTGATCTTGTCACCAACGTTCTCAGAGGTCTCAGCTCAGACTATACCATGATTGTCACAACAATCTTGAACTTTCTTCCTCTACCAAGGTTTGAAGATCTTCGAGCACGTCTACTCTCTTATGAGTCCCAGTTGTCGTGTACCAAACCTACTGATTCTAGTAGCACCACGGTTCTTGTAGCCACTCAATCTTCTTCTCCCACAGCCAACATCACTTACGGTTCCTCTTATGGGCGTGGGCAGTCCCGTGGTAACGGCTGCAATGGTCGTCATGGCAACTCCCGTGGACGTGTTCATGCCCCGTGGCATTCCACTCCGGATTACTTCGCTTTTGGTTCCAGTTGTGGTTATTCTTGGCCACAACGAAATGGTGGTCGTGGTCTCCTTGGTGCATATTCATCTCAGGCCCATTCATCACAATGGTGCTCAACGTGCTCAACTCCTCAGCACTCACACTTAAATTGTCCTCACTGCTATCATGGCCCTGAATCTCTTACTGCTCCGTTTGCGGGCATGCATGTTCCTCAGTATCCACCTCCTCCTGACTTTACCTGGTATCCTGACATCAGTGCCACTCATCATATGACGATCACTGTTCCTCCAGATTCTGTCCCATTTACTGGTAATACTTATGTCCTTCTTAGTAATGTGCTTCCCTTCCCATTACTAACACTAGTAATATTTATGTGTCTCTAGGCTTTCAAAAATTGTCTCTCAATAATGTCTTTCATGTTCCTTCACTAAACAAGAACTTACTGTCTGTTGCACGTTTCACTAAGGATAATTCTGTCAGTTTCTCCTTCACTCTTTCTAGTTATATAATATCTGATCTCATTTCTGGTGTTCCACTGTTTTAAGGCCCATGTAAAGATGGTCTTTATCCACTTTCGCAGCCACAGGCTTATGCATTGGCAACAACTGTATCCAGTCTTTGGCATATTCGTCTTGGTCACCGTCGTCCTACCGTCCTTCGTCGTTTGGGTTTCAGCTCTTTAGGATCAGATTTTTCAAGTAGTTTCCCTTTTTATAACGACTGTGCAACTTGCAAGTCTCACAAACTCCCATTTATTTCCAATAAAATTCATGCATTTCCATTTTCTATAGTTCATTCTGATGTTTGGATGTCCTCTATTACCTCTGTGTCCGGATTTAAATATTATGTTCTGTTTACTGACGAATTTTCATGCTACTTATGGATTTATCCAATGCCTCAAGAATCTGAAGTTTTTACACATTTTTGCTACTTTGTTGCCATGGTTAAAAATCTATTTAAATCTTCTATTCAAAATTTTCAAAGTGATGGTGGTTCTGAATTTGTTAATTTTAAATTTATAGATTATTGCCATACTTTAGGCATCCACCAACGTCGTTCATGTCCTCACACACCTCAACAAAACGGACTTGCCGAATGCAAACACTGTCACATTGCGGACATGACTCGTACTATATTATCTATGTCTTATGCATAGCTCAATTTGTGGGTCGAAGCATCCCTAACCTCTGTTTACCTAATAAATCTCCCACCTACACCAACTCTCGGGTGGTATTCTCCATACTACATGCTTTTTCGTAAAAATCCTAGCTATAGTCATCTTCGCACCTTCAGGTGCTCATGTTTTCTTCATCTTGGGTCATATGTCTCCAATAAACTTCAACGTCGTTCCATTGAGTGTATCTTTCTAGGGTACAGTTCGCATCATAAAGGGTATCGGTGTCTCGATCGGGTATATCAATGGGTATATGTTTCGCATCATGTTATTTTTAACGAACATAAATTTCCCTTTAAAAGCATACAGGTACTGCTAGATTCTTCTCAGTTGGCCACATTGGAACTCCACCACCTCAATACACCACCCGCTGCAGTTGTGGCCACACCTACAAGCAATGTCAGAGCTGGCCGAATTGTCCAGTCCTCCTTAATCAAAACCAGCTCCAGTTGTGTTGGAACTTGCTGCTGCTCCTGCCGTACCGGAGCTGCAGCTGCACCGCCACCGCAGCCCCTTCTGCAACATCAGCTAGTTGTTCATCCTGCTCCACCTTTACCAGGTCACCACATGACCACTCGATTACGTGATGGTATCTGACAGCCTAAAGTCTGCATAGATGGCACCATCCCATATCCTCTTCTGAAGCACATACCTCAGTTCTATCTTAACCGTATGAACCTACATGCTTCACACATGCTATTAAACATTCAGAATGGCGAAATGCTATGGCCGAAGAATTTAATGCCCTTGTCAAAAATGATACTTGGACTCTAGTTCCGCAATCTCCTTCTCACAATACGGTAGGATGCAAGTGGGTTTTTCGTATCAACCGTTACTCTAATGGTTCTATAGAACGATACAGAGCCCGACTAGTTGCAAAAGGATTTCATCAACAACCTGAACTTGATTATTATGAGACATTCATCCCTATTGTCAAACCTGCCACAATCCACACAGTTCTATGTCTCGCAGTCATGAATTCTTAGCCTCTTTGTCAGTTGGATATTAAAAATGCCTTCCTAAATGGTATTCTCCGCGAGGATGTTTTCATGACTCAACCATCTAGCTTTATAGATCTGCATCGACCGCATCATTTTTGCAAGTTACAGAATGCCTTATATGGACTCAAACAGGCGCAATAGCATGGTTCAGCCGTTTTAGCATGTTCTTAATTCGTTTTGGTTTCAAGCAAAGCAAAACCGATTCCTCACTTTTCATATATCGTCATGGAACTCACACTTTTTATTTATTATTGTATGTTGATGATATTATTTTGACCGACATCCATGTAGATTTTATAACTCTTTTTGTAGATCAACTTGGCCGTGAATTCGATATGAATGATTTGGGTTCCTTGCGGTACTTCCTAGGCCTTGAAGTTCACCCTCATTCAGAAGGCCTACATGTCTCTCAGGTGAAGTATACGTTAGACCTTCTCCACCGGAATTCCATGATCGAGTGCACAACATGCTCCACACCACTTGCTGCCAACGTGAAACTCTCAGCCTCTGAAGGTGATCATCTTCCTAATGCAACGAAATTTCGACATTTGGTTGGCTCTCTATAGTACCTGACCTTGACTCGTCTCGATATTGCCTTTGCCGTTAGCACTGTTGCTCAATTCCTAAGTGCCCCACAGCCAATCACATTTAGAAGCAGTCAAATGAATTCTTCGCTATCTCAAAGGCTCCATTGATCACGCCATTCTTATCAGCTCATCTCCTACACCAGCTAACCATACGAGCCTTCTCTGATGCGGATTGGGTTGGCTGTCTGAACACTCGCCGTTCCACTATTGGCTATCTCATCTTCTTGGGTTCAACTCTTGTCTCATGGTGTTCTAAAAAGCAACCGACAATTGCTCGATCAAGCACTGAATCAGAATATCGTTCCCTAGCTCACGCGTGTGCAAAAACTGTTTGGGTTAGCTCTTTCCTTTATGAACTTGGTTGTTCTGTTTCTTTTCCAACATTGCTCTACTGTGATAACATCAGTGCCACATATCTCGCTGCCGACCAAGTTCACCATACGCGCACTCGCCACATTGAATTGGACTACCACTTTGTCCGTGAGAAAGTAGCTATTGGTAGTCATCGGGTTACTTTCGTCCCCTCTGATGATCAACTTGTTGACCTTCTCACCAAGAGCCTTCACAAACGTCATCACATGGGTCTCACAACCAATAGTTCGTCCACGGTCGTCCAGTTTGAGGGGGGGGGGGGGGGGGGGTGGTACGATACTACCTCTGTCATCCTAAATTATAGATTATAATCTCCTTTAATCTTGTATATGATATTATCTTGATTCATATTTCTTATTATTATCTTTAGTAGGGTTTCTAAATTTCCCTTATATAAATAGCCTTGTAATGTAATACAGTTTTTATCAAGAAATACAAACATTTACAATTTGCAAGAATTCTTTGATTGTATTTATATTATATTGTATGTTTGTTTCTTTCTTGACTTTATTTATTTTGTTGGAATATACATTTTAAAGGGTTAAATTTATTTTATCTCATGACTCATTATGTATTTACGTTTTATTAATGAAATTCATCTTCATACTACGGTTGTTTAAAAAAATTTATAACTGGTATTTGGTTCATCCCTGCTGGATAGAAAATCCTGGATTCGCCCCTGGACATAATGACTCGAACATAGTACATTGTCAAACTGAATGAGCGTCCTTAACCACTAATCTACATTGGGCGGTGGTCCTAAACCACTAATTAACTTGTATGAGTTGTATGACCATAGGGGAACTTCTTAATTAGTTTCTTTTATTCTAACAAAAAAAATTTCTAATTCTTTGGTTCGTTGGAATTCATCATAACTACATCGAATACAATTTTTAAAATCAGGGTTCGATCTTTGTTTTCTAAGAGTAATGAAAGTACTTTTTTCCAAGGAAAATCATTTAAAATTCCATTCACTGTTTTCCTCTCCTTAAAATTAAATGACCAAAATAGAAGGATTTTTATGCTAATTCAATTAATTTTGAAACAAATGATGTACACGTACGGAATACTTGTTAAATACTTGAGAACTGAATGGCCATTAAGTCATTAACGTATTCTAATCACTGTAGTCTCTGATAACCAAGGGCAGATGTCGGGCAGCAATCTAGAATTTTTTTTTAAGATATAGGGTTAATTACATAATTACCCTTAAATTTGATAATATTACATGAATATGACACTTTGATAAAATATAAATATTTTGTTGTCTAAAGTAAATTGTAAAAATATACATAATACAGTAGAACCCCTGTAAATTAATCTCCTGTAAATTAATTGTTGGAAATTTTGTGATGAACACATATTTTAAGAGTATTATTTGGGTATGATTGATTCCATGAAAATGGAAGATCAAAGTATATTCGAATTCTCCTCCGTGAGAGCTTCGAAATGGTATACTCAAACTCACAAAATTATTAATGGGTGAATAAGAAATTGAGTCTCAAGATGAGCCCATTGTGTAGGAAAAAATGTGCATCGGTCGGGGAAAACACTTATATGTGGTATATATGTGATTGTGTGATAATAGCTTATAAACATGTGTGTGGGTGCGTCCTGCGTACACGAATGCTGCACCGATTGGACCGTGAGAGTACAATCCACTTTTTGCTACTATTTTTAATTTCTTTTTTCCTAAATCAACATTTTATTGATCAAGGAAAGAATTAATTTAATTTGTTTTTCCCTAAGTTAGACGGTTTAAATGATAAGGAAAAGTTGACTAACGAAATAGTTCCCGTTTTGGGTTATGGAAATTAATTAGATTAAGGAAGGAGTTGATTTCTTTTTTGGATTCTGATACTTACTTGATCACTAAGTAATCAGAATCAGTGTTTAATTAGGAATATATCTTTTTAAAGATCATTCCTTAATTATTTTCCTTTATCATTACAACCCTAGTAATTAAGTATTTCCATATCAATCCTACTGATTAGGTTTTCTATTTAAACCCTAGTCTATTTTCCTCATGAGATTATTCTGGAAATCACGAAATTAAGAGAAAATATTGTTCTTTTCCTAGTTCTTCTGTTCTTAGTATTTTGGTAAGTTTGAATTCAATTTGAGTTCGCTGGGAGTGGTTTGCGTTCTACACATCCACTGTTTAAATTGTTGTATCCTGAGAGACAATCGACATACACATACGGTGTGAAACACGAGCCTTGATTTCCCTAACACGATGTTTTCTATTTACTGTTTTTTCTGTCTCTTACAAATTTAAACCAGATTGTTTTTGAGCAATACAAACAACATTTAATATCCTCTTTAAATTAATAAAAAATCCTGATCCCGACTCGGGTCAGTGTAAAAGATTAATAATTTATTTTTGAAAATTAATAATTTATTTTTGAAACTTAATGTAAATTTTTAGTTTCGATTGTTGCATAAATTAATAATTTCATAAAAGTACAAAATATTTTATATTATTCAAGGACTAGAAAAGTACTTCAAGATGCTAATTTGCACTAGGCCACTATGTTTGATATTTTTGACTTCATCCTTCATCTTTTGAATTGTCCTCAATAAGTTATTATGATCACTTTCTTCTTGTAGTCAAAATGTTTCAATTAGATTTAGCATTTCAACAACCTTACTTGTAGAGATTTTAGGTACTTTATGACTATCGTCGTCGTTATCATCTATCTCAACCACACCTTCATTATTCTGCCTTGTGATATCATTGATGATACCTTCTCAGTTTGAGTGTAACATGTTTTTTTTTTTTTCAAATTTGGTGGTAGATAATGCACTGTGGTGTTCCTGAGTTGGCCGGATGTGATTATGTAGCTCTGTAAGTAGTATATGGGTAGTGCAATTGCCAAGGAGAAGCAAAACCTTTCGATTTCCCATGGACAGTGCAATTGTGATTAGGAATCCGGAAAAAAAAAAGGAACTTTCCCTAAAGAAGAAAACCAACTAAACAAAGAATCTCGAAAATGAACCTTCCCTAAACAAGAAAACCAACTTTCACACGTTTTCTAAAATAAAATAACACTTTACAAGGTCAAACCCTTCAGATTAATAGCCCCTCAAAATTAAAACTCAATGGTGGATCCCTAAAATATTATTTATAGAGGTTCTACTGTATTATAGCTTCTAACATTATAGAACTAAGTCATGTGCAAATTTAAATAATTTTTTCTGGAACTACAACTTTAGATAACTGTTTATGCATAAATTTTACAATATATTTTATATTATTGTTTAGTCCATTATTGAATTAGCTTCATCCTATTATTAAAAAAAATAAACAAATACTTTCATGAAAAAATATATAAAAGGTTTTTTATTATATATCAATGACTCATATCTTGTGCTGATTTTACTATATCAGTGTATTATTGAGAAAGAAAATTACAAGAATTTTCTCCACAGCAAATCGAATTTAATAAATTTATTAGTGTAAACTGACTTTATAATATTAGTACATACAAAAAAAAACTAATTATATATATATAATTTAATCCGGACGGTAAATATTTTTTGGATCAACCCTCACTCATAACGAAATGTTTATGAAAATAAAAGAGAATTGACAGCAGGAAATCAAACTTTGCACATTCTATGGAGTCTGGAATTAGCCTCCAGTGAAAAGATGAGAAAGTTCGCCAGTAGCTTGTGCTATGAATACAACACAACCATGATTTGAGTTTCCCCATTTGCTCTGATTTCCAAGTTACTAAACAGAGCTAGGACAACCCAAGTTACTGCTTACAAATTTTCTTTTTGGTACCCTGAAATCCTCTAGTGCTGTAAAAGGGGGCCGGCCCTGGCCCACATCGGCACGGCCCCCCGGCTCGTTTAGGAAAACGGGCCGTGCCAAGCACAGGCCCGTTTTCCTAAATGGGGCCCCGGCACGGCTCTTCCGTGCCGTGCCGCGTGCCGGCCCGTGGGCCAATTTGGCGGGCCAAATGGGCCGGCCCATATTTTTTTTTTAATTTTTTTATATATTATTATTTTTATATAATAAAAAAAACGTTTATAATAAATTAATAATAGATTATAGATACATTTTTTATTTTATTTAATGAATTAATTCAAAAAAATAAATAAAGATAAAACATGAAAGAAAAAAAAAAGTAGATAAAAATATGAAATGAAGAATTCTTTATTTATTTCGGACTTTCAGTATTACATATTTATATGATTGCCTCATTAAAAACCTTACCAAGAAAACCCAGTGGGATAAAAACTTGGTAAGGGAAAAAGAGTGCAATCGTATTACAAGTAAATGTACATGTACAACCTAGTTCTGGACCTGGTTACTGGCGGAACCCTCATCGACATATAGTATATTAGTAGTGTAGAATAGTAGAGAGAGAGTAAGAATGAAATTAAGAATAATTGAAATTGTATAGAGAGTTTGAGAATGGAGAGATTGAGAGAATTAGAGAAAGTGAATGAAAAGTGGAATGTGTGGGAGTATTTATAGAAAAATTAGAAAAGTGGGTAAAAATATAAAATACAAGAGTTGAGGGGGCAAATTGTAATTTTTAATGTTTTTTTTAAAAAATAACCGTTGGCTGACGTCAGCCAACGGTTATTTTTTTAAAAAAAACAATAAAAATATAGTTAAATTTAAAAAAAAAAAAAAAACAAAAAAATTTCTACGGGCCCAACGGTCGGCACGCCGTGCCGGCACGCGTGCCGGCCGTTGGGCTTGGCACGCCGTGCTGGCGTGCCGTGCCGGGCCGGCACGCCGTGCCTGGAAGCCTGACCCGGCACGTGCCAAGAATGGGGGCCGTGCCTGGCACGGCCCGCCATCCTTGGCAGGCCGGCCGGACCGGGCCCTCCAGGCCCGGCCCATATTTACAGCACTAAAATCCTCCCATCTATGTTCGTCAGGCTCTAAACTGGCTTATGCATTTCAAATCAATGGTTTGTAACCAAATCGATAGTTCCGATCATTCACAGACAATACAAATAGTAATTGACATTTATAATTCATAAGTGCATGTATATACTATATACATATATAAAGAGGTTAACGTGGCGGGTGCCAGCATAAAATTTACAACTTCTCAACGGGGAAACCGATAACAGGTTTTATTTCTGATGCCAAAGAGCGTAGCTCATTCACCTGTTCATCAGTGAGTCTCCAACCTAGTGCACCTGCAAATTCTGCAGCCTGTTCTGCATTTTTTGCTCCTGGGATTGGAACAACATTCTCCTGTGCTATTAACCAGTTGAGGACAACCTATACGAGAAAACTGATTCTTAGAAGACCTCAAAACAAAGAATTGATCATGTAGTTACTTGGAAAACGTGATAACCTGATTTACAGAAATGTTTTGGATGCTATACGACTACAAATTATCTTGTAGTTCTACAATCTGACAGAATTTGCTTGCAAGCTCAATTGCTATAACTGCAAAATAGTTGACTGTATACATTTATTGCAAAGTAAGACAACTGTTTGTCTTGGATAGAGGTGACACAACCTAAAAGAGAACTGAGAAATAAGATGTTAAAGCAGGAGTGTCTTTGGTAAGTTCTTGTTATTTATATGTCAACAGGCTCCAAAGTCAAGAGTAACCACATCAGATTGAATATTTAGATGCCAGTAGAAGAGTTCGAACTAACCTGTGTGGAAGTTTTGTTGTATCCCTCTCCTATTTCCTTGATTCTGTTCAGCAGTGGTTGAAGCTGAAAGGTACAAATATGCTTCAGCAATCGATTTGGAATTTATGGTGGGTTTTCATGTCTTTGCAGATGCCTCACCTTTCTTAGAAACTCAGGAGTGTAAATCCGTCCTCGAGGACCAGTTGGAGTGTTTTCTGATGTATATTTTCCAGTAAGAGCACCTGCATATATTCAAATTATTAGGTATCCTTCGTCAGTCCCCATTAACCAGTTATAATCAGTAAACAACCAACATTTATATGTTTTGCTACTCAAGATGGTGGTTTCATTAAGAGGATCATATAAATGAACTTGAGTTTGCCTTTATGTGTTTCAATATTTCATTTAACAAGCACGTTACAACTAATTCATTCATTATAGACCTTCTAATTTGGGTTGATGATAGAAAGATTTGATTTCCAAATCGACTACTTCACAGGGATAAATTCTTTCTAGTTCCTATAGTTCATACGTCCAATCCAAAAACCGTTATGCAGTCCATATCCATTTCCCTCAATTTGTTTAGAACTTTCTTTCCTTTCTTTGTCACTTATGTTCCCACAATGTACATTCGAACATCAAATGCAAAATGGACAGAGAACAAACAAATAACCAGGGTGATTAGTCAGGTGTAATGACAGAACATCTTTGTCACTAGTTGCCTAGTTAGTGTTATTAGGCTAACTTACTGGATGTACTATAAAAAATTGTTCGAGGGAGAAATGAAAGACATGAGTTACACTTATGTAGCACACAAATGGCATATGAACCATGAAAATGCGCAGAGTAACTTTACCTTGAGCAATAGGTGAATATGCAATTAAAGTGATCCCAAGTTCATCACAAGTAGCCTTCACTCCATTTTCTTCTGGTGCTCTGTATATGAGACTGTAGTTCACTTGGTTTGAAGCTAGTGGAATTCCTCTCTTCTTAAGCTTCTCATAAGCATCACGAAGTCGCTTCTCTGAGTTACAGTACAATATAAATCATTAATTTCTTCTTTTGCGCAGAGGGAGTAAAACGTAATTCAAACTATATCAAGCCAAAGTTGGATTTGTTCTGCACACCAGTTGCCTTTTATTTTATCAGAAACAGAAAAGTTTGTATTAAAAAAGAGTAAAGGATGATACAAAGTTAGATAAGATGTCCACACAACAAAAAACTTATGACAGCAAAAGGACTCAAAATAGACCAGTACTCAACACCTCATCACCAAAAAACGCTGCACACTAGATGCTATTGTACTCCACAATATAGTGAATTCCGGACATTCAATCTACAAAAATTTAGCCAACCATAACACCATAAACGAGAAACATACCACTGTAGTTTGAAACACCAACAGCCTTCACTAGACCCTGCTCAACAGCATCTCCAAGACCATCAATGTACCCTGAAAAATTATTTTTCAATAACTAAGCTTCTTTGAATCTCAAGGTGATTGGGTTCTATAAACATCTATTTCTACTAGCTACATGATTTCAATAGTTCAATGAAGAAATGGCACCGTCATTTCCCCACAATCCAGGCCTGAAAATCAATGCCAAAGATTTGATAAGATACTATTCCAAAAAAAATATTTCAGGAATAAACCAAATCACAAGATCATAAAACACAGACCAATGGAGTTGATAAAGGTCAACAGAAGTAAGTCCAAGCCGTGATAGAGAATCCTTGAGGGCAGTGAGGACACTCTGACGACCCAACCTCCACGGTAAAGCTGCAAACTTGGTTGCAACAGCAACCTCCACTTCCAGATCCTTTTCTTTTCTTTCCTTTATAAATCTTCAGAAAGATCAATAAATTTGATGAAAAGAATTACAAGATGATGGAAATGAACATTTGTAGGTTATATCTAATTTGCACAAGTTAAAAAAAAAGGAGAAACTTCAACAAAACTCAAACTCTTAAAGTGTACCTTCCTAAAAGTGTCTCAGAATTTACTGCACCCAATGAGAACTGCAAGAATAGACAACGATACGTGTTGTTTTCATTGCTAAATGTTACAGGCAATATAAGGGGAAGAAATGAAAGACAAATGAAATTTTATCTCACACTGGAGCCATAAACTTCCGCTGTATCAAAAAGAGTTATTCCATTATCAATACTGGTATCAAAAGCAGACTTAGCAGCTTTCATTTTCCTGTCTGCCATCATCAGAATAAATAAATAAACACACATTTACACACAAATGTGGAGAAGGCTTTTCAAACAAGTCTTTACAGAGAGGAAATAAAGAAAAAGTTTACATCCGATTTTAAAAAATAGGCATTCAAACATGGAATAGCTATAGAGAGTAAACTTAACAGATGTCAAAATATAACTAATATGACACTCAGCTTTGTTGTTTGGAAGAGCCACAACCATTTATTAAACAAAGAAAAACCTGGAAATATGACGGTGTAGAAGTTGTGTCCATATCTAATTCTCAATATTGAAAGCAAAAAGTGTTCTAGTGATCAAACTGCTATTAAGTCTGTCAAATTATTTTTGTAATAATGTTTTCTATCTTTGTGGAATTGTTAATCCAAAAGGGGAAAAAAAACTGCATGTGTTCTAACATATTAAACCAAAGTTATGGAATAACACTTTGAAAACAATTTACTAGGGAAGGAAAATGCGGATTGTTTAGGCATCATCGATCTCCAGATAAATGTTCGGTTTCAAATATAATAGAATGTGAGTAATTAAAATAAGTTGATGAATTCATCCAACTGCTAACACAAAAATTAATCCAACTCATAACCAATCTTCTGATATCCTTTGTTTAATAACCATTATGTATACTTTTCCATGGCATGGCTACAAATTTACCATTAAAGTACCCTATACACTCATTTTATGAATCGAACATAAATCACCACATCAAATACTAATACTTTACACAGCTAATAATTAATTCTTACAAGAAATTAAACGTTAAACATTAATCTAAACATAGAATACAGTGGCTCACAATCACTCTTACAAGAAATAAGAATATGAAGTGACCTGTTGAAACAAATTAACAAGAAATACTCACCGTCCCATTCGAAGTTATTCCAATAGGTGTTGTCACCCCAAGACCAAGCTCCAATGCCAACTCTTGTCACCTTCAAATCCGAAGCACCCAACTTCACTTTCTCTTCTCCTGTTTTGACGGTAGCAAAATCCTCAGAAGCAACAGCTCTTATTGTACTCACTCTTCTGTACCCAAATACAGAGGAACACGCACCGCTCACGTGCATAGACATCTTAGACTGGATTCACTTTGCCAGTAACTCAATTTCAAAATCACGAAGAGGGGTTTCTTTAATTGAAACGATTTATATAGATATATAAGTAGGAAACAGATGGTTCATACGAAAAGAATTGTGTGTGAGTGAAGCAGAAGAACTGGTGGGCAGAGAAGAATGAGGAAGACTTGGCCACTGGAAGTGACACGTCAACCTTCTCGTAGCCGGTGTGGTGTGGTGGCATTTTCATGAAACTATCCAACCGACTAGCATTGTCCTTTCGATTTTTGCCTTTTCTTCGATAGGATCAGTATCTAAAATTTCATAATACTTAAAAAAACAATTGACAATAGTTGTGATGACACTTCGGTATCCGGTCACACCTACACATTCAAGTGAATTTGGATCCGATCTTAATTATTTTTATCTTTTGGTAAAGTAAAAATATAAAAATTAATATAAATAATCTATATCATTGATTTACTATATTAAATATGTAACAATAGATTAGGGAGGTGAGAAAATTAAGGTGAGGAAAATTATTGATTTACTATATTAAAAAATCTTTTCAAGGTTTACATGTGTATTCTAGTATTTTTAATAAATTTATATTTTAATTTATTTACTTTTAAATAAAATTTTGCAAACTTATATTTTCTAAAAGGGTAGTATTAACATATATTAACAACCACTTTATTACTATAATAAAAAATAGACACTATATTTATTGTGATAAGATAATAAATACATGCATTGGTATGTGTATTTATTTCTATCTATGGTAAAAAAAGTAGTTAGTTAACCTGTATCCTTAGTAGAGATGGCAACGTGGCGGGTCGGGGTCGGGGATTCCCCGTTGGAGGTGTCTTCCCCATTCCCCGTCAAAGATTCCATAAAACAACAAACTTTTAAAGTTTAGAATCTAAACATAAGTAAACATAGTCGGGAAGATGAATAATCTTTTTTTTTTTAAGTTAAAAAAAACTATTTATGTTAAAAAAATTAATATTAAATGATTTTAAAAATCTCAATATTATATATTATATTATAAATATATATGTAATATATATAATATATATATATATATATATATATATATATATATATATTGGGCGGAGTCGGTGCAGGGAGTACTTCCCACATCCCGGCCCCGTTTCACTTTCGGGGACAAGACTTTGTCCCGTCCCCGTCCCCGAATATTATCCTCCATACCTGCTTCAATCGAGGCAGGGCCCCGCGGGGCCCCGGCCCTACGGAAAATACTGTCATCTCTAATCCTTAGAGCACATGTTAACACTACCATTTTTTTAATATATATAAGAATTAAAAACCATTTAATTAAGTCAAACCTGAGATGATAAATTCTTTTCTTGATACCTTAGATAATACACACTTTTTTCCTTTTTGTAATAATGTTCTTTTGGGTATCTCATAAGGGATCTTTTATTATAATTTCAATAAGAACTTTGATGAAATCACATCGATTTGTAAGAATTTTGATCTAATTTTCTTGTGGATGACAAGTTCATTAAAATCTACTTAGAAATAAATTTTGAGAATTTTTCAGTACCTAAAACTATTTTTCTTGAATTTTTCTATATTTTGCCAATTTTTCTGATGTCGTACTTGATAAAATTTTAAATTTTATTCATAGGTACATTTCATTGAACTTATCATCCACAAAAAATTCAAATCAAAATTCATAAAAATCGACATGATTTCATCAATGTCTTTACTGAAATTAAAATAAGAGATTTTGTATGAAGTCCCTTATTTTAACATAAAGTAATGACCTCCATGAAATCCATCGATTTTTATGAATTTTGATCTAAATATTTTTTATGGATAATAAGTTCATTGAAAGTTACATGTGAATAAAATTGAGAAATTTTCAAAGTACTAGAACTATTTTTATTGAATTTTCCTATATTTCGCTCATTTTTCCAATACCTTCATATTGATCAAACTTTGATAAATAGTTCTCGTACTTACAATTTTTTCAAATTTTATTCATAGTTATATTTCATTGAACTTATCATATACTGTAATATAATCAAGTACATAATGTAAGAAGAAAGCAATCAAAATTGCATACCTTTCTTCGAATTGTTTATAAGAATGTTTCACAGGTCTAGAAAAAGTCATCAAAACTTGGAACTCTAACTCTAGTCACAATATATGATATATCTACCCTTTCTTTTGTTACTCTCTCTCTCTCCCTCTGTTCCTGTTAATTTCCCACACTTTTGTACTTAATGCTAATTTTACAATGACTATCCAGAAAAGAAGTTCTTACTTCTCAATGAGACACTCCTATTTAAGATACAATTATAGCACATGTAGTTTTTCTCCAAAAACTGCCTACAGTTATCACCTGATAACTAATTAATGTTGGCTTGGATTGGGCTCCTTGTATAATTTGGGTTTAGACCCATCTTGGGTGTAACCATCAAATGCCAACATCTCCCTCTCGCACAAGTGGGTCCAACACAGTTTTATTAGAGAGAACACAATTATGATATTATCATAATATCGTATAAGAGTATTTCGTACAGATAAATATACCGTGTGACCTATGAACAACCATTATAAAAATGAGGAGCATAGATATCTCAATTGTAAATTATATATTTACAAGATACATAATGTTGTTTATTGTTGAGTCCTAGATTTAATTTCATAATTTTTTTTATCAGTCCAAAACAAACTTAATCCCTCAAGAAACTATGCTTGACTTTATCACATTTCATGTATTCACAATTGTATTTCTAAATACAATTGGCTAACCTAGTGAATTCATAAGTAAGATAGAAAATATTAAATCTTCTCATTCTATCTTAATCTTTTAGTCTCCAAAACAGCTGCTACCTTAGACATGTCCCTATAGACTGAATTATCATAGCCATAGAAATAACATGCTAAAGGTGCTAACACTATCCTGTCATTTCAAGACAAAGTGAATGGTTATGAGGACATTATTTGAAGTTTTAAACAACTTCAGTGGAACTTACACAATGAGGAAGCAGGGATTCATTCTCTCATTTTCCACATCGGTCACAAATAGCACACTGAGGTATGAAACACGTGTTACAGTGATTTTCATTCTAAATAAGAATGGTTATGTCTTTCCGTAATTCACTGTACATATCTAAATTCAGTCACACATATTGTGACTAACCTGAGTTCTTAAAGGCTTGCTACTCTTTAGTGCTATATTAAGACCTCACATCTGGCTTAATCGTGTATCTAGATAGTGGGATCTATCATGATCGGTTATAGGATATATGTATATTTACTAAGAACCTCATCTTGCCACAGTCAAGGCGACATTGTCATATATATTAGCTCCTTTAAGAATATTCCTCACATACTCTCTATAATATATATGTCTCATCTCATCATGTTCTTCTAAACAACTGGGGGGACCACACGTGTAAGAATGCCGGTCTCAACTTGACGACATTTTCAAAATAATTCATGTGTGAAATATAACATGCTAGTACGATTTCAAACATAATTCAATTTTATGTATAACTATAATAACATCGTTTAATACAATGATTCAATCTATCATTACAATCTAAGCTACCTTAATGACTTGGCATATGACTCATAGACATCTCTAGTCACAGCTTTAGTGAGAGGCTCAGCTACCATCTCCTGAGTTGAAATGTATTGAATCATTACTCCTTTCTTCGATACGATGTCTCTTGAAAAAATTGTATTTTGTCTCTATGTGTTTGGATTTACCATGATACTTGGAAGTCTTTAGTGTAAGCAATCACAACTTGACTATCATAGTAAACAGTTACTTGCTTTCCCGTATCCTTAGAGACGTTCAGATCTTCTAAAAATCTCTTAAGCCAGACGGCTTTCTATACTGCTGCCAAACAAGCCACAAATTCAGCCTCCATAATTGATAGAGTAATACATATCCGTTTTTTGATACTCCAAGAGATAATACATTTACTGAGTAGGAATGCATAATCCTGATATAGATTTCTGGTCATTCATATCACCTCCCCAGTCGACATCTGTATATCCAATGAGACGTAAATCTCCACCTTGGTAACAAAGGAAATAATCAGCAGTACCTGTTAAGATATGCCAAAATTCTCTTCACGATAATCCAATGTTTCTGTCCAGGATTGGATTGATGTCTACCTACGAATCCTTCCGCATAGCAAATATCAGGTCTTGTACACATTATAGCATACATAAGACTGCCAATAGAAATGGAATAAGGAACATTTTTCATTCTATCAAGTTCTTGTGGAGTTTTCAGACACAGGTCGAGACTAAGAGTTTGTCCTTTTGATATGAGTGTATCAATTAGCTTACAATCAGCCATATTAAAACGTTCAAGAATTTTCCTTATATAAGGCTCTTGCGACAGAGCAAGAAGTTTCTTCGAACGATCTACTTGTAATTTTGACTCCTAATATACAGGCAGCCTCACTCATGTCCTTCATCTCAAAATTTGAAAACATTCATTTCTTAATGACTAACACATACTCTTTACAGTTACCAGCTAATAAAATATCGTCCACATATAAAGATAACATCACATACTTATCTTCATCCAGTTTTATATACACACAATGGTCACCTTCAGCCATTTGGGACCCATAAATAATAAAAGCCTTAGGTACTATTGTCTGGATGATTGTTTCAAACCATTTACAGACATTTTGAGCTTGCACACTTTGCTCTATTGGCCTTTTGAAACAAAATTTACTAGTTGTTCCATGTAAATTTCTTCATCCAGTTCTCCATTGAGAAATGTTGTTTTTACATCCATTTGATGTAATTCTAGGTCCATAGGTACGACGATTGCCAGAATAAGGCGTATTGAAGCAAACCTAACCTACATGGGAAAAAGTTTCTTCATAGTCAATACCTACTTGTTGGGTTTAACCTTTTATGACTAAACACGCCTTATGTCTCTCTATTATGCCATCTGCCTTTCGTTTGATATGAAGAACCCATTTGTTTCTAATGGCTTTTCATCCAGACGGTAAGTCAACTAAGTCCAAGACATGATTACTTTTCATTGAATCCATCTCTTCATGTATGGATTTTATCCATAGTTCCTTGTCGGGGTGAGTTAAGAGCCTTATTTACATTTTTAGGCTCATCAGTATCATGTGAAGCAACCATAAACACTTCCCCTTCAATCTAAAAATGACGACTTGGGACAGTTCCACAGTTGCTTCTATGAGTGGGTAAATCTAAAAGTGTTGTATCAACAACTTCATCACTCCCACTAGGACATAATGTCCAAGTAGATCTATATTTGCTTCTAGTGGAGTATTACTCCCACTAGAGACAGAATGTCCTAATAGATCTGCATTCAATTCTAGTGGAGTATTTAGATTTAAGTTCTCGATTAGATCATCCAATTCATAGAATCAAATATCTCTATCAACTTCACCTATTTTAGGAAATTCACTCTCCAAAAAATTCATATCTCGTGATTCTACCTCAGTTACACTTCCATCTGAGTTTTCACCTATGAGTACATATCCTTTTGAATGCTCAGAGTATCTAACCAAAATACATTTCTTTCCTCTTGCACCCAATTTTCCTGTACTTGTTGGATGGATCATGTACGTAACCCTCGCACCCCAAGGTCATAGATAAGTTAAGTTTGGTTTTCTACATGTCCATAACTTATAAGGTGTGGAAGTGACTGACTTCGTGGGAACTCGGTTAAATACATATGTATCAGTTAACAAGGTATCTCCCCAGTAGTGCACTGGGAGATTTGCTTACGTCATCATAGACCTAACTATTTCAAGTAATGTTCTATTCCATCTTTTCCGCCACACCATTTTGTTATGGGGGTCCTAGGAATAGTTAATTGTCTTTGTATACCCTTTTCATCACACAATTCCTTGAATTGTTCTGAAAGGTATTCACGACCCCAGTCCAGTACGTAATGCTTTAACCATATTATCTAATTGATTCTCTACTAAGTTTAGGTATAATTTGAAACAATCCAATGCTTCAGACTTATGAGAAATCAAATAGACGTGACCAAAACGGGTAAAGTCATCTATGAATGTGATAAAATATAAGGCTTCATGCCTTCCTTTTACACTTATTGAACCAGAGATGTCACAGTGAATTAGTTGTAATGGATTTTCAGCCTAGTTCCTTTTCCAAATGGTTTTTTAGTTCTTTTTCATGTTAGACAATTTTCATAGATAGGTAATTATATCTTATTAAATGAACATAAGAAGCCATCTCTAGCCAATCTGTTCATTCTATCTTAGCCTAATACGACCCAGACTAGCATGCCAAGTGTTCACATCAACATTGACATCATTAACAGAAGCAATTAAGGAAAAACAACCATCACTGTAATTAAAAACATCTAACTTGATATTTAATATAATAAAACCATTCAATAAATATCCAGTACCAACAAAAACAAAATTTAAAACAATATCCATACAAACACCATAAAAGTTTAGATCATAACCTAAATCTATAAGGACAATAATTGAAACTAAATTTCGTCGAATCCAAAAGCATATAATATATCATGGAGATAAAGTACTTGCACACCAAGCAACATTAATTTGCAAGTGCCAATATCCCTTCACTTCAACTCTAGAGTTATTCCCCACATAAATCCATCTAGTTCCTTGACTGATCTGACGATATTCTACGAATGCTGCTCTGTCTCTAGCTACATGGTTTGTGGCTCATGAGTATACTGATAACTCGTTTTTTTCGTCAGTTGAAAGAATGCGAGGATCAAAAGATTTTTATATTAAAAGTTCCTACGCAATGTGCTCTAAACTAGCAAAATATTGTAAAGCGGTAAGCAAGGGTATCATTCCGCATGGATGTGTTTGTTAACCGTTTCAAGTTTTAGATGTTTAGGGAAAACATGTAAATAGAATGTGGAGAGGTGAGAATGGTGTGTGAAGTGGTGTTGTGTGTGTGTGTAGAAAATGTAAAGGAAAATAATGCAAACAAAGAGAATGTGGAAGGGTGAGAATGGTGATTAAGTGAGAAATAATAAAATGGTGGATTGGAGAGATGCATGAAAGTGGTGACACAAGGGTTTACAAGTCCACCAAACATAAGTGCACACAAGTGGGTTGTTAGACATTAAGCACATCCAATTCAAGTTAAGGGTTCGTTCTTGCCTCAATCCGATTTATACTCATTCATAGAGCTAACGATTGAAGAGTGTGTCGAGAGTCTCTCAAACACGAAACCGCAAACAACATATGTGAACCAATCCTACAAACCAATGCTAGATTGAGCCTCAATACTAACATGGTAATGTAAAACGGCAACGTTAAGTCTAATGAATATGGAAAGAGTAATTGTTCCTCCAACCATAACTTGCTTAGAGCCCCTAGCGCAAGAAATAGCCGAATTCCCAATTATTGTATCTCTAATCATAACTCACCTAGAGTCCCTAGCGTGAGGAATAACTAAAGACAAATGTATAACAAAAACAATGAACCAAACCTCTTTAAATATGGCAATTAACAAGTTTATTCATTCTTCATAGCTAATTAGTCAAGTCTATGCCCGGAATGGCCTTTTCCAATGGCACAATCCTAACTCTAATTCACTCAAACCCATCCAAACACATGCAATTCGACCTTCCATCAACATACACACACAAATGGGACATTTGATTATAACTACTCCTATAATTACATTAATCCTACTCCTAATCCCATTCATGAACACATATTAATTTCCAATCTTCATACACAAGCATTTCAAGACTAAATATAATCAATGATAACAAGAATGAATCAAAACACAAATTAGATATAAAAACAACCACACATTATACTGAGCACAAATTAGGTTTACAAATATTCCCAAGTAGGGGGTTTACACATTTAAGAAAACAAGAAATACAAAGAGATGAGAAAATAGAGATACAACCCTTGAAGAAAACCGCCTACAATAGCTCCTCATTGCTTGGTCCGAAATTGGTCAAAATACCCTTCTTCCTCCTTGCAATCTACTCCTAAATGGGTGGATGATGGGTAGAAGGTGAAATGGGGAGCATCCATGGAGGAAAAACCTCTATAGATGCTCTTGGAAGCTCCTGTCTCTCTTTTGAAATGAAGAAAATGAAGAAGAAGAAGTCTGTTGGAGAGAAGAGAAGAAGGTGTTTAAATAGTGTAGAGAGGTTAGGGCTGAAGGCTGGGTGAGAGGTACAAGATTGCCCTTCAATTTTCGGGTAGAAAATGACCTTCTGGAGGTAATCGGCGGTTTGGTTCCGCAGCCTGGCCGCCGTTTGAAGTAGCCGTTTGGACCTGACAATATTTCAGCATTTCAGCATCGCGCGCCGTTACGGAAATATGTATAACTTCCTGTAGAAAGCTCGGAATCACAATCCGTAAATTTTTTTGGAAACTAGACTTCCAGACCTTTCCGACTATATAAAGATATCAGCTTGGTTTGATCAGAGGAGGAAGATATGACCACTGCAAGTTGGCCATTCTGCACGAGCTTTTACAGTTTTTACTCTTTTTGCACCATTTTACCTCCCAAACTGTTCTTTAAGCTCAAAACCAAAATGTAGGGAATATGTACCTACACATGACTCAACAAACACATTATATACAAAATACGCTCGAAAACGGAAACAAACGATAGGAAAATAAGGACCTAAAATAGGTATAAAATAGTCTGATCATCTATAGTCCACAAAGGATGAGATTCAATAAGTAAAACTAAAATAGACCCAAAACATAGTTATCGGTTATTGAATTGGGTCGTACCTTTTTCTGCTCAGTGCACTCACGAGCAAAATGACCCAGTTTTCCATAATTAAAACATTTCAATTTGGCTTTGTCATTCTAAACTATAGCACTCTTGCCCTTTTCTGATTTTCGGTCTCACATTTGTTAGAGTTCTGTTTATGACCCTTCCCTTTTCCCTTTCGGAAGTTCTCTTTCTTCTCATTAAGCTTAAAGCTCGTAGCCTTGTACATGTTGGATTAAGCCATGTAAAGTTGACTGAAAGCCTTAGCCGCCTCATGACGCTCATCTTCTAGCTCAACATGACGTGATATATCATCAAAAGTATTGATGTTATCATTGTGGGTCATGTTGATCTTCATATTTTCCCAGCTATTAGGAAGAGACCAGATCACTGCTTGAATTTGCTGCTCATCAGTTAGGGTATGACCTGCAGGCTTCAATTCAAGTATCATGTTTGACATCTTCTCTAGGTGCTGCATCTTATTATGATTATGGCACTTCATGTATGTGTCAAACTTAATTGTAAGTCTCCTAAGCTTGGTAGTAGAAGTACCATCAAACTTGTCTTTCAATGTAATCCACATGTCTTGCGCAGTGTCCAACCATTCATATTCACACATGAGAGCATCAGTCATACTGCTCAGCATCGTTATACGAGCCATGTTGTTATTTCTCTTCTACGTATGATATGTTTCCATATCTCTCATGTGTTGGGCAGTGCTACCATTCGGTGGTTCAACCATGGTATTTGTAAGAGTTTCTAGAGTCTTTTGCTCTTCAAGGATTAGCTGAACTTTCCGGTGCCACATCTCAAAGTTGTCACCGGTCAACTTTTCTTCCTTGTTCAACTCAACAACAATTGACTTAGATGCATAAACCATTTCTTGAAATTTATTTAACACATAGTCTAATTAATAGTTATTCTAGCATATTTTTCTAATAATTTCACACTTAACACAATTCTATATAAGCAAACTTACACATAAAAAATATAACAAGAGGAATATTATGATATGAATCGAAATAAGAGTCAAAGCTCATGATTATCATCCAAGTCCATAACATTCACCAGTTTATATTTATTAATGTCTTTGCGCAAAACAGTTCTAACATTGTTTCTTACAATTTTAAACACCCATATTAAATAAGCACAAGTATATAAAACTTTGAAATTCATATGCATGAACATCCCATTCTATTAATGAGAGACCTAAAAATGTCATACATTTTGGTCATCATATCCTTTCCCTTTGTCTCGTTCTTGAGTGTTTTTATATGTGTTTATAGTTATTTTGTTGATATTGCAAGCATTAGGTGAAAAATCTAGAAAAGGGATAAAAAGGAGACAAGTGTGCAAAAATGGTGTAGTGAAGGCCGCAGTGCACATGTATCACCCGTGCACTACCCGTGCAACTCACTGAACCAGGGAGTAGACCCTCAGGCAAGAGCCAACTGCATGGGTCTCTTACCTAGGGGTGGGCAAAAATCCAATGGACCGAACCCGAACCGGTCAAATCGGTTTTTTTCGGTTTTTTTTGTTTACCGGTTCGGTTCGGTTTAATTTTTAAAAAACCCGATTATCTGGTTTGGTTTCCGGTTCAGTGGGTAAAACCGAGAACCGAACCGAGAACCAGTGTATAAAAACAAAAATCCCTAATTTTTTTTTCAGAATCATCTCTACTCTCTGCCTCTCTCTCTCTCTTCAAAAATCATCTCTACTCTTTGCCTCTCTCTTCTAATCCCTAACCCTAAATCTCTCAACTCTAGATCTCTCAACTCCGCCGTTTGTCTCTCTCGCCCGCCGTATCTCTGTCGTCCGACGTCCTGGTGAGCCACTGTTTCTCTGCTTCGTCGATTGTTTGCTCAGGTTTGTTAAAAAATTCCATCTCTAAATATTTTCTCTATGTGGTTCTGTATAGATCTCTCTTCTCTCTATTTCTTCAACATCAATGAGTTATCTACGTTATCTAATAATTTATTTAAACTTTATTAGTGATTTATTTTTAAAAACTAAACTTATATATGTTATCTACTATTTACAGAGGCTGTTGGTTATGGAGGGACGCATTTTGGCCCTCGAGAGAGACGATGGTGCTTCCACGATGCATTTCGGTCCTTCAGAAGGGCCATCGTGCTGCTGAGATGGATGGTCTTCATGTCAGATGTATTGATTCATCTGATGGAGGCTTCATCAGAAGCTCCATTGAAAGATCTTTCCAGATCTCTTCCGTTTTTTTTTAAATATCTTTATAGAGCTCTTGGAAGATTTTTCCATATCTCTATTAAGTTTTGTTTTAAGATCTAGATCCCTTCTAGTCTTTTTCGTTTTATTTGATGGAGCTCTTGATTTTCCAGATCTTTATTAAGTTTTGTTATTTTAAATTATTTTGTTTCTTGATAGGATCTCTTCAATTTATCACCTTGGTGCAAATATCTTCTAGTGATTAGCAGATTTTTAAGGGTGTGGTTGTTGTAATGTAGATTGTAGACAAATTGGTTTAAAAAATGAATAAAGTTTGCGATAAATGAAGTCTAGAATTTTGGCCCAAATAGGCCCAAACCGAAAAAATCGAATCGAACCGGACCAGTCCAATCTGATTGGTTTTTGATCGATTGACAATCATAGGTTTTATCGGATCGGTTCATTTGTTTAAAAACCGAGTTTTATCAGTTTTTTAACGGTTCTATTGAAAACCGAACCGAACCGGTATATGCCCACCCCTACTCTTACCTGTGCATATTGCATAAAACAGGCAGCAAAACAAAGACTGCATGAGTCCCTTACCCGTGCTATACGAGCGTTAGTTACAACCAAATCAGCAAAATTAGATCCATTTCGAGAAGCATATATAAAGGATCATATGTTAGGTCATATATACGACCATACACTTATTCCATTCATATATTTCTCTCTCTAAATCTAAAAACCATTATCTCCCAAAATCATCCAAACCCACACATCAAACTCATCAATTTCTACTTAAGAATGACATTAGAGGTGGATTTGAGCTTGAAGAAAAAAGGTCTCACAAGGGTGCTTTCTATTTCTCTCCTCTTTATCATTTAATTTCATTTATCATGAGTAGCTGAATCCCATTAAGGGGTTGATGTGATTCACATGTAATTATGGGTATTTGTAATGAACTCAATTCCTTTTAGTAAATCTATCTAATATGTTCTATTCATTGGTTTTAATTGATTTCAAGAACAAATTGTTTTGGATTGTACATGACTCTCTTTACAAGTTGTTTTAGAAATTATATGTGTAGAGAATTGATTATACATGATGCTTGACTCTCTAAGCTCATTTGAATAGAAGGATTTAACAAGAGTACATGACTCAAGTAAAATCCGGACTCATTAATCTTATGTATATATATATATATAATCTTTAATGATTAACCAAAACTATACATCCTAGGATTTGTTGCTTGTGATGGATTAAGCATTAACACTACACATCCTAGGTTGGTGAATTTAACAAGAGACTAGTCCTTATTTGATAGATGTTCATTTATTGCACAACTATTTGTGGGTGATCAATACTATACATGATAGATTGGACACTCATAAGTGGTAGATAACCAATCATATACATCATAGGGTGGTTACATTAGTTAATGATCATTAATGTGAGTTCATTCTTTACCCATTGTTTGCTAATTGAATTCATCAACTCCTTAATTTACACGTCATCCATTTACACCTTCTAAATTAGTGCATTTTAGTCAGTTTAAGCGTAGTCTATATTTTAGTTTAATTTTTCTCTAAAACCATATCAATTTACTTTTCTTGCATTTTTACTAAAGTAGTAGTTTAATCATAGCTATATCACAATCTCTATGGAACGATACTCCTATTTTCCATATACTAGGTTTATTCTTGTTTAGTGCATCTTGAGATTTTAAATTTGTTTGAATATTGCATACATGGAAAAATGCACGTTCAATTAATAATAAAGATTTTTACAACTTAGGAGTATTTACAAACTAGAAGTTTTACAAACTATGAGCTTTTTACAAACTATATACATCCTAAGAATTACAATCTCAATCAGAAATTCTAAAACTCTCTGGGATTTCGTACAAGATTCTCTCAAAGTGTGCAAAGATACTCTACTAATCATTCTTGAATAGGTAGTAATTTTCATCTACCCTAAACCTTCTATACACAACTTTTGCATACCACTCTGGCACCCTGCATTAGAATCATAACGTCTTTGTGTTCTCAATTTAGTACCCATGCTCAAAGCCACATGCTTTCTGACGTTTTTAAACATTCGATGATCTTCATAATCTAAAATGACTTCTAGTGTCTCATTAAAGATGGTAAGCATATATGCTTCTAGCAAGTTTAGCATTACAATATTTTGTTGTCGTAGTTCATCTGGTAGAATCTTAAATAGGGAGTGAATTATGTATTTCCATATAAACTCTATCCCATCATCACTCCAAGGCCATTCAGAAACGAGGAGATCCCCAAACCTTAACAACTGTTCATAAAAACTAGTGCTATAATCCATTTTATGACTTTCTAGTTTTTCTATGAACTCAGTCTTTAGTACTTGGAAAATCCATTCCCTTTCAATTTCTGACTCATCCATCTCTATCCTTGGAGATTGCTGACTTTCATTTTCCTCAAGTGTCCCATGTGAATACTCATTAATAGTAATTTCCTCTGTGGACATTTCATCCGACAATAGTGAATAATCTTCTACCGATTGCGGTGAATATTCCTCTACCGACAGTGGTGAGTACTCTTCTTGAGAGTCAATGGAATTAGATGAGTTTTCGTTACTCATTCCCGCCATCTACAAAGAAATGAGATCATACACCATTAATAATTAAAATTGAGAACTTAAAAAAAACTTATAGAGCATATATTCAACTCCCATTAGAGCGAAACTAATCAATGGAATTAATAGAAAGAAATTAAAAAATTAAAAAAATCAATAAAAAAATTAAAAATTAAAATTTTTACCGGAAAACCACCTTTTGGTGGATGAAAAACAGCCTTTGGAAAACCGGAAAGATCGCAGAAAAAATTTGGTCCGACCACCAGAAAACGGCACTGGAAATTGGTTCGGCCGGTTCATCAGTACCGAAACCGGTCCGGTCGGTGGAACGGCACCAGAAATAGGTCCGATAGGTTGACCGACGCTGGTAACCGTTCCGGTCATCGACAAACGTCGTCGAAAACCGCTCAGGTCGTCGGAAACAGTCGACGATTTTCTTGTACTACACTTTCATACCACGTGTCATCATGGGATTGGACCACGTGTCATAGTTGACACATCTTACCACGTGCCAAATTCTGGGTGGTCCATATTTCAACAGCACATAACTGTTACGCGCTTCTCCCAAGCACATTGGAACCCACACGTCTCCTTCCCAGAATCATACCATCACCGGACCACCACCATCCAACTCCAAATTTTAATTTAATACCATTTTGCCCTTAGTTTAGAGGTTTGGGTCTCGGGTGAAGTGCAATCACCATCCTAATTGTGTGGCACTGCTCATCATCTTAAACCTCAAGAAAAAATTTCTAGAAAAAATTTAGTTCCGACTCAATTTTCAATTGCTTCGTTCTCACTCGTTACTAAACCAAATTATGTGATTTTGGTGTCGTTAGAAAACTTAGGATCTCTAGTTTCTAATGGTATCAGATTTACAACTGACAATGATCATTTGAACCCTTTATGACTGTCTCACCGTTTCGGTTTTAGGGCTCTATTTCTTAGTGTTCATATGCAAAAAATTAAGTTTTCATGGCATATAACACAAATAAAACAATTCGTATAGCATCATTCACATATATAACATGCGATTTAATGAATTCGAAACAAAAATATGTTCTACACATTCAATCCTTAAAATTGCAGTAAAACACACACACACACACACACACATATGTGTGTGTGTGTGTGTGTGAGACTTCATGACATTTATAACATAAATACACAGATCACGTGGCATCAACTACATGTACATAGTTTGTATACCGAATTTTGATAATCATTAACAAGTTTTACACGCTATCAACCAACTAACAGTAAAACACGGATTTAAAAAAAATTGATCCATGCATATTAGTAGCATAAAGAAATCTGTTTCCAAAATAGAAAACATTCTAACCATGCCCTGATACCAATGTAATATAATCAATATATAATGTAAGAAGAAAGCAATCAAAATTGCATACCTTTCTTTGGATTGTTTACAAGAATGTTTCACATGTTTGGAAAGAGTCACCAAAACTTAGAACTCTAACTTTAGTCACAATAAATGATATCTCTACCCTTTCTTTTGTTACTCTCTCTTTGTGTTTTCTTTATTTGCCCACATTTTTGTGCCCACATTTTTGTACGTAATGCTAATTGTTACAATGACTGTCCAGAAAAGAAGTTCTTACTTCTCAATAAGACACTCTTATTTAAGATACAGTTACATCACATGTAGTGTTTCTCCAAAAATTGCCTACAGTTATCACCTGATAACTAATTAGTGTGGGTTTGGGTTTGGACCCATCTTGGGTGTACCCATCAAATGCCAACATAAACAAAAAAATTCAAATCAAAATTTATAAAAAGAGATGTGATTTCATCATGGTCTTTAACGAAATTAAAAGATGAGATCCCTTATATATATATATATATATATATAAAACTGATTTTGGAATCAAGGATGTAATACATTTTTTTGAATTAAAAACTACTACCGCGATCTAGCAAGATTATACCCTATAAGCAATGTCCGGAACACTAGTCATACTATCAGGGAGATGTTACTTATGGACAACCACTCTCACATTGGGAGAGAGGGCTGCTCCCGCTTTTGGGGGAGGGAATACAATTTAAACTTATAATTACAATAATATGGATGTGAGAGGCTTGTCGATAGTATTTCAAATATTGATATTAAATTCTTATAATCTATTAAAAAAAATATGTAACACATAGATAATGACTTGTACATACATGATACATGATACATCCATGTTTAATTGCTTACTCTAAAGTTTCAAAATAAGCATGAAATTTCTTGTTTGAGTATAAACCGGCCTAGTAATGTTGACCCCAAAATTATTTGTAGTTTTGATGCTCAATTCAATAGATATCGACTTATGATGTGTTTGGTATGACTTTTCAAATAGAGCTTCTATAGTAGATCTTTTGTAGTTTGGTTTGGCTTTTTAAGTAGAGCTTCTAGAATATATTTTTTTGTAGTTTGGTATGGCTTTTCAAGTAAAGTTTCGAGAGTAGATCTTTTTGTAGTAGAGCTTCTAATGAGTAGATATTCTAACAAAAAAAGGCTTTTGGTTATGTAAATTACAAAAAATGTGTTAACAATGTATTTTTAGAAATAGCTTTTGGTTGAGTGAATTATAAAAAAAGTGTTGACAATGCATTTATAATGAAAGAGTTATTGTGGAATATTTAAAATTTATAAAAGGTAGTTGAGACAATTCATATGTTTTAATAAAACTCAAAAAAAAGCTTTTTAGAAAAGCCCAAATTTTGGGTTTCTCTAAGTAGATATAAAATGACTTTTATAAAAGATATTTGAGACAATTAATATATTAAAAAAACTGTTTTGAGTTTTACCAAACGACTAAAAAAAAATTTCAAAATAGCTTATAGTATTAAAAAGCTTTTTTGATTATTTCAAAAGACATATCAAACATAAACTTATGATGAAAGAGTTATGGTGGAATATTTAAAATTTGTAAAGGGTAGTCGAGACAATTCATATATTTTAAAAAGTAAAAAAAAAACTTTTTAAAGAAACCCAAATGAAATAGCTTTTATAAAGGATAATTAGGATAATTCAGATAATTCAGAAATTAAAAAAACTGTTTTGAGTTTTACAAAATAACTAAAAAATACTTTAAAATAATTTTTACCATTAAAAAGACGTTTTTAATTATTTTAAAAGTTATACCCAGCACACGTTTAGGAAATTAAAAAAAAAGTCAGAACATGAATCCTGCTGTAAAATTAAATAGTTAATTGTTTGTACGGCTGTATAGAAAAGTTGGTCAGTTGTTGGGATTGCACATCGCAATATCGCAGCCCCAACAGTTTTGTTTGTACGGCTTAATAGAAAATAATTTTGCTTAGGTTCACCGTTCATGGCTAATTTCTAATTGGAAAAGCAATGATTAAATTTTTAAAAGATAATGGTTAATTAATTAATTATAAACTACTAATAATAATTTTACGTCAAGTGTTGATGCTCCTGGGACAGCGCGTGAAATTAACGAGAGTATGGATTTGTTTGAATCATTTGATCTTTCTAACAAATAAGCGGACAGCGCGTGTCTGAATTCTGAAAAAACCATTGCCTATTTTAAGAATCTTTTATCACTTTCGAGAAAAAGGTTAGACCAATAAAAAAGATTTACTACAAGTCTACAGCTACCAGTCTACCAACATTAATAATAATCAAGGGAAAAATACCATGATATACCTCATTATTAGCCTAATTAAACTTAAAGGTCCCTATTGCCTTTTGAGACTTTCACACCCCCTCCCATTTGCCTTTCACAATTCAATCCATTAATATTTATTATATTGACTAATGAAATAATAAAACTATCTTATTTTAAATATTTAATAATAAAATAACATAATTTTAAAAACTATGAATTTTAATAAATAAAAAAAGAGTAAAAAACGAAAGATGTCTCCACCACAACCACCCTTTTTAAGTAAACCTTATTTCTTACATGTTTATGAGACTAATTTGAGCCTCTCTTTAGTAGTCATTTACTCTTAGATTTGAGATTTATATATTATTATTCTAATTTTTTTTAAATAGTTTATATATTACGATATCATTATTCATTGTTAGATTAAGTTGATGACGGGTAAATGGATGTCAATGTCTAATCAGAAATTATTGGTCTCTCAGTGAAATTAGTACATTAGTGAGGGTGATGAGAGTATTTTGCCGAAAAATCAAACAACGGAATTTACAGTGCTTTTATCGTGTGCGGTGGGCCCGTTACACTTGTAAGTTGTAACAAGTCGTTGCACGCAATTCAGAACTCTCTGTATTATCTTATATTTATTGTGCTCTGTGCTTCATCTGCTCGTGCTCGCAATTTACGCTTCACATCAATTATTCAATTATCTTCTCCATCGATAATTAATCCAAGTGAGTCTCATCTTCATCTTCTTCTTCTTGTTCTCGCTTCATTTCCTTGATTTTTAAATATTTTTTTAAAAATAATTTCAGTGTGCATGTATATTTCTGAGTTCAAGCTTTGTCTCTAATAGAAAGATCATGGCTTCTCTTCGGTTATAGATTCTAAGATTCTGAATTTATTTACTTTGAGCTTTTATTATGAGATTTGGAATCCGTTACTGTAACCAATTGACTACGGTCAAACTAGGTCTATTTCTTGGGATTCTGCGCTTGATTGTGCTCTGTTTTGCTTGAATCTTGACTGTTTATGTCAACAATATGTTCATTGAAATGTTGTCTTTTTCTTTTTGCTGTTTCTGAAATAATTGGAAACAATTAGACCAACCTCTTTGAAATTTGGTCTAATTAGGTCCTGTCGGAGTTGACTCACAAGTTACAACACAAACTGCTTGTTGTTTTCTTTAACAAGAGGCTTATACCAAATCTTAGGCAACTGGGTTGTTGTTTGTCACCATAAAATTAGGGATGGCAACGGCATGATTTGGGGACGGGTCACACAAGCTTAGAACTTAGATAAATTTTTTTGTTTACATTGAATGAAATTATGCTGTTAATTCTATATAATAAGTGGCCCCTTATTCTAAAAGATGCTTAGAAGAAGTCCAGCCTGAAGGAATGTTAAGTGAGTGGTCGTGCCTCCAAATGTTTGAGAAAGAAATGATATCTTGGGTGGGTCCATGGATGTTAACATTCAGGTTACAATTCTATGCTTATATTATGTGTCAAGGAGCTTAGTTAGTGATATATTCATTCAAGTTCTTGGCTTCTTTCTTTTGTGCAAGTTTAGGTTCTCAGCTAACTCTTAACTTTTGCCTTGTCTACTGATTTTCTTTTTCCATAAATGTTACTGATCATTGTGAGATTGAGGAGCTTTTTTATTCATTATTTTATCGGTGTTTTTGAAACATAGGAAAAATGTCTGAGAAAAGGTCAGTAGAGAACCTTTATGACAACATTGTGGAAACCATTGCTGACAATATTCCTAAGCAGAAGTCCGTGTCATTTTTCGAGGAAGATAGAAGCTCAGTCACTTCACAATTCAATCGACTGTTTGGACGCCAGAAGCCTGTCCACAATATTTTAGGGGGTGGAAAATGTAAGTTCATTTTGTTTCCTTTCTTGTAATAACAATCATTCTTGCAATAACGAATATTTTCCTTTTTCTTCAAATGTATAGCTGCTGATGTTTTGTTATGGAGGAACAAGAAGATCTCGGCCAGTGTATTATCGGTTGCTACGGCAGTTTGGGTGCTTTTTGAATGGCTTAATTACCATTTTCTTACCCTTGTATGCATTGTTCTGGTCCTTGGTATGCTTGCTCAATTTTTCTGGCTAAACGTTTCTGGCTTGTTGAACAGGTATAAACATATTATACGTTTTCCCCAATGGATGATTGTCTTGCTTGGCTAATTTTAATTGCATTGTTGATCAATTCTATTTTGATAGTTGTAATTCTTTAATGGTGACAGATCGCCGTCTAGAGTCCCTCGCATCGTTCTGCCACCAGAGTTATTTGCCAACATTGGTGTTGCAGTTGGTGATCAGGTTAACCAAGCACTTCGATTTCTTCAGGATGCTGCATGTGGAGGGAATTTGAAACAATTTCTTATGGTATGTTTCAAAATGCAATTTTTTATGATAATTTCCCCTTTTTTTTCCATATACTTGCATAGTCAATGATCCTCCTTTGTGCAGCAAAACCATAATGCTTGAAATATTAGGAAAACCATAAATCTCAACTGCATGGGAATTACCTGCACTAAACTAAACGTGAAACTCATCAGGCTTCAACATTTATGTTTATTTTAAAGAGACATAGTCTGTAATGTAATGGAAACAAAATTTGTTGCAGGTTCTGCAACAGGACCTTTTCCTTTCTTTCCTCTTTATTGTAAACACTGATCCAATAAGATTAGACTTCAGTTTTGATTGGAAAGGTTGTTGGGCTTCATTGCTGTGTTAGCAAGTGTCTAAAATAAGAATAGCTACCCTTAACCAAATAATTGTACTTTGTGTTTGTTAGAGAAAGAGATTAAGAGACGGATCACTTAATAACACAATTATCATTAATTCTCTTGCACCCCCAAGTACTAGGGTGAAGGTTCCCCAAGTTAACTATTGGCAGACGGCGAGAACATAGTTAAGGTTGATTATTGACCATTCTTTTATCAAACATCATTCATTTATTTAAGGCGGTGTATAATGTTTTTAAATTGCGTTTTCTTTTCCTAAAGTTATTAATAATTATTTTCCAATGAAGATCCTAATTTGGTGCATGTCAAATTGTCCCAGCATATGTGTCGCCCTAAAATAGAGAACTTGGTGTAGAAGATTTTTGCTTCAATTGGAGCGATTTAAGTATTTAACTTATAACTATGTTTTCTTTTCAAAAAAAAAAATATGACTATTTTTAGGTTAAATTAAAAAAAATTGAAATCGATGGGCGATTTAAAGAAACTGGTGTGGCTTGCTTGCAATATCCATTGTATTTGGGAACATAATATCTTTTTCTTTGTTGGTTAAGTATCACATAATTTCCTAAAAAGAGTTTCTGTTTGCCGTTTTTCTTGAAAATGAATTACTGATTTTTAAGATATTCTTTTAGGTTGTAGCAAGCTTGTGGGCTGCTGCTGTGATTGGGAGCTGGTGCAATTTTCTGACTGTTTTATATATTGGTAAGAAATCATTCTTATGTTTACACAGCATAACTAATTGCTAATATTGCTATATATTAATTTTCTGGTTGGGTACTATGCTGCAGTTGATATTTATGTTAGAGAGTTTTCAGCTGCTATTGATGATTTTGAATTGCTATATAATTTAATGTCCTACACTAATATATTAAGTGAAGCATTGAGTTGGTCTCTACGTAGTTGAGTGAATTGTTCACTGAGTTTGTAATTTAATTGATATTTTATCTCACAACTAGAAGGGTTAGTTTACATTGTCATGTTTGGTTGACGGGAAGGAAAGCACATAGGAATGGAATCCTTATAGGAAATGAATTTCTTTCATAGATGGATTCCTTTGTTTGGTTGCAACGGGGAATCCATTATGGAATCCTTGATGTTTTGACCAAACTATCCCTATATTTTTTTTACGCAAACTATCCCTTATATGTTGATGTATTAAAATTTTTATTTTAAATTAAAATATTAGTATTTAAATAATTAATAATTAAAATTTAAAAATATTTTCCAAATAATTAGGAATAATCCCAAAGGAAAATTCACAAATCTCTTCCAACAATTTATATCATCTTCTTCAATCAATTCTATCGGGAAATAAAAAAGACAATAATCTGGGGAAAAAATCGAGGTCAAAAAAATCAATCTCTTCACTTTCAGAGTTTCAGTAGTAAATTGTAATTTGTAAACAACTTTGCGAAAACCACTGGTTTTCATATTTTACAAATCATTATTATTATATAATAATATATATAACTAAGACATGAAGAAAAATGAAAAGAATTTATTCGATGAAGAAATCGTAACTTGAGAGATCAATGGAAAATTTTTGTTGTGGGATTTGTCTTCATCTTTGAATATGCATTTGAGATCCATGTATTTGAGAGGTCAATGGAAGACTCGGGAAGGAGGTGTGAGTCTCACGCCTACTCTGTTTCACTTTGTTTGAAACAAAGGAGGCCCTCTCCTCCTCCATCGCCTCCTCCTCCAACAATGGAGGTGACAGCCTCCGACTGCGAAGAAGCCACCTCCGGTGGCCTCAGACGAAGATGACGAGGCTCTGCTAGTGGTCTCGCCGTCTCCGATTATGAAGGAGACCACCGGCAGTGGCCTCCTCTGGTTTTGTTTTTTAATTTTAATTTTTGATTTTTTTTTATTTCAGGGACAAATTAGTAAATTTAATAGTTTGGAAATTGTGGAATCCGAATTCCGACCTAGTTGGTAGGAATGGATTCAGGGTATTTTCATGGAACTCAGATTCTATGGAATCAATATTCTTGATTATTTAGGAAAACAAACAATAGAATCATGATTCCTTTTCCCTTGCCTACCCCAATTCTATCAACCAAACACCACCTTATGAGATTGGTCCTAATTGCCGTGTCTGTATCATAACGAAATTTTCTTGTGATAATTACTAAAATATCATGATGATAATTGATTTTGTGATATGTGGCTAGAATGAAATGAAAGCCATTTACTGTTGAAATGAAATTTGATAGGTATACCATTACCATAAGGGATAACCATATATCAGGAGTGTCAACAATCCAAAACGCTGGTTTCAAACTCTCAATTAAAACATTTGAATACAATTTTTCTTATAATTATCCTGTTCATATTCACAATACCTCCACTTAGGCTATGTACAAAGTTTATTGCTTTCATATTTAGTGCTAGAAATCTTGATGGGATCTGCTAATTGTAACTGTGATCTATATTAATGCAAAAGGCCTTGTTGTAAATGTTGAAGGTTTTGTTGGTGCGCACACATTGCCAGTCCTGTATGAGAAGAATGAAGATAAAGTGGACAGCTTTCTGGACAATACCCTTGACCAGTTCCAACATCACTACCGGAAAATTGATACTGGTTTCCTCAGCAAGATCCCCAAGGGAAGGTTCAAAGGAAAGAAGCATGAATAGATTGATCAGGTCATGCACTGGATTTCAATAATTTGTTTATATTAATTGATTAGGGACTGAGCAGAACATATATGTTGCGCCATATTTGTGAAATATTTTGTCATACTGTTAATGTGTCAATGTGGCATAGTTTTCCTCGTGTTTCATGCAACTTTGGTTCTACAAATTTGCCTTTTGGAAAGGATTTTGCCATCATTAAGAAGTCAGAACGGTAACTATACACAATATAAAATTAGTTTAAAAATAATAATCAAACAAGTTCATCAATTCTTCAAATCTTGCAACTCTTAAGTAAGCATAATTTCTTAGTCACAAGAATTATTACTCAATTTCTCAGCATCCCACCATGGAATTCACAGAATAAAAAGTGTTCATTTACTTTTCTTTTACTTTTTTGGAAATAAAATAGAACACATTCACATCTGCAAAAATCAATACTTGAAGAAGCCTAAAGTGACCCTTTAGGAGAAAAAAAACAGAAAAAGAAGGAAAGCCTACAGCTATAAAAATCAAAGGGTTAAATTGTAAGTGGCTTACATCGAGGTTCTAGTTTCGAGTCTGTTCTCCTCCTCCAATCTTGGATTATTATAATATTTTAGAAAGAAAAAAAAAAAAACAAATGTCTCATTATGCCTTTAAAGTAAAATAATTTCTGGAGTGTTATGAATATATTATTTCAATATAAGTAGATTTCCACGTTAATTAATCAAACTTACTATCTCCTTACCTTTTCTCGGCACACCCAAATGATTTAAGTTTATGACTTATGAGTATAAATAGAAGTCTTCATATACTGTATGTGACATTTTTTTTAAGCAATCTTATTGTATGTGACTTGATAGAACATGAGACGTGGCAATTGACAATGAGAAATAAGGTGACAGGTGGCACCAATGAGAGAATGCGGAACCTTATCCCACATGAAAATCTAATCGTCTTCTCATCATCCAATATCCAAAATCCAGTGGCAACCAATTCCCTTCACATATTATTATTTTCTTTCTTTGATTTTTATACACTTAACAAAATAATAAAGCTTTTTGTCCGAGTGAGTGAGTGAGATAGAAATCGATCAAAACCAAAAATGGCATCCACCTCATGCTTCTTGCACCACCACACACTCTCTACCCCCACCAGATCGTCGTCGTCGCAGCGCCAAGTGTCGAGCATCAAGCCCGCCCAGCTTGTCTGCCGGGCGCAGAAGCAAGCCGTTCAAGAAGACGACGGCAGCGTTGTCTCTCGCCGATTGGCTCTGACAGTGCTCATTGGTGCTGCCGCCATTGGCTCCAAGGTCTCTCCTGCTGACGCTGCCTACGGTGAAGCTGGTACTTTCCTTTCTTCTCTTAAGTCTTATCTTTACTTTCATATATGTCACTTGTTATAATATCATCAAACTATCATATCTCAAGTAAATAATAACTTGTTAACTAGAATACACTTTTGTTGATTAATTTGTTAGAATAATTCTCCGGTCAGGATCAGACTTGAAATTTGTTGGCGGTCGCAAAAGTTATCGCATGTGATAATTCTTGAGGCCATACGAAAAATTTCAGGTCCGGAAGGTTATAGTGAAACTTTGATGTCAGCCTTAACATAACAAAATCACTGAATAGTCACTCTGTGATGATAGTGTTAAGATGATGATATAATTTTTGAAAAATTGCAGCGAATGTGTTTGGTAAGCCAAAGACCAACACAGACTTCGTGCCATACAATGGCGACGGATTCAAGCTGACGCTCCCTGCAAAATGGAACCCAAGCAAAGAAAGAGCAGAATACCCAGGTCAGGTTCTCAGATATGAAGACAACTTCGATACCACCACCAATGTTGCTGTCATGGTCACCCCTACTGACAAGAAATCTATCACTGACTACGGGTCCCCTGAACAATTCCTCTCTCAGGTCTGATTTATTGTCACCCTAACTCTAATTAATATCCTTTTTGTATGATGTATAATCAATGTGTGCCCTGTTTGATCTTTGCAGGTGGACTATTTGCTTGGAAAACAAGCCTACTTTGGCAAAACTGATTCTGAGGTAATTCTCTAGCTAACACGCCCTTACAGTCAGTACCCATATCAAATCTTTATTTGTTGTTGTCTTCAAGGCTTTGAATTGCAATTCAAATATCAATTGCAGCTAGATACTTATGTGAATTCTTGAATTGGTGATATGTAGGGTGGTTTCGACAGTGGTGCTGTGGCAACAGCAAACGTATTGGAGACTGCAACCCCAACGGTTGGCGGGAAACAGTACTACTACTTGTCGATATTGACAAGAACCGCTGACGGAGATGAAGGGGGCAAGCATCAGCTAATCACAGCCACTGTTAAAGATGGTAAGCTTTACATTTGCAAGGCACAAGCTGGAGACAAGAGGTGGTTTAAGGGAGCAAGAAAATTTGTGGAGAGCGCTGCAAATTCTTTCAGTGTTGCCTAAGGCGTTACTTATAACTTAATGAGGAAAGGTTTATGTAATATATGATGTTTGTTTCCCTCTTGTTCCAGGAATTTTAAGTTTCTAGTTTGAGGGAAAAAGCTTGTGGATATTTGAGTATTTTTATGTCATATAATGACCCTCTTCTGCTGTGTTAAATTCTCACTGTGCCACATATCCTGCTGGACTCATTTATGATTAATTTGCTAAGGAGTTGTAGCCACAATTTCCATAAGATATGAAACTCATTAGTATTGCAGTAAATATATGTCTAGCTATATGACTAATTTCATATTAACATTGTGTAATCATATTCGGCCTATGTTTGGAATTGTCATGGCTTAATTCGAGAAATAATCGTCTTAAAAGAAAAGTAGACAAGTGTTCGATAAATTAACTTCAGAAATAATCAATTTGGAAAATGTGTTTGATAAACCTTATTAGATTACGTAAAAACACTAAAATGGATATTACAGATAGACTATCACCGACTATTTAATGCATCCTCATTTGAATTTGACTAAGATTTCATGGCGATGAGGCTTTGGCCAAAGCAGGTCTATGCAAAATATAATAATCAAGGGTTTTTTTCTTTATTGAAATATTACAATAATTCGGGATTTAGGGTGGGGTCAGATCCGAACCCTACAATTTTATAATGCAAGTGTAATGGGCAAATCATTAGACCAATCTCATATTGTCTAAACAAGGGAATTTAAGGTGTGAGATGATGACAGTTTAAAATTGGAAATGAGGTAGTTGTTTAATAACATTAACACCCTGCAGTTGGTGCATCATGCCTGTGTTTTGTGACGATAATTAAGGACATATATAACTGTTTGTGCATATCAAGGCTCTAAATAAATTAACAATAAAGTTACTTTACTCAAAGTTAGTGTCTAAATCTGGTATCCAAATAATGTTGCATCATTGTAATCCGTTTATTTAAATCACGGATAAAATAGCATTACTTATTATTAAAGGATACATCATACATGCATCTCTTCCACTTGTACAAGACATGATAAACTTTCAAGATCAAGACTTTGTAAATACTATAGAGTAGACACACTAATACACTATTGTCAAAAATCAGGACTCAGGAGGCCACTATTGTTCGAGTGGCTGGAAGTTTTAGGGCTTTGATCGAGAAAAAAAAAATTCCTGACATCAAGGTGAGATTATTGGGCTAGGACCTAGAAGATACATAGAATATACGGACTCACTCTTTCGGTATATACTTATTACATAGCAGTCAACAACAAGGCTTTGTGCGCTGAGGTTCAAGTTTACAAATTGGCCCATAACTTGGCTACAGCGGCCTTTTCTTCTAGAAGAGACGGTTTTGGCAGGATATTTGTCAGGAAGATTTATGTTCTCTTGTTGCCTAACTGGCTAACTGGTTGTTGTATTTGTGGTTTTGGTTTTTGAGTTATTTTTTGTTATAAATAAATAAAAGAAACCGAACAGCAAGGTACTAATAGCATCTCCCACCTATTCTCTAAAATTATGTCTCCAAGTATGGGTTGCTCCCACATTACTCTAAAATGTTGTTTCCAAGAAACATTTTTAAAGTTTTCTAACTTGATCATCTAAATTTAAAGAACCACGTCTCATTCTCTAAATTCACTTTTCAATATTTTTTATTTCATTTATATCTTTTTACATTTTCCATTAAATTTAATTAGTGTATACTAAATTTCAATTTATACATTTTATTAACATAAAAATTATACCATTAGAAAAGTCTCATCTAGATCTTTAAAATGACTCTAATATTGAATATTAATAAATAATTTTTTATTTACCATACTTTATCATTTGTTCTTCATGTTATTATTTTATTATAATTTTCTCTAAAAGAAATTATTTTATGTTATATAAAAAATCTATTATTACATATTGATAATTATAAGTTAGTAATACAATAAAATCTGAAACATAATATTGAAATAATAAATATTAATATTAAAAATATTAATATTGTTTTAAGAATTATGAGTGTTTTTTTCTAAAATTTCCATCTCTTTCCTTCGAAAAAATTCACGTTCGTTAGGATTTTTAATGGAATTTATACACTTATGTATTTATACACCAACACAGTTTGATACAACAATATGTAGGTTGGATTAAAAAATTAGATTAAAAAGAGTTGATTGAAAAAGTTAGAAAAGAAATAAGTAGGTTAAGAAAATTAGTTGATAAATGTTAGAAAAGAAATAAGTAGGTTTAGAAAATTAGTTGATAAATGTTAGAAAACAAATAAGTAGGTTTAGAAAATTAGTTGTAAAATGTTTTAGAACCTAAAAATTAGTTATTACAAATTCATGCACTAATAAAACATTATATTAAAAAAAGTAAAAAAAAAATACAAATGTTATTATAAGTAATATTTGCTAAAATTTAGTTGAAGAATCATTTATTCAAGAAACTAAAAAATAATAATGAAAATATAAGTTATTTGAGGATATAAATAGAAGGATTTGGATCATCTCTTCACCTTTTGTGTCCTCACCTTATCCTCACTTTAATCAGTGGTGTGGATTAATTCTATCTTGTTGTATTGTAAAGACATAAAAATTAATAGAAATAATCTACATTATTGATTTGCTATATTAGACATGTGGCAATAGATTATGAATGTGGAGACAATGTGAGGACACAAAAGGTAAGGAGAAGATCCAGATCCAGATCCTAAATATAAATAGGGATAGAGATACTAAATATAAATAGGGATATAGATAGAGATAAAGATAAAGAGTGTGGTAGGGATAGAGATACTAAATATAAATAGGGATATAGATAGAGATAAAGATAAAGAGTGTGGTGGAAGTGAAATTTTTTTAGAGATGAAATCTGAGAGAATATTCCCTTTTGAAACTCTACTTTAGAGATAGAGATAGAGATAGAGATAAAGATAAAGAATGGATGAGAGATGCTCTAAATAAGACAAATCCAGCTTACTAAGTACTAACTGTATTTTTGGTATGGTTTTTCTACGGATCTAAAAAGTTTTATTTTTTAATAGTAAAAGTTCATTTGATATATCTTTTGGTTGTTTGCAAAACTCAAAAAGTTTTTTTTTTAATATTAAAAATATTTAAAAAAATTATTTTATATACATATATATATATATATATATATATATATATATATATTAGAATTTGAGCTTATCCCAAGTAGACATGACCGTGGATCGGTTCAAACAGTGGAACCGAACGGTAACCGTAGGAAAAAAATTGGAACCAGACTGGAACCGTAAGGCTTAAGGTTCCGATTCCGGTTCCTTAAACTAAAAATTCGGATCAGAGCCAGTGGTTCCAAACCTGAACCACCGGTTCCATCCACTTTTTATTTAGTTATTTATTTATTTCAATTTATTTTTTCAGTTTTTATATATTTATTTTATTTTAATTTCGGCTTACCCAATCAACTTCATTTACAATTTCACATCATTACATGTCCAATAATTTTTTGCAGTTAGTATATAATATAAAAATAAATAAAAAAAATGGAACCGGAACCGGAAAACCGGACTGGGACCGTGGAACCGGAATCACCTACTAGGCGATTTCGGTTCCGGTTCTAGGTTCCTCTGGAACTGGAACCGAAAGTTCGGAACCGAAATCGAACCGCAGTCATCTCTAATCCCAAGAACTTCATTTTGAATATTTTTTAACATATAAATTGTCTCAATTATCCTTTAAAAACTTTAAATATTTCACCATATACCTTATTCATTACAAATACTTTTGTCAATATTTTTTTGTAATTTATAAGAACAAAAAGTATATTGACAAACAATCTAGCTCTTTTTTAATAGAATATCAAACAACATAATTTTTTTTTGTAAGTAACTCTACTCAGCTCTACGGATAAAAGAACTACTCCAAAAACTTTACCGATCAAAAGAGTTTTTTTAATTATGAAAACCTTTTTCAATTTTTTTTTATCGTTTAGTTGTCACTTAGAGGTCGTTTGTTTTTTTGTCTGAAAACTAAACAGTCCTGAATTTTTCTAAATACTGAATATGGACTGAAATCTGAACTTAAATGGCATGTTTTTTTTTCCTCACATATGAATAAATTGTCAATACATTTGTTTTTTAAAAGTAAAATTGTCTGAAAATAAGTAATTTGATATTTATACCCATGTTAAACAATTGTACATATAATATGAAATAAAAACAATCCAAAAATAATAATTATATATGAACACATATAATCATGATCTTCTTCTTCGATTACAAACAAACTTCATTTTTATTAAGAAAAGAAAATGTTTTTTTTTCAAAAAATAAAATAGTAGCAGAAAAACTCACACAAAACACTCTAAATATATATATATATATATATATATATATATATAAATACATCACCCTAATATTATAATAAAGTATTGATATTAAAAATGACTGTTTCTTTTTATTTTTAAAGCTATTTAAAATAAGCAATGTATTAAAATAAATATTTCTATACCATATATAATTATGATGAAATTGAAAATATGTTATATATGGGGATAGTATCGAAAAAAAAAGATTTTGGATTACATTAAATGCAATTCAGTGATTTGCAATTAAGTGAAAAGTCAAGAATTTTTACTTATTATTTTAAGTTGATTTTTTTTTTTATATTTTTAAGTTGTTTGACCACTTAAATAAAAAATACAAAACGATCGTTTAGTATAGTTTTTATACGATTAAAAAAGTCATTTTAGTTTATCTAGATAAGCTAAAATTTTGAGCTTTTCAAGGTTTTCTTTTTTTAAGTTTTCAAATATATCTTTTCGAACTTGTTAAAAAACTTTAAAATTTCTAACATAAGACTATTATTTTTTACCCTAGTAAACTCTTCTTTAAAAAAAAGATGTTATAAACAATATGACTACTCTGTACATATTCATTTCACTTTAAACATTATTTGATTAATTGTGATTATTTGTAATTATAAAAATTAATATTTTTCTCAATTTTTTTATATCTTAAATTTTATTTATATCTTTTTTTATAGTCTTATCATTTAAAAGAGCTTTAAAAATTAATATATTCAAAGTTTCAAACAATCTACAACTTAAAAGAGCTTTGTTAATAGGTAATCAAACGACCAATAAAGCTCTATAATATAGGAACTCTACTTCTAAAAGATATACCATTAAACATTCTACTTGAAAAAACTCTTTCAAACATATCATAATTTCTAAAACAAAATATACAAGTTTTGGTACATCGTAACTCTGTAAGAGATTATAAGGCCTCATCACTTGATGGTTATGTGTTTAAATTCATGCCATAGATAGAAGTTGATGGTCATTACTTGAAAGTCCTTAATCTTAGGGACTTTGTTGTCTGCAAATGCAATGAATGCCAACTTTGGTATGTTTTCTGAGGCATTTTGTATATGTAAATATGAAGCAATAAGAACTTGGTCTTCATTATAAAACATTTAAACTTGGATATTGGTGTTGGCAGTAAAGAGGTTACGTGAGTTACCTATACATGTTAGGATTGTACAGCTCTATTTCTCCTGTATTCTCTTGTATTTAGGATTGTTGTAGAAATACTGGTCTCTCGCCTTCCAAACTGCGGTTTATCTAATAAATCGCATGCCCAACGTGGTTCTTCAAAACCGCACCCCATACTCCTCCATCTTTAACAAAGATCTGAATTATTGCAAGCTCTGTATATTCGGATGTCTATGTTATCCATGGCTTCATCCGTACACGTCTCACAAACTAGAGCCTCGCTCCAAACCGTGCGTCTTTATCTGATATTCTAATGAGCACAATGCCTACCTATGTCTAGATAGTCATACAAACAAAGTGTTTGTCTCCCGTCACGTCATCTTTGTCGAGTCAGTATTCCCTTTTGCTGGTCGGGTAGGTCTCACTCCTCCCTCCATTCCCTACCAAGTCACGCAATGGCTTGGGTCCAAGTCCCCCTCTGTCAGGTCTGAACCAGTGCAAGAGTCACACACACAATTCCACTCATCTCCCCACCGAGAGTCCTACCTACTTGACATCATACACATATCCATTCCTCCCACTATCAATCCTATACAGACTCCACCTCACGCACACATGCAGCCCCAAATACCAATCCCGACACACACGGACCAGCTATCGCAAACCGATATTGGTGTCCAGCCTACATCGCCGCAATCTACCGACACCCACACCACTGTCCAACAACAAACCGAGTCTGATCCAACTCACACCACCCCGGTCAGAGTCATCCAAACAAGGTCCAAAAATAATATATTCATGCCAAAGACCATTCTTGACCTGCATGTCTCCACTCACCAACCAGCTCAATCCGAACCTACATCCTTCATTCAGGCCCGCAAACTGCAGGAGTGGCGCCAAGCCATGAGCGCTGAATATGATGCTTTAGTAAAAAATTCGACTTGGACCCTGGTTCCAGCTCACCCTTCGCAAAATGTGGTGGGGTGTAAGTGGATCTTTCGGATTAAAAGACACTCGGATGGTTCAGTTGCTCGGTACAAAGCTTGCCTTGTGGCGAAAGGTTTTCATCAACGTCCTGGCATAGACTTCACTGAAACATTCAGTCCTGTAGTGAAACCTGCCACAGTCCGCTTAATTCTGACTATTGCTGTTACTAACGATTGGCACTTACGCCAACTGGATGTCAATAATGCTTTTTTGCAGGGTACTCTCACTGACGATGTGTACATGGAGCAACCCCCTGGATTTGCGCATTCTTCACTGCCGAACCATGTCTGCAAGCTCCGAAAAGCGATCTATGGCCTCCGTCAGGCACCTCGGGCTTGGTATAATGAGCTTCGTACCTTCCTCTTGTCAGCCGGTTTCCACAACTCTAGAAGTGATGCTTCTCTCTTCATCAGCCACCAGACTGGACACACATTGTATTTACTAGTCTATGTCGATGACATTATTGTCACGGGCTCATCGAAAACGCATGTTCATCAATTCATTACATCACTGGCTCAACGCTTTTCTCTGAAGGACCTTGGTCAGTTATCTTTCTTCCTTGGCGTTGAGGCTCATCACACCACAAGTGGACTGTTTCTGTCTCAGCGGAAATATGTCCGCGATCTCCTGGCAAAAGCAAACATGCTTGAGGCTAATTCAGTTTCCACTCCCCTATCCACGTCTGAAACTCTAAAACTGGTTGACGGCAGTGCTCCAACAGACGCCACTCAATACCGGCAGGTTGTGAGGTCACTTCAATATTTATCCCTCACAAGACCGAATGTGTCATTTGCAGTCAATAAATTGTCTCAGTTCATGCATCGCCCAACCACGATCCACTAGAATGCTGTAAAGCGTGTCCTTCGCTACCTCAAAGGCTCTTCATGTCATGGTTTGCTCATCCATCGGCAATCATCCCCTTCACTTCACGCCTTTGCCGATTCAGACTGGGCAGGGGATCCTGATGACCGACGGTCCACCACAGCCTTCATCATCTTCCTTGGCTCCACACCGATCAGCTGGAGCTCCAAAAAGCAACACACCGTTGCACGCTCCTCCACCGAAGCTGAATATCGCGCAATTGCGTCCGTTGCAGCTGAGTTGAACTGGCTTGGCAACCTTCTCTCTGAACTCAAGGTTCAGGTTCCAGCACCTTCAGTCATCTACTGTGACAATATAGGTGCCACATATGTCTGTGCAAATCCCGTTTTTCAAAGCCTCATGAAGCATGTAGCCATAGACTTCTTCTTTGTTTGGGATCAAGTAGCTCGGAACCAGCTCCGGATCGCACATGTTCACACGAATGATCAATTAGCTGACTCTCTAACAAAGACGTTGTCCCGTGCACAGTTCACTGCTCATAGATCCAAGATAGGCGTCCTTGACGGAAGCTCTATCTTGCGGGAGCATGTTGGCAGTAAAGAGGTTACGTGAGTTACCTATACATGTTAGGATTGTACAGCTCTATTTCTCCTGTATTCTCTTGTATTTAGGATTGTTGTTAGTCTCAAACTCCTCACAATGTAAGTGTATAAATACCAACATCTATGATGAATAACATAAGATTGTTTTTATCTACAAACATCTAATTGTATTAATTGGGATGTAAGATAATGTAAGGGTTACTTTTCATGAGCAACATACTTTGTATACTGGGAACAAGTTAATGTTTCAGATTAGTCTTCAAAAACCTTTCACCGTAATCAATTGATGGAATGTTGAAAGTAAAATTGCGATTTATTATCAGAATGATAATGAAGCACTGTCACAAGCTTGTTTGATATGAATGTCAGCTTGGAATGAAAATCAAGTATTTACACAAAAGTAATATGATCAAGGAAAATAAGTGACAATGAATCTTCTAGGCTTTTGGTTTCAAGTTCCTCCATTGCAATAGTGAATGCCATTGCTTTGACCATCCTTGCGCTTCACATTTAGATCTTTCAACCCCCAAATACGAATTGTCCGGTCATCACTGCCCGATGCCAACATGTGCGGGTTTGTTGGATTCCAGCTCACACAGTTAACAGCTCCTGAATGACCTGATAATGCCTCTATAAGCTCACATGAGCCTCTATGCCATAAATAAACCTACGAGCATAGCGAAAACCAAATTATTGCAATTGAAAGGTGATAGCTGTATTCATTCAGTTCAGAATGTCGGCAAAGATGTAAAACAAAGATCCAAGATCAAGACATCCATTTAGATTAACACTGACATCTAGAATCCTAGATAATGGCAGAAGCAAGACAAGTCTAAGCGAATACAGATCAACCCAACAGCTATGTCATGTCAACGTTGTTGACTTGTTATATACAACCTTTAGCATTCCGGCCAATATAATAATGGCAAAGACAGAAAAAGATTCCATACTAATCAAAATCATCATATCCCAGATGTACAAGAAACTTAAAAGCTATTACTTAAATTCCAATCTAAATGACCTAAGTACATAAAGAGTCTCATCTGAATAAGCATTTCTGCCTATAGAAAAAACTAAAGGAAATTCCAATACGAGATGAGAAATGAAACTTGAAACATAAAATCATTGAAAATTTTATAAATACTTTCACTTGCTATACATGTACTGATGTACATATGTGCAGGTATATCCGGATTATTATCAAAACCCCTTGAAAAGTCCATGATTAATGTTAGTGGACCATAATGCAAATATAAACACACGATATGAACCTCATGGCAGAACCATTGACCTGGTCAATCGGGGTATTTGGTTAAACAATGACTGTCAAAAGTTGGCATGATGAGACTCCAGCATGTATTTACAGTAAAGCAGAGTACAAAATCAAAGCCATCACCCCAACAATAATTTTAGGGCTCTCATTTTTATCAGAAAAAGAGCACGATCAAGCTCATCACTGAAATAATTTACACAAATGTTGTAAAAGCTATGTGACTTTCTAAAACAATCCAAAAGGATGGCTCTCATTGATTCAAACCCTTTGTAAACAACATTACAAACATGGCAAATTAAGCATAGCATTCAAAATAAGAGTAACCAAAAATCAGTAATTGAGAGAGTGAACAGGGATTTCCGCTTTAACCAGGAGCCAACCCACTCCCAACATGTTTCTGACCTTACAAGAGAAATAAAAATCCATACCTGTGAATCCTCGCTCCCACTGGCAATGAAAGCCTGCTCAAGGCCACCAAAGCAAGACCTAATAACAAAACGGGTCCGTTTGTGACCTTTGTACTGGGCAACAAGCTTGATATCACCCTCTATGTTCCAAAGATGGATTTCTTGATTCAGGAGATTAACCAGCAAGAACCTGTTATCCCTAGATAATGAGAATGAAGTTATTGTTTGATCCTCTTCAATAAATCTTTCAACTCTTTCTTCCCTGTCAAGTAGTAGTATTGCAGAATCTTTACACATACTTATAATTAGTTTCCCATTGCTTGTTACTTCCAAATCAGAAATCTTTAAAGTCCGTTGCCCTTTCCAACACTCTAGCTCCTTCCCATCTAATTCCCACATGCAAATACTCTTATCATTAACACCAGAGAATATCCATTTCCCATTTGGATGCCAACTGCAAGACACCAGTCCAACACCCACTTTTTCATAAACATGGAGGCAATCACCAGAAGAAACATCCCACCGCCTGACAGCCTCCTCCACCCCACAAGTGAGGAGCTGATGATCATCAGAACTCCAAGAAACACAGGAGACGGATTTCTGGTGACCAGATAATTTATGCTTTAATGTCACTCCACCATTTGCATCAACCTACAAAAATCAATTACAGACTAAAAGATTAATACCCGAAACAATGTCCAGATACAAAAAATACAAGGGACCTAGTCTAATACGTCTGGCAGAAATTATTCCATGACCCTACATACATTCAGAGGGATATATAGCTAATTACAGTGTGTACCTTAGGTCCAGAATGGGGAAAATCTTCAGTGCACCGGGTGCAGTGCTGAGTAGTGCACCCGGCCATTGAAAATATGACATATGGCAGTTTTAAATGGACATGTGCATTTTCTTGCCATATATCATATCTTGTGGCTGGGTGCACCACTCAGCAGTGCACCAGGTGCACTGAAGATTTTCCCAATACTGCAAGACATGATTAGAGGACCCATATAATCAGCTGCTTAACACTTGAACTCTAGCCAAGTCCAATCTCTTAAGTGTAGCTAACAACAAAGTACAATCATCAAATTATTGTAGATTTTAGAAAAGTAGCATGCCAACGCCTTACATAATAAATGAACAAGAGAATATTTACTAAATTAAGATTTAAGAGTTGAGATCAGTTCTTTTTCATTTTATATGCTTTACAAAAGTGTTCAGAAGCTGATTGATAATGGCTGTATAAATTGTTAAGATTAAGTGTCAATGATTATATATTAGGAGTCAAATTATTCATTATACGTAATGATTTTTATATTATCCTTGGTAGCTAGGAAGGAAGGGGAAACATAAAGAGGAAGAAAAAAAATTCATATTTTCTTCCATCCATGAGGTTGATTTGGGTGTAAGAAAGCAGGAAAAAAGAGGCTGTCGTTTTCCATTGTTTCATATCCCTTTAATGAGGGACGGGAAGGAAAACTATTATCTGTTAATTAAACTACTATACACTTATATGTCTAAATTATTAATCTTTTTATATATAGAATTTTTACATTTACCTGTTAATTAAACTACTATAACTTATATGTCTAAATTATTAATTTTTTTTTAATAATTTTTACATAGGTGCAGTAAGAACATAAGATTTGCTCCAGCCCGTGCTGAAATTACATGGGATCTGTTACTTTACAACTTATTCATATATCTTCACTTGCTTAGTCATTCACGATGTGTGTGTGTGTGTGTCTATAACTGTGTTGCATCTAGGTGTTCAATAAGAGGTACATGAAACCCTGCTTACGCCAATCACCAAAAAAGAAGAGCACATTACATAAATACGTGACATTCTAACATAGGTTTTAATATGATATTACTAAAAATCAGAAAAGCTCATTTCCTTGCATTGATTGATTACTAATTAAGTACTCATAGAGCCATAACTTTTTAAGTCTTTTTGAATGACAAAGGCTAACAAAAAAAAAATTAATGCAAGCAAAGCTACAGTCACATTCGACTGCAAATATATTAAGCTTGATATTTTAGTAATAAGTTCATCTTTCAAAGTCAAATTTCAACATATCCCAGGTGTATTAAGTTCACCTTTATGACAACTGGTCCTAATTCTAAGTAACAATTTTGCAGAGAAAATAAATTCCTTTGATTCAATAGTTATAAAGAAACAAGGTATAATAAAAGATAAACAGTTGCATTTGATGCATTCACTCAAGTATGATAACAGAATTCAAAGTGCAAATTAATCTAGTTTCATAAAGTAAACAAAGGTGATAAATTATAGGTAAGAATGATATAAAAAAGCCACAAATGAACAATTTAATATTGATAATCAAAGAAAACCATCGCACCTCCCATATAATTGCTGACCGATCATTGGATGATGAAGCTAAGTATTTTCCATTATGTGAAAATTTCAAGAACCAAACTTCATCAGTGTGATCCTTTAATATCTGTTACAATTGGAATGAAAAGAAAGATTTAACAAAACATCCTAATATCCCAATTCAACTATAGCAACTGTAAATGACTGCAATCCATTTGAGGAATATAGAATTGCAGCACATATAAACAGCAAGGTAATTGAAAATGAACAAACATCAACAGCTTCTTAATAATATAACTTTTAAGTACACCCTGACAACTGAAGTTATTGTGATATAGCCATATAGGTTTAAACCATTTATTCAATGCATTTCTTGCCTTCAGTGAAAGACCCATAACCCCACATAAGTCATAATTCACACAACAAGAATGAAAGCAATTGTCAATCATCAAGGATGAAAGTTATGAAATAATCAATTTATTCATGACAATAAGCAACTATTCAAAACAATAATTACAATTTTCCAAATGAACTATATAGTTTCATTTTCATATGTAGACCTAACGGTAATACCCGGTTCAAACCCAAAAGAAATCATTCATAACTCAGGCACACTATGATATTTATATATATATATATATATATATATATATATAAATAATTATTAGGAACAAACAACTGAATTTTGTTAATACGCGGATGTCAGAACTTTTGCATTAAAGTTCACAAATTCACATTTAATTATGCAGACTTTTACGTTAGGTTCACAATATATACGCTAATTTATGTCGTTGAACGTAAAATTTGTGAATAAACGTAAAATATGCACAGCTTTAATGTAAATTTTGTGAAACTAACACTAGTTATGCGATGTCCGCATTTTGATAAAATGTAGGTGTTCGCATTACATATAAACCAGTTTTTTTTCAAGTCAGAACATCCTGATTTTAATCTTATCAGAACCTGGTCGCATACATAGTTGTTTAGGTCGTGGGTACGAAAGGCAAAAGAAATTTAGAATGATCATGACCACCTTCATCTATTTCTTTTAGACTTGCGACCTAGACAACTGCGCACGCGACTAGGTCCGAATGGAATTAAAATAAAGACATTCTAGAAAAGAAAAGAAAAAAAAGCTATACAAAGATAAATTTATAAACAGAGAAGACTGGTGGTGGTGGTGGTGGTGTGGGGGGGGGGGGGGGGGGGGGGGGGGGGGGGGGGGGGGGGTGTTCAGAGAGATGCAAGTACTCAGATGAGTTTTAGGGGGTAGAGAGCGACAAAATGAGAGAAGGGGGAAAAGTAAAGCGACTGCTGCCAGTGCACTATCTAACAGCAGTTTATTCTTTTAGGGGAAAAAATTACAAGCTGTCAGTCATTAGAATACAACTGATAACTTGTTATTCAATTAAGTTTATTTATGATTAATCTGTGCCAGAAAAGTCTGGTAAGTGAATGTGTAATGAATTACTTCTCTAAGATGCTCTGCTATGAATTCTTCATCCGAAATTTGATTATTAATGCCATTACTCGCCCTATAAACCTCATTTACTCTTCCCTTCAAAAAGAAAGAATGAGCTGCAATATACGAAAATACTTATTGTAAGAATTCTTAGTCAGTATTTTATTCTAGAAGATTTAAAACTGCAACAAAATCTTGATTCTCATAAAAATGAACAAGTACCCGAATATAATCATATAGTATGTATAGATGAACGTAAGGTGGGACGGACATGTTTTCCCTTGAGGTAGGGTTTATGTATTAAAAGATACAAAATGTATCTTGAGCTAGGATATGCAAAATCAAGACCCTGCCAATTTAAAATTCAAAGTATTTTACAGTACTCCTAATAAAAATCTATCAAACAAATTCTATTAGAACTTTCAGAGGAGAATAAAAGGCAAACCATAATGTTAAGTAACAATGGAGATCACTTGTACCAAATTCAATCAATATTTTATAATAATGATGCCAAACTGGTAGGTTAACGTTATATGAGTTGGTTTCACAAATTGTTTTGAAATCCTAAAACAAAATATTAGTTTCTGGTCAAATATTTAGAGTTGTTATTTAAAACTTTGGGTTCAAGATAACTCATTCGGTTGGCATCATACTGTGAGTATGCAATTTGAAGTAAAACCCGTCAAGAAATTCTCAACGAAATGGTCCAATGTCATTTGACTCATATTAGGCCTTTTATGTCTGACTATAGCCTTGAATGACATATCCCAACATTCCAAAGGCAATATTTGAATAGATAACAATTATCAAGAAGTCAAGATAGTCATGTTTACTTGTAAACAAATTAGATATAAACATTTACAATGTACATGAGCATATGTGATATCTTAATTACAATGTGGAAAAGAGGCAACATGTAACTCTTCAAGCTACATGTTAGATTATTTAATGTCTTAGTAAGGTATAGAGGATGCATCATGTAGTCAATATCACACTTTAAATTATTTCTCATAAAGTATTCTTAAAAGCATATATATACAACTATCACCATTATTGACATTTTCTCTTCCATCCAATCCCAAAGAACCTCAAAGGAAAGAATTCTTTTGTGAAGGATAGAACATCCCATCATACCAATAACTGTCTTAACCCTAAGAAGCCTTCATGCCACCTCTTGAAGCCAAATTCAAAAGATAATGATAAAAACATGATTGTAGAATAGTTTAACATTTTAATTATTTTACAGTGAAGACATGCATAGTGAATTAGAAGGCTTTAGAAGTAAGAATTTTGAAATTCTAGATGATTTGAAAATAGGAATTCGTAATTGAGATTTAATTGAGGTTTCAAAAGAAATTTGTTTATTGTGAAAATTTGAGAAAACTTGAAGTAATTATTTTTTTGGAGTAATTAAGTGATGAATTACATGCCCACTCACTGACTATGAATAATTTTGAGAACTTGAGTTGAAAGAAGAAGAAGAAGAACAACCAAATAAATGAACAAAGAATTATATCTTAAAGAACCAGAATATAAATTGCATTGCCTTATATCTTATATCATTCATTAGGAACCTTGTAATTGCATAGTATATACCCAAAAAAAAACCTTTTCTTTAAAACAACAAAAACACTAGTCACCCACCCCATACCTCACACATCTTACGATGTAACTAAGTGCTAAAGGCACTCACCGGAATGAAGTTGACTCCTCTGGAAGTCCTAGAGACACTACCCCCTTGCACTAGCTATGTGGGTTCGAAATAACTGCTTATATACTGGTATTGGCTGTAATTCACATGAATATTCTGCACTTTGGGTAAGCCCGTATTAATTTCTCAATCCCCCATCATTATTGAAGAGATACATTTGCTTGTAAACTCTCCTAGATTTCCACCCTATGCCCAAGCTTCATCCTTGCTTCTGAGCCCATTCGTTTTCAATGGCCAGAAAAGTAAAGGGCAATTGTCCACTTCATGAAAGCCTAAAATAATAACCTCAACCAATAGCTAAACCATACAATTTAACTTCTTAGTCTATACTTAATTAGCTGTCATAAGATTGCCAACAATACATGTCAACGGTCAACCTGACAATTCTGCATACAGATGAAAAAACCTTCCAAGAAGAGAAGAAATCAACATGAAGATCATAAACAACCAATCACGTCGCATTGATTTTGGTTGCTGGTAGCAGGTCCAGTTATGATTGCCAAAGAAATAACCAATGTTCTAAACTACCCAGCAAAGAACTCTCTTAAGAAAATTGAACCTCAAATCATATCAAATAAAAGATCTAACCTGTAATGTTTGAGATGGGATCTGATCTCTTCCACAATTATGATCAGTGTACAATGACATATCCTTGTCCGAGGAATTGTGAAATGTGCAGGCTTCTCGCTGCAAGATAAGAGCCTGTTCAACTAAATGTTCCAGCCTTCTTTCAGGTATCATGATTGTAGGTGGAAGCAGTTCCTGCAATTCCTCCAGCAGTTTTGACCGAGACTTTGCCCCAACAAAACCGCAATGTGAAGGCCACACGAGACAGGAAGAAAGCTCACGAACTCTATTATTATTAATACAAAGAGGTGCAATCTCAGTCCTCAATGTCTTCAATGCGTCCATGACCTTCTCCCCATCCAAAAATTCAAAAAACTTCTGCTCCAATATCAGGAAAGAAGCTGACTTAATAACACTTTCATCCAGTAGACCAATGTTAGGCAATGTGGACACACTTTCATCCCAATTTCCATCAAGAATTTGCTGCATAAACAGATTTACCACAGATGATTGCAAAGGTATCCCTGATTCTTCCTCTAGATGAGCACCACTCTTATTATAACCAAGAGAATATAGAGCCTTGGCAATTATTCGAACAAATTCGACTCTTTTAATAACTCCTTTTGGACCAATGACTTCTTCGTCCCCTTCAGATGGTAGGGGCCGAGCCATCAAGTCTCTTGAAGACCCAGCTATGGGCTCTGTAAAAGCGGAACCGTTGGAAAGACCTCTCAATTCACCAGAGGATAATTTCATTCGCTTTGAGGCTGGTTCATCATCCTCTACACCTCCCATGAAATGTGCCCCTCAGCCCATATATTATCACGAAGGCAGCAAGACGAAAGGAGGGAAGAATCAATATGCTTCCAATGAATAGCAACAAATCACTTCCTGCATAAGATAGGATATTCCAAAAGTTAGTACATAGCAGACAGAGAACCACAAATAAACAATCTACAAGACACCAATCTTTCCATGTCATTCAAGATTCTAATTAACATTAACATTAAATTCCAATTTTTTTACTTTACTAAACACCACACCACACCCCACCCCACCCCACCATACACAAATTCAATTAAACAAAATCCTCCTCCAAGGTTGGTGTGAAGGGGAGTAATTCCTAGACCTCTTGCTTCAGTGCATGTAATCTAACTAACTACACTATCCCGTTGGAAAATTGACTATAAATTCTTATGAGTATTATTTACATAGACAAACAGCTCCCTCCCTCCCTTCAACCAACCAACCCCACCCCCCACCCTTCAAGTTTTATCAGTTGAAAAAAAAAAATATGACCAGTTATAAAATATTCACCAGGTTTTTACTAAAAATAAAAAATACGCATATTCAACCAAACTGAAGCTCAAACCATTAATGGCATCCATAATCCTACTTGTGCCAATCATGATAGATTCATCCAATGGGGATTGTAATAGAAGAGCGTGAGCAGAATCTGAGCTTGAACTAATATCTGGCTAGAATTGCCTTCCAAACCAATGAACTCTAATATTGGTGTTTTCCTTTTCAGCTTCGATGTCAAGTTAATGGTGTATGAATATTAGAATATCCCATTAACAGTTTAAAACATATTCCAGACATTGACTTAGTTCATTATAGTTTCTCACAGCTATTGTTTGTATGTTATTTGTGATTTATTCCATCATCTGGGAATTAACAATGTGGTTTTGCAGGATCCAGAATAGTGCCATGCTAAAGAAGCTAGTATCTCTATCACAAAATGAATTTGGAATTTAAAAATCTAGTAGAGGTGTAAACTAACATAAATGCAAAACCAATGAGAGTAAAGAGATATAAGAGATTTTCTAAACATAGGGGAAAAAGAAAGAGCATCCACAGTAGTAACTTCTACCTCCACATTTAATAAAGACTGCTCTATCTTAGGAATAAAAAAGACATGAGAGAAGAAAACTGCCATAGTATTCCAAATTTCCAATGCATTAATTCAACTGTTATATCAAACGCTACACAAGATGCATCACCTAACTACAAAGGTAAAGCCATATCAAGCAGAAGCTTGCCATTGCCCATATACCAAAGACCAGTTCAATTAATATCAAATTACTTGCACAATGAAAATGAACCTCATTATAAGATTAACTAAATTCCAAACACACAGCCAAGCTCGCACAAACTAATGAGAAAACTAATTACAAGATGGTCTCAAAGCAATGTTCTTTAATAAAGACCCAACATTGTTGACACTAAAAGGATTAGTCCTTAATACAAAGTTGAAATGCCCAAATGCCAAAACCTAAACACCCATTTACTTCATTAGAAGTTTGATCAGTTAAAACAAGTGAACCATCTCAATCTTGTGACAGGATTTACAAGAATAACCAAACCATAAATATAGAAAGCTCCTCGGACTCTAAGCAAATTAGATTATACTAGTGATATCATGTGAAACAACAAGAATTTGCCCAGAAATGGGAAAAAAAATGATTTCATTCTCAAACTACAAACCAAATCCTTAGAAGAAAATTACTCAAAATCCTCATCAGAACAATCAACAACAGATGAATCTCACAACAATCAATCAATACCAATAGTATGAAATCCAGTCCAGATATTCTTGGAAAAAAGTTGCAGAAACTAGCATGATTAAGCTCCAGAGCAAACGCAATCCAAAACAAAGCAAGAATAACATAAAAAGAACAAAATCAGCCAAAATTGACTGAGAAATAAGCACCAAAACAGAAAAATCTGAAATACCCAGAGAGAGATTATGAGTTGGGAAGCCGATTCAGATCAAGTGAGACTAAACCGACACAGAAACCGATAGAGAATCCGATCAGCGGAATTGGGTAAATGAGACAATTTTTATTTTATGTTTTTATTTGTCACCTCGTTAACAGTAGTATAGATAGCAGGGTTTGGTACCTTTGTCAAGGATAGAAAAGAAGTCACTCGGTTCTCTTTGCGTGGAGGACACCAACTCATGGAGGGGGTTATGTACATGTATATTGTAGCCTAAGGGAGACACAGAGACAGAGAGAAACAGAGGGACGTGGGTTTCCAATTCCATGTATGGGGGTCCAGCTGGTTTCATAATTGGGCTTGCCAGCCCAGCCCAGCCCAGCCCAGCCCAACTAGTTAACCCTAAGGTCACAACCTATATCATCACATGACAAATTGAATGAGCGTTGAGCCAACCATATTGAACGGCATTGACGGACTTGTGTGGGCCTCCCTTAAAAAAATTTAAATTTGTAATTAAGGAATTAATTTTATTTCCTATTAAAAGTAGAAAAAAAAAATCATTTTCCTTTTCTTTTTCTTCTTTTTATAATAACAATTCTTTTTCCTCATCCTTCAAATTTGTGGCTCAATCTTTTTATCAACATCAACAATTAGTCTTCAAATTATATATGTTTGAGTGAAGAATATAGCTTTAAATATTTTATTTTGTTTTGAAATTTTAGGGTTAAATTTTTTAGAACATTATATTTAGGGATGTCAATGGATCGGATTGGGTATGTATACCCCAATATCCATCCACATATCTGTTTGATATATATATATATATATATATATATATATATATATATTCATCCCCCCGTCCATCCTCATTTCTAAGTAAGCGGCGCGGATTCGGATAATCCACTAATTAAGATAGAGATATTCATCCCCACTGCATTTATATGTGTATCCGATGAAAAAAAACTTTAAATTTTTATAGTTTACAAGAGAAAAATGTAACTAACATATGTAACGGTACGTTTTATCCCATTTAAAGAGAAACAAATATATCCAATAAAGTTCAAATATATAAATTAATAATTACATAATAAAACTTATATTTTTAAAATATTAAAATATATAATGGATCTGGATGGGTATGAATATATCCATCCACATCCCCACAAATAAAATGGATATTATGATGACATCCATCCCCGCTCCGTCTCCGAAATAATAGTATCCACCCCCATTTTAAATTGAGCGGATTCTTATGAATATTTGTATCCGTAGATAATTTTGTCATCCCTAATTACATTAGTATTTTTCTAATGAAACAAACTAATAAAATAATATATAGAATGTACATTTATAGAGATGTCTGACTATATTCTAACTAAGTGATGTTGATGTTCAGCTAAAAAAAAAAATTATAGCCTACTTTAATCTTCAATCCTGGTTATGTGCCTGTTGAGCGGGTGTGTTTCTCAAAGAAATGTAACATACAAAGAAGATCTAACTCAATCCTACAAATGCTTTGAACAAGAGTTAGAAGTTGTTCATGATGAATTTAAGATATTTCTTAGGGTTCTTGCTTGTGCCTACATAACAATATATATGATCGAGTAAAAACAGAGTTAATACGTGTTTTTAGTATGTACATTCTGAAAAATTCTTCATGTTTATAGTAAATAATAATAAATAAAAAATTTAAGCAAGTTTCCAACATCTTTAAAAGTAAATGTTATATTTTCATTGCGACTTGAAAATAAAGAATTTTCTTTTAACATGTATCCTTTAAGCATATACTATATTAAGAAAACTCTGATTTAAATACATATCGATCAAGGAAACTTTGATTTATAAATGAAATTGAAAAATATATCATTTTTAACTTTATTCTTCAATGTTGGATATAGTTGGACCAACCACATACTTACCCTTGATCAAACCAAATTTGGGTTAAATTTTTTTAAAAATATATATATATATATATATATATATATAAAATAAATTTGGGCAACTTGAATGACTACTTAGCAATAGTAAAACAATATATAATAAATGTGGGCAACTTGAATGACTACTTTAGCAATAGTATTCATATATTCTATAAGCTACTGCTAAGGACTAGTTTTATAGTTTCTTCTCAAGAATAGTTTAGCTATTTCTTTTTATCGAATACGGTCAGATAAATCATTAAAGTTATAAAATTTGTAAAGTCTTTTATTTTTAAGTTAGGTAAAAGGTGCGTGAGTATAGGGGTTGATTAAAATTAACGATTTGGCCTATAGATTTGAAGGTCCAAATTGGATTTATTCAACTCATATTATATCATGCAATGATTCCAAGGTTGCTCTTCATAAACTTGTTTAGCCTACAATATATCAGTAGTAGTAGATATACCTAAACTTAACATTGCAACTAACATTCAAACTTTGTACATCTTCCAAGTCCCTACTCCATTTGAAGTCTCCAAGCCTTACATTATACTTCTTTTGCATTATTATGTCTTGTTTTGTTTCATGATCATCCAGACTAAATTAGTAATATCAAGCCTTAACGGCTTAACAAAACCATCAACAAGCCAATAGACAATAATAATATATTTTGTAATAATTCAATTCAAGCTTAAAACGACTTTAATCTAGAGCTGAAGACTTTTATTAATGTAAGTCCAAATAATAATAATAATAATTGTATCCGGGGTGAAATCATAAAAAAAAAAATTGGATGGGCTGCGGATAATTTCATATAGACAACAAATTATATTATATAATAATAAAAAAAAACATTTTGATAGCGAATATCGACGACATGAGAGAATTATTATTAGTTAAAATTAAAAAGTATACATAGTTAGAGGACATAGTGAGTCTTACCATCAAATACATATTCTAACAAAAAAAACACAAGAAAATAAAAAAGAAAACATGCATGCAATGTAAATATAATAAGGTCCTACTTAAATTTTGACTTACAAGGCTTCAAAGATGCAAAATCATCTATGTCGAATCCGAATCAATTGTAAAAACAAGTTCTCTTTCAATATAAACAACCATACAATTCTCAAGATACTCGTCATCCATCTTGTTGCGTAAAGACGTTTTTGATAAGTTTCATAACCGAAAAATAAAACTTAATTTACAATTAATTTTACAACATAAAATTTAAAATAAAAAATTAAACTTACAGTTTTCTCGTATCGACGTTTGTATACCTCCATAAATCCAAAAACTATGAAAACTCATAAAATTGAAAATATTGGAAACTTGAAGATTAATTTATATGATAAATCTACTACTTTTAGTTTGTTGTTACGAGCATCTCCAATGCTATAAGCAAATTTGAATCATCAAAAGTTATCACCTCATCATTTGAGAATTGTTTTAAGGGATTGCTAAATTTGATGATTGTGTAGTTCACGGTGGTACACTTTATATAAATAAAAAATCTACGTTATCTAAATCAAAAATCTAATCCCATCTCATTTTTTTTTGTCCGCTCATTTTTATTTCAAGGGTAAAAAAAAAACTATAAAAGACAAGAGAATATATATGATATAAGTATTGATCCATTCGTAATGAAGAGACGAATTTTACCTGATTGAAATTTTTAGGGTCGAAACAATGATGAGATATTTAGGTGATCAGGGACAAAAAAGGAAAAAAAAAAGCCACATATGAGAGAGAAAGGATAAACTTACAACAACATTTATTTTTGGTGTATTTGATGATTGAAATTCAATCTTCAAATTTGATTATTGGAGAGGCAATTTGATTATTGATAATTGCTATTGCTAAATTTTAGTAACTCTGTTGGACAGTGTTTTTATTTTTTGATAAATAATCAAATTTTGATTACTCTCCTACTTTTAAGGATACCATTGGAGGCTCTAAGGGGTTAAAATTTCCCAATTTGATTTTTGAGTAGATAAAGGGTTATCATTTCTCAAATTGATATTTCTCTTGGTTAAGGAAATACAATGGGCTTTAATGAGTTTGATATATATTTTTAAGTTATTGGACTGTTATTAACATAAATAAAATTAAGGTAAGCTAAGTCATAATTGGAATTAGACTGAAATATACTTAAAATTAAATGGAATGTATTTAGAACTATAAAAGACTTAATTTTTTTTTTTCAAAATGCAGGGTGGGCTAAAACCCACAAGCCCACCCTAGCCAGCCCTATTTCTGCCAGGTGATTGTATCCTAAACTATCTTCAACAAATAATAAAAGTCAATGCACATCACTCTTATTAGAGTTGATGGTACATATCCCTTCTACATAAGTGTAGATGGGTTCAAATTTCACCATGCGTATTTCAAAAGCATGTGTGGGTAGGTTTTTTCCCGGATCGTTGGAGTAGTTATGTTCCGTTATATTGGTAGATATCCGAGTCGTACAGTCCTATTATAATATTTTTTTGTAATACTTTTAAAAAATAATAATAATAAAAGTTAATAAAAATCACATTAACGCACACAACTATGCTTTTATATTTACGTGCAGTATGTTAGACTGTTACTACAACTATTTGAATAAAATGGGACAAAACAATCAAAATCAAGACCCTTCTCTCCACTTTCTTTGTAAAAAGAAAAAAAAAGAAAAAGAAAACCTTCTCTTCGAAGGGAGAAAAATTAAAAGTTGAGACTAGGTAATATGCCAACTGATGTTGGTATAATTGTGCTTATCCGTCATATAGTGCTCTCACGACACATAAGGTTATCTGTGTCGGCAAAAATGCATCTATCTGACAAAAGTTGATGTGGTTTGGTCGTAAACCCCTTATGCCCACACGTCAAGTTCATACGTTCGAATCATATATTCTCTCCAAATCTCAAATTTGTACTTAACAAAAAGCGTGCGTTCAATCCCAAATCTCAAATTTATTGGAACAATAAAAAAAAACAATATATATATAAAAAAAAAACCCCAACAAGCAGGTATGTTGCTAAAGACGTTTGACAAGTTTTGACAAATTTCATAGCCGAAAATAAAACTTAATTTTACAATTAATTTTACAATTAATTTTATAACATAAACTTTAAAATAAAAAATAAAACTTACAGTTTTCTCGTATCAATGTTTGTATACTTCCATAAATCCAAAAGCTATGAAAACTTATAAAATTGAAAATCTTGAAGACTTGAAGATTAATTTATATGGTAAATCTACTACTTTTAGTTTGTTGTTAAATGGTTAAAATTTCTCATTTTGATTTTTGAGTTGGTAAAGGGTTATCTTTAACCGGCTTTAATGAGTTTTATATATGTTTTTAAGTTATTGAGTTGTTATTAAGATAAAGAAAAGAGTGACGATAATGACACCCCTCAAAAACTGTATCTACACCTCTTTCGTAATCACACCCATCAAATTTTTAAAAGAATTTCTAATTTGTAAATAAACCTCACTTAATACCAAAAATACAACTTCTTTAATTATATTGTATTGTATTTTTGTAAGTACATACTACCTATGACTATTATTATGTTATTTAATCAACTTTATTATTATTTATGGTTGTGTTGTTATTTTTAATTCTTTTACTATTCTTTCTCTTTCCTACTTATTTTCTCTTCTTGTTTTTTCCAAAATTAAATTCCATTTTTCGTTAAAAATCCATTTTAAGATTTGTTTTTTTTATTGGAGAACCACTTTCTGTTTGAGATGGTTGTAAGGATACAATGTTTGTGTCATGTCCCAAATGATGTGGATGTAGATATGTGTTAAATGATAAAAAAAAAAGATAGGTGTTCGATGAAATTGAAGAACATCTATTTTTTTTAAAGAAAAAACATATAATATTGATAAATAAATAAAAAAAGTCTAAACTCTAAAGTATGTTTGAAAGAAATAAAAAAATATAGATAATATAGTTAATTTAAAAGTTTATTTGTATACATAATGATTTTGTTCTTCTAATAAAAATTAATTTAAAACTTTAATTTTTCACAACCAAATTTGTCTCATAATTTTGATTCATTTTCCATACTTAGCAATTAATTTGTATTTCCTAACAAAACATTGAAAATATATTTAAAAGAGAATCTAGGGTTTATTAAAATGGAAAGAGTTTTTATGATATATGTTAATATCAAACTATTAACATGAATTTTTTTTACAAAAGATTAAAATAGGAAACTAATCAATAATTATTGGTGGGTGTACTAACAAACAATTAGTTCTCTTAGTAATTTTACTCAAGGGTATTATTGGATTTTTAAAAACATACTAATTTAGGGTGTACATACGATTTTTAAGGGATGCAAATATCGTCACTCTAAAGAAAAATATGGTAAGCTAAGTCAGAATCGGAATTGGACTTGGATATACTTAAAATTAAATGTGGTGTATTTAGAACTATAAAAACCCGTATTTTTTTTTCTTCAAAAAGCTAGGGTGGGCTAAAGCCCACAAGCCCACCCTATCCAACCCTATTTCCGCCACTGATTGTATCCTAAACTATGTTCAATAAATAATAAAAGTTAATGCACATTACCTCTTAGTAGGGTTGGTAGTGCACATCCCTTCCACATAAGTGCTGAGGGGTTCAAATCTCACCATGCACATTTTACAAGCATGTGTGACGAGTTTTCTTTACAGATTGTGGAAGTAGTTATCTTCCGTTATAGGGGTAGATATTCGGGTCGTACAAGTATTGTTATATCTCGGTAGGTCCCGATAGTCTTATTGTAATATTTCTTGTAATACTTAAATAATAATAATAATAAAAGTTACTAAAAATCACATTAACATACACAACTATGCTTTTATATTTATGTACAGTATGTTAGACTATTACTACAATTGTTTGAATAAAATGGGACAAAACAATCAAAATCAATACACTTCTCTCCACTTTCTTTGTAAAAAGGAAAAAAAAAACCCTTCTCTTCGAAGGGAGAACAAAGTCTCTCCACTTTCTTTGTAAAAAGAAAAAAAGAAAAAGAAAACCCTTCTCTTCGAAGGGAGAAAAATTAAAAGTTGAGACCAGGGAATATGCCACATTATGTTGGTATAATTGTGCATAACCGTCATATAATGCTCTCACAGCACGTAAGGCTCTCTGTGTCGGTAAAAATGCATCCTTATGACATCTAATGCCCACATGTCAAGTTCGTGCGTTTGAATCATATATCCTTTTCGAACTTCAAATCTGTATTTAACTAAACGCGTGCGTTCAATCCTAAATCTCGAATTTATTGTAAGAATAATAATAAAAAAAACAATATATTAAAAAAGAAAAAGAAAAACCCCAACAAGCAGGTATGTTGCTAGGGCAAAAGCAAAAATAAAAGTATAAAACTTGAAAAAAAAATTAACACAAAGAAGAGGCGCACAGCCGCACACACACAACACACATTTAAAACTAAAAAGAGAAAAGAAGCGCCTCCTTGCTGTACGGAAGCGAATGCCTTGAAATCTCTATTTAAAATCACATTAACGAAACCGAGAAGCAGCAAGCAGAAGAAGAACGAAGAAGGAAGAAGATGGGAAAGAAGAGACTGAAAAAAGGAGAGCGACAACTGGAAAACCCTAAAATTGCTGAAGCTACCAGAATCCGTATATCACAAATTCTCAACAACTTTCTTGCATCTAAAGATGAAGGTGAACAACTCCAAATAGACTTAACGCATTTCTTTTTTTAGCATGCTTTTACTGTTTTAATTGGATGACTTGCCTGTTATTTGGTTCCAAGTTATGAAAAATGAAAAATCGAATTTTGTGATTAGTATTTACGTTGTGATTGTAGGAAGCTTGATGCCCACTCACTTACTGTTTCAATTCTTTGAAATGTGATTTTGATATCTCTCTCATTTTTATTTTTTCTTTTTAAATCTGATATACTTTTCAATTGATTAATTTTTTTCCCAATGAATGGATATGATTGGGAAATGCCTATAGGAAAAGGGATTGGGCATGCTATTTTACTTCTTTGTTATGTGTCTCGGATCTCATATTCAATAAGTTTTTAATGTTTTTAGTGTTTGGTTGCTCCATTTATTCATACAAATATGTAACTTTCTGCAAGTTATTATTGGAAAATTTTAGAATGTTTGTTAATCTTTTGATGCTGTATGCAGTGTTCAAATTTGAAGCGGACCTTTCGAATCGTGAACGTGCTGTGGTACATGAAGTTTGCAAGAAAATGGGCTTGAAGTCCAAAAGTTCTGGGTGAGTGCTGACTGCTGTGTTTGTCGCTCAAGTATACCGAAGCTAACATGCCAATTATAGGAACCATTTATGGAAAAAAAAAGATGAAAAAAAAGAATTATTGTAAAGTGTAGTCACTTTTGTCAAAGAGAGATTCCTGCTATTTTTTGTTGTTGTTATCAGACTGGAAATTTGGATGTGTGTGTTTCTTATTTTCAATTTGATTTTAATAATTTACATTTCGTTTATAACTTACAGCCTGAACTTTGTATAGGAAAGGGAATCAGCGATGTGTTTCTGTTTACAAAACTAAAAACACGGCGGACACCACGGAGGGGTTTGAAAATATCACACCATTGAAATTTTCTGAAGAGGCAAAAGTAGTATTGCAGAATTTATTTATACAATACCCACCTGATGATGGAGAGCTTGGTGAGAAATTATTTGCAGAACATAGCGGAAAGACTGATAAAACAGGAGGAAAAAGAGAGAATATTTTCTCCAAACCTACATTGAGTAAGGCAGAAATTGCAAAGAAGCTGGAATCCTTTACATCTAGGATAGAGAAGGATGCAAACTTGAGACAGGTTATTCTGGCTTAGCAAACCAATTTGAAATTAATGGATCTTTTGAGTTGGATGCTGTACCTTAATCATTGTTCTGTTACCAAATTTTACTTGATCATAAATTACAGTTTTAGTATAGCTAATCGAAAGATCATACAGTTGTTGGGACGTGATTGTTTTCTGATAGTGAAGAATTTCTGTCATGTTATGCATGCAGATTGTTGAACAGAGGTCAAATCTTCCAATTGCATCCTTCAAGGATGCTATTACTTCTACAACGGAATCTAACCAGGTTATTTCAATATCTTCTGTGTATTAGTTTCAAAATTGAACTAGATCACACTAAATGTGACACTATCATTTGGTTCCAGTAATATTTTGTTTACTGGATTTGTCCATCTGTTGTTTGGTAAGTTAATTTTCTGGATATTTTCTGGAACTTAATGTTCATTGCATGTTTTAACATAGGTTGTCCTCATTTCCGGTGAGACTGGATGTGGAAAGACGACACAGGTTATTAAGTCTCTGCTTTATCTTCTTTTTGGTCTAGTTAACCTGATTTGTCTAAAACAATTTATCCCAGATCACTCTCTTTTAATTGTGCTGTTTTTTAATTAGTCCTCATGGAAATATCTACGTATTCACATGATGAGGAACAAGTTAAAATAGGTTTAAGATTTGAGCTGATTTGTAAACTATATGTTGTTAGTCAATTTGAAATATTGATAAGTCTATACTGAACAACACAAAACTGATTAGAAAGCTTATATCTATGGCTCAGCTCTACCTAAGTAATGTACCAAAGTAATCTATTTTGCTGTAACAGACTAACAGCAGAAGTGATTGTTGGCTTTGGAACTGTAGTGCATTAGTTGTTGACTTGTTTCACTTACCTAACCTCAAGGGCCCCCTTTAATTGAGTTGAGGATCCATATGGGTTGTCTTTGAATTCCAATTCCACCCGAATCAAAAATGAGTTAAAAGATTTTGGCAATTTGTTTATAAGGAATAAATCCCTATCATTTGATTTGTAGAAACTATATGAAAGACAAGATTAAGTTTAAAAGATTAATAAAATATAGAAGACAAGAATTAAAATGAATTCATATGGAATTCTATCAATAGCCTGTCAGAATCCTAGTACAGCCCTCTTGACCCTAAGACTTCAGTTGATGGATTGACCTTAATCTGTTAGGGACTAGGATAAGTAATGTTTTCCAGTTTCCTGTCAAAAAGGAAAAAGAAAAAGAAAAAGAAAAAGAAAAACAAAGTTATCCCGTATTCACTAACTTACAGTTAATTTATGCTGAGTGAGACTTTGGATTATGTAGTAGAAGTAAAAAAGAACCGGCTGGGAAAGGTTTTCCTTTCTTGGTTATTATGTGACACATTTATTTTATATATGATACAGGTCCCACAATTTCTTTTGGACTATGTGTGGGGTAAGGGTGAGGGATGTAAAATAGTATGTACTCAACCTCGACGTATCTCTGCGACATCAGGTTTGTACAACTCATTGTGCCTGACTGCCTGTAAAATGCTTACTTAATTTTTTTATTACCTCATTTTAAGCTGACAAAACTGAATTTTGTTTAGTTGCTGAAAGAATATCTTGTGAAAGAGGAGAAAATGTTGGAGATAATATTGGCTACAAGGTGATGTATAGATTTTATTTATGTAGTTATGTACTGATCTTTAATATTTTATCAATATTTGGAAAAGTATTTGTTTGAATTTGTCAAAAGAAAGTTATTGATTGTAACCTATGGTCTTTTATTTGCATCAAACAAATGATATTAATAATGGAAGTTGAATGTCCGAATTGTTGGACTGTTGTTCTACAGAATCTTAAGAAACTGTCTGAGTGCTTAAATGCTATTGTTGGGTCCATTCCTATCGGCTTAAGCTTTTAGGTCTCTTGGTAACTATTATTAAAAAAAGGCATGAACTCAACTAACATGGTATCAAAGACTTTTTCTACCAGAAGTCTTGAGTTCAAGTCCCTCACGTGATTATATTTTAATTTGTTGTGTGATTGTGTTTGGGCTCGAGCCACGTGGGAAGTTCGTTGGTCTTGCACGTGTGAGGGTGTGTTAAGAGTGTTTAAATACTATTGTTGAGCACATTCTTATTAGCATTAGTTTTTGGGTCTAACACAAACAAATCTGAAAATTTTATGTTTTGGAAACATTTTTTTTCCACAATCCTCTGCAATTTTGATATTCCTGACATCTATCATAAATGTGATACCAGATTCGGTTGGAAAGTAGAGGTGGAATGCACTCGTCAATTGTGTTCTGCACAAATGGAGTTCTATTGAGATTGCTGGTCTCTAAAGGTGCTGGTACATCAAAACTGGAAGCTTCTAATAATCCAGCAAAGGATGATGTTTCTGCATTAACTCACATTATTGTGGTACGATACTTATTCGTCCTCAGTATCTACATGCATATTTACAAACTTTATTTTTGGATATCATAACGTTTTCACTTGCTCGTTATCTCACACCTGCATTATATGTATATGTGTATGTATAATTGGCTTCTTGGCTTCTGGATTGATCAAGTTGCATCCTTTGTTTCGTAATCGACTCTATCCCATCCCATGGCACACCTCCGTCTACTTATTGAATTAGGATAAATAAATTCATGTATATTTATTCTTATATATGTAAATAATAATATGACAATACTACTTAATTGACCTCTTATATAGCTGCAATAGATTACACCAACTAAGATAGTTAGTATTAAGAAGGCAACTTAAATGATTTGATAGAAGAATTGATGAGGAGGAATCACTAATGCATGACAGCGTAGCTAAACCATGAAGTCTGATAATTATATAGAAGATAATTATATAGAAGATGAGAATGGCGATAAGGATCTTTAACAAAGCCAACAATACTAAATAATTATTATTCTTAAAAAAAGTTGAGGTAGCTTCCATAGAGAAAATTATTGAGGAGGGATTTTATATTGAAGGGCATAAATAGATGACATGAGACTTGTGTTCTTTTCTGATGACTACTAGAGACAATGATGTGAGGTTTTGGGAATCGTGAAAGGTCAACTATGATTGTAAACAACTTGGAGGAGTTAGTTGAAATATAATTTTTGAAAAGATGTTCTTTTGAGAACTAGGGCCCAATATAGTGAACAACGATATGGTCTTTGGGTTTCTATAGTTTGAAAATAGCATTGCAAGAGGTCTTATTTGCTTATCCGGTATCATGAGAACATTTTTTTTGATCGATCATCATTGATGGATGGTTTCTATGTTGGTCAGTAATTTTGTGGATATTAATAGGCATATCAATACTTCAAATTTGTAGATTGAGAAAAGATTTGTACCTTAACTGCCATTGTTGCTTTCTCTATTTTATTTATTTTGAGTGTCATGTCATATATTTATGTGCTTCCCTCCTATATCCATTTTGTTTATGTTGACTTTGCAATGACCTCATTTTCACTTTGCAGGATGAAATTCATGAAAGGGATCGATATTCTGATTTCACGTTGGCAATTTTGAGGTACTTTATAATTAATTTGAATTTTTAAAAGATGGTTGCTTGCTTGTATTAGACATTGGTTATTTATGATAATTTTAATACTTGGGATTATTAAATAAGGGTATTAACTTAATTTCGTGACCAAACATCCTAATCTCGATTGAAACAATGCCACTCATCTCTAAAACTCAATTATAAATATACTCAAGCATGAGTTGAAATTTCATTATCGTAACCCATTGATTCGAGAAAATGGATATGATTGGGTAATTAAGTTTAGATTTAAGTCAAATTTAAGCCTTTAAGGGTCGTGTTTGTTTTCCTGTCTGGAGGACATGTTTTTATTTTCATTCGACGTCTGAATCTAAATGTTGATTGTTTGTTTTTTAAGATAGAAACATCTGAAAACAAATAATTTAACATGTATACCTTTGAACTACTTATTATACTGTATTTTTATTTGCTATGATACAAATAGCTAAAAACAAATATTATCATAAATCCTAAACTGAAACATTTCATCAATTAAAATTTTTGATTAATAATAATAAGTAAATACTATTTTATTTAATAATATTTTAGGAAAATATTAACTTCATATAAATAGTCCTTTTAATTTATAAAATACTTGGTTAAAATTACCGTACAAAACAACAAATTTATTAGCAACATATGAAGATCAGAAATTTGTGGGATATTTAATTGAGATAAAATTGTTTAGTTTTAAGTGACAATTCAAGATTTTAACATTTTATTTTAAGTTGTATTTTTTGTTATTGCAGTTTTCGGTTGTTTGACCATTTAAAAAAAAAAACAAAGTAACAAACAAAACAACTTAATGTATCCAATTCAGATCCATTAAGTGATAAGCCGAAAAAATGAACTACACCTAAATTAATTTAACAACTCCCATAAAACATTCTTGGCATGCTAACTCTCAGCAGTTAGTTTGCTTTTATATTTGACATTTTTGGATTTTTTTCCTGATTATTGTAAGTTATCTGCAGAGACATGCTTCCTACCTATCCTCACCTTCGGCTGGTTAGTTCAAAGTCTTATGTTATATATACATCTCTATAAATCGTATATAAGTTTTTGGGATTATTTTTCTTTTGTTTTTGATCTTAAATCTTAATGACCGGCTGATGACTTATATTGTATTTTATAATTGAACAGATATTAATGAGTGCTACTCTTGACGCTGATAGATTTTCTCAATATTTTGGCGGCTGCCCAATCATCCGTGTCCCAGGGTTCACTCATCCTGTAAAAATCCTACGATTTGTCACTTTTGTGTATCTGAAGTTGATTCTCATACTAATGCTCTTACCTTCTGAATTCAGGTCAAAACCTTCTATTTGGAAGATGTTCTTGCCATCCTGAAATCTGTGGAAAGTAATCACCTTGATTCTGCTATCACAAGTGTGCCAAATGAGGATCCTGAATTTTCTGAGGAAGATAAGAGTAGTTTAGATGAAGCTTTGAATTTGGCTTGGTCAAATGATGAGTTTGACCTGCTCCTAGATTTGGTCTCTTCTGAAGGAGTCCCAAAGGTTTACAACTACCAGCATTCTGTGACTGGACTAACACCATTAATGGTGTTGGCTGCAAAAGGTAGAGTGGGTGATGTTTGCATGCTCCTCACTTTGGGTGCAGATTGCCATTTAGAGGCCAAGGATGGAGCAGCAGCACTACAGCTGGCTGAAAAAGAAAACCAGCAAGAAGTTGCTCAAATTATAAAAGAGCACATGGAGACTTCCAATTCTGATTCCATGAAACAACAGTTACTTGATAAATATCTAGCAACTGTCAATCCTGAACTTATTGATGTTTTTCTTATAGAGCAGTTACTAAGAAGAATATGCATTGATTCAGAAGATGGAGCTATCCTTGTTTTTCTTCCGGGTTGGGAAGATATAAATAAAATGCGGGAGAGATTGCATGCTAACCCCTTTCTTAAAGATACTTCCAAATTTATTATAATATCTCTTCATTCCATGGTCCCCGCTGTGGAACAAAAGAAGATCTTTAAGCGCGCACCTCCAGGTTGTCGCAAAATTATCCTTTCAACCAATATTGCTGAAACTGCAATTACCATTGATGATGTTGTCTATGTTATAGATAGTGGTAGGATGAAAGAAAAAAGTTACGATCCTTACAGTAATGTATCGACTCTTCAATCTTCTTGGGTTTCCAAAGCTAGTGCCAAGCAAAGAGAGGGACGTGCAGGCCGCTGTCTGCCTGGAATCTGTTATCATTTTTATTCTAAACTTCGAGCAGCTTCTTTGCCAGATTTCCAGGTTCCTGAAATTAAGAGAATGCCTATTGAGGAAATTTGTTTACAGGTGATTCCAAATTCTTACTTTGTGACAATAATAACTCTCTCATTTGAGGATGGGTGGATATGTGGATATGTGAAGGCTTCCTTTACGTTGTCAGATTTGTCTTGTAAGCAAAATGTTATTCTCTGGCTAATTAAGTATTACTTTTTTTTATTCTCATTGGCTAGGTCAAGTTGATCGACCCGAATTGCAGAATTGAAGATTTCTTGAAGAAGACGTTAGACCCTCCAGTTTCAGAAACCATATGTAATGCAATTACTGTTCTTCAGGATATTGGGGCTTTGACTCGTGAAGAAAAAGTTACTGAACTTGGGGAGAAGCTAGCTTCTCTTCCTATTCATCCATTGATGAGCAAGATGCTTTTCTTCGCCATATTACTGGACTGTCTGGACCCAGCTTTGACTCTGGCATGTGCTTCTGACTATAGAGATCCGTTTACCCTTCCCATGTTACCAATTCAAAAGACGAGAGCTACTGCCGCTAAATTTGAGCTTGCTTCGTTATATGGTGGCCAAAGTGATCAGTTGGCTGTCATAGCTGCTTTTGAGTGCTGGAGAAATGCAAAGCAGAGGGGTCAAGAAGCACGATTTTGTTCTCAGTATTTTGTCTCCCCAAGCGTCATGAATATGCTAAATGGTATGCGCAGGCAGCTCCAGACTGAACTAATTAAGTATGGGTTTATTACAGAAGACGTCTCTAGTTGTAATAAGAATGCACGTGTCCCGGGTATAATCCATGCTGTCCTTGTGGCTGGTCTGTATCCAATGGTGGCAAGGTTGCGCCCAGTTCATAACAATGGAAGACGGTTTGTGGAGACTGCAAGTGGTGCTAAAGTTATGTTGCACTCGCGTTCCCTTAATTTTAAATTATCATTTAGGAAAACTAATGATTGCCCATTAATTGTATACGATGAGATAATCCGTGGCGACGGGTCTATGTCCATTAGGAACTGTAGCATTGTTGGACCACTCCCATTGTTATTGCTTTCGACGGAGATTGCTGTGGCTCCCATTCAGGATGATGAAGATGCTGATGGGAGTGATGATGATGCTGATGGAGATGGCAGTGATGAGGATGGAATGGAGATTGATAATAGGAAAGCTGAACAACATGGAGAGAAAATTATGTCATCTCCTGATAATTCAGTTATAGTTGTTGTGGATCGCTGGCTTAGGTTTGTATCAACAGCCCTTGATGTTGCCCATATTTACTGTTTGAGAGAGAGATTATCTGCAGCTGTCTTGTTCAAAGTAAGTACTTTGATTGTTTTCGTAATACAATCTTAGAAGTACAACCTTTCTTGTTTGCATCGTGAAACCTTTTGGGTCTGATTTTTGTTTTATATTGCAGGTAACACATCCCCGGAATATTCTTCCTCCCGCCCTTGGGGCCTCTATGTCTGCAATGGCCTGCATTCTATCATATGACGGGCTCTCTGGGATCTTATTGCCAGCTGGATCTATGGACTCACTTACTTCAATGATACAAGCAACTGAGATTGACAAGTCCATGCCTGGGAGGGACAGAGGAATGGGCCAGAATAAAAGTAGCTTCCTTATGTCGCTAATGAGTCCTGACACGTGGCAAAACCGTCCTGGCACGTGGCAAAACCGTCCTGACACGTGGCAAAACCATCACCATCGTGTGTATGATCGCCGGAGTAGGGTAGTACCTGCACACAAGGGAACACCAAATTGGAATCAATCATCAAGCCGCATAAGTCGGCCACCAGTTACAGAAGTTGGCATGAGCTCGAATCACAGGCCTCCACTACAAGGCTCCACAATAGTTGGGTCTGTTGCAGGTACACCTGTAAAATTCGGTGACAGGGGAGATTCATTCAAGCGGCAGCGCTGGAATAGGTCTAAATAGCGAAGGTAGTTAGACAGATTGGGGTGTTTGTTGTAGACAGGACAGATTAATACATATAGGTTAAAGCTGCTCTGCTCTCAAAAAAAAAAAAAGAAGAAAAAGGATTAGGGGATAGATAGGAGCCTTATGCAAATAGAGCTTCGGTGAGTAGTGTGATGCAAGTCTCTGTAATACATAATTAAGATGTTTTTGCTTTTTGAAATTTTAAATTAATCACCTTGGAAATGTTTCTGTCTTTCCAACAAGTTGAAAAATGTATCCGAGCATGAATGTGATGTGAAAGGTTTTACAAATGGTATTAGTTACTAAATTTATCTCCAATTTTAAAAGTATTATGTTGGTGATCATTGATTGAACTCTATTACATATGCTTAGATTGTAATACATTAGACTATTGTCATTTAGGATAAGTTTATGGACAAATCAATATTATTAGAAATATTTATTGCACAGCAACTTCCCTTGGGGCATTTAGGAGATAACTGTTGCTTTCCGCTTTTGATAATAAAAAGAAAGGTAGAACTCTAAGCTTTTTGGTTCGGTTGTTATTTGGATAGTGTATTTCATAAGAGCGTTTCATATTAAAATGGTTTTTTTTATACATTTAATTTTCACAAAAATGTTGAAGTCTAATTAATTTCATGTTAATTTTTTATTTCAAAGTTGGTCCAAAACTCATGATTCAAAGTTTGAATAGTCGCGATTCAAAGTCGACTCGTTCAGGAAAAACTTAGCTTCTCAATCTGGATATTCAGTGAGTTTCTCTTTCTATGGTTTTAGTGGCTTGCTATCTATAATTTCAATAAATTTCTCTATCTATATTTTTTTGTTATTCATTATCTCTCTCGAATTTCAAAATGATTTATCTCTAGTTTTTATCGTTCAAGTGCATTGGACTGTTGGAGATAGTGAGAGATATTAAACTGTATTTTGGGCTAAAAATAGAAAAAAAAATTACTGGGCTATTTTTGAAATTACCAATAATCTGAGGATATTGACTAATTTTTCTATTAATATAAGGGTATATTTGTAAATGTCAATTCCTTGGTCAACTGGAACGGTGTACCTGTATTCTCGTATTCATCTGAACTCTGAAGCTTGTGCTTAGAGGTGTCCACGGTTTGGTTAAACCGGCGGTTAAAAACCGAAACCAGAAGTGGAAAACCGAAACCGAAAGTGGAAAACCGAAACCGAAACCGAAACCGAAACCGGCGGTTACATAACCGGTTGAAGCCGGTTCGGTTTCGGTTTGGCCTTTGGAAAAACCGACCAAAACCAGCAAAAAACCGCCCGAAACCGGCGAAAACCGCCCAAAACCGGCGGTTTGGTTGAAACCGCCGGTTAACAATTAAATTTAAAAAAAAAAAACCAATTACAAGACGACACCTGTCCTTCAATTTGAAAAAACTAATCAAAAGTTGACCGTTGGGTTGGACCGTTGGACACCAACAGTTAAAAAGTTAAAATATATATATATATATATATATATATATATATATATATGTCACCCAATGGCAAGCCGACACGTGTCACTAAAATTGTGAAAAAAATTGAAATTGTGACAGTGTGACCGTTCTGACCTCTTCATCTATTCTGACTTCCTCCAACGGCCAAATTTTTTTTTTCCCTTATTTTAATTTAATTGCAAATATGCCTCTCCACCTAAATTCTATAAATACCACCCCATATTTCATTCTTTTTCACACTTCAATACTTCATTCTTCTCTCATTCTCTCCCAAATCTCAATCTAAAATTTTCAATTCTCTCTACATTCAACATTTTTATTTTATTTTCATTTCTCATATAAATTAATAAATATATATTTCTTTTATTTTTTACAAGCATCTGTTATATTTACTTACAATTATCAATTTTTTTACTATCAGTATTTAATTATTTATAATTTATTTTTTAATGGCAAGTGGGGGAGACGATTCAAGTCTAAAAAATTTGGACAGAGGAAAGGGTCCATTGCAAGATTTGTTGGAACACGAAGGTGATGACGTCAATTACAATGACCGAATTTACCACGAGTTCCTTCAAAGAGAATTTGGATCCGTTCTCTCTCCTAATTCTAATCCCCCTCTAATAATTTCTGAGCCAAATCTCAATACCCCCACTAGTAATGAAAATATATCTACCCCTTCTACCATGCCACCCTCTTCAGATGATTTTTATGCAGGTGAAGAAGAAAAGCCGTTGAAGTCTGATCTGTTCAAAACCCATATGAAGAAAACTGGGTTAGATGACGGAACGATCAAAATCAAGTGCAACTACTGCTCCAAAACATACAAGACCAGTAAAAACTTCGGATATGGCACGTACTGGGCTCATATTAGGAAAAAGCATCCGTCCGAAATGGTGAATGCTAGTAATCAAGCCCAAATCTCTAGGTACGGAACTCTTAACAATCAATTATTTCATCATACGTCTGAAAAAAATAAGGAAGAATTAACAGTAATGGTTGCAGTAGAACACTTACCTTTTAGTTTTGGTGAGAAAGTTGGTTTTGTTAATTATTGTCAAAATGCATTAAATCCTGCAATGCAACGTGTTCCTAGAGTCACTCTCACACGTGCACTGTTTTCCATTTACAAAAAAGAAAAACACAAATTGAAATCATTTTTTTATCAATTTGAAGGCCGCGTTTCCGTATGTGCAGACATATGGACCGGCAATTTTGGTAGCCACCATTACATAGGTGTGACATGTCATTATACTGATAATGATTGGGCCATGCAAAAAAGAATTATTGCATTTCGTGTTTTCGATGAATCACATACAGCTGTAAATATTTTTCGATACCTTAAAATTATTTTTGAAGAGTTTCATATCCAAAACAAAATTTTTGCAATTGGTTTTGATAATGCTGCAAGCAATACCACATCTATTCCTATGTTAAAGGAATTGTGCAATCCTTATTTTGCGGGTAAATTATTTCATCAAAGATGTGCATGCCATGTTTTAAAGTTGTGTGTTCAAGCTGGATTACAAATTCTTTCTATTTATATTAGACCAATTAGAGATAGTAATAACTATATCTGGAAGCATAACAAAATCCAGAAACAATGGTTGAGATTTTGCTCTCAAAATAGTAGGCGTCCCATTAAATTTTCTCGGGATATTAGTACTCGTTAGAATTCTACTTATAAGTTGCTTAGTGAAAGTGTTGAATATAATGAATTATTAGTTTCTTTTATAACTTATAATGTTCCTTCAATTTCTCTTCAATTGAAGCATTGAGATATATATATAAAAATTCTTGAATTGTTACGTGTTTTTAATGATGCTACCAATGCTTTATCTGGTGTTTACTATCCCACTACTCATTTATTTCTTATTCAAAGTGTTAATATTGCCGGTGCAATCAATGAGTGTGAATTAGATATTCAATTGAGTCAATGTGTTGCTGCAATGAAAACAAAATGGCTAAATTATTATGAGGAGATTCCAATTATTTACTTGCTTGCATCATGTTTTGATCCACGCTTTAAATTAGAATGTTTGCAGGATTATTTAACTCATTACTACAATAGTTTAGGAATAGAAGTTGATATTCTTAATTATTGTAATTCTGTTAAGACTTTGCTATATGAATTATATGATGAATATCTTAAAATATATGGTCCGTCTTTGAACATTTCGGTTTCACAACCACAACTCACATCTGACTGGTACTACTTCTTCCTCAAGATTTAAATTAAAGGGTTTAGGGGATCGATTGTTTTCCGATAGAGCCAAAAAATTACGAACATCTTCTTCATCCTCATCTGGCTCGATTTCTGAGCTTGATCGGTATTTACAAACCAGTCATGAATTTTTAGAAGATAGTGAATTTAGTATCCAGGTTTGGTGGAAGGATCATGAAAAAGTATTTCCAATTTTAGCTATTATTGCCAAACAAATTCTTGGAACACCGGTTTCTACTGTTGCTGTGGAACAAGAATTTAGTGCAGGTGGAAATATTTTGGAACCAAGATGGTCGGTTCTGTGTCCACAATCACTTGAAGCCCAAGCGTGTGTTGATGATTGGACAAAGGCAAAATTCAGACAACAAGAACTCGAGCCGGAGATAGTGAATGATTTCTTCGAAGATGACCAAACCACGGGAACAGAATGCAGCGAATAGAATCCATTCCAACTTCCAACCTCCAACCTCCAACACCGAGCATCTAATTAAAGGTAAAAGAACTACGTAGCCTTTGATTTCTCTACATTGGTGGAGGATACGTAGGCAACTTAATTGTGGTCAAAATTAAGTGCAAGACCAATATATATATATATATATATATATATATATATATATTCATTCAATTGTAAATTTTTATTTATTAATCAATGTCAATTTCTTTTAGTTTACACATTGATTGTAAAACACTTCAACAGTTCAATTGTATATTGAGATAATTGTAATATTTTATTGAATATTTAATATGAATATCGAATACAATAGACTAATAGAGTGATAGACCTTATCTTATAAATGAAGTTTGATTACAAATAAAAATGTTTGTGCAAATTTTTATATTTGAGCTTTATCAAATTTTAATTAGTATTAATTAGACTATAGTAGTATAGTTGTTATATGTTAAGTTTGATTAATTTGATATGTATTTGAAATTGAAAAAAAAGTTAAAACTTTTTCCAAATTTTTATATGTATTTTGAAATAAAAAAAAAGTATAAACTTTGATATTTTTTTTAAAAAAAAAAATTCCAAAAAAAATCTAATAACCAAAAAAAAAAAAATAATAATAATAAAAAAAAAAAACCGGCCGAAACCGAAACCGAACCGGAACCGCCGGTTTTGTAACCGAAACCGAACTCAAACCGCCAAACCGACGGTTACAAACCGAACCAAAACCGAAATGCTCCGGTTCGGTTTCGGTTCGACCTATCCGTGGAACCGAAACCGCTGGTTTCGAACCGAAACCGGCCCGAACCGGAACCGTGGACGGGTCTGCTTGTGCTTCATTAACTTTCCCAGTGAAGTCAAAGGTTATCTGTACATTTAAACCTACTGTATGTTCTTCTTCCTTGGAGCTTTTGTTCTTCCAACTTGTCCAATCTCCATCTTGTACTGGATTTAGCAGCTTAGCTTCTCTTTTGTCGTTCATGCTGTTTTTTCCATACAATCTGACGATTAACTTCTGCTTCTGACTCCCTCTTCGACTCTCATGCTGGTGTATTTAATTTTTTATGCATCTTAATCAAAGGGAACTTCTTCTTTCACCCGTTAATAATATATATCATCTCCATATATGACAGAGTTGTTTGAAACTGATATTATTTACTTGGTGTTTTTAGTAGTTTGGTTTCTTTGTTGAATATCATGGAATATGTCTTCTTGTCTATCAAACTCAAATGGGTCCAGTACTCACAATATAACAGCCTATTAACGGATGCTGAATATGACTATACCGACTCAGAGATCGTTGTTGAGGGAATTCCAGTGGGTATCCATCGGTGTGTATTGGCTTCAAGGCTTTTAAACAAGGGAAGTGATGGTTCAGTGAATGAAGAAAAACAAAAATATCCGATGTCTGAATTGGTGCCTTATGGAAAAGTTATTGGATATAAAGCCTTTTGTATTCTGGAAAGCTCATGAAGCGGTCGCCCCCGGAAGTGTCCACATGTGTTGATGAGGCTTGTATACATGATGCTTGCCTCCCTGCTATCACTTATGCTGTGGAGTTGATAAATGTTTCTGCAACATTTCAGATAAAAGAACTGGTTTTGCTTTTTCAGGTAAATTGTGCTTCCCATGGTTTTTGTTTAGGCTATTTCTCTTGCTTAAAACCATTATTCTTTATATAGGAACCTGGGACTTCACACTAAAGAGTGCATGTGAAGTAGAAAAGGTTTCACTCTAAAACCCTGAAGAGTTTAAGCAAAATGTGTCTACAATGTGGCCCTTTTTTTTTTCTTCCGTTTCGTATTATGGCCTGTAAGTAATACATTCAAGGAGAAGAACCCTCGTACTAATGATGATCTACTTTCAGCTTATATGAACTGGAACAGATCTTTTCTTACAAAAATTTCATGTATCCATGCAGCGCCAGGTTCTAAACTTTGTCGAGAAGGTTTTTGTGGAAGGTGTAATCCCGGTTCTCATGGCTGCATTCCATTGCCAACTGAACTGGCTTCTCTTTCACTTCATCCGGATGATAGTGAAAAGAGAACCAGGAGGATCCACATGACACTGGACTCTGATGATATTGAACTGTTGAGGTTTCTTCTAAATGAATCTGATGCCTATTAATTGTGATCAGAAGGTTGTGTCTGTAAGGAAACAATAGTTTGAGTGATTTTGTCATCCCATGTTAAAGTCTTTATGGTATCAGAGCCCTACTTGCTCTAAGCAAGCATCGGCCGATCCCAAAACCTTTCAATTTTTTTTTCTCTAACCTTTACCCTTTTCTCTTTACTTGTCGACCATAGCCCGAGGAAGTTTCATCTTCTCAGACCCAGGTGGTTCTCACAACTGGAAACACAGTCCCCTTACAACCCAACACGCTCATTTCCATTAATGTTGCCACTCAAATGCCCTTCAAACTCTCCGAAGGGAACTATGCTTCCTGGAGGGCTCAATTCACCAATCTACTTTATGGTTATGATCTACTTGGATTTCTTGATGGCACGTTACCATGTCCACCTGAAACAGTTACAGATCGCGGTGCCTCAACGCCTGTTTCCAATCTTGATTGCAAATTATGGAAGCGCCAAGACCGCCTTATTCTACAATGCCATTCTTGCTTCTGTAACCGGCACAGTTGCCCCTCAGAAACTGCTGCTGAGGCATGGATGAAATTGGAGAAAACATATGCCAACAAATCTCGCACCCGAATGCTTGGTCTACGAGAAACGTTGGTGAAAACTAACAAAGACTCTCAGTCTGTTGGTGACTATATACAGACTATCAAAGGAATTGCTGATGACCTCACTCTTATCGGCTACCCTTTAAATGATGATGAGTTGATTGTTCACGTTCTCAATGGACCCGGACCCGATTTTAAGGAGATAAATGCCGCGGTTCGTGCTCGGGACTCACCCATATCATTCGAAGAATTACACGACAAACTTCTGGACCATGAAACTTCTATGAAGCGTGAAGAATCCTAGAAAGTCACAACTCCCATCACTGCTCAATTCACTCACAAGTCTACTACTAACAAGGGGAAGCAAGGAAATTTCAATGGAAACTTTGGTGGCAATACCTACAACAAATGACAAAATTCCAACTATGGCACCAGAAGTTTTCAAGGCAATCAACCCAATCAAAGCAATCGGAATTTTCAAAGCAACCAAAGCTTTCCTCAACAGGGCAATCCAAATATGCAGCAGCAGTTTTGGCGTCCAAATCATGGAAACAATGCTCAAAAACCTGTATGCCAACTGTGTAACAAATATGGGCACAGTGCTAAGGTGTGTCGTCCACATCCACAACCTTTCTTCACTCCTCAAGCCAATTTTGTGGCAGCTGAACATAATGGTAATAATGGCAACTGGGTGGTAGATTCTGGTGCCTCTCATCACATCACATTTGATCTCCAAAATCTGTCAATGCATTCAGAATATGGTGGTAACGATGATATCGTCATCGGTGATGGAAAAAGGATTCCTATTACCCACACTGGATCTATCAAACTTAATTCACCTACTGCCACTTTTCAACTTGATAATGTTTTGTGTGCGCCCTTAATTAAGAAAAACTTGTTGTCTGTCTCTCAATTTTGTAATCTAAATAACACCTCATTTGAATAACATTTACGAGTGGCCACTCGTAAATGTCTATCTCTCAATTTTATTTGTTGTCAAGGATCTGAGCACAGGAGCATCCTTGGTTCGAGGCCAGAGTAAATAGGACATTTACGAGTGGCCGATGTCATCTTCAACTCCAGATAGCAAACCTTCCGCTCTTATATCAACCAAAGCCATCTTAGACTCTTGACATCGTCGTCTTGGTCACCCGTCCATTCCTATCCTAAAAAAAGTTATATCTAGTCAATCTTTCCCTATGTCTGGCACCATTTCTTCTTATTGTAATTCTTGTCTCAGCAATAAAAGTCACCGACTTCCATTTGGTATTTCATGTGTCTTGCACCAAACCCCTAGAATTAATTTATACTGATGTTTGGGGTCCTTCTCCCATAAATTCATTTGATAAATTTCGTTTTTATGTTATTTTTGTTGATTATTTTACAAAATATACCTGGTTATATTCTTTAAAACAAAAATCTGAAGTCACTATAATTTTTGAGCAATTTAAAGCTATTGTAGAAAAAAATTTCAAAACTTCAATCATAACAATTTATTCAGATGGTGATGGTGAATATCAAGGTCTAAGTCCTACACTTTTAAAATTTGGTATTCAATACCTCAAGGCACCTCCTCACACACCTCAACTCGTTGGAATAGCTGAGCGCCGACATCGACATATTGTCGAAACTGGCCTTACTGTGCTCCACCAAGCGTCTCTACTGCTTAGTTATTGGTCCGTGGCATTCAAAACAGATGTTTATTTGATAAATTGAATGTCAACACCTATTTTAAAAAATTTCCAATCTTCTTTTGAAAAATTATTCAACACTGTCCTAAATTATCGTAAATTACGTATATTTGGGTGCGTGTGTTATCCATGGCTGCCCCTTACAATTCTAACAAGATTGAATCACGATCTCACCCATGTGTCTTCATTGGATACTCCATTGAGCACAATGCATATCGTTGTCTTGATCCCATTTCTCAAAAGATTTTTATTTCCCCGTCATGTGGTATTTATTGAGACTGCTTTTCCATTTAAAAATAATAGCTTGTCTGATGCCAATATCACAGAAGGCATCATAAATAAATGGATTCTTCTTGATCAACTTGATCATTTCACAATTCTATTAATCAACTCTTACTCCAATAGTTCACCACATTCAACCACACAGCACCACAGAATCCTTCTCAAATAATCATCATTATTCATCCAATTTATTGGCTCACTCGGACTCACCAACCGCACCTCGAAACAATGATGCCGATGAGCAAGGATCATCACAGGTACATAGTCCTACTCTCTCTCCAATCAATGATACACACACTGCACCTCCATTACCTTCAACCACTAGTCATGGTCATCACATGATCACTAGGTCCAAAAATATTATTTTCAAACCCAAGACCCTGTATGTCGCCACCAACCCCTCTTCACCCGATTCAACCGAACCCACAAATGCCACTCAAGCTCAAAAACTTCCTCATTGGCGCAAAGCGATGTGTGAAGAATTTGATGCCTTGATGCACAACTCTACCTGGCAACTTGTCCCTGCTAAACCCTCACAAAATGTTGTTGGTTGCAAGTGGATTTTTCGAATTAAACGGAATCCTGATGGGTCCATAAATAGATACAAAGCTCGTCTTGTTGCTAAGGGTTTTCACCAACGACCTGGTGTTGATTTTACTGACACTTTCAGCCCCGTTGTAAAGCCTACCACTATTCGAATTGTTCTAACAACAACTGTTACGAATGGCTGGCTATTGCGACAATTGGATGTCAACAATGCTTTTTTATAAGGTACATTGACTGATGATGTCTTTATGCAGCAGCTGCAAGGATTTGTTAACTCACAGTTTCCATCTCATGTGTGCAAATTGAAGAAAGCTATATATGGACTCCGTCAAGCACCAAGAGCTTGGTACCACGACCTTCGCAGTTTCTTGCTATCTCTTAGTTTTACAAATTCTCACTCAGATACATCTCTCTTTATTCATCATCACAACAAGTTCACACTATTTTTACTTGTTTATATGGATGATATCACAAGTTCAACAATTGATAGACACTCTTGCTCAAAGATTCTCCCTCAAAGACCTTGGCACTTTGAACTACTTCCTTGGTGTTGAGGCAATAGTAACAACATCTGGTTTATTTCTCTCACAGCATAAGTACATTCGTGACTTGTTGGAGAAAACAAACATGCTGACTGCTAAAGAGGTCTCAAGTCCTCTCTCCTCCACTGAATCGCTCACTCTACTCGACGACATTTCTTCTGCTGATGCAACAAAATATCGCCAAGTAATTGGAGCATTGCAGTATTTATCTCTCACTCGGCCTGACATCTCTTTCGCAGTTAATAAATTGTCTCAATTTATGCACCGCCCCTCTAGTAATCATTGGTCTTCGGTCAAACGGGTTCTTCGTTATATAAAGGGCACAATACAATATGGTCTCCATATTCGCAAAGACTCTCCCTTGCAACTTCATGCTTTTTCTGATAGCGACTGGGCAAGAAACTCCGATGATCGCACATCCACCTCTGCTATGTGGTTTTTCTAGGCGCAAATCCGATCAGCTAGAGCTAAAAAATAAAAAAAAATAGTAGCACGGTCCTCTACGGAGGCTGAATATCGTGCTGTTGCTTCCACTGCTGCGGAAGTTATTTGGATTTACAACTTGCTTTGTGAACTTCATGTCTCCTCCCCTGTCACTCCAACGATTTACTGCTGATAACGTTGGGGCAACCTACTTATGTGCTAACCCCGTATTTCACTCTCGGATGAAGCATATCGCAATTGATTTTCACTTTGTTCGTGATCAAGTGTCCAAGAATCAGCTTCGTGTCTCTCATGTCCACACATCCGACCAGCTTGCTGATTCTCTCACAAAACCCCTGTCTCGTCAACAATTTCAGAAGCATCGATCCAAGATTGGCATCCAAGATGGAAGCTCAATCTTGCGGGGGCATGTAAGGAAACAGTAGTTTGAGTGATTTTATCATCCCATGTTTTCAGAAATTAGAATCTTTGTAATCATTGTTTATTCTCATTACTTGATTTTAGGCCGTAATATTGAGATTTGCAACTCACAGAGTTGACTCAAACTTGTATATATACCCACACAATATACATAATATTTTATTTCACCAAAATCAGTATACAAAGTCTTTAGTGTCTAGGCTTGGCTGATCTCAATCTTAAGAACACTAGAGGACATACAGTGCTTCACGGCTCACCAATGAAGCCTGTACATCAAAAACTACATTAGATGGGCAAACGGTTGTTGCAATCTGTTGGAGGTTGACTAGGCCAAAGGAATACAGCGGGGGTCAGGAATCTAACAAAGAACGGATATGCATTGATGTCCTAGAGAGAGAGAGAGAGAGAGAGAGATGAGAAGGAAAGGAATTCAATGTCATTCTCATCACAGGTGATAACTGATGAGGGTGGACTATCTCGAAAACAGAGGTGATATTTCTTTCCTGGTAGATTGGTGCTATTTGAATTGAGTGCGGTTGAGTTAGCTAGTTCTCTATTGTAGTTTTATGTCTAACAAATTTTTTTCCTGTAAAGTAGAAAAGAAATTATCGTGTAATCAATTTTAGTAAAAACTAATTCAGATATCTTCAACACCACAAAACTCACATAACTTCAGTGGTTTAGTGTTATACATGTCACAGTCATCCATTGGATTCTTTATAAGTAAACTACATGAAAGTCCAACATTATCCAAGTCCTTATCATGATGACTCATGAATTGGTGGTCCTTTTTATTTATTTATTTATTAAGATGATAATTTTTGTTGTTCAGACTTCAGAGACACAAAAATGGAGAAAAGAATAGAAACGCCGATGATAATAGCAATGAAAGGCCATCCAGGCAGCGGCAAGACCACTCTAGCCCGCTCTCTAGCCTCCGCCCTCAGAATCCCTCTCATCGACAAAGACGACATCCGCGACTCCACTTTCTCTATCCAAAACTCACAACACTCTCTCCTCCTCAACGACCTCTCCTACGACGCCGCCTTCCGCGTCGCCTCCACTCAGCTCAACCTCGGCCTCAGCGTCGTCATCGACTCTCCCCTCTCCTGTAGGGCCCGCCTCGATGACCTGCTCCGATCAGCTGCGCCGGCCGGGGCCCGAGTCATCATCGTCGAGTGTAAGCCATCCGATGAGGCCGAGTGGAGGAGAAGGCTGGAGACACGTGGCGGGTCAAGCTGGCACAAGCCATCCACGTGGCATGATCTGGAGAGGTTGCTGCAAGGGTACGGTGGGTGTACGGAGTATGATGTGGGTGATGTACCCAAGGTGATGGTTGACACCACGGCTCCTGTGGAGCTTGAAGAGCTTGTGTCCCGTCTGCTTGAATTCATTTTATCTCACTCTGCTCCTTCAGTTAAGTATTGACATTTCTGTTGATTGCTGTTTGGAGTTGTTTGTATAAATTTTGTAAAAAAATAAATGTTTGATAAATAACATAAAAAATTACAAACTTGGGTTGCGATGGCTTTTGATTAATTTTATGGTCACTTGGATATTAGAAAATATCAAATACATTATATTATATGTTATAATATTTCTACCGAATAATATATATTTATATTTTTAAATATCACTTGCAACGTTGAAGATTCAATCATGAGAATATCACATAAGGTTGAATCAGTGTGTTTTTTATCAGATAAAATTAACTTTTATTGGTTACATAATTTTTTTTTAATAGGGATATTATTCATTTAGTCCCTATGTTTTTTTGAAATGTCTACTTTTTACTCATTTATCCGTTTTTCACTGGATTGGGCCCTATATTTTTCAAAACCACTCATTTTGGTCCTTCTGTTAGTCAAACGTTAGTCAAATTAAACGGTTCTAAGGGTATTTTTATCTCTCACATCTACACTATAAGGTTGTGGGTTCTCCCTCTCCCCGCTTTTCAAGTATTGTAATATTTATAAAAAAAAAAACTAATGATGTAACAATTGACATAAATCTTCATGTTAAGATTAATGTGTAACAATTTAGGGATCCCTTACTTTAATTTTGATAAAGATCTTGATGAAAATTGAAATCCCATTGATTATTATGAATTTTGATATAATTTTTTTTTATGGATGATAATAATTTTTCAAGCACTAGAACTATTTATCCCGATTTTATTAAATTTGAAGGCATCAGAAAAATTAGAGAAATATTGGAAAATTAAAAAAAGATAATACTTAAAAAATTCTCAAATTTTATTATAAAAATCGATATGATTTCGTCAAGTTTCTTACCGAAATTAAAGTAAGGTATCACTGAGAGTAGGTATATATATATATATAAATTATTGTTTATCTAAAATATTAAATAATTAATTAATAATGATGGTATTGATGATGATGACACGATGAGTTGATGATATGGAAGGGAATTTCTGCATAATAATAACTTAATAAAAAAATGTTCTGTAAAACAAAAAACAAAAAACAAAAAAAAAAAATTGGGGGCATTTGCGTATATATATATATATCTTTTTTTGAGTAATTGATTTTATTCTCTGTTCTCCAATATGGACTATATTTCTGTTAAAGCTTTGTTCTTTTGTTCTCTTCCCACAATTTAACAGTTAGATTCTAATTTCAATCAAACAAATTTTATTTCTGCTTATATTTTTAATAAATACCGTCCATAATTAATCCCTTTTAATTAAACACAAAAGCTGCCCCTTCTAAATTTTGTAGATTTTTTTTCACTTGATGGGGATTTGTTTCCAAATTTCAAGTCAACTCAACTGCAAAGTCGTTTCTAAGCTGTGTCTCTGTTTTTCACTTCTTCCATATTTATCTGAAGCTTCCGCTTCATTGGTCATGTCCCAGTAGACTCAAAGTCTTCCTTCCTTCCTTCCTTCCTTCAAGAATCAAAATTCTCTTCTTCTGGGTCTAGTTTTATCAACTGGGTATTCCATAGAAATTCAGGATTCAATTGTTCTTCTTCTCTAAGTCTCTCTGTTTTGACTCTCATATATGCTTGCTTTTTAAATCCAATCCATCTTCAACTCTACTTTTCTTTGTTTCATCTGTTAATCATATCAGTATCACCACCATGATTCGGTTCAAATTTGTTAATTTCAGGACCTTCTCTTCTTTTGGTGTGGGATAGCTCTAGTCTCTGAAATATCAGTTTATTTTTGGTTCTCTATACGATGGAAAATGGAAACGAAATGTCATCATCCTTGAGTTTTGCGTCATCTTCTTGTCTCTCTAATGGGTCGAGTAGTCTCAACATAACTCCTGAACTTGCGGGAAATCTGGAAAATTTGAGCTTGAACAAACTCAGTAGCAGCCTCGAGAAACTATTGATCGATGCTGACTATGGCTACACCGATTCAGAGATCGTTGTTGAGGGAAATCCAGTGGGTATCCATCGATGTGTATTGGCTTCACGGAGCCAGTTTTTTCATGAGCTTTTCAAAAGGGGAAGTGGTGGTTCAGCTAATGAAGGAAAAGCAAAATATATGATGTCTGAATTGGTGCCTTATGGAAAAGTTGGATTCGAAGCTTTCAATGATTTCTTGAACTATTTGTATACTGGAAAGCTGAAGCCGTCGCCTCCGGAAGTGTCCACCTGTGTTGATGAGACTTGTGTACATGATGCCTGTCGTCCTGCTATCAATTATGCTGTGGAATTGATGTATGCTTCTGCAACTTTTCAGATGAAAGAACTGGTTTTGCTTTCTCAGGTAAAATTTGTCTTGTGCTTTTCCATATTTGTGTTCAAGCTATTCAAAGTGATTTATGTGTTGGCACTTGGCTTGGATTTATATTGTTTTTATAGACATTTAAAGACAAAGACAAGCTAAAAAAGTTTCTTGTGTAGGCACCAAAACAGTTAATTCCAAACAATTTGCAGAAGGGTTTGATCTAATCATCTCTGTGGGTTCCAAGACATAATTTTTGTTTGCTAAGAATCTTTTCTTGGCAATATATTGTTACTTTGCTTGTTAACAAGTAGGCATGTGCCGATCTCTATGTTGAAATTTTTTTTATGACATGTTTACTTTCAAATAAGTGTGACAAATTGAAGGGAGCCAAATTTCCTAATGAGTGGGAAATTATCTTCCACTACAGAGGTCATAAGCCACTGGCCCAAAGCAGTAGGAAAACAATGAAAAGAAACAGAATATGTCTAAATTCGATTGTGCTTCTATCCGATTAAAAAAATTGTAGAATCTGTTAGGTTATATTGAACTGTTATTTACTATCCCATGGTAGTACTACGTTTGTAATAAACTATACCTTGTTCTATATCAATCTTTCGAAATAATGAGGAATTCATTATTTTCTTGTTCAGAAGAAAAATAAGTTTATTGAGAGAGAAGAAACATACATATCATGATATCCATTGTCTTTATTTGATTCATTTCCCCAGCTTTTATTTCATTGTCAAATTGCAGTAATTCTGATTGGATATTATCATGTGAAGGTGAATTTTCAGGATAAATAAGTTGTAACTCACATGCAACTTTGTTTTAATAGGTGTCAAGTTCTTGCACTGGCTTGACAATTTGATATTTAGGATGTTTTACCTATATATTCTCAATCACCTGATATTTAATTCTCAAACATTCATGCTTCATAGAGAGAGTTTGATGCAACATATGTTTGCTTTTATCTTTTGATTTAAGTTGAATCTCGTTTTGTATAAACAAGAAGTGTCTTCCAACATTAGTCCAGCTGATGTTTAGATAAAATGTGACTCTTTTATTCTATGCCTTTTTCCTTCCCATATTATCATCTGCAAAGTGATCGATTCTAGGAGAAGAACATTCTTATATATAAATATATAATATATGTTGCTTATTAAAGGTGATCTAGTTTCAGGGTATATGAATTTTGGACAGATCTATTCTTACGCAAAAAACTTCATGTATCCATGCAGCGGCGGCTTCTGAACTTTGTCGAGAAGGCTTTTGTGGAAGATGTAATCCCGATTCTCATGACTGCATTCCATTGCCAATTGAACCAGCTTCACTCTTACTGCATCCAGAGAATAGCGAGGTCTGATCTTGAAAGTGCATGTCTTGAGACAGAGCTTCCCCATGAAGTCTATAGTGAAATCAAATCACTTCGCTCCAAATCTCTGCAGGAGTCTGAAGGTAATGTAGGGGAAGTGTCTGAAGGTAGTTTAGCAGAAGTGATCCCTATGCATGAAAAGCGAATCAGGAGAATCCACAAGGCACTGGAGTCTGACGATATTGAATTGTTGAAACTTCTCCTAAAAGAATCTAATGTCACTTTAGACGATGCTTGTGCTCTGCACTATGCTACTGCGTATTGTGATCCGAAGGTTGTGAAGGGGCTCCTCAGTCTAGGCTTGTCTGATCTCAATCTTAGGAACACCAGAGGACATACAGTACTTCATGTGGCCGCAAGGCGTAAGGAGCCATCAATTCTAGTAGCACTGCTGACCAAGGGAGTCTGTGCATCAGATACTACATCTGATGGGCAAACAGCTGTTGCAATCTGTCGGAGGTTGACCAGGCCGAAGGATTATAATGAAAATACAAAACAGGGTCAGGAGTCTAACAAAGACAAGATATGCATTGATGTCTTAGAGAGAGAAATGAGAAGGAATTCAATGTCTGTGAACATGTCAATCTCACCGCATGTGATAGCTGATGATTTACACATGAGGCTGGACTATCTTGAAAACAGAGGTAATATTTCTTACCTTGTAGATTGGTGTTTCTTTTAAAATGATTGTATATTAAATAGCTAATTTTCTTTTATAGTTTTCTGTTAACAATTTTTTTGATTGGTTTGCACATACAGATTTTAGATTGATAAGAAGCAATATGAAACACCATATTGCTATTAATGCATCATTTTCTATTTAATATCTAAGTGAGGAAATATTTTTGCTCCTAAAAATGCCTTCCTTCTGGATTTCATTGTTATTTAGTTATTATAATACTTAAAATAAGAGAATGCCTAAGTGGGTTACACGGCAATATGAAACAAAAACAACAAGTTCTGCATATATCACACCAAACTGATAATATTTTTGAGTTGGTTTTTTGGCCTCCCAAAGAGTCCATATATCCTTAAGCCTCTCGTGCTCGTAACAAAACACCATTATTAAACTTTGATATTTTCCCTGATTCTGGTTATTATATCTTACACTTGAAATTTCAAAAGCAATATTACTTGGAAGGAAGAAATGATCCTGTAATCTCCTTCTATGTATAGTAAGATAACACTATATTGTTACTGATTTAGTAAAGCTAATTGCCATACATTTTCTTGTAGCCATTGTTTCAAGTATTCTCATTTTAGCTTGTTTATATTGCAGTGGCATTTGCACGATTGCTATTTCCTGCTGAAGCTAGATGCGCTATGGACATAGCGGATGCACATTCAACCTCGGCTTACACTGGCCTTGCAGCATCAAAATCGAAAGGATCAAGTGGGAACTTGAAGGAGGTCAATTTGAATGAAACACCCTCTATGCAAGCCAAGAGAATCCAATTGAGAATGCAAGCTTTGCTTAAAACAGGTATTATACACCTAAATAAATTTTTTACGTTTATGTTTAGTGTACACAGAAAACAGAGGATGGAAATGAGACCTTTTGATCATTAATGATACCTAAGCCTCTCAGTATCTACTCTATGCCTTTGGACTCTGCCATGTTTACCACAGCTAGACATCTTGTATCTTGTTATTTTTCTTCATGTCTTATAAGGGGAGAAGCTGAGGGCCATGGCCCAGAGAATTGATTTAGTAAATTTAGACCCTTTAGTCCTCACATCTCATTTGTGTTATCATTGATTGAGAGAAAGTTGAGAATTTTTTTGGCATGCTATAATCTTTAGTGTATTTGATTATTTTTAAGTTTTGAGTCAGTCAGGGTCAATTGTGTGATTATATTGCCATCCCTAGTTATATATGTATTTTAATAATGATCAAATGCATTATTCCACTTGTAATTTTGTGCGGGATCCGAATTTGTATTGTCCCAAATCAGTAAAAGCCGAATTTGTATTTGTTCCAAATCACTAAAAGACAAGATTTGTCTAATTCAGTATCTCGCGCAAAAATACGTACTTGAAAATTTTCATATATATAGTTATTTTTTTCTTAGTGCGCACTAACATCTATTAGCTATTTAATTTATCAATTTTGATTAGTTAATGTCTTCTTAATCGGTGACTCAAACCTTACACTTGTTTTATAAAGTTAATGCACAGTACAGTAACACACACACAAATAGGTTCACCTTTAGTGCATTAATGCATCTATGCACCATTAGAATTAAAGATTTAGATCCTCTACTGAGCTGATCTTTGTCCCGATCTAAAACCTCAGTCACCAGATCTATTTAGATCAGGACAAATATCAGTTCAGCAGAGGATCCAAATTCTAAAATTAAAGTGAAAAAATCAAATGAAACCTTTGTACTATTTATCTATGTATGGTATGGACTCTAGCAGTCTATTGAGATCATTGTGAAGTGCAAAATGGTAGAAGTGTGAAAACCTGACTGAAGATTGCATTACTTAAGGAAAGCTTGAATTTATATTGTGGAAGAAATTGAATTTTTATTAGTTTCATAGAGCATATTCTGAGCTTTCTCTGATGGCAGTGGAGACGGGTCGACGCTACTTCCCTCATTGCTCGGAAGTGATTGATAAATTTCTGGATGATGACATGCCTGATGCATTACTACTAGGAAAGGGGAGTGCAGAAGAACAGAACTTTAAGAAGATGCGCTTCACGGAACTTAAAGAGGATGTACAGAAGGCATTTTCCAAGGACATGGCTGTGAACCACCGATCCTGCTTGACATCATCCTCATCGTCCTCATCTTCTCCGAAGGAGGGTGTCAAACACAAGGTTAGAAAAAGGTGATGTTTATGTTCACCATACATGTCCTAGGAACCAAAAAAAGAAAGAAAAAAAGAATTTACTTGGTTTGAATGACATGCATAAGAGTCTATGTTGTGGTTGTTCTTTGTAATTGCAGAAAGATTGTATAACTTGCCTTGTAATGTCTCCCAAAGTATTTTGCATGTAATATAGTAAAGATTTTAGAGGAAAGGAATTGCCTTGAATCTCTCACTTTCTTAATTTCTTTTTACTATGTAACTTATTGTTATTGATGATATGAAGTATTCTTGCACAATGCACAAAACAGGGGGCAATTGAATCTGATTATGAGTTTTGTTAATAATTTATTTCTCAAATAATCCATCCTATTCATAGCACAGATGCATGTCACGGTCACCCTTATATCTCAATTTGTATTTCAATCCAATTTCACGTGCTATATATCATATATATTAAATTAGGATACAATTGGGTATATGAATTAAGAAAATGCAAATTGCAAATGTTTATATGAGAATCTTGGCCATTTATTAATCATAGTCGTGTTTCATTCCGGTCCCCTCAATTCAATAGGTATTATATTACGTCCTTGACCCTGCCCTATAGGTCTTCTACCAAACAATATTTCTAAAAGAAGAAACAGACAAGAATATATTTATATATAAAAAAAACAACAGTCAAAATTGAGAGACAAGAAAACTTCAACAGCAAGTAAGCAACAATATATATATATATATATATATATATATATATATATATATATAGCATCTTTTTTCATGATCTATCATCTTCTTAAATGTCTTTCTCGATGGATGGAGCTAGGATTATATTTTAGAAGTGAGACTGTGAAAAAAAAATTAAAAATGTTGTTTGTATTTTAAAACATTATTATTTTTTATTAATTATTTAAAATGAATACAAAAATTTATTGAGATAAATTATCTTAATTTATGTATTTATAAAAAAACATTTAAGATGATATTTGAATAGTGATGCAAACGTAATAAAAATAAAAACAATGCTAGATATTCCAACTCATATTTCAATTTGTAACATAGAAAATTTAATCCATATAAATGTGACGAGTGAAATAAATCATAATTAATATGTATCGATTTCTTAATCAACACATAACTTGTTGGAATACAACTTGAGATATAAAGTTGGCAATACGTCTAGCATTACTCTAAAAATAATATAGAGACTAACATTTATGGCTATTAATTTAAGATTTAATAATATTGTTTAATAGTTAGAAAACAACCAACCATGGAATATGGCTGCGGAATTTTGTCACTAGGCTGCGCATTCTGGAGGGTATTGAAAGACCACTCAAGCTTTATTGTGACAATAAGTCAGCAGTGCTATATTCTAATAACAACAGGAGCTCATCTAAGTCAAAGTATATTGACATTAAGTTCCTAGTTGTGAAGGAGAGAGTGCAGAGTGAACAGATATCCATAGAGCACATTGGGACAAACTCCATGATAGCGGATCCGTTTACAAAGGGATTACCACCCAAGGTCTTTCATGAGCACACTGCTCATATGGGTGTTATTTTGTGTGAGGATATCACATTATAGTGGGAGTTTGTATCATGTTGTATTTTAGTGCTTTATGTTTGTTTTTGGACATACATATACATTTATGTATTTGGATATTTTTCTGATCAGAAATAAAGTATTCAGTTCATTTCACTCTGTTACATTATGTTAAGTTTTGATCTCACTAAAGAATAAAGTAGGACCAGTTGGAAATAGACATGTATAGATCACATTGCATGTAATTTCCATGCTACGCATCCATGATTGATCTATGTCATTTGGTTATGTTGGTATACGTGACCATTGATGGGTTTAGTCACGCTAAATGTGACGAAAACCGCTTTGATACCACTTGTAAGTGATTCGATTAAACACATAATCAACATGCATAGGCATATAATTAATCCGAAAATAACCTAAACATGTTTCTATATCATGATTAATCAAACCCTAAATACATGTTACTAAACCCATATCGATTCAAGAAAAAGGGAAGATAATAGAAAGCGGAAGCGTACCTGAATCCATTGCCAAAGGATGGTGAACGGGTTGAGATCTTCCAAATTATCACAATTCTTGGGACACAAAAGTGTTCTTTGTTCTCTGTTGATGGGGATACAGAAAAGCCACAAAGATTGTGTAATTTGGGGACCATAACCCTTAATATAATAACCATATTATCATATGTTTTGCTATTTCTAATTCGGCCCCTCATCAAATTAGAAATAGCACTCTGGTATCTACACATTAACTCCATGACAATTATACCCTTAAGCCTTACACTTTAAATCTTAATTAGATCACTTTAATTTAGGCTTAACCAAAAGATAGCAAACACATTTAATATTTACATGTGTGGCCCCATATGGTGGAATTTTTCCAACAGATACGTCTAGCATTACTCTAAAAATAATATAGAGACTAACATTTATGGCTATTAATTTAAGATTTAATAATACTGTTTAATAGTTAGAAAACAAATTTAAATTTAAATTGTACTCCTAATGTTTTTCTAAAATCCAAAAAACTATTTTAACTGTTAAAAGTAATAAAAGTTTGTTTGATAATTTTTTTTACTAATTAAATATAAATATACAACTATTTTACTTGACATGTTTTAATTATATAAATCAAAATATTTTTTTAAAATTGTAATAAATAAATAACCTATCAAAAATATGACATGATATTACCGTATTAGAGTGAGATAAATATAATTTGGAGAGAGAGAGAATATTTTAAGAGTATAAAAAAATTAGTTAAGAAAGAATTGAGAAGGTTTAATTTTGATAAAAAAATTACAATTGATATAACAAAAAATTTATGTTGCGAATTGATTTATATTTAAGGTATAAACAAAAAATAATATATATTCAGAGTGAAATATATTCTCTACGTGATTAAGATGAAATTATTAACAGTGCAATTTATAAAGAATTAGAAAATCTAATTATGAAATAAGGGAAAAAATATAAAAATATGAAAGTTTAGGGGACAAATTTATAAAACTATAAAACTTGAGGGGATATGAAACAAAGGTAAAACCATAAAACTTTAAATGGTTAATGGTTAGGGGAACCTTTATAAAGTTGAACAACTTCAGGGTGTCAATGGGCCCCTCTCGTCCTAAGGTGGTTCCGTCCCTTCTTTACCATGTTCATCATTTTAATCTCTGTTTTCTTCCAAAACTAATCACTTTAGTCCATTTGACTAAATATCTAACGGATAACTTTGACAAAATGTACTAAAGTACACTTTTGCACTTCTTATTATTTAATTTAGTTGAAATGACAATTTTATACTTAAATTAAAATAAAAAACTGGAAAATTATAAATAATTAAATCTTAAATAAAAAAAATAAAAAAACCCATTAACAACTTAAACAAAAATCCATAATGAAATAAAACAAATTCAATTGTTGGATAACCCAAAATCATTTCCAACAACTAAACATAACACCCAAGCAAACACAAATGGATTTATAATTAAAAAAATAACTTAAAATAATACAAGTATTTGGTCTCCTTCACGAATGGAGGAGACCATGGCCTCATGTTGTTAGAGGTATCAACAGCTTCTTTCATGTTAGCGGAAGAACCAACGGTTTGATCTAAAACCGATTTCCTCCAAATCTAAAGGAACAACTTCCTAGATTTGATCTGGACTCTGGAGGAAGTCTCGGCTTCCTTCGATCGCCGAAGAAAGCCACGAGTTCCTCCGATCTGGAGAAAGTATGGCTTCCTCCAGAAGAGGTCACTTTCAATAGTGGCCTCTATTATTATTTTTTATTTTTATTTTTTTAAGTTTTAAATATATTTTTAATATATAATTTTATAAAATTTTTATTTTACCAAAGTTTTATCATTTTTATTTTATTAATATAATTAGTTTATGGCTTTTTTTTCATTGGATAAGTATACATTCTTTTTTACTTGTCACTTTTTTAAAAATTCTTATTTTTTTTTTACATATTTGTGGATATAATGTATTAAGACTAAAATGTCCCTGGATCCATCATTTTTTATTAACATTTGATTGATGGAAGGACTAAAGTAATGGGCTTTTGAAAAAAAAAAGACAGGGACTAAAGTGATGAATATTGTAAATATATTTAAAAATATGGCAAATAGAGAAAAATAGTAATTTAATTTTTTATCAATTACTATAATATTATTTATTTAAATTATCTATTCGAATTGCATTAATCTTGTTTATTCTTAGCATGTCCAACTTATTTTTTAAAAAACTATTACATTTAATTTGAGATTGAAGAGTTGAAGGCCATGACTCAAATTTATATCTATAGTGGTGTAGATGTAAGAAATATATTATGTACCGAGCCAAACTTATCTTGTCGTCTCATGAGAGTTTATAACTTTAGGGCATCGATAGCCACTCATAAAACTAATTAGTATACTCAATTAACTAATGCACTCATGGCATATCACCTATTAGAAAAGATGGTAGTGCACCTCTCTTCCACAGTGGTGGTGATGGGTTCAAGTCCTACCATACACATTTTACAAGTATATGTGAGGAGTTTTTCTCTCTGTTTGTGAGAGTAGTTATCTGGAACATACATATATTGTCTTATCTTGACATGTCCCAATAGTCCTAATATAATTGTAACCAGTAATACTTAAAAAAAAAAGAAAAAAGGGAAAAGAAAAGAAAAACCTATTACACTCGTTGTTAAAAATTAAAATTTGTAGTTGTACTTTAAGCACCCACAAAATCATAAATTTGTTTACTTGAATAGAATTATCTGTATATCAAGCAAATTTGAAACCCTATCATTTACATTCCGTAAAATGAAAAAAAAGAAGGTTTTTTTACGATAATGTTATGCAATCGAAATATTTAATCCAAATGATGTGGTAAATGAGTTGTCATCAACACACACAACATGAGATGATGTGGTTAATAAAAAAACCACTTACCATATTAATTTTGTTAAAATTTTAGCTAAATTTTTTAGTTATCTAACATTAGTTTTTTATTTATTTATTTTTACTTTTGTGCTTCCTTTTGATTGTGAGTAGAATAAACTATAAAACTTTCACATAAATAATCCTATTAAATAAGTACAAACTCCGGCGGTTAGCATGCTGGTTCACTCCAAATGTTTCATTTCTTGTTTTTTTTATTACTTCAATCAACTAATTTTAATTTTTTGTTAAGGTTTCAGAACTAATATTTGCCAACAATAATCTTTTTACCGATAAATTTTGAGTGAGATTAATCTTGTCTTATTGTTTAGACCCAAGTTAATGATTTCATATTATATTTGCAAAGAGAAAAAAAAAAGTAATTACATTTTACATAGTTTTAATGTGAATTGTTCCTTTTTAGCCGATTTTGTTATGATAGAAAAAAATATTTGAGTTTGACATTGATACAATCGTATAAATATTTAAAGAAGAAGAGGTTCGTCATGAGTTAACTTGTTTACATTACTTTATTTTATAAAAAAAACTTGTTGAATTTAATTTATTTCATCGCATTTAACAATTTTATTTAGGGAAATTTTTAAAATGAATTTTTTTATATAAAAAATAAACATATTAATTAGTTTTACGGGTGATTGATATTTAAAAAAACATACATTTAAGAGAACCTTATAAAAAAATTACTAATTACAAGAATACCTTAAAATTCTCATACTTTTTCTATTTCTTTAGTAGTTATTTATTAATTTATTTGTTCCTCATAATTAAAAATTAGGAAAGAGTCCAACTAATAAAGTAAAGATAAAGATACAGAAAATAAAATAAAATAAAAAAGTGGAGTTACGCAACCTCGCGGCAGCTTAAGGAGAAACTTCCATTGATTTTTGTATGAGCTTCTTTTGACCCCTCTCCCACGAAATCCCAACCCCAACCCCAACTTCTATTTTTAAAAACAACAACACTATTTATTCAAAGATTCGCGATTACAAATCATCTCTCTCAAAATTTCCCAATTCTTCCCGCAACTTTCCCTCGACTTTCTCCGTCTCAGGTAACCCCAAACCAACTTCTTACCGCTATGAGTACTATCGATTATATAATTACTTTTTTTTTTTCCTTTGTGTACTCTGTTTTATATTAATCTGACGTTGGACTGTAGATTGTTTTTTTTTTTTTGCTTTTGGGTTGTGGATGACAGACATTATTTTTGTTATGAGTGACTTTACATTAATGAGTTGGGTGAATTTTCTGTTGTGGAATCATTTGCATTGGGTGTCACTTTCATTGCTTTAGGACTTTGAATATTTGTTTCAATGAGTTTGCTAATAGGTGTGGTGTCAGCTTGGAATTGCCTGATAAATATTTATCTTCGATGGGTGGGGATGTGTAGTTTACAGAAGGAGTTTGATGGGGTGCATTGTGTTGTATGTGCGTGCCGTGTCATAGATGTACCTATGCCAGGCAAGATTTTAGCAACAATATTTGATTGACTGGATGGAGGGAGTTGGAAAGGAGCTAGAGATTAGTCACTTTCTACAATTTAAATTCCATAAAGAGCAAAGGGAAGAGAAGAGTATGACTTGTTAATTTGATCATAATCCCATTATATGTTCAAGTTTCATTTTTCTTTTACCGTTATCTGTGTGTGTGTGTGTTATAAATTAAGTGTAAAAATGTATGAATCTCTCTCTTTAATGGGCCTCATCATTTCCTTGCATTTTCTGTTCCTTGATGCAAGGATTGGCTCATTTGTATATGATATATTGCTTCCTTCCTTCCTTCCCTCTTTTTATTTCTACCCAACAAAACAAAGGAAATGTTCTCTTTCCTATCTTCTCTTCATCAAATATGTCGTAGATTGGAAGGATGGATATTGTAGAGGTTCTAGTCTACTCAGTTGTGTGGCTAATCATCAACTTTGAACTTATTTTGATGTTTAAATGTTATACTGTATAGAACTCCTCCTGGATCTCCCATCTGTGGAATACATCGTGTAAAAGAACCTTTTCCCTTTTAATCCTAAACAAGTTCTAATCTACTTGGCCATTCAAGCATTTGACTTTTCCACTTCCATTTCATACACTCGTCTTCATAAATTTTAAATGAACAATGGTATAGTTGTCAGCCACACCAGTTTTATAAGTACTTTATTCTTTCCTAAGCTTGACATGCTGAGAGTTTGGTTTTTCCTTGTCCCTGCCTCAGCTGCCCTTTACAGTAGAGATGAAACTGTTAGCATGAAACTATTAACCTTACTCTCATTGTTTTGTCTTAGTGAAGATTTTACTTGGAGTCTTGGACCATGGTTTATAGCTTTGCTCATAATGATCTCTCTTTTTTTTTTCATTTTCTTCATCATTCAAAATTCTCAAGGACAGAATGTATTTTAAACAAAAATGTCTTCTAGGGAGGAAGAAGCCTATACAAAAGGATAAAAAAGTTGCTTTTACATAATCCTGCTTTATACTTGCTGTTGCGCTGTAAAAGAGTAGATGGTCACCAGTATATATGGTCAAAAAATGTATAAAACTAAACAAACACCCTTTTACAATTTAAGTGAATAAAGAAAAAGGAAGTGTCTATGAACTTCCTTGCGAGTTATACATTCTGATTTGTACTTCATTGAAAGATTTGTACTTCATTGAAAGAGAAGCGATTTTGCAATTTTTTAAATACATTTTTTCATACTTTTATCCATTTTTTTTCTTCTTGTTGCTAAGTTTTTGTTTTGTTTTGTTCCACGGTGTTTACTCAAAATAGTGGTAAAAAAAGAAGGAAACAACATAGAAAGGAGGACGATACAGAATATTCGACAACAGAAGAGCCTATTGTGAGACCTCTTCGCCTAGGAATCTGCTATACTGTTGATTTCTGAAGACGCGAGTATGGAAATCAAATCTTACCAGAACCAGGCTGAGTTGCTGCTAAAAGATTATATACTAGCAGATCCATTTATCCCATACACTGCAATTGTTGGTGGCATTTTCGCATTCAAGTTGGTAAGTTCACATCATTACAGATAGTGATCAATACTCACTTACACATCAATCATTCCAGTGAGGTAGATCTTGATATATTATTTATGTGTTTAACCCTTTTTATCTTCATTCTTCGGTAATTTTTGTTTCCTGAATAGATTCACCAATTATATATTTTTTATTTCTTTTGTTTTCCTTATTATCTCTTCCTTTTCAGGTCTATGATCTTACCCATCTGTTCAGTTCCGTTCATTTTAAAAGTTATTCCAGCTTCTTACGAATTCAACGAGTTGAGTGGAGTAACAGGTGACTGAATGTTTTCAGTTTCTCCAATTTCATTTATATTTATATTTAAACAGTTGTCTAAATGAGCCTACCTATGCAGGGCCGTGTCAACCGTACATGCTATATTTATCACAGTAATGTCTTTGTATTATGTATTCTGGTCAGATCTCTTTTCTGACATCCAATTTGATGGCCTTATAACATATCGTAGTTCTTCCGTGTCTACATTCGTATTGGGGGTAAGGATACCTTTTTCTTTTTTTTTGGCTGTTCCCTTTTTCTTTTTGTAATGAATTTCCAGTAGGTTTTAAAGTGTGCTCAATCTCTCTCTTTTGTCTGACACTGAGATTATAGGACATTTTTCATACTTAAGCTTATCTTTCCTAGTGGAAGTATAGAATAATCTTTGATCGTATTTAGGTATGCATTCTAGATGTTAATTTGCTGGCAATATCCTTGAAGTTTGTCCTAATAAAAGAAAATTCATCCTTAGCCTGTTCACCATTATTGATTGCAATGTAAAGCTAAATTTTTTCTAGGTGTCAGACATAATAGTTATATGTCTAAACATATTCATATAGGCTTCAAATATCAAGAAAACTTTATCAAAGAAATTAAATTTACTTTTTCCCCTCCAAAGGATGCAAGCATAGATAGATTGAAAAAGTCATTGTATTCTTTCTGATTCCTTATAATCTTGCTCTGTTTTGTAATTTGATTAGAAATGTAGAGAGCTAGGCTCTGTAGAGCTGCATGATTATGACTTCTTGAAATGTAATATAAACATTTGGCCTATTTGTGATTTTTTTTAATCATTAGGTGATACAATACAAGTATCTATTATTTACTGTGGAACTTATTTGCTTCCTGAGAAAGAAGTTACAATTGCATATGAATCTTTTTCTATATAGTGTTAAGTGTTTGATAGTTTAACATTGTTTTTAATTTTCGTGCTTATTTTATGTGTCAGTGGAAATATCTAATTAGATATGTTAATTGATTTATACAATATTTGTGGGCTTCCACTTAAACTGAAAAGGTCTATTACTTGCAGCAGAATGTATATTGGTGGTGGCATATATGTTTACATTATTGTATTTAACCAATCGGTACCATAGTTGTGGCCTATCATAGTTGGAACCCAGAATAGATGAATAATCAAAAATAAAAAGTTATGTTGCCTAGGATTATTGCTCAATGGTATGAAATAAAGTTATATGTATGTGGTATAATTGAATTATTGATTAGCAGGAATGTTGACATCACCAATTCAAAGACAACAGAATTTTAAATGAAGATACTTGAAGCGCCAAATTGAATTCCTTATTGGAATAATGTATGATGGTGATATAAGAACAAAAGTAAAGTATTTATAACTAGAATGTTGGATGAGTAGCGCATTTAAGTATTTAACATGAAGGCGGTGATAGAAAAGATGAAAGTTTGAGATTAAAATAAATTTTTATATTTTTATTTATTTCTTTTCCGAATATTGCTGATGATGAGGTATGTGGAAGGTATAGAATGTGACAAGACATGGAATGTTAATAAAATGGTTAAGTTAAAAGTGTTAAGAGTAAAAGGGAAAGAGAAAAAAGGATTTTAAGGATGGCAGATTAACGGGAAACTGCAGTCCTTGGTAAAGAGGATTTTTTCTGGACAATGGGATAAGAAATTTAAAGTAACGTATTATTAAATGGATTCCGTATTTCACTAGGGCTGCCACATTTTTCTTAATTTCGTCTTTATACCAGAAAATATTTCCAGCTGAATAGGTATTCTGTGTCTTTCTATTCTGGGAGACTCTTAAAGAAATATCGATATACAGCCTTTGAGTGTGGTAAGGATGGGTAGATTTTATGAATGCACGAGCTAAGGATATTGCCATGGCTTGCGATGGCTGATGTTTGTTTTTGACAGAGATGGGTAGAGCATAAGACCTCTTTTTTCATTTTTCTCTTAGAGGAGTTTACATGTCCTCCCAGTACAGTTTGTTAAGGAATGAGAATGAGGGCAGAGCCATCTACCCATATAGTATGACTTTGTAGGATATTACTGGGCTTTTGACAGTGTCCTGTTTTTACTTGAATGTCAAAAGATTTACAATTATGGTAAAAATCATAAGCACATGGCATATTTACTATTCTTTTCATCGCAGTAATCATTAATCAACAATTGGTTGCATCATGTTTTCTTGGGAGCTAGTCATAGTAATTATATACATGCAAGATGGAGAGAGTGCGTCCTTCAGAAACATGCTGTACCATCTTAGATATTGGAATAGTAGTGTTGTTGAATCTTCTGATGTTAAAAGTGATTTCAAATTTTACCTGGCTCACATTACCTTGCAAAAAGTAGGAAGCTGAAACAAAACAACTAAATTAACCTGCTTCATATCATCTATGTTACCTCCCAGTTTTAGTCATAACACTGTAATGTAATTTTGACAGGTTTCTGTCGGTTACTTTCTTGCGGATTTTGGGATGATAATTTGGTTTTATCCCTCTCTTGGTGGATTGGAATATGTAAGTGCTTCAATTTTTTGGAAATTGAATATACTGAAACCTAATTGTTTCATCTTCTTTTGAACTCTTTTGACTTGGTCTTTCCTTTGACCAAGATGACTGGGGTTGGGGGGAGGGATGATGTTCTAATAACATTAAATTAACTTGCACTTCGCCTGGCAAATGGTGATGAAAATCTTTCAGGTGATTCATCATCTCCTCTCAATAGCAGCAGTAGCATATTCTATGTTAACTGGGGAGGGTCAGCTTTACACTTATATGGTACTCATATCTGAGACAACAACCCCCGGGATAAATTTGAGATGGTAATTCTCAAAACTCAAATCAGTCACTTCTGTAATTACATGTTTTGAATACTATTGTATGCATAAATGGGATTTTGTAGGTATCTTGACACAGCTGGAATGAAGAGGTCCAGAGCCTATCTCATCAATGGAGTTGTAATATTCCTTGCTTGGCTGGTAGGTGAATCATTTTATAATCTTTTGATTTTGCTGTTCATGTTTATATTTCTGCACTTTCTGAAATGTAATGCGGTATGCAGGTTGCCAGAGTACTTCTGTTCATGTACCTTTTTTACCACGTCTATTTGCACAACGATCAGGTAATAGTTGTACCTTCAAAGTCTGACCTAATATATTTGAAAATATGTGGTGTGGTGTTGGTTAGCAGTTAGCACATCTGATATTTATCTAAAAGTTTGGAAGTTAAGGGGCTGTTCGGTAACGTTTTCGTTTTACGTTTTTTGTTTTCTCGTTTATATTATTTTCTCAAAATTGATTTTTAAATTTTTCGGATTCGAAAACATATATGGTAGCAATTATTGAAAATGATAGAATCAAAACATAAAAAATGTGTCTGGTAGAATATTTTCAAAATAATTTTCGACTAACTGTAATAATATAATCAAACTTTATGTAAGGTTTAATTCAATTTTTCTTCCATAATTATTAACTATTATTATAATTATTTTTCTTATTATTATTTTTCCATGTGAGGAAATAAAGAGATAAATATATATATATATATATATATATGTATAGATAGAGAGAGAGAGAGAGAGTAATGTTAGAGTCCCAATTTTTTTTTCCGAAATCCTTTTTCAAATGATGGGACACATGAGGTGTCAATATCATATTAACTGATATATAATCTCATAATTTACAAGATGTTGACACCTTATGTACCATATCATTTTAAAAAGTATTTCCAAAAAATATTTGGGATGTCTAGTATTACTACTGTTGTATAATCTCATATATATATATATATATATATATATATATATAATATATAAATATACCAAAGGGATGGAAAATAAAGTTTATTTGACTTTTATATCATTTTAACTGTTCATGAATAAATTATTAATGATTAAATAAATATAGGGCAATTATCAATTAAGTCCTGGACTTTGTTTAAAATTTCAAGTTGTTTGCGACTTTTATAAAAATGACCAAATTGGTTCTCACATTTTTCCCTGTCAAATTAGTCCCTTTTTTTAAAAAAATTTGACCAAATTGTTCACTCCAACGATTTAACGGTGTTAAATATAACAGTTAACTTTAACAATTTTAGTTAAAGTATGTAAATACTTTTTACTTGTCATAATAGAGTAAAGTTGTTTTGCCTGTTGTGCATTAAATACATCATTATATCTACAACAAAATCTAAAAATATTATTAATGAAACACCATTTATACCTTTTTTAATTATAATTTTCTACAAAAAAATCTAAAAATATTTTAACAAGACAATATCAATTATACCCTTAGTTACCATTCATTTCCTATTTAGTCTTTTCCATTTTTATATAATTGTTTTTTTTTGTTAATATTATACAAGAACCGTTGTCAAAACTATTCAAAAAACAAAACCCATAAATAAAATAACATAAAATATACAAATGTTAAAAAAAAAAACTGTGCATGTCACTATTATATTGTTTAGAAGTAAAGTACAATTTTATCTTACACAGTTAAAGTTGATTGACGGAACTTAGAATGATTAATTTGACATTTGGGAAAAATGTAAGGACCAATTTGATCACTTTTGTAAAAATCACAAACAATTTGAAATTTTAAAAAAGTCTCAGGACCTGAATTGGTAATTGTTCATAAATATATAAAAAAGTGATTATCAGTGGGTCCAATGAAAACAATAAAGAGAAAGTGTTAGGAAACAACAATTTGTTGTTTTCGCTGACACCCACTTTTCACTCATTTAAACGATAAAACAGTTATCTTTGATTTTAAAATTCTTTTGACTTGAAAACATAACCGGACACCATCTCTATGTTTTTATGATCTAAAAAACAAAAAAGGCTTTTCAAAAACTTAAACGAACAGCCTCTAAAATTCTTAGGCCCCCCCGTTTGGTATTACTTTGCAAAGTTAAAATCATTATTTAATAAATTTGGTATTAAAAAGAGGTTTGGTAAATCGTCCAAAAATGATTATTTGATAATCCGAACTGATTTGTCAACAATTTTAAGAAGGGTTTATTTTTGTAAGCGATAAGAGTTATTCTAGTAATAGTTTGCTCCGTTTATACTATGAGAAGATTGAGCAATTGGATTAATCTTCACTGCAAATTTAACTGTATTTCTTTATGCATTTGTTCGCAACAAATCTGCCATCATATTCCAAAGTGAAGAGATTATGATTTATGAATACAAATCTGGGCATTGGCAGAACCATGTTAATAAGGCACAGGGCTACCCCCCATCCTTGCTGACATCCTTTCATTGTTTCATTACTGAAGGGATTCTGTTCCTTGTTTGGGCGTGAACTCTGCTTCATTCCATATTACCATAAATTGTTTTCTTCATGGCAAGAGATCTAGAAGTACATTAATCTATTACTTATAGACAAAGGTTACTGTTTGCCTACATTTCCATAAGTAGAAAATTACACCAAAAATAAATCTAGTATCTTTATGTGAATTTCGACATTAGTTATATTTCACTTGGCTAAAAAATAAAAAGAAACAAAAGAATTCAAGTTGGCATTGTTAATAATATTTTAGTTGTTTATATCTATCCAGTCCAAAATCTCTGTTACTTTTAATTACTCTGGTGATCTGTTTTTCTAGTTTTTATCTTTTATTTCTAATATACATTTAGGTTTTTGCCTCGGTTGTGTTATCAATTAAACACCTTGAGCTATCATTGTAAATGCAGTTGTCTAGACATCATTTTATCATGACAGAAACACAATCTCTGAAAATACATGGGTAATAAATACTTTTAGTTGAACTTACTAGTTACCAGGCTGGCATGAAACCGATATCTTATTAGAAGAATTTACATATTTATATTACCATTCATATCATAGTATAATTTTTCCTTACTGTTAGCTGTGGCATCTAATTGTTTTCTGATTTACCAGATCAAGCAGTTGCACATCTATGGCCAAATATTAGTATTCGTCGTGCCATTAGTTCTGGCCGTCATGAACTTGATGTGGTTTGTAAAAATCATCAAGGGATTAAAGAAGACATTAGCAAAGAGGCAGTGAAGGATGAATGTATCGATGGCATCGTGAAAGCTAACACTGCATCGAGAGGTTGAAGGGTAATCTACCACGCTTTAAATGTCTACATGTTGTGTGAAGTTATCATGGTTTCTATTTTGATGTGAATATGTTGGGGATATTATTTTTCATGTAAAGTTGAAAAGAAATCAAGCAAAAAAATGTGGTATTATGTATATCTTCCTCAATGGAATATAGGTTTGGAAGGACTGTGATTGTACAGGTTTCTTGTTGCAAGTAGGATTTAGGAATGGCAACGGAGCAGGTCGAGGAGGACGGGTTTCTATGACCGCCCGGACCTGCCCCAATTCAATTTTTTTTTTAAAATATTACGCCACATAATGGATTCAATTTACTCGCAGTTTGCCTTGACCATATTCACTGGTTCAAATTAAAATTCATGATAAATAAGGCTATAAACATTTTCCGAAGCTCTAGTCCACAGTCCAAGATTGACATGATGAAGAAGAATATGTCATGCAACAAATTTAACCAGAATCTGTGGAACGCATTTGAATTAAATCATCTAAAAAGAAATATAAATGTTAATTTTGTAATTTGGATATAAGGGTGACGATATTGACCTCCATAAAATTTATCAGTACATCCGTATTTTGTAGGAGATTTTCTCTTCTCAATTCGCTTTTATCTTTTCACACTTATTTTCTAAACACACTTTATCCTAAAAACTTAAATTTTGATAAAATCTAAATATACTCCATTTTGTTCTAAAATTAGCCTTTTTATTTTTTGACATTTCCCCCTAATTTTTTTTATAGAAAAATCTAGAAGTAAAAATAAAAAATCTGCACAAAGATTTTTTTTATTATTTGTTTGTGGTAATTAATAAATTAAGATATCTCAGTTTCTTATTTTCTATAATTCTATTCACTATAATCCGTTTGTTACACTGCATTTATATTTTCTAGGTAATTATATAAGATTTGTAGGGGTTCTAATCTTTGCTCATCTACATGCTACAATATTCCTATCATTCTGGGTTTTGGGAAAGTCCTCTTTATCATGTTCAATTTAAATTATGTTAACTTTGCTGTAAAAATACAAATTAGGAAATTAATAATAATAATTTATTGGTATGTATTGATGTCGATGGAGTAGCGTATTTGAGAGCAGAGGAAGAAGAGATGATCCAAGAGTCAAGAGTGGAAGTGAAAGCACGATTGGCTTCAACAGAACAAAAAGTATACATAAAGGGAACACAATATTGATAACTCAGACACAGAGTTTATAAATCAAGAGCTGTAACAAAAGGTCCTCTCATCTTGCCAGGACTTTCTCCACAACATTGCATTTGTGAAGAAAAAAAAAAGGGACCCATTAACAAGCCTCATGATAACCAAAGTAAACCATCAAATGTATATTCATGCATGATTGCATGAATGGAAAGATTGGTAGCTTTGATTATGTATTGTGTTTAGAATTTTTTTTTAATCCCTTTTAGTAATTTTAATATGGATAAAATTGTCCTATAATAAAAAAAAAATTAAAATGGAGTGTAGAGAGACATTTAATGGATTGTCAATAGTATCTCTCATTTTATTAAAAAATTTAATTACAAAAATATCCCAATAGAAATTTATCAATAAGGACAAATTACATTAATTAAAAATAAACCAAATACTATGTGGTAGTTTGTTTTTTTTATTTAAAGTCTTAGAAGACCTTAATTTCTTAGTGCTCGTTTGGTTGAGCTTTCTACGGCCTCAAAAGGTCTACCAACGTCTATTTGAGTTTTTTAAAGTTGTTTGGTTGGGCTTTTAAAAATGTCTATTTTAAATTGAGTAGAGGCTAGTAGAGTTTAAACCTCTACTAGGCAAAAGCTCATGGGGAGGTGCTTCTTCAAATACACCTTTTTTTTAAATGTCTACCAACCAAACAACTATATTTTTTTTTTTCAAAAACTCTATGTTTTCAAAAACTCTTGTTAACAGAAAAATCACTCAGGGAGCGAAATCTCGGTTGACACCCTCACCCACTATCGGTAGCCAGTAGCGGGATAGGTACCTTCGGTACCACGATCTTTCCTCGTAATGTAAATAAGAAGCAATATATGAAAGATCGAAGAGATATGAAATAACACTGTTTTATTCAAGAATATTATAGCGAAGTTACACAGTATACTCTCTTCTCTCGTTTTTCACTCTCTTACATATGGTAGCGGTAGAGAAAACGTATATGTCGACAAGTGGATATTTTCTCTCAATGATCGTCAGTGGACTCTCAAGGGCTTCGGAGAATTTCACAAGGGAATTCCACCGGAAAACAATTCTCTCTCTATCTTTGGCGATCTTAATCTCCAGAAAAGCCTCTTTTGTCTACCTTTCAATGCCGTATATATAGTTCTTCAAAGAATCCCCATGAAATCTGGTTCCTTTAATGAGGATTATCGAATGTCCTTTTTTAGGCATTGAAAGGCATTGCGTGGAGCTAAAGGCGCGAGATTTGATCCCGATAATTACTGTCGAATCCAAATTCTAATCAAGTCTCATTAATGGCGCTTTATTTCTGCGATAGAGTCAACTTTCCTTCTTCATGGAGTTTGGAGGGAAACTCTAATTCTGAATTCTTTGGTAGGACGAAGTGCTGGTATACCAGTAGGATCTTACCGGCATGGAGCTTGTTCTGTCTCTTGATGGAGTGGCGCTTGTGTCATCGCGGTCATCTTTGTATTGCTGGCAGGCAAGGTACCTGCCTTGGAAGGGCTCCGAATATATACATCGAGGTACTAGGTACCAGGTGGAAGTCGAGGTAGTACCAAGGCGGGCATCGGGGTACCGGGTACCTTGATTGATGTCGAGGCATTTTGAGGGGTGCTAGGTGTGCGATCTACCATTGTACCGGTCTTGAGTTGATATCGGGAGCTTCAGTAGGGCGAGGTATGTACCTTCGTTACCTCGAGGTACTAGTGCTCTCTCTGGATAGATAGGTAATCGAGGTTCTGGCCGTACCAAGTATCGGATCCATCTAGGTAGTGGTATTGACCTTGCTGGTCACCCGGAAGCTATGACTGGAGTCCATTGGGTTGATACTAGTTGAAAAATTCTCCTTTGGTCCCTTGCCAAAAATCCCTGTTAACATATCTTTTACCAATAGAGGTTTTTCAAAAGCTCAACCAAACAAGCTTTTAGACATATTGATAAGTTTGACAAATTAAGATACTATGATATTGTTAACGGAAAAATTCACTCGGGATGAAAATCTCAGTTAACACCCTCGCCCACTACCGATAGCAGTAGCGGGGTAGGTACCTTCGGTACCGGGGTCCCTTTCTATAATCAGGAGCAAGAGATCAAGTGATGGAGAAAGAACACAAGGGACCGAGAGATGTAAAAGAATACTGTTTTATTTAATAAATCACTATAACAGGATTACAATAAGTATACATACACTCGTCTCTCTATTTTCACTCTTTTACATAGGATGGAGATGGAGAAAGCGTTCGTGTCGATAAGTGGATATTTTCCTCCAATGATTGTCAATGGACTCTCACTGGCTTCGGGGAATTTTTAGAAATAATACTCTCGGAGTCTCTCTTGTTATAGCGATCAAGAATCCTTCAAGCAATTCCCCTCCTCTTCTTTGTCTTTCAATACCGTATATGTAGTATTCTCCAAAATCGTATTGAAATCCGGTTGTCATAATGAAGATCATTGAGAATCCTATTTTAGGAGTTGAAAGGCATTTGAGTAGAGCTGAAGGTGCGGGATTTGATCCCGTTAATCATTGGCGAATTAAAATTCTGATTCGGTTGACTATTGGGTCATTAATGGCGCTTTATTTTAGCGATGGAGTCAACTTTCCGTCTTCGTTGGAGCTTGGTGGCGATGGATTGTATCGCTGGTACCTCATTCTGATGAGCTTGTTCTGCATCCTGCTGGAAGGGTGCTTGTGTCTTCGTGCTCCCTATCGTATTGCCTGGAAAGTAGGGTACTTGTCTTGGAGGAGCTCCGGATAGGCATACTAAGTACCAGATGGGAGTCGGGGTGACACCAAGGCAAATATCGGGGTAGTACCAAGGTGGTGTCGAGGTAGGTATCGAGGTACCAGGCGCCTTGATTGATGTCGAGATCCTTGCGGGATGCAAATTATCATCGTACTGGTCTCGAGCCGGTATCAGGAGCTTCAGTAGGGCGAGGTACAAGCTTTTGGAGCCGATGTCCTATCTGGATAGACGTATAGTCGAGGCTCCAACCTCGTTGGATATCGGTCCCATATAGGTGGTGGTATCGATCTCGCTGGCTTCCTGGAGTATCTGAATGAGTCCTACAGGGTAGATCCCTATTGGAAAATTCTCCATTGGTCCCTTGCCAGAAAAACTTGTTAACAGATATGTTTGTTTTTTCATTTTGGATGACTTATTACAAATGTAAAATTGATTAGATTGTGTTAGGATTTCTTCGAAATTGGAATTTTTTGGAAAATTGATTTTTAGGGTTTTATTATGAGCGGATAAAATTGTAAATATATTAATTGTTATAGGATATTTGTGGAAATTTACTAAATAAAACTCTAGTATAGCACTTTTTTAATGAGATAAAAGTTAAATTTTTTTACTTTTTCTAAAAGACATATATATATCTTAAAATAAGATATAAGTTGAAAAATAAACAAACTATTTATCTTAATTTAAGATATAAGAGGCAATAAGTCTTATAGTGAAAAAACAAACAGCCCTATATACACTTATTTATTACACGCATATCTTCAACTATATTTCTTTATTAAAAAAAACTTACTGTTAACGGAAAAATCCACTCGAGGAGTGAAATTTCAGTTAACACCCTCAACCCGCTACCCCGGAGGTCGCAGCGGGGGGTAGGTACTTCGTACCGTGGTTCTGGTAAGGTGAAAGCGAGATAGATGCCATGGTAGGAGAACAATCATCCCTTCCATCTAATGCAGTAGGTTGGTACCCGGTCTTGGTATCTGATCCTGATACCTAGTCACCTCTCTAGGTGCCTTCAATATTCCCCCGACCCAGATAATGAGCCAGGCGAGGTACATGAGAGCTAGGACCAGCATGATCGATGCCTAGCACGCATACATGCATTCATAACAAGGAGATAGCTGGGAGAATGACAACTCTTATAGTAGTGGTGGACTGACCTAGGGGTAAAAAACATCACGATTGATCACATGCTGAAAAACCCCCAGGCAGTATCCATAGGAAGGGAGAAAGACCATTCTTTATATTTATATATCTCGAGAAGTGCTCCGGAGAGCTTACATCAGTACAAACTGAAACCTGATAGGTCATAGTTGGAGGGGTACCACTTGGTACCGATACATTTCTGGAGAAAATTAATGTGCATAATAGTTGATAAAATGGTATGAGATATCAAACTGTATTTCTAGTGGAGAAATGGACGAAATCTAGGATCGGAGACATCTTGAAGACATGGAGATGTTGGAGAGCTGTCATAGAATGTTGGAGAGAATGTCGGGGCAGAGAAAATGTTAGAACCCTCGAGATGGAGATATTCGAGAGAGCTGATGACCAAGTCAGAACCAGAGCTGGTGAACTGTGTTTGTTGTTCGAACCCCCTTCTTGGAGAGAACTTGGTCATATTTATATGTTCTGATTCTTGTTGCCCACTCCACCAATTAATTTGCAATCAAAGGAACGTTGACCCGGCATTAATGGAGTTGAATATTCTCTCATTAATGGCGTTAAGAATGACCATTAAAAAGTTGACTGATCTTCTCATTAATTGGGCTGATTATCTCCATTAATAGAGTTGACTGATTCTCTCATTAATGGCCATTCAATAGCGTTGATATATATATATATATATATATATATATTTATATCAGCAGGAATTGAGGGACATTATTTTTGATACAAAATTGACACAATTTTATAACCATTAGATTATTGAGATATGAATGGCTAGGATCCATTGAATTTATTTATTTTTCCTATATTTTTTATCTTCTGTTTTCTCTTTATGATTCTCTTTCCTAAATTTACTATTTTATCTTCGTTACATTTTTCTCTCTCTCTTCTGATACTTTTTATTTAATTCATAAATCATTACTAAAAGTCACATAAAAACAAAATCAAGAAATTAGTTGTCTTTCGACACAACACATGAACCAAAAAGAAATTAAAACCTATAAAACAAAACTGCAAGAGTTGGAATTAAAAATAAATGGCAGTACAATTCAAAACAAAAAATATAATATTAATAAATCAAAAAATACAAAACAAAAAAAATTATAAGCAACTAAATAATTATGATACGGATATTATTACTTAAAAAAATTTATGACACTGACAAGTCCTTGATATCTGTGAATCATGATTTAGTTGCTTATAATTTTTTTTTCAAAATTTGTTTTTTGAATTATTAATAATATATTTTTCGTTTTGTATGCTGTGCTGCAATTGTTTTGGTTTAATTCCAATTCTTTCAGTTTTTATTTTATTTTATATTTTTTGTTCATGTGTCGTGTTGATAGACAACTAATTTGCCAAGTTTGTGTTTGTTTAATTTTTTTTTTTGAAGAATTATGAATGAAAAAAAAAACACCAGAAGAGATAGGAGGAAAAAAAATTAGGGGTGTGCAGGATCCAATTCAATCCAATTCAATCCAATACGATTCATTGGATCTGATCCAATCCATTCAAGGAGGTGATTGGATTGGATTAGATCCGAACTTAAATTCTAAAATCTATTGGATTTGATCGAATCTTGGATTTCCGTTTAGAAATCTGCTGAATCCGTCAATTCGTCTAAAATATTATATTTTATTTTTATATCGGGCAATTTATTTTAGAGTGACGATATTTGCATCCCTCAAAAACTGTATGTATACCTCAATTTAGTATTTTTTTTGAAAATCCTATATTACCCTTGGGTAAAATTACTTAAAGGCCTAAATAGTTTGTAAGTACACACCAATAACTATTAATTGGTTTTATATTACTCCTTTATAAAAAAAGAAAAAGAAAGTTTCATATTAATTATTTGATATGATAATAAAAACCTTCCTATTTTATCAAACCACAACTTCTATTTTAAATACTAATTTCAATTTCTTTTAAGGAATACAAATTGATTGAGTTGACAAACAATTTACTGTTATAATTGAGTGAAACAAAAATCAATAGCAACAATAAACTTTCTTATGAACAATTGTTTTTTTTTTAAAAAAAAAATTCTTAGGAATAGAAGAATTGAGATACATTGTTGTGTGTTAAGAGTCTCTTTTTACATATGGCTCTTTTTCTTGGTTGATGTAATTACTGTTTTCTATTAATGGATTTTAAATTTTAAAAACAAATATTAAAAAATTAAAAACTAAAAGAGCTAAAGCAACACATGCACATGTTGCGGTTACAGCTGGTAGTTTTTTAATTCGGTGGAATTAGAGAATTTTGAGCTTAAAAAATATTTAAAAATTAAAAAAAGGCTTTAATGCACTGAAAAGAAATTTTTTTCAAACAATTTTTTAGTGACATCCAATGCGTTTGTAGGAGTTAGAAATTATTTTTTTGAAGAGAAATTATTTATTTGAATAAAAAGATATACAATTTTAAATTTTAAATAAATATGATTATATAACAAAATAGTGGGGTGTGCTTACAAAAATATAATACAATAAAATTAAAGAAAGGGTATTTTTGCCATTAAGTGGGGTTTATTTACGAACCAGAGATTTTTAAAATATTTTAGGGGTGTACTTACGAAAGGGGTGTACATACGATTTTTTAAGGGGTGTCAATATCGTCACTCTTTATTTTATCCATTGATTTCTAATGAAAATGTCCAACCCAAATACAATTTGATTATCTGAATATATGTAAAGGCCGAACCCAAATACAATTTCTAATGTTACTATTTTATGTCTTCTTTCTCAATTTCTCGACAACCAACAATCCACCATCTTCTAGTCTTCTTCATAAACATCACGGCTTCTTCATTTGAATTTGGTTATTTTCTTTATTAAATGACTTCACTTCTAAATTATTATTATTTTGCCGAAATTCTGGTGCTATTTCATACCTTTTTTTTTTTGACAACAAATTCTAATGTTGAGCAAAGTCCGGGTGTTGTCTTGTTTCACACGTTTCTTTGGAAGAAAATTCAGCAACTTTTGTTGATGTTGAACTTTTTGATGATTTTATTAAGTTTACATTTGGAACTGATGTTTAATGCTTGTAAACTTTTTGAACTATATAAAGTTTACAAGTTATGTTATGTATTTTTAATGTTAATTTTATTTGAATTAATTAGTAATGTATGGATAATTTATTTGATTTTATTTATTTCAGATTATAACTTTAATATATTAAGAACGACTTTATATTAATTCAATTCATCAGATCATATCAGATCGGATTGCATCGGACTAAAGTATTTTTACAATCGGATCGATCAGATCTAATAGTAATTGGATCAGATCGGATCTTACTATACAATTGGATCAGATCGAATTGCAATTTGTTTGATCCATTCGGATCGGATCTTGGATGATGACAAATCCATTGGACCCGATCCGCCGCACACCCCTAAAAAAATGTAAGGAAGATAAAATAGTAAATTTATGAAAGAGAAACTTGAAGGTTGAAAAAAGGAGATAAAAAAATATTAATATGCAGAGGAATAAATAAATTCAATGGATCCTAGCCATCAACATCTCAATAATCTAATGGTTATAAAATCGTATCAATTCTTGTGTAAAAAATTGTATCCCCGGATCCCTCCCGTATAATATATATATATATATATATATATATATATATATATTGAGTCTCTCATAAGAGATTTCTTATTTTAATTTCGGTAAGGACCACCATGAAATCACATCGTTTGAATGAATTTTGATCTGAATTTTGATCTGAATTTTTGTGTGGATAATAAGTTCATCGAAATCTACCTATAAATAAAATTAAAGAATTATTCACGCACTAAAACTATTTTTCTTGAATTTCCTATATTTCACCCATTTTTCCGATGCCTTCATATTTGATATAATCGAGATAAATAGTTGTAGGACTTGAAAAAAAATTAAATTTTATTCATAAATAGATTTCAATGAACTTATCATCCACAAAAAAATTTAGATCAAAATTCATTCAACTCGATGTGATTTTATGGTGGTCCTATATATAGTGGTTCTCTCATAAAGGATTTCTTATTTTAGTTTCGGTAAGGACCTTGATCAAATCACGTCACCTTGATCAAATCACTATATCTATGAATTTTGATCCGGATTTATCTTTTGTGGATGATAGGTTCAATGAAATCTACCTATTAATAAAATTTAATATTTTTTTCAAGCATTACAACTATTTATCCTGATTTTGTTAAATATGAAAGCATCGAAAAATGGACGAAATATAGAAAAATTCAAGAAAAATAGTTGTAGAGCTTAAACAATTCTCAAATTCTATTCATAGGTAGATTTCATTGAACATGTCATCCACAAAAAAATTTAGATCAAAATTCATAAAAATGAATGTGATTTCATTAAAATCCTTACCAAAATTAAAATAAAGGATCCTTATGAGAGAACCACTATATATATACATAACATAATAATTTTAGCATAATTATAACTGTTTAAAATCTTGGAACTCTTGCCTCCTCAATTCTAGATGGGAAAATGGAGGGAGCCACACACACAACTGAAAATAATAATAATAATAATTTGTAGTTTTTTTGGAGGGAGGGGGAGGACTCGAGCCAACGACCTTATGACATATGTGTGAGAGGTTTACCACCAAACCAATCTCATCTTGTCACATAAAAACCCTCATATCTAATAATAATTTTAACATCTTTATTTATGTAATAATTGTTTAAAACCCCATTCGTTTCGGTAAGTTTTGTGGGTTCTCAATGCTATGATTTAATTTTATATATATATATGTATATGTATATGTATATTGATTTTAAATATTTTATAATTTAATTATTTATAATATTTTTTAAATTAAATGAAGGGCATATTTAGTAATATGTGGGGTGTGCTTACAAAATTTCATATTTTAAAAATTTTAACAGGGTGGAGATACTAAAAAAGGAGTGCACATACAATTTTTCAATGGTGTAAATATCCTCACTCCTAATCAAAACGGGAACGAAATACCACAGATCCATTGGATGAAGTGTGTGTTTGGTATAGCTTTTCTAGGGGCAAAAAGTGTCTTTTTAATGTTAAATTAAAAGCTATTTTGATGGTTTGGCAAAACTAAAGAAGTGTTTTTTTAATATTAAAAAAGCCATTTTATGTCTTTTTGGAGAAACCTAAAATTCTAGCTTCTCTCAAGAAGCTCTTTTTGAGCTTTTTAAAAAGGGATAAATAGTTATAACTACCCTCCTATAAACTTTATATATTTCACCATATACCCTTCTATTACAAATATTTTATTAATGTCTATTTTTGTACTTTTTAATAATAAAAGCTATTTTAGATATATTTTTCCAAACAATCTACTAACTTAAAAACGTTTTTTAAATGAATACCAAACAACATGTAGTTCTTTATAAAAAAAACTTTACTGGTAAAAGATCTACTCCAGAAATTCTACTTGAAAAACCATTCAAAACACCCTGTTGTGCTACTCAGGTAAGCTCATTTTGGAGAGGATTTATGTATGAAAATGATTGGATTGGGCTCAATCAAATAATCTTGTCCCATTTTGACACCTATACTCTACACTACCTGTTTCGAGGGATTTCAAACTATTCTCAACAAAACTCTTCATTTGAACTACTACAAAGTTTTGGGACAAGATACCCTCGGCTTCTCAAATCTCAAGTACTGGTTTCTCAAATTTCAACTTTTTCTAATCATTAATATAAAGTTGGCCATCTTCTTATATGGACTATGGAATAAATTAGGGGTGTACGGCAAATCAGATCCAATGGATTTACCATGATCCAAGATCTGATATGATCCGGATGGATTGAACAAATTGCAATTCGATCTGATCCGATTTTATAATGGGATCCGAACCGATATGATCCGATGGATCGAATTAATATAAAGTCATTCTTAATATATTAAAGTTATAATATGAAATAAATAAAATCAAATAAATTATTCAAACATTACTAATTAATTCAAAAAAAAATAACATTAAAAAATATATAACATAACTTGTAAACTTTATATATTTCAAGAAGTTTATAAACATTAAACATCAGCTCTAAATGTAAACTTAATAAAATCATCCAAATGTTCAACATCAACAGAAGTTGTTGAATTTTCTTCCAAAGAAACGTGTGAAACAAGACAACACCCAGACTTTGCTCAACATTAGAATTTGTTGTCCCAAAAAAAAGTATGAAATAGCACCAGAATTTCCATGAAAAAAATATAAAATTAATAAGTGAAGTCATTTAATAAAGAAAATAACCAAATTCAAATGAAGAAGCTGTGGTGTTGATGAAGAAGAATAGAAGAATAGAATATGATGGATTGTTGGCCGTAGAGAAATTGAGAAAGAAAACTTAAAATAGTAACATTAGAAATTGTATTTTGGTTGAGCCTTTACGGATATTCAGATAATCAAATTGTATTTGGGTAGGGCATTTACATTAGAAAGTAGTGGATAAAATAAATTGCCCAATATAAAAATAAGGCCTAATATTTTAGACAGATTGGCGGATTTCTAAACGGAAATGCAAGATCCGATCCAATCCAATGGATTTTAGAATTTAGGATCCAATCCGATCCAATTACCTTCCAGGATTTGATCCAATGGATCGTATTGGATTGGATTGGATTCTGCACACCCCTAGAATAAATCATGTCCCAAGATTTTCATGATTTAAAAATTGTTAAAAAAAAAAATTTAAATACTGACATATCCCTTGTTATCCAAAAAAAATTTCATCATCAAATTCTAAGCCATCATAATCCAATTAATTATAGCTAGCTATCTGACGAAATAACCAGACAAAATTATATTATCATTAGATGATATATATTATTAGGATATATCATATGCTTGCAGAAAGAGAAATATGAATAACTAAATTTATATTGAGTTGAGTTCGTCAGGTGTGCTATGCAAAACTATATATATATATATATATATATATATATATATATATGTATTTCCATAATAAAATTAAGTAGAATCTATTAAAACTGATTAATTTTCTTTTGCTGTACGTACAAACTATTTCCAATAAGATTAGCTAGCATTAATCAACATATATAAATTACAAATAAGTGAATTCTAAATCTAATAACCTAAGCTGGGGGGGATTTATGTTCAAATGGTTAAATCCAAGTTTAAGTGATTGGTGGACTGGACAGATGGAAGATCATGTGCAATATTAAATGGATTATCCATTGAAGTAGATTGGTCATTTAAAGGCCATGATTGCCTCTCGTCCTGATCATCACTTTGCATCATCACCATGGAAGGTGTATTGAAGGATAATGAGAGCTCACAAATTTCATTTTGTCCACCAACTGATGAGCTTGTATGTGAATCCTGCAAAGAAAGTACATACTAGTAATTATATCTCATAAACAAAAAAATCAGCAAATTAGGGTAAACTATATATAGTTAACACATGGAGGCAATTGCTTTGCATTTTACTACGTTGTTATTTTCTTCTTGTTAATTTCTTATTTATGATGTTTGCATGCCATGAATCAATCAATGTGAATACATAATTAATTACCTGCTGGTTTTCATCTTCATGACAATCTACAATTTTTGTTTGTAGAATCCCGTTGCTTTCCTCAGAAAAGATTTCGTATTCAATATTACTTCTCTCGTTATATTCCCAATAATCTGTAAATCTAAGTCCTGCTTGCCTGCAATATATATTGTTTCACATAATTACTAGACTAACTTAATAATAATAAATCCTTCAACAAAAAAAAAAAAAAAACTTAATAATAAGAATGTGAACTATTAATATTAATGCATATGCTAGTTGCAGACTTACAGTTACAGTACTGTAAATTTGCTTTGCACGTACGGAATAATATATTGTAGATGGCATGCTGTTTGTCATTCCTATTAGAATAGTGGGAAATTATTTTTGATGAAAATTTATAGTACATTCATGGTTAAAAGAATTTATTCTTTAAATATTTAAATGGGTCAAAATTCAAATTTCATTTTAAAATCTAGGATGATCATGTATAAGGGTTTCAAGTAGAATTTGAGATATTTGTTTACAGAAAATATACTAATTATATACAGAGAGAGAGAGAGAGACATAATTAAATGTGGGATTTTCTCGTACCACGAAAAAACATACTAGATTCTAACAACTTGTAATTTTTGTATATATATATATATATATATATATATATCTTCAGAATCATATAATGATAATTAGCTGAAAATTATCAACAATTGTAGAAAAGAAAAATAATAATAAAGAACATGTACCTCCTAGGAGAGCTAAGGGACAAGAATCCACCTTCTTGAATATTTGTGCTTTGTATGTTCAAATATTGCTTCATGATCGGTATAACAAATTTACTGTGATCATTAGGCTCCTTCATGCTTCTGTACATCTAGTATTCAACCATAAATATTCATTTATTAACTCAAACTAATCCAGGAATTATATATTCTAAATTATGAATTTTTATAACAACTATAAGGATGATGGCTTCATGCCTTAATAATTAGTTTGTGATTGATTATATATATTATATTATCCTCAAAATTAAAATAAAGCGCTGAGGCATTCTTCTCACATATATATACACTACACGGTGCAGTAATGTTCTTGTACAGACTTCTGATTTTATAATTAAGAGAACTTTTGTCTTTTAATGATTTTTAATTTGTAACTGAAAAAGCATATTTTATAAGTTCAAAATCTGTATAAGACAGTGGTCGAAGGAAATAGTGTGGTGGCCGGAAATCACGTACCAAGTTTAAATCTCTTCTCCCCCAAGTTAAAAACAAAAAAGTCAGCATAAGACTGAAAAAAGATTCGAAACCCTTAAGATGAGAATCGAGACATTTACATCTGTGATAAGTAATTGATCTCAAATTTAAGTTAAAAAAAGTGGAAAAAAAAAATGGTAACCAAGATAAGGAGGATCGAAATCGAGTAATATTATATATGACTCAAATTCAAGTATTGACCGATTTTTATTGAGGCTGCACATGTGATATTCCATATAAATTCTGTTAAATAATTGTTAATGTTGATATTATATTTTTTTCTTCTTTTTTTAGTTCATTTGTACCATCAAATTTTTTTTTTTGGGGTGCAAATTAAAGGAGGGCTAAACACCCGGAAAAGAAAAACAAACTAAACAAAACTAGAAATTTGTATATGAGAATTATTAGACTTCAAACCTCCAATCCTCTCATCGATTAATTAGAACACAGTTTTAAATAACTGTTCTGTGCACTACTAACCCAATAGTTATGAATATTTACAGATATATATGCATATAAATTAAAATTGATATCAACAACTGATAATGTTTGTCAATTTCTTACACAAAGAATAATAAAAATCTTTGTATTTTAATTCATCATTCTATGTCTATATATAAATAATTGATAATACATATATATTTTAATATGCATGTTAATTTCTATTAAAACTAATATTAGATATAGAAAATTAATTGTACCTGAAGATGGCTTTTGATATGAGAGATGTTGAGTCCCCTTACATTCATCATCTGCAGAATGCGCTTGGGTGATGCTTCTGCAAATTCAGCCCTCAATCAGTCCATCAACAACAAACTTCAGATCCATCACGTACTAATAGTAGTGATGATGTTAAATTTATTCTTCTACAAATTAAACAAAATATATAAAAAAAAATTAAGCAGATTTAGGGCTACTACTACTGCATGCCTTTATAATTAAGCAGAAAAGAAGAGATATAACATCTACTGCATGCTTTTTAAGAATTGAAGTGCTTTTTCATAAATATTCACTTGCTGTTTAATTTGTTTGCTCCCCAGAACCAAATAATGAATTAACTGTACTACGTAGTAGTGATAACTTACTATGTTTTCCACCAAGGATATGAACAGCATCAGTGAATTGTTCATGAAGCTCAGGTGTCCACCTCAAACGTGGAAGTTGAGATTTGTTGTATTGCCTCACTCCGATTCTCTGAGAATTTCTCATGCTTTCTCTGCTATTGAGATATTAATGGGGTAGAGCTCAGCTGCCTTTAATATAATATCAAGTACAGCTTGAGAAATACAAAAAAACACTAATTGTTGGGTCGAAGACCAAAGACTTTTGCAACCCATCATACCCATATATCTAAAGTTGTCCATTTCAAATTAACATGCATGTTTTCTTTCATATTCATTAGAATAATTTTAAATTATTATTATAATTATCACTGTAGTCAATTATTATTTTCGATCTGATTTTTATATTAAACATGCTATAATATAGTTTCAATGTATACAAGAGTACTGAAACATGACCTGCCTTATCAGGAAGAAGACTTGGGGGATATATGAAATTAATATTTTTCCTTCAAATTGAAAAATTTATTAGCTATATAGGGTTGGAACTTGTTTTATATTCTTCTATATCTATTTATTTTTTTGTCTTTATTTGTGAGATTGTTGACATTAGGGCACATGTGAACCCACCACGAAGGAATGGAATGAGAAGAATTGCATTCCCTGGATTTTTAAGATAATCAAAATCCACATAAAAGTATATGTCACCAAACACATCACCTAACAAAATTCTCTTCTTCTTTTTTCTATTTTCATCAAACATGAAAACATCCATAAAATGGAATCTCATTCCATGAATTTTTATAGTAACCAATGAAATAAGATTCCATTCTTAATTTGATCGATTCTATGAACCACAAACATCATCTTAAAAATTCTTTTGGGTGAAATAGTCAAAACGCACTTTTAACGATAACAATTCAGGTTTGGTTTTTCATGGTACCGAAAAATATTATATACACATATATAATGTAAATTAGTTAATTAATTTGAATGTTACATGTTAATAACTTCAAACATTATATAACTAAGTACTTAATTAAAAAAATATTATTTGTATATACAATATACTGCATCTACAGCCAAAGGAATGAATAGATATGAACACAAAGCAAGTTTTATGTTGTCTTTTAGGCAATCAAAATAGAAAGGAAAAGACAGAGAAATAAAGTATAGTATTGGTTGGAGTATAGAATAAGTCAAGACAAGGAAGGTTGTTGATAATTGAAGGCCAAAAGGAATTGATTGAACAAGTCACAAAGTGAAAAAAAACAACAATGACAAGCCAGCCATATCATGGGCATAATCATGTTCTTAATTAATTAATTAACTCCTTATCAACTTAAAAAAAATAAAAAAAGATTTTTTTATTGCAACTTTAATATAAAACAAATTCTCCCCAACCATTATATGAATAAGATTCGGTTCCAAGACCTTTTACATAATTGAAAAAAAAAACCCTCTTACGTAACTAAAAAATTTCTCATTCAATTTGTTAAAGTAGCTTGTACCTACATTATCAATCATACACTCAAATACAAAGTATAGGAATTATTAAAGTATAGGAATTATTTAAGATTAAGATTTTTTTTATCAAAATTTTAAAGTCAATTCAAATTTTTTTAAAATGATTATATAACGTACTCAAACCCACAACCTGATTATAGTGTAATTTGATTATAGTGTAATTACTGAGATATACTATTAGATCAAATTCATGTTTCTCTTCTATGATTATGTTTTCTAATTTTAAAAAGTCTTATATTACTCGTAATTATTAATATAAGGGCAGGATGAATTAAGTTGTTTATTTATATATGCACGTTCAAAAGGTGATTCACATGGTGAAACCTAGTACATGCATGAATGATCTCTTTAATTTTGGGGACATTTCTAGCGGATAAAGAGACCCAAAATTGTAAAGCAGAACTAAAATAAAGTCAAGAGTGGGTATATAATAATAAAGAAGGAAACAATAAATTAAAGGAATCTGAAATTCTCAACGTATTTTTCCCAATCAAAGTCATGTCAATAAAAGACGGTGCCTACTTTTGGGCCCATTTTCCTGTCTTGGTGCTGCCGTGTTCAACACTACACTCACTCTCTCTAAATTCAAACAGCATGCAAGAAAATAAAGCTAAGTTTTTAATATTTTACGCATTAGGACATCGCATGGCACCCTCTTTTTTCACATAAATTACCAAGCAGCTTCTCAAGTAAGTACTGTTGGGTTATTGCAGCCCTTTGACAACATTTTCTTAAAAGAATAATATACTACGCGTTTGTGATAGTAACAAGATATTATCTGAATGATCATTTTTCACCATCAAACCCACTAGACAGAAGGTATTTCAACAGTTTATATTATATTTGATATGTTATTTCAATATGCATTAAGTTTATATATATATATATATATATTATAAGGATGAAGTCAGAATTTTGGCTTTGAGGGGGGCCAAAACAAAAACAAATTTAAATTAACGCAAGACAAATATAGTAGTATTTAAAAGCTATGTTATTAAAAAACCCAAATGTAATATCGTTTAGATGTTATTAAAAAAACCAAATGTAATATCGTTTAGATGTTTACGAGGATGAACCGAGGTTTTAATTCTTTTGTAAAATCCATCAATTGTCAATGATTTAGTCAATATTAACTTATGTTTAATCAACCTAGCATGCATTGTATTTATATAAATACATCAATGTCCATGCACTAAGGTGAACACCACCATGTAAATATATATATATATATATATATATATTTATATATATATAGAGAGTTCATGATGTATAGGAAACCGAATCCTCAATAATATAGATTTTCGCTCCTACTAATTATGAATCTTAATGAGAGCATCTCCAATGTAAAAGTGGTTTATATTTCAACAATATCAAGATACTTTCTTCATATATGTCATAGAAGTCTACCTAATAGACAACCAAATAAAAAATATGTCTCCAATGCTCATTGTTAAATATTGATTTATTAATAACATGTTTTATTATTTTATTTTTAATCAAACAACTTTCTTACCAATTTTTTTATATTTATCTTCAAATGTTGAGTTGGTCTATAATATAGCTGTTGTTAATAGCCAAAATTGGCTAAGGACCAAAGGAAAATTTTCTACCTCCCAAACCTGGTTCCATACCCGAGAGTTTCCACCAGGAGACCTCTCTATCCAGAGCCGAATTACGATACCACCCTAGGAACAAGGACGGGCTCCAGAAACATCCGGGATAGAGCCCGAAACGATCAGATCTAGCCCGCATCACCAAAACTAGAAGCTCCTCGAAGTCGAGGTCACCTCACGAATGCTCCAGAGACTCGCCTATACCTCGTTGACACAGAAGAATGTCCCTAGAAGGCCGCACCTAGCTCCGGAAGGTCAGAGGAAGCCACACCTAGCTCCGGAAGGTCAGTGGAAGCCACACCTAGCTTCGAAAAGGTCAAAGGAAGCCAGAACTGGCTCCAAGCTGGATGAAACTTCTCAGATATCAAGGTCAGAACACTAATCAACCTCACTGGTTGACGCACCTCACCATGCCATATTCAACGATCTCTATAAAGGATCATGCTAAAAGGATACGAGGGATACACTGAATCATATCTGGAAACGTTACCTATATGCAGAACAAGTAATGGAATCTAAAAATGAAACAAATTGATCTCCACCACGATACTCTCAATTCGGCAAAGTCAATGACATTAAAGCGAGAAATCCCGCCCGATAAGGAGGGGAGAGACTGAGAAAATCAAGGGGAGAATCAGTCTGTTTGACCTACAAACTATGTATAAATAGAAAAGAAAGGAAATGAAAGAGGAGACTACTATTCGACAGGCATACGACAAACACTCAACTATACCCTAGGGAGAAATTTGTATATCGTATACGTTCAATAAAGAAAATATTTTGAGTCTCTTTGGGAGATTAAATTGTATCATTGTTCTGTATCATTTCGAAAAACATTGTTAACATATACGATCAATCTTGGCCACCACCTACGTGGTAGTGGTCCTGAGGGTGTTAACTGAGATTTCTCACCTCGAGCAAAATTTCCGTTAACACTTTCTAGCGCCGTCTGTGGGAAATAAGAAAAAACCTTACACCCTATTAACCGGTTATTTGCATTTACATTTTCGTTGTTTTACAGGAACTATGAGGCTCCGCTCCTCCCAAGGCCAACATAGAGTCTCCGAGCAACCTCCGGCGAGGCTAACTCGAAAGGCCCCGAGAAAAGGGAGAAAGTCTGGATATAGTCAAGCTCCGGTCCAAACAATCAATGCGCGGGCTACTGGCTACCCTATAGTAAGCCAGGCCGCGCTCGACCAACAAGCGGCGGCCTTCGTAGAATCCATCTGTGTCCGCCTGCTCGCTGAAGGCATCACAATCCAGCCAACCAACCTGAATGATCAGGGAGAGCCGAGCAGGCTCGGAGCTAGGCCACCTGCTTTCGATCGCCTAGGACCTACTCTTCCAGAGCCGGCCCGAGATAGATCAGGGCCCCAACGTTCGATCCGGGATAGGCTGGGACCCATGCCCCCAGTTCCGAAAAGACTTTCACAATATCAACCCAGGCTAGTTAAGTCTGCCGCGGATGCTTTTACCCAGAAGCCATGAGGGCTATCTCATCCAACTACATCCAGGAGAACTGCCCGGGCCATAGAGGAGGAAAGTAGACAAACTCCCCGAGCGGATCCTATCCAGGAGGAGGACCGGATAGAAATTGCCAGTTCATCGGAAAGACTCGACAGTGAGGAATCTGAGGTTAACTCGAAGAGACCTGGGAACAAGCGACTGAGGGATCAGCTGACAAAGTTACAAAAAGAGGTCCAGCAGATAAGGAAGGGAAAGAATAAGGAGGATAAAAAGGATCCCTTGAGCGAGATGAACGCTCCCTTCACTAGGAGGATCCGGGAAGTAGAGCTCCCCCCAAAATTCAAAATGCCGGCAGATAAGTTCTCCGGAACGGAAGATCCTCTAAGCCACCTAGAGAGCTTCGTTCAACAGATGGAGGTCCAGAACACTACCAGAGCAGCTATGTGCAGAATGTTTCCAACGACCCTAACCGACTATGCGAAAACCTGGTTCAGGAAACTGCCCGTTGGCAGCGTGGATTCTTTCACAAAATTATCAACAGATTTTTGCTCACAGTTCCAAGGAGTCAAACCTCGTCCGAAAGATCCCATACACCTCCAATATGTGATCCAGGAACGAAGTGAAACTCTTCGGTCGTACGTAGAACGTTTTCACAAGGAGGTCATACAAATGGGAGTTTTTACTGAAAAAGAAACCCTATCCAACTTCAGGCGAAACCTATGGGCAGGAAAGCTTTTCCGTTCCTTCGCCAAGAGACCTCCCGAGACTTACCAGGTTGCTTACGACCGGGCTCTTGAGCAGGTCGAGATCGACGAACAGCTCAAGGTCAAGATGTTGGAACCCCGTTCACTGGTAACGCAGCGGAAATAGGTTTTAAAATTTTTATACAGATCATAAACGATATGGAACCAGTGAACTTAGGATCTCAATTCTTTTTCCGGAACTAATACATACAATATGTAAACACAGGAAATTATAATCAATATATTAAAAGAAAATTTAGAACCTTACCAACGTTTGGAGGCTCCTTCACTTTACGATATGCTTTCGGTTTGTACCACTGATCTTCCTAGCTATTCCCGGAACTGGTAACTGTATGTGGGAGCGTCACTTATTCAGGAACTTAGAAGGATGTAGAGAGAATGAAGAAGAAGAAACAATTTTCTTTTTGTTCACTATGCAACGCTTGCATCAAACACACTTGCACTTTTTAAAAAAAAAATTTGCGTTGATCAAAAATATATTTCTCTATCTTCTACTTGATTTTTGTTTTTTATATATATATATATATATATATATATATATATATATATATATATATATATCATGCCGTTGACCAATTGCATCTGATGCAATTTATGTTCACAGAGCACTTTTTTTTTATGCGTAAAGAATATATATATATATATATATATATATATATATATATATATATATATATATATCAATCAGGTTTTTGGTTTTTTTAAAAATATAAAATTCTTTTATCTTTTTCAAAAAAAATCACCAATCGATTCTAGCACCACAATTTGTATCCCATACAAATTGAAAAACCGATCATGTGTGCTATCTTTTTGTTATCAAAATATATATCATATATATATATTATTATAACTAAAACTCTTTAATTGATATCTTTTCAATTTTAAAACTAAATCTTTTAAAATGATATCTCATATCTTTTATTTTAAAAGATAATTAAATATTTATTTTGAATTTAAACATTTTAAATTCAATTTCAAATATTTAATTTAATAAAATAAAATAATCATATTATCTTATTCTATTTAAAATCAAATATCAACTAACATCCTCCATTTAGTGATTAATAACAAAATTATATAATCTTATTATTTAATTTATTTAATCACCATTATTCATTAATTAAATAATCTCATTATTCAATTATTTCCTGAATAAATACGTGTCACTTTCGTAACACAATTAATTGGACAATCCAATTAATTAACCGTGACCCTTGTTACCTAAATTGATCGGGCTAGCAAGGGGACCTAATGGACCTCCAGTATTTTGAGCTCCAATAATCCTCGGAATTATTAATTAAACTCTTTAATTAATATTCCTTGATTATTAACTCCGGTGTTATTCCACTAAAAACCCGAAGCCGCACTCTCTCAACTGCAGACGTTTTTACACAGACCGATACAACTCGGTGTCCATCGATATAGCTATTACACATGGTGTGATCCTCCACAGTAGTTCATAATTAGAGCTAGGTCATAATGTCCGTTATACCCCTCTTATTACATATATCCTTTAAGTACCGTTGATTCTCTAATGAACAATAAATCCTATTTCCTCACGGAATTAGGAGAGCGCTCATATTGTCCAAGCCCCGAATCAACCCTTAAGGGAACTACCATCTACTTCTCACAAGAAGGAGTGAATTCCACTATTGTGTACATACCTTTCCAGCCACAAGCCAAACCGCAACCCCAACATACGGAGTATATTGATCAGGAACTGCATCTGACCTCACCCATGGTATATCAAAGACCACGATCTAACCTGAAGGAGTCGATAAGACACTCAGGATTAAGATCACCCACATATAGCCATCATTAGTTGATATATATGAATCTCATCAGTAAACGGATCTTGGTGAGAGATTCATATAGATCATGACTCAGTTCTATATGATCACATCATACAAGGTGCCTCCATTCCCATATCTCATATGAATGATTCAGGATAGAATCACCATACATTACGGAATGGACCGCAGCTATAGATTAACCATAAATAAAGTACCCAGCTTTATTTGCTATCTATTGACTCTTTAGATTGCACGTCTCTTACTGTATCCATCCGCATATGACACTCATATACACAGTTCGAGATTACATCCGGCAATCCAGGATGTTAATATATGCACAAGTTATAAAATAAACAACATAACAAGAATGAATTGAACTTTTCTTTTTATTTATTTCATAAATCCATTTACAAAATACATCTTTAGAGCATAAACCCCAACACAAGATGGAACACGACGACATGAGAACGGCAAAGCGTCTGAAGAAAGAAGCCCCCAAATTTGAGCCAGTACAGAAAACTCAGAGTAAACCTCCTAACAGGTCGACCTATCGCATCCCTGCTCCTCTACATAGGCACGAGAGATATCCAGCAAAACGGAACCCCTCCCCGGGCTTCGCCGCCTCCCAGGACCTTGGCTCCAGTCATGCAATGGGAAAAAGTGTATGACTACTACACTCCTTTGAATGCTTCCAGGGAAACAGTCTACCTTGCTATACGAGATAAAGGGTTGCTCCAAAAGCCCGCTCCCATGAAGGCCCCAGCTGACAGGAGAAACCGGTACAAGTACTGCGACTTCCACGAAGACGTAGGCCACAACACCTCAGAGTGCTATAATTTGCGCAACCAGATTGAAGCCCTGATAAGAGGAGGATGCTTGATTGAGTTCTTACAACAGGTCAGAGATAACATTAGAACTGGAAGCGAGGTACAAGCCGAGATCCGTGAAGACGCGGAAAAGAGAAAAGGGGAACAGACTGACTTGATGCAACAGATCCAGGTGATACACACTATCAGCGGAGATCCTACACTGGCTGGCGTTTCCAATAACTCCAGAAAAACCACGCAAGAAAGGTTCCCCGCATTGGAGAAAGCCAGGGGATCTTCGAAGTCAGCCAGAGCTCGACAGAGCCCTCCCAGTCAGCGCAGATCGTATTCACCGAAGCAGATGTCTTCAACACTGTGCAACCTCATGATGATCCTATGGTAATCATGATACAGATCGCCAACTGTCTGGTCCATCGCATGCTCGTGGATACAGGTAACAGTGTAGATATCCTCTTCAAGGATACCCTGGAAAAATTGAACCTGAAGCAACAGTGTTACAATAGCTGTACCACTTCGCTTTACGGTTTCACTGGAGATTCGATCATACCAGTGGGGTCTATGATCCTCCCAGTAATCATCGGAATCACCCCTCTCCAACAGAATGTTATGACCGACTTTGTTGTAGTGGACACCCCATCGGCCTACAACGCCATCCTAGGGAGACCTTTCCTGTCTTCCTTGAAGGGAGTCTTGTCCATATACCACAACGTCCTGAAATTCCCGGTTGGAACCAAAGTTGAAGAGGTACGCGGAGACCAGCAGGCAGCCAGGAATTGCTACGCAGTATCTGCCAATCCTGCAGCCCTAGCGAAACAGTGTGTACAAGTGACATTAATCCAGGAGGACATGGACACATCCCGGATAATCCAGGTGGAGAAGGAGCCCGCGGAACATCCTAGGCATCCGGAGAATGAACCTATTATGCCCTACGAGGAAGAACGGAGTAAGGAATGGGCCAGCGGGCAGCCCGTAGATAAACTAGAAGAGATACCTATCAGGAATGATGATCCCTCCAAGGTCGTCAAGGTCAGAGCCACCCTTGACCCAGAAGTAAAAAAAGGACTGATTGACCTTCTCAGGGAGTTCAGTGACATCTTCGCCTGGAACCATGATGAAATACCTGGAATCCCGGTATCATTGGCCGTCCACCGACTAGCTGTAGATCCAACAGTCAAGCCCGTCAAGCAGAGGATGTGTCACTTCAATGTTGATAGGAATGCTGCGGTGCAGGAAGAGGTTGATAAATTGATCAAAACAGGGTTCATCAGAGAAGTATGCTACCCCGAATGGATCGCCAACGTGGTCATGGTTATGAAGGGGAATGGAAAGTGGCGTATGTGTGTCGATTACACCGACCTCAACCGGGCTTGTCCGAAAGACAGTTTTCCTTTACCAAAGATCGACCAGCTGGTTGACTCCACGTCCGGAAATAAACTTTTGAGTTTTATGGATGCATTCTCAGGATACAACAAGATGAAAATGCACCCGGCTGACCAAGATAAGACCAGTTTCATTACTGGGCAGGGCTTATACTGCTACAAGGTGATGTCTTTTGGTTTGAAGAATGCAGGGGCCACATACCAGCGGTTGGTTAACAAATTGTACAAGCCCGAGATAGGAAGGACGATGGAAGTGTATATCGACGACATGATCACGAAATCCCCGACTGCAAAAGGACATCAGGAAGACCTTCGTAAAACCTTCCTCATACTGAGGGAAAACCAGATGCGTTTGAACCCCTCCAAATGTGCCTTTGGGGTAACAGCAGGGAAGTTTCTGGGCTTCATGGTTCATGAGAGAGGTATAGAAGCCAACCCAGAAAAAATCAAAGCTATCTTGGACCTGGAATCCCCAACCTCGCTCAAGCAAGTACAGATTCTGACTGGACGGGTGGCGGCACTCAACAGGTTTATCTCTCGCTCCACCGATAAATGTCTCCCTTTCTTCAAGGCCATCAAACAAGGTAAAAACATGAAATAGAGCCAGGAGAGCGAACAGGCTTTCCAAGCTTTGAAAGAATACCTAACAAGCCCCCCATTGTTAGTCAAGCCAGTTCTCGGAGATGAGTTACAGATCTACCTGGCCATGTCAGAAACTGCAGTAAGCGGGGCTTTGGCCAATGAGTGTAGCGACGGTTTTCAAAGACCCATATACTATGTAAGTCATGCTTTAACCAAATCAGAGAAGAATTAAATTCTCCTGGAAAAGCTCACTTATGCTCTGGTGATTTCAGCGAGGAAGCTCCGTTCCTATTTTCAAGCTCACACAATAGCAGTGGTGATAGACTAACCCCTCCGCCAATTCTTGCAGAGACCAGACGTGTCTAGAAGGTTAGTCTTATGGGCCCTAGAGCTCACTTAGTTAGACCTAAAGTATAAGCCCCGAACTACGATTAAGGCGCAGGCTCTGGCCGACTTCGTGGCAGAATTTTCAGTGATCCCAGATCAAGATGATCCCTCATTATCAAATGAGATCCCTGAAAAGATACCCGAGGTCGACAATTGGCCGGAAGGCTGCAAGCCATGGACCCTCTTTACAGATGGAGCATCCGGGAAAGCCGGGGGAGGAGCTGGCATAGTTTTAATAGATCCGGAAATAACCGAATTCTATCACTGTTTCAGATTCGAGTTTAAAGCTACCAATAATGAAGCGGAGTATGAAGCCCTCCTAGCCGGGATGAAGGTAGCCATTAAACTAAAGGCCGATTACCTACAAATCAAGGGCGATTCAGTACTTGTTGTGAACCAGGTGATTGGGGTCTACCAGGCAAAGGGAGATAATATGGCTGCCTACCTAAAGCTAGCTCAGCTGCTAAAAAGTAAATTTAAGGGGTTCAAGATCGATCAAGTGCCTCAACACCAAAACCATCGCGCAGATGTTCTGGCTAAAATAGCTGCAAACGGAGGCCAATCCCTACCACGGGGAGTTCCCCTCCAAGTGATCACCCAACCAAGCATAGCCACAAATGGAGAAATTTGCTCCCTGGATCGCCAAGCCCTGCTGGATGGACCCAATTGTCGCCTACCTCCTTGAAGGGGAGCTTCCTGAAGGACCTGACCAAGCCCGAAGAATTAAGAGACTCTCAGTCAGATACTGCATGGTGTACGGATACCTCTACAGGAGAGGCAGATCCCTCCCCTTGCTTAGGTGTTTGCATCCAGATGATGCTAAGTGGGCATTGAGAGAGGTCCACTCTGGGGACTGTGGGAACCATATAGGTGGGGAAGCTCTAGCCTACCAGGTTCTTCGTATGGGGTACTATTGGCCGACCATCCATCAAGACGCAAAGAGTTTTGTGCAATCTTGTGAGCCTTATCAAAGAACTTCAGATTTGAACCACCAGCCACCCGAGCGACTATCGTCCCTCAGTTCACCTTACCCCCTTGCCATGTGGGGAATCGACCTAATTGGGCCACTCCATACCGCTCCCTGAAAGATGAAACATGCTATCGTGGCTATTGACTACTTCACAAGATGGGTCGAGGCAAGGCCTCTTTCTCGAATAACAGAAAGGAATACAACCAAGTTCATCAAGACTAACGTGGTATGCAGATTCGGGACCCCTCTCATCATTATAGCCGACCTAGGGAAGCAATTCGACAACGTCCGGTTCAAAGACTTCTGTAAGGGATTGGGGATCGACCTCAGACTCGCTTCCGTTGCTCATCCCCAGACTAACGGGCTGGTAGAATCCACCAACAAGACTATCAAGAAACTTCTGAAGAAGAAGCTACACCAGAAGAAAGGCTAGTAGGGCCGAAGAGCTACCAGAGGTCCTCTGGGCATACCGGACTACAAAAAGAACAGCTACAGGGGAGACACCTTATTCCCTGGCTTTCGGAGTTAAAGCAGTCCTCCCCATCGAGCATAAGTTGACCTCGTTCAGGGTACAGCACTTTGAACCCGAAAGCAACGAAGTCAAACTCCGGGCTAATCTAGACCTTTTAGAAGAAAAACAAGACCGGGTAGCAGAGAAAGTAGCGATCTACCAGAGCAAGATCGCTAGATATTTCAACCAAAAGGTCAGAGCCCGGAAATTCAAAAAAGGGGATCTGGTACTTAAGAAGGTGACCCTGAACACTCGGAAAAGGTCGGATGGAGTCTTAAGTCCCAATTGGGAATGTCCATATTTGATAAAGCTAGTTGTTCGCAATGGAACTTATAAACTCGAAGACATGGACGGACGATCCATCGACCACACTTGGAATGCAGATCATTTGAGGAAATTCTACCCTTGAAAGGAGTTCTCAAGTAGACTACCCCCACTTAATTTTCATTACAGGCCCTAATAAAGATGTACTACATCTCGATCATCAATAAAGTCATTTTCCTTTTCTCTTCCATCTTTGTCTCCAACTATGTTCGACATTAGTGACTATACCCCTGTATGGGAATTCAACATAAACATCTCGAGACCAGGAAATAGCTCGACAGCCCTCCTGATGCCTTGGTCGGGCTACCACCCCCAAGAAGGATCTGAGTGTAAGAGCATAGTTGCCCTCCAGATCTCAAGACCAGGAAATAGCTAAACAACCCTCCTGATGCCTTGGTCGGGCTACCACCCCCAAGAAGGATCCGAGTGTAAGAGCATAGTTGCCCTCCCGATCTCGAGACCAGGAAATAGCTCGATAGTCCTCCTGATGCCTTGGTTGGACTACCACCCCCAAGAAGGATCTGAGTGTAAGAGCATAGTTGCCCTCCAGATCTCAAAGATCAGGAAATAGCTAAGTAGCCCTCCTGATGTCTTGGTAGGACTATCGCCCCATAAAAAAATATATATATATACATATATATATATATAATGTTTGCTTTCGTGTACAGGATCAAAATCATCATAATTCCATACACGAATCTTAATTGTTGCTACAAATGCTACTCTGGATCCTATTCAAGACCAGAAATAAAATAAAAGTTCTCAAAAACGATTTGATTTCTCATTGAGGACAAGGGGAACCTATCCCCCGATAAGGCTACATCCACCAAATTGGGAGCCCAACCCCCGAACTCGGGCTACAAAAAAAAGAGAAAGAAAGCTAATAAGGGTAAAACGGGGCGCCCACCCCCTTTTTCGGGCAATCAAAAACAAGTCATGATGAACTGCTTCAAGCTTTGGGACTCTCTTGGCTCCCCTCCGCTGGCCCTCCTTCTTCTTGCTGATCTCCGCCATCAACCCCCTCTACAGATAGCTGTCCATCTGGTTATCCTCGCCGACTGCTCCTCCATTTAGAGGCTCCATCGGTTGATCAGCAGGATCTTCCTCCAAAACCTCATTTATCACGTCCATAACCTCAGACGGGATAGCCGCATCAAGAAGGGCAGCCATGGACCTCGTCTGGCTCCTATCGACCTCCATCTCTATTAAAGGGGGATCCTCAGACGGGCTCCTAACCTCTTCACCAGCTCCCGAATGGTCCTCCTCGGATCGAGAGGATATCACTTTACTAGAAGACTTCCCTAGGACCTGAGGTGGTAAAGGTAGGAAGAGAGAATTGAGGATCTGTCTGAACGGGCTGCTTCCCAGCTCCTGCTTGGCTCGAAGGGACCACCTTGTCACCTTCAGGGCAAGATAGCTCGGCCGCCTTGAGCATTATTTCCTGTCTATCCCAGCCAGCAATGGATGACAAATCAAAGGGATGAGGAAAAACTTCTGTGACCTGAAAGGAAGCATAGAAATACTCATTGCTGAAGGAGGTCTCCGCATCGGCTTGCAGTTTGGTCACCTGAGTAATCATAGACTGATTCTTGAGGTCCAATTTTTTAGCCTCAGATCTCCAGGAATCCCGCTGTCTAACCCGCCGGAGAGATTGAAGGCGCTTCTGATCATAAGATTGCTTCATTCTCTCATGATCGCAGTGAAGCTCAGCCATTTCGACTTCGACCTTTCCCTGGTTGGAAGTCATCTCTTCCACTAAAGATTGAGCCTGCTTGAGCAATTCCCTGGCTTTCTCTGATTCGGCTTCAGCTTTTACAGCCCAGTTGCGGATGAGGGCTACCTGCTGGCCCATCGCAATATTAAACTTGAAGGCCTACGAAATTCAGAACCCGAGTTAGAAACTGAACGAATCAACAAGAATAGCACAAAGGAAAGATAATTACCTCAGTTAAAATAGCAGACCCCTTAGTAATAAGGACGTCCACAGGCATGGAAGCCATCTTGGAGATCCCGCCACCCGAACAAGACGCTATGAATTGCTTCAGGACCTCATCCCGCCCTGTCGAGCTCGACTGAGGCCGGGAGCGGCTGGAAGGAACCCTCGCGACACCTTTCTTAGAAGCGACACCTTTCCCAGAAACCTCTGAAGCTTTGGTTGTTGGAAGCGCAGCGGAATCAGGTGTTTGATTCGAAGGGGTAGCAACTTTAGCGACCACGACCGAAGGGACAGAAGCAGCCGGGCCAACCACCTAGGGAGCTTTACCCAAAGCCCGAAAAGCCCGCGAAGCAAGAGTGGCCATCTTGGACCCAGCCGAAGAGATAGATGAAACAAGAGCAGGTTCGACCCCAGAGGAGGGAAGAGAAACTCCACCTTGAGGAGAGCGTGAGACGTGACGGGTGGCCGGTTTCCATGACAAAAACTGTGAATAAGCAGATTAAAAAAAAATGTTAGAACCAAGCTGAGTAATAAGATGAAGCAACTCAATGACACTTACCAGGAATGGCGTCTGAAATCCGTAAATATTTGTTCACCCTACGAGGATCAAAAGCTTCAGCAGTAGGGAACTTCAGATTCTAATAATTCCGGGCTAGAATAGCCTTTAAAACGGCTTCGAACTCAGAAGGCAGGGAGTCCCGGTCCCATGAGGGCTTGTCACTGAAAATCGAGCTCCCCCAGTCATCCCTCGTAAGGATCCATTCTTCTTTCCAAGCGGGGTCCTTCTTCGAGGCACCAGGAACGATGAAGTTGAGCTTGTTCTTGGCCTTGGCATAGAACTGGCCTCGAGGAGCCCCAGACAGGCTCCTAATCTGGAAGAGATAGGCCAGCTCCTCTGCACCCAGCTCCCTCGTCACCTTACTTATCTGGCATTGTTCCCTCCATAATACAAGGAAACCAATCAGATGCCTCCAGAAGCTAGGCGTCAACTGGAGGGGAGCGAGCTGGATGGCGTTGAGAGCCCGCCGAAGAGTCGGATGGAGGGGAAGCCTGACCCCGTTCTCAAGAGCGGCCACATGAATCGGAAGCACGCCTTTAGGGGGATTGAAGAACTCGTAATTTTTAGAGGGCACCGAGATAGATACGCTGTCGGGGATGCCAAACTTTGACCTCAAGCGGTCAATCGACACCAGGTCAACAATGGAATCTGGGACAACCCGGAAATTGTAAGGAGGGAGCCTCTCCACAAGGGGACCAGGAGCCGAGACCCGATGCTCCCCCGCGGTGCCACCGTCCGCTTCTTTGTCGGAATCTTCGTCTACGATATCCAGAGGATGGTCAGGATGGTTGGAGAACCCAGTCCCGATGGATACATTCCTACTTGACCGCCGACGTTGCGAAGTAGGCGGGGAATCGTCGCCGTCAGAACTCCTCCTAGCCCGCTTCCCTAGAGTAAAATTGACGACCTCCTTGCCGTCAATTATGGAATCAGCTGAGTCCCGACTATTTTTTGACATTGTAAAAGCCAAAAAGGACGAAGAATGAAGAAAAAAGCAAGCTTGGAGGAAAAGCTATGGAAATATTTCTCAGCAAAAAATTTTAGCTCGAAGAGATGTGAGGAAGAGGAGGAGGAAAATAGACATATATATAGGCAGGAGGGCAACAACACGAGCTACCGAGATACTCGTTTGGTAACGGTAAAAAATCTCAGGGACTACAGTAACGTAACCGGATTAAACTCAAAAGCGGGCTAATCATCTCACGCCACATTACTTACGCAGTTAAGAGGAAGATCTCCCCAAGATTCTGGTAACGGTAAAAAATCTCGGGGACTGCCGTAACGCAATCAGATTAATTCGGAGATAAATTAGTCGGTTCGCATCACGTCACTCAAATGAAGAAATTTCTCCAATATTTCGGTAACGGTAAAAAGAGGAAGATTTCCCAAATAAAGTAAAAATCTGACCTCAACCCCAAGCTCGACGTTTGGTGTTCAAGTCAGAGGGGACTTCTGTTAATAGCCAAAATTGGCTAAGGACCAAAGGAAAATTTTTCACCTCCCAAACCTGGTTCCATACCCGAGAGTTTCCACCGGGAGACCTCTCTATCCAGAGCCGAATTACGATACCACCCCAGGAACAAGGACGAGCTCCGGAAACATCCGGGATAGAGCCCGGAACGATCAGATCTAGCCCGCATCACCAAAACTAGAAGCTCCTCGAAGTCGAGGTCACCTCGCGAATGCTCCAGAGACTCGCCTATACCTCGTTGACACAGAAGAATGTCCCTAAAAGGCCGCACCTAGCTCTGGAAGGTCAGGGGAAGCCACACCTAGCTCCGGAAGGTCAGGGGAAGCCACACCTAGCTTCGAAAAAGTCAAAGGAAGCCAGAACTGGCTCCAAGCTGGATGAAACTTCTCAGATATCAATGTCAGAACACTAATCAACCTCAATGGTTGACGCACCTCACCATGCCATATTCAACGATCTCTATAAAGGATCATGCTAAAAGGATACGAGGGATACACTGAATCATATCTGGAAACGTTACCTATATGCAGAACAAGTAATGGAATCTAAAAAGGAAACAAACTGATCTCCACCACGATACTCTCAATTCGGCAAAGTCAATGACATTAAAGCGAGAAATCCCGCCCGATAAGGAGGGGAGAGACTGAGAAAATCAAGGGGAGAATCAGTTTGTTTGACCTACAAACTATGTATAAATAGAAAAGAAAGGAAATGAAAGAGGAGACTACTATTCGACAGGCATACTACAAACACTCAACTATACCCTAGGGAGAAATTTGTATATCGTACACGTTCAATAAAGAAAATATTTTGATTCTCTTTGGGAGATTAAATTGTATCATTGTTCTGTATCATTTCGAAAAACATTGTTAACATATACGATCAATCTTGGCCACCACCTACGTGGTAGTGGTCCTGAGGGTGTTAACTGAGATTTCTCACATCGAGCAAAATTTCCGTTAACAGCTGTCTAACAGAATCTCTGAAAACTGACATTCAACTTGACAGTGTCTATTATTTTTTTTGACACATCAGCTTGACAATGAGTAGCATCAACTGCATTGGAGAGACATATTTAAATACAATGTCTATTTGTCCTAATTGGCATATAATTTTTTCAAAATCCTATTGCTGCATTGGAGATGCTCTGAAGGAAAAAAATATATAATTCCTTATTTATGATTATTGTGTTTATTAAAATAGGTTAGAATTCTGATATATGGGTCTCACATAAAAATATGGAATTAAGTTCCCGTTAGAGGAATCAAGTCCCTTTTTTTAAGTTCCTTTTCTTAATTTAATTTCCTATGAAACTTGAATCTCTTTTATTTAATTTCATATTAGTAAACGCTTGTAAATAGGAAAAAAATTAGATATAATTGGTGATGCTTGATTTTTTCTTTATTGATTGTAATAATTATGTTTTTAATTAAAAATTAATATGTTTCAAGACAAAAGAATAGCAGGAGGGATTCATAGGATATAATATAAAGTAATGACTGTCCTGAAATCCATCAATTTTAATGAAGTTTAATGATTTTTTTTTGATAATAAATTCAATGAAATCTACTTATAAATAAAATTTGAACATTTTTCAAACACTACAACATTTTTTTTATTTTAACTATTTGTCACCCCATTTTCTGATGCTTGATTTTCAATAAAATTGGTAAGAAATAGTTGTAATTCTTGAAAAAAATTTAAATTTTGTTTACAAGTAGGAGGGTGTATTCAATTAGGATTTCAAAAGACTTTTAATGACCTTTTTTAAGTGGATGACTTTTATAGATTTCATACACTTTTATGGACTTTTATGAACTTTTATAGACTTTATAGAATTATAAAAAACTTTCATAGACTTTCATTTTAAAAAACTTTTATAGACTTTCATTTCAAATGACTTTCAAAGACTGTCATTTTAAAAGACTTTCATAGACATTTATAAACATTTATTGATTTTTAAATATAATATATACTTTGTTTTAGAAAAATCATATAAATTTCTCATATTAATAAAAATATATTAAAAAAATCATTATTAATTAAACTTGACAAAAGTATTCTTGCCTATATATGTGATTTTAAAAATTTTATTTGTAGTTTTATTATATTTTGCATCATAATGACATTATATACCTAATATTTTTTTAATAATTAGTCAAAATTTTATTTGTTTTTTATAATTAGTCAAAATATTATAAATTTTCTTTTAGAATAAAAGTAGCAAATCGACAATAATATTAACGTTTACATGTCTCTACGAATGTATGGCAATGAGTATAAAGAATGTATGGCAATGAGTATAAAAAATCTACCAAAAATTAATTCAAGTTACTAAAGATATATAAAACATAAAAACAGCACATAGTTGTTGAACAAGATTCATGCATAAAAGTGGGTGGTTTGATATTGATCAAAATTATATTGAGCCACGCTCTTACACGAATTTGATTATGGCATATTGGCATGATTGAGTAGTGGTTTTTGTCTTTTATTATTTTTAATTAACATAAATGAAGTTCATTTGATTTGTTTCGGTATTGTTTAGTTGCTTTGAAAATAAAAGTAAAAAAATAAAATCTCTCGTCCTTAATTGCATAGCATATAGAGAGTTGTTTTATATTATTTTGTAGTTAATTTTTTTTTTGTTATAGAGCGTTAATGTTTTTATGTTTTTTTTATAATGTTTATTCATTTTAAAAATTATTCATTTTATTTTATTTGTAAAATTTATTAAGAATGTGTGTTCTTTTACTTGAAAATATAACATATGTTTGATGGTTAATGTTTTTCAAAGAGTTTTATGGTTTTTTTTTCTAAAGTGAAATTCTTTCTATTTAAAAAAAAAAAAATCATTCAAAGTCTTTGGTAGGAATGAAAGACAAATTGTAAGAGTTTTTATAACTAAAAGTCATTGATATTTAAAAGTCATTAAAAATCATTGAGATTTTGAATACCTCATAACTTTCATAGACTGTTAAAAAGTCTTGATTGAATACCACATTACTTTTAAAGACTTTTTTAAAGTCTATGAAAGTCTGTATTGAATACCTCATGACTTTTGTAGAGTCGTTAAAAGTCTACATTGAATACACACAAACTTTTTAATTCCATAAAAGTCATTAAAAGTTTTTTGAAATCTTAATTGAATACACCCCCGTAGATTTCATTAAACTTTTCATCAAAAATATTTAGATCAAAATTCACTAAAGTCGATAGATTTTAAGACGGTCCTCATTTTATATTATATATATATATATATATATATATAATTACCTCCTAATTAAGACCATTCTGAACTTTTAAAATAAACTAGAATTATTGAAGATCATTCATGGTGGTTAAAAGTTGAATACATTTCAGTACATGTATTAACCAATTCATTATCGTTACCTTTTCTAAATTCGGCGCCTCATATTTTTAGAATTTAGGAGCTTTAATTTGAATTCATGATGATCCATCGGTTCATGCACGTAAAAACAAAAATACTCAAATTAGGCCAAGGATTTTTAATTGTATAGTTATACTTGCTCGCTCATATATTTTATAATCAAAGGCAAGTGTGTTGTGACAAATTAATTAAAAAGATAATTTATTTAGATAATTATGCTGAAACTGACCCACTACTTGATAATTTATTTTTTTATTTATGTCAGTCAAATGGGAATCTTAAAAGCACTTTCCTCTGTTCTAACTCCATTCACACAGTTCCGTTCAAAAGTATAAATGTTATTTATTTATTGAAATAATCATTTGATATATATGCTGATTTCTGGATCATTCCCTCGATATATTTTGTCAGGACATGGTGGAAATTTATTAAACTTTGGTTTGATTTGATGCAAGTAGGTGGACGACTTTTAGTCCTTCCAAAATTTGACTTGTGAGGATATATAATTGTGTTGTGTTGGAATAAAATTAGATTAATTTAATTAGTTTGAAATGAAATGCTAATTAATTTATGTGATCATCATCACATGTTCTAATTTATAATAGTTTTTTAAAAAAAATATCAGAATAAGGCCAAAAAGTCTTGCACGCGGCACGCATCGTAAGGTCATGTCACTCATGTGAACAAGCACGGTTTCTTCAATTCTGTGTTCATTATCGTTGAGAATTGATCGAGAATTTAGAATGTTTTGTTTTGTTATTGAGTTTCGTTTGCAATTGGCGTCTGCCTTTTTATCGTCTTGAAATAATTGGCTACTTACGAAGTTTCTTTGCTTTTTCTCCCACCTTGTTTTGCATAATTGCATGCATTTTTTTTCTTTTGTTTCTAGACTTGACTGTAAATTTTTATATAATTATTAGATATTTTTTATATTAATTTTATTCAATAAAGTGAAGTAAAGTAAAGTAATGGAAATGAATTGTGATGAATTCAGAATTTCTGCGCACGCAGAGTCGAAATTAGGTGAGAGAATGGTTAGGAAGATGACAGAATTAGTTATCATCAATATTTTGACGTGATATATTGCTACCATTCTACGTACGGATTTTTAGTTCTTATCATCATAATCATCATCATCATCATCATCATCATTATCATCATTTCTGTCCAGCTATACAATTAAAGGTTAAATTCCAATGCTTCTTCTAGATGCTTAGTCGGCCAAAAACAAACGTGGATGCATTAGGTATATATATATGTACATATAATTTCACTTCTACTTTATTAAAAAAAAACACGAACTATCTGTTACGTTATACAATATGATTATAGATATAACTAAATTTGAAATTTGGAACTTGAAAACCTTTGATACAATATAAACCCACTGTTATTTGGAAAACTAAAAGCAAAGTTATTTATATATACTATATAGTAGTTGAATAAAAGTCAATAAAAACTAATAAACATTTTTTAATTATTGACAATATCGTATGACATATTAAAAAAAAGAAAAAAAGAAAACTAATGATCATATATATCCAGTAGATCGGCACTGCATGCTGGTCATGACAAGTGATAACCCAACATAAAATATAAAAAATAGTAAATAAAGTAAAGATTTTGTCGTTAATTTCAACTTTTACCAGAGTAAAAATATTAAATAACAAAAAAATTGACATTACAACCAACCATTGATATATAATATATTAAGTAGGAGCTACACGCAGATTAATCTGGTCATTACAGTCCTAACACCAGTACGTGCACTGTTTTTTTTTTTTTCATTTAGGAAAAAAAAATAGGAGTTATTTAAGCACATGTCAAGATTTTGTTTAATTAATTATTAAATATGGCATTAATTATATATATATATATATCCTCCATAAATTTTATTTTATTTTTTTGCATAATATTCCCTCTTCAATCTTAAACAATCAAAGAATTCTAGCTTCACCTTTAATGAGAAAAATAGTCATATATCACATGTTAAAATGATAGTAAAGATCGAATGAATTTCTACGTTTCTACATGTAAGGATGGATGCGTGTAAGATAAAGTTATGTACAAAATATTTGAATATGAAGAATAGCTAAATTGAAGTTGTATACACAATATTATCATATATCGAACTCAAGTACAATGTCAGAAACATAATTTCCTAGTATGAGTTTGTTGTACATTGGCCTAATAGGGGTCACATATACAATGCACTTTGTGTTGTAAAGTATAAAGAAAGTGTGGAAAAGGAAAAAGAAAAGAAAAAGATCGGCAAAATTCCAAGTTAAAAGTAGTTCAAATTGGCAATGATTGTGTTCATTTAAATTACACCATCAACTTGAACAAGGAAAAATTCGATTCACACTACAATGTTTCAAACTTCATTTCAAGTGGATAAACATAATTATATATGAGCAGGCAGCTTTAAGTCCAAGCCATAATTATTGTAATGATTGTGACTATGAGGGGTCGTTTGTTTTTTTGTCTGAACACTGAACAGTCCTGAATTTTTTTGAAGACTGAATAGAGATTGAAATCTGAATCTGAATGACATGTTTTTTTTTCTCACATCTGAATGTATTATCAACATGTTTGTTTTTTAAAAATAAAACTGTCTAAAAATAAGTAATTTTACATTTATACCCATACTAATTAAAAAAAGTAATTTAACATACACCATTCTTTATAACATTTTGTATGTTTTTTATACGAACAAAGTTTAATTTAACAAAATAAAAAATTAATCAAATAATATAATTTTGCATGTTCTGCAAACAAAGTTTAAGTTAAATTTATTGTCAAAAAAGAGAGTTCAATTTTATATGTTGTCCACGTTTCCAGTGAATATAATTCATAAAACCATTTTTGTTTTTTTGGTTTCCTGGATCATATGCACCGGAAACTAAATAAAAAAAAGGTTCTTGAATTTTTATATACAATAATTTTACAACATTTCGAGCCACGAAATCTAATAAATATGATATACATATTTATTGAGAACTAAACGAATAGTTAAATAAAAATAAATAAATAAAGAGTTCTTATCTGGATTTGGCAGGAGAGAAATTCAATTGTTCAATCCTTGAAAATTTTCATTATGAGAAGTAATTAGGGTTTTTTTTTTCTTTTCTAAAACATGTTTAAAATAAGAAATATGTTAAAAGAAATTTTTTTGCAACATATTAAATTAAGATAAATTTGGAAATATATCTTTTTTTGGAGGATAGACTTAGAAGATAATATTTTAATTGTAATCCAGTGATTTGGAATTAAGTTAAAAGTCAGGATTTCTTACTTTTTATTTTAAGTTGTTTTTTAATATTTTTAAGTTGTTTGACCACTTAAAAAAACAAACAAAACAACTTAATGAGTTCAATTCAGACCCATTAAGTTTTAAGTGAAAAATCAAACGACCCCTGAATCTCTGATGTGTAAATTTTGATATAAATCAATCTCAGGTACAGTAGTATCTTGTCTTACTGTTTGCATTAATTTGTGCTAATGTGTCTGATTCAGCTTAGAGAAAAATTCCTTTTAAGCCCAAAATATAGTTGAAGGAAAACCCAGAAAAGAAATTAGGCCAAATCGTTTGGGAAGCCCAAAGCGGTCTGGTAGATCGACTAGACAATACGGGCCAAGAAATAGGAACAAATTAGTTGAGGAAATTTATATTATCTAATATCTATACATATATATATATATATATATATATATATAATTTTTCTTTTGTCAATTCGAACAGATATAGGATATATCAGATTCTTACATATGAGTCATTGGATTTAAATATTTTGACTTGACTGCATGCATTTGTCAAAGCATCTTTTAAATCCAATGACACGCATGCAAGGAACTGATATATCTTATATCAGTTTGAACTGACAATAGAAAGACTGTATATATATATATATATTAAGTATTAGTGTATTACATAAATCAGAGTTTTTTTTAAGGGAATGACTCAAGCCCACAACCTCGTGGTATATGTGTGAGGAGTATACCACCAAACCAACCTCATCTTGTCATATTTTATATGAGTAATACCAGGTTTCCTAAATTTTTTCCCAAAAAACTTCTCAAATTATGTGGCATTGTGAGTTGTCAACGTCTTGTAAATCATAAGTTTATATAGTGAGAGATGTGATGTTGATAACTCACTATGCCACATAATTTGGAAATTTTTTTAGGAAAAATTTAGAAAACCTAGCATTACTTATTTTATATATAATTAATTAAAAAGGAATTACACAAGCTTACTTTGGTTTGGCTTTTTACATTCAAAAAACAACTTTTGTAAAAAATTGGCACTCACCTCCCTTTACGGCCTTACCCTACCATTAGTAAAATTTTGTTAATACGCAACGACTAGAGGGTATTTCTTCATTTCACAAATAAAATTTTAAAAATAACAATTCATAAAAATATAACCAAAATAATAGTATTTATTTCAAAGTAGGAACAAATAATAAAATTTATTGCAGTAGCTAATGAAACAAATTTAAAATAAAAAAATTAATATAAATAAATGTTAGGGAATTAGGGCAATTAATTGTATTGTTGGCTTTAACGTGTGTTTAGTATGGCTTTTGTAAGGATCAAAAGCGCTTTTTTAATGCTAGAAGTTATTTTAAAGTTTTTTTTAGTTGTTTGGCAAAATTCAAAATAGCTTTTTTAATATATTAATTGTTTCAATTACCCTTTAAAAAAAGTCATCTTATATCTTTTCGGAAAAGCTTTTGAGTTTTTTTAAAATATATGATTGTCTCAAATGCCTATACAACTCTTTTATTATAAGTACATTGTCAACACCTTTTTTGTAATTTACACAACCAAAAGTCATTTTAAAAAATACATTGTGAACACTTTTTTTTGTAATTTATACAACCAAAAGACTTTTTTGTTAGAAGCTCTACTCATTAGAAGCCATACTATAAAAAGATCTACTCTAGAAGCTCTACTTGAAAAAGCATACCAAACACACTCTTATCATGTAACAAAACGTTTTTTGTTTGTAATATTTATTAGTTCCTTAGGTTGGTTATTATCGCTCACATTTTAGGAGCAAGCAACTCTACAAACATTTTTGAAGTCTTAAAGAGAATTGATCGCAAGTTAAGTGTTTTACACAAGTTTTCAACTCTGGAAAGAACTTAGGAAAGCACATATACACACATTCATGTTCATGTATTTCTTTCTATGAGTCATTTTATAATTTGATTTAGAATGTTGTACATGTTATACTTACCTTGCAATGTATTTAGGTTGTGTTGTTTTCAATTAAACATCATTTTGAAGTTTTGGATCTTGTGTTTTCAGAAACCTTGATGTCCAAAGTGACCTTTCGATATTGAAATGACTATAAAGTTTTCTACAAACCATCAAATCATGCACGATAAAGTGTTGTAGAAAGTTGACTTCCTAATCTTTCCAACGGTAGACTATATG